>CM057455.1:1792815000-1794015000 GCA_016271365.2 Neoceratodus forsteri | reverse complement strand
AGGAAAAGGGTTACGATTAGACATTCATTCCTGTACTGTGCAGACAACAAAGAGGAACCTAGTGATGGGTCTTTGTCTAAAGGAGTCTGAACTTAGGAAAACACAGGACGAACTTCATGTTCTTTTTGATATATTATTTTCATAGGTTTCAGTTAACTGTAACTTTTTCATTCATTTAATCAATCATACTTACATACATACACATGCCTCTGGAAACAAGGTTGTTTGTTCTCAGTATTGCTTATCTGGTAAACAGTTAATATACATATATAGATACATATTTTAAACCTTGCATCTGAAACTTGATCAGTATAAACAATGTCATTTAGGTAACACAAGTCATTGGACTTATGTGAACCTTGCAGGTTGTGTACTGTATCCAGCACTTTTATATGTCTAACATGTTTCGTTATCAGAAGTTTTGCCTTAACAGGCACCATTGTGAAGGAGTTCAGATTTTTATCCTGAATAAAATTAAATTGACTGCTGGTAGCAGTGGTGTGTGGAGGATAAATACTGGTTGCTGTCTCCGAGTCACGAGGAGAAGGGAGGGGTGAAGTGATCACCAGGACTGGGGAGGCACTGGAATACCAGGGCAAACAATTTTCTTTAAAAAATAGAACTGGGATTGGGGGATGGGGTGAAGGTCAACCACTAGCACCAGAGAGCTGTTTTCGTTATCAACATACTGAAAATGTGGTTATCTCTGGTAGCAGGTAATTGTTTTACTTTAAACAGAGGATTGGGAATGTCATGGCGATTACAGCTGGAATTAGAGAAACTGGCACAGGGTGAGGGGAAAAAGACTACTGGATCACCACATAATCCTGCAGCCAGTTTCAGTTCCAAGCCAGGAAATGACGTTAAGAAGTCATTTGGATTTAAATTATGGGAAGGGCAAAACAATATAACTCATGCAAGATTTAATAAAACAGAGATTGATCAGAAAATATTTTGGGATATAGGGGAAGATCCTGACCCTTCAGGATGAACTATTGTCTTACAATAGTTATATTGCTATCTAACTGTTGTCAGTTGTCACTCAGTAGTTTATCCATTAGGGTCAATATTTTCCTACTTGATCCCTTAATTCTTTTTTTGTAATAATTTTTTATTGCTATTTCAGAACATAAAACAAAACATAAGGTCACATTACAAAATACAGTGATCAGTTATAAAGTACAAAATACAACTAGCCCCCACAAGTGCTGGAATGGTATACTGGTCTAGTTGTCATATGAAGGCAACCAAGAATACTTTATAAGTAAACTATATAAACGAAACATTTCAGCTAACAGAATAAAGACTACTGTATATCACTGGATTACATGCTCTATTATGTATAGACATACCATAGAATTTAAGCCAAGCAATCCGGGTACCCCAAAACCTCCCACTATCAACCCTATAAGAGTACTTAACCAAAGCTTTGGGTTGATTGATCCCTTAATTCTTGCCAATATTTATATAATATGTACATACACACAATTTTATTACATACTGAATGAGGTATATTGTTATGGCATGACTTAAATAGTAACCATGCCTTCACTTCTGAAGAGAGTGTTAACCTTTTATTGATCCAGAGTTTAACATTTCATAAGTTTAAAACTTGATATATTTCTCTAATGCCTGCCTCTTGATAGTTCACCTCAGATAGGAGGTGGTATGTCTAGTGGTTAAGAGCACTGCATTAGAAACCAGAAGATCTCAAGTTCCCAGTCTGCTAGAGTCAAATAATGATAGTATGACCTTGAGAAAGTAATTTAGCCTCCATAGCTCCAATCCACTGAGCTGCAGAAATGGGCAGAAGCATGACCCCTCTGGAAATGAGTCATTGAATCTTGGCAGGGCTACCCAAGGTAAATAACTTGTAAAGAAAAGAATTATGAAGTAGTGTCCATTAAATACTACCTGGGGTACATCTATTGATAGACAATCCATACACCTTAACCCACTTTGATACCTTCCTGGCTGTTTGCCAGAATGTTGTGTGTGTGTAGTGTGTGTGTGTGTGTGTGTGTGTGTGTGTGTGTGTGTGTTGTAATAGCTGCACTCAGTTTTATACATAGCATTGTGTTTAGATCAGATAGAGCATGTGCATAATATTATGGCATCAGAAGATGTGGAGGAAGAGGTTCTCTACAGGAATAAACTTTTATGCCATGGCACAGAGGGTGTATGCATCCCATTTGCTGGAGTCACCTTGACTGGGCATTGTGTAGTATATTTAGTACAGCCGATCCTTGAAGTGACTCTTACATATTGGCTGAAGCATATACTCCATTTGTCTTTTTGAAACTTCTCATCCATAAATAGAATGAGTAATGGCAGAGTGTACTCATGAGCCTAATTTTGACACTGAGACTCAAAAGTTAGTTGAGTCAAAAGGTGTTGCATATTGCTCCCAGGAATCTGTTTTAGCTTCATTGGATTAGAGATCAGTGGAAATATAAAGTCTAGATTGTGTTATTTTCACAGCTGAGGAATGAAAAATATTCATTATTTAAAAAAATAATAATTATTTTAAAACTAATGTGGAAGTACCACTGTGTGTGTGTGTGTGTGTGTGTGTGAAGGGGGTGTTTGCTGTTTCTACTTTGAGTTCTTTGTGCCATGGAAACAGCATGATGTAATTCAGTCTTTGCACAGTTTGTTTTCTGGAAAACACAGGTAAATTGAACACCTTGGTACATAAAACTGAATCCTACACTCTGAATTTATATGATATTATTTTTAAAGAGAACTTTACCGAATGGGCTGTGGTAGCAATATTTAGTAACTAAGGACTAAATAACATCATCAAAGTATTGTTAGCCTAAGAGATTGGAAAAGGAGCTGCTGTGAAAAAGCACTTTGGCACAACCACGTTGGAAGGCTGTGGAATTTCTTTTGTTACTTAAAATACAGTTTCTGTTACTACTGCATGCTAGGAGTAATAATTAAACAATCCGTATATTTTAAAGTTCTAATAATCTTTCATTAGAAATGCATTCAAAATATTCCCCTCTTATCTCTGACATATTTCTAAAACTGCATCCTTATTTTGTTGATTTGCCAGTTTATCTGCTTTTCAACGTTTGGAATATTTGAGTGGCTGGATGGTCTATCAGAGATGCTTGAAGGACATGCTTTTAAAGTATTTAATAGACGAGGGCTTTTTATGGCAGTGTAACATTTAACAACTAAAGCTACAATATTGAGAAACAAAATATAGCTGAGAGCCTTTCCATCAAAGGCTTGAAAACCCATCACCATGCAGAATTATTGGTATACTGTTGAGTGTGGTGGCATTTTGCATTTCTTATGTAGTACCATGTACAGAAATTAATCCAGGAAAATTCAACTGGTCCTGGGTCAAGAGACCTATTGTTTCTTGTCCTAGACCACACGCTTTACTTAAGTGGTGTATCAGAGTGAAGACCAGGTAACCATCAAAATTGACATCTAACACTGATCAAGAAAAAATAAACTTTTGTTTATATCAAGGCTGAAAGCCAGATATATATTTACAGTAAACTGCAAATGTAAAAGGCTTGTCAGTTTTCAGCAAACAAAAATTCTCAGTTGGCATCAGCAGAACACAATTGTCTGAAATTCTGCCAATATGTGAAGTTTTGACATTCAAATTTTTGTTTATGGCTGAAGCAATTTTCATTAAAACACATTTTTTCTTTAGACCTTATCTGTTCTTGCCTGCCCAGAAGTTACAATACTAAATTTTAACATCACAGCTGGTTGCTGCGTAAAGTATCCGATGTCTGAAGCAGAAGAGTATGGCTTCTGGGCAAAAAAGCAGGAGGAACAAACAAAGTCTAAGGGCAAAGACTCTGTAAAACAGAAAGATCCCAAGCTTATAAATGTGCTACTGAAATGCAAACGGCACCAGAAAGCACTTGTGCTTCTCTGCTGGGGTGTACAGTACAAGGAGGGACTGCAGATAGTGCAGCTCTCCTGGGGACCCACACAAAAACGCCTAAGTAATAATTAGATACACAACCAAACATTCAGAAGCAGCCACTCACTTACCTTTGGTTTTCTACACTGGTGTGTTGATTTGTGCTAGTACAGATATCAAGTACAGAAAAGAAAATGGTATTAAACAGAGTGCTAAATCCTTAAAAGTATTTTAACAAATGTATTATTTTATTACAATAACAACCACATTTATGTCATTATAAAATAAATATAGCAGAAGCCTGTCAGTCAAAGTGTTAAAACAAAGCAGCTTGCAGAAATGTTGGCATGCTGTTGGTGTGAGGGCAATCTTGCATTTCTAAACTAGTACTATGTACAGAAATCAAAGCCGAAAAATTCAATTGGCCCCAGGTAAGAGACCTGTTATTGCTTGCCCTGGACCACTAAGAATGAACTGTTACTTGAGCGAGTGGATTGCAAACACTGATAGTGCTGTGGAAATCATACAAATTCAATCACGAGACTTGAGTAGAAGCAGGGTGTGGCATCATGAATCCCAAGTTATGATCCTCAGTTTATGACAGAACAACGGTTACCACAGAAACTATTCTGATGTCACAAACTAAGGAGTATGACTTCAGAGCAGGAAAAACAGGAGCAACCAATAGTCTAAGAGGAAAAGAGACTGTTTTCATGAAATGTATTCAGTAATGAAAATTAGAACATCCTGAAATTCAAACTTTTATGTATTTTGCTTATGTCAACTGTAATTTACTTGCAGGAAACTGAAAAATCAGTTTAAGTTTTAGTATTTTCTCTAATTTCCACAATGCCCACAGTCTTCAATTTTTATTTATTAAGCTGGGCCAGTGACAGGAGTGACTAGTGATCTGTGTTAAATACTGGCCCAGGACTAGTTATCAATGAGAACAGATTTTGACCTCTGGAAATGTTTGCAGCCATGTTGGTCCTTGCACAAACAGATAGACCAGCTAGATGGTTTCTTATATTTTACTGGATCAAAGGTAAATTAATCTCTGGTACACAAACCTTCAGGCCTACACATGGCCCTTTTTCAGTTGATGAAGAGCCATGTGACCTCTTAGCTCAGCTGATGAGGGATTGCTGGAGATTCCAGTGCGGTTAAAAACCTCTGGAGTGCAGGCATTTTCATTCATAGCCCCAGCCTGTGGAATTCTCCGCCTCATCGGATATGAGAGTGCCTGACAGTGGAAAGCTTCAAAACTGCTTTAAAACTCATCTATTTGGGCTCACTTTTGGAGATATTCCTTAATCTATGTTGGATTACTATAGTTGTATTGTTTAAACATGTTGACTGGATGCTTGATTTTAGAATTTTATCATTTTAATGGTTTTGTATGGATTGCTGGCGCTTTGATAATTTGTGAATAGCTTATAAATAAAGGTATTATTATTATGTGTAGGCCTGAAAGCTTATGTACTGAGACCAACATTTTGGTCCTGTACACCTACTTTGTTTCTCTATTTATACCATACATACATTTATTTTCCTCTTTTCTGATAGTAATATTACAGAACTGTTTCTCATCAGTGCATGTGGAATGTAATCTTATTAAGGAAAATATCAAAAAGTATGTTTTCTGAGAAATGTGATCAAATAAAAAATGTAGGTGGGCCCTGTTGCACATGAAATTTAGTGACTATTGCAAGCTTTAGAACACCTTTTCAGAGATGAAGAATGCTTGCGTAGAGTTCTCAGGGGCATCAGTAGAACAGTCAGTGTTGATTAGTTCTGGTGATGTTCTGGGAGAGTCTGGGCAGATATCCCCACCCCAACCCCACCACCAAAACAAAGGACTTTTCTTTATTTAATTAGAATGAGCAGGCACAGTTGTAAATGTTTAGGCAACACACACACACACACACACACCATCAACATTTGGTCCAGACATGGGTATGTTGGGAAATTTTCATTTGGTTCATTTAGCCATAGGAGGCAGTGTGATCTAATGGTTAGACCACTGGCTTGAGAACCTGTAGGTCACATGTTCGAACCTCCACAGAGCCATGTACTCACCAGAAACAAGCCACGTAACCTCATAGTGAGATATTCCACTCAGCTATGGAAATGGGTAGTAGCAGGACCCCACTTGTTGCTTCTCAGCTAGGCTGTCTTGGGTAAATAAGCTGCAAAAAATATTGCAAAGCCATAATCTTTGTATATAGAAGAACTAGTAAATTGACTCTATAAATGTTAAATTTAATCATAAGATGACACTTTAATTACCACAACCCACATTTCATCCATATAAATTAAGTCACAACAAATGAATCTGAAGAATAGTTTAGAAACACTAGTATCCTGAAGAAACCATTCACTAAAAATGAATCATATGGAATACACAAGACTATCTGTAGTCATTGTTTTGCATTTACATGCAAATTAAATTCAAAGAAACAGATTCTTCATAAAGTTAAATACAAGTCACCATTTAAATAAATGACTTGAAACAATTATTTTCTACAATTATATTTAACTTTTGTATTTCCAGTGTTTTTCTCTTGTTTTATTCATCATCTAAATAATACTAAATAATTAAGATGATACATGATTTCACTGTACTTTCCAATAGCATCTAACAGTCCTAAACTTGCCACACAATTGCTTTTGTGACATTACAATCTGTGGACATGGTAGCACTATGATGTCATAAAAGACACTATTAGAAGCAGTTGTGGATAGTCAAATACTTTTATGCAAACTTCTTGGACATACTATCAAGATGTGTTATAAGCTCTGGAATGAAAAATCAAAATAAAAAACCTGTATTCTCTAATAAACTTTAATAGCATAAACATTAGGTTTATGAAAACACATACTGCACAGCTTATATTTCCATTCATAACAACAATCCACTACTCACTTCACTGGATGTCATTTAACAGACATGGTAGTGAAAAGTGTCCAGAATTTCAAGTCAATCTTATTGACAGTTTTCTAGCTAGTTTATTGGAAACAGAACATAACCATTCTGGTTATTCAGGAAACAAAATTATAAATTTAAGAGGATGTAGAGAACGCATTGGTAAAACAATTTCAAAGACACACAAAAATGTGTAAATGTTAGCATTAATTAAAACAATGACCATTCTTTACAATACTATGAATTCATGTTTGGCAGACTTAATGTGTAAAGGACAAGGCATGACAGGCATTGGATAATGCTATGTCAATGTACCGAGTGATGGGTTGGAATCCCATACCCGATGGGTGAGGACATCAACCAACACAAGGTAATTTGACATAGCATAGTACTTCTGATGGAATTGCTTTATTCCACTTCTGAAATGTTTAGCAATGTTAATTTTTAGTGGTGTAGTAGTGTTGTGATTTGGTGCTGTATCTTTAAATGATTGCCTTTAGGAATTAGCATAATTAGACATGTGGAAGAGGTTATTTTGCAGCTTGTAAGCTGCACTAGTTGGTGCAGTTGCACTTCAAGGGAGTGGATTATTTTGTTGCTTTAAATAGGTATTCTTGACTTTTAACTTTCTTTACCTACCTTGTGATCTGTGAGGCTGAACTGAAAGGCTGGGCAGTGCTTCCTGTTCTTTCCATGTTATCTAAGTGAGACCTGGTAGTCTTAGCTATTGATTAGATTTCATGTGACCTCATTCAGGTGCACTGAGGGCAGTTGAGATTCAAGCAGAGAGTTTTAGCGGTCTTTATCTCTAGATAAGTAGATATTTTACTAGGTCTTAGTGCACGTTTGTGGAAGTTTTGCTGGTGGTTTAGTGATATATGTTTCTGCTGTGTAGAATTATAGTTTCAAGATGTATTGTGTTTTTTATTAGGTGTTTAAAATGTTTTTCTGTGTGAGCAGCACTGAGGCTTTTAGGTTTGGATTTTTGAGTAGGAAATGCTGTATGTTTTAAATGTTTCTGGATGGATTTGCTTTACAGTTTGTGATTCTTGAGCAATGTTACTGTGAGGATATATTTTTAATTTGCATGATTTCTTTTTGATGTTGTTGTGCTGCTTAATTTGCTTTGTGACCTTTCTGACTCTGAAAATGTGTAAGTAGATATTGGCCATTTTGACCAACTGGTCGTACTTTGAGTTATACACCACTATCATGTCTTTTGAGCAGACTATATGCTAGATTAGTGCAGTACCATGTGAAGGAGTCCTGACCAATGAGGGTCAGAATTGACTAGACACCATTTTATAGGTTGAGTTAGTTGCTTTATGGTTTAGGTATCCTTTGCTCATTGTGATAAAACCTGTTGGCCCCTGGTCACCACCACATACCCACATCAGGCTTTGTCCCAGTTTCCCAGTCCCATTTGCCTCCCCCACACTGGTGTGCCAGCTTGTATCCACATAGTGTAGGATCTGAATATACCAGCACCATCATTAATGGTGACTGATGCACATACATTTTTTCTAGTTTTCTCCCTCTCCCCACACCTTGCACACCTTTATGCCAGCAATGCCCCTGAAGATCTCACACATATATAAAATGCCTTTGCAGAGGAGCAAGTTCCCTGGCCCACTGCAGCATTTGCTAGTATGGTGGAACTTGGTGCATGTCCCTCCCTGGATGAGTTCCCTATAGCCACCCTGGGCCACCCAGCCAGCTCCTGAGTCTGCTCCTGAAGTCAGGCCATCAGTATAGGAGCATGTTGTGCTACCCACTGCACCATCAGGGGTCCTGACATAGGTTTCCTAATATCTATATTAAACTCCCTTAGACACTTCCCACACTTGGGAATGAGTTATACAATCCTCTGTGCTTAGAGAAAATATTGTATTATTGTACTATATGATCAGTGCCTATTTTGCATAGAATTCAGTAACAGCTGAAATGCTGTTGTACCATTGATCTGACATCAGACTGCTGTTGTACCATTGATCTGATATCAAATCAATGATACAACAATAAGCCGTTATCAGCAGCATGTGCCACAATTGGAAAAAATGCTATGGCTGTCACTGTTGAAACCGGAGAAAGTGAAACTAAGAAATGACTGAAGTGGAAGCTGTCACTAGATAGGAGAGCAGCATTTTTAAATCTGATGCTGTTTTCCTAATGGTCCATTTTTCCTGCTTGGTTATGAAAATTTTGCGCAATCACTATGAGTGTCGTTGCTAGTGTCAGCTGCCATTTCAGTCATTTTCAGTTTCACTTTCTTCAGTTCCAAAATTTTATTTTTTATGTTTAAATGTTATGCAGAACAAATGCTGATCATATACTATAAAAAACCTACATGACCTGTCATATACTATTCAATTTGAGTTTAACACTGATGGCATGAAGAGTTGGATCCAGGGTTTGAAATGATTAAACAATGCTCAACCCATCCACAAATGACATAAAAACTTTGTTGGCAGCATTTCTGGTGTGAAGGCTGACTTATGTTTTCTTTTAACAGGTTGCCAGTTTTGCAATCACTCAACTGGAAAGGCATTTTCTGGAGCACCTTGGACCCATTTCCAACAATGGAATCCTGCATGGCATGTAGAAGAATTGAATGAGTAGAATTTGGATTTCTACAGCATCTTTTACACATGAAGTGTCTCAACTTGGTTTACAAAGCACGGACTAGCTACTGGTAGTGCACGGACTGTCTGCAAATAGACAGAGCTAGAGTACATGTACTAGGCGACAGCGTCAAACAATTGCTTACAATTACTCAACTTTTTCTGCATTACAGTTTACTTCTTACCAGGCTAGAACATCCTGACAGAGATTTTGTTTGAGCCAGACCCTGCTTTAACCCAGTCTCACAGCTGGACAGACAAGCGTATAAGGAGGTCAACTGGATTTGCTTATGGTCCCACAGTTAGTCATTGACTGTGTTTTGATTCAAACCTGGGATATTTGGTTTCCCAGTTCTGCTTTAACAACTGGACCACTCTGCCTCTTGCAGCTGATTCTAATTTAGGGATGTAATATTATCTAGGAGACCTGGTAACAACCACAAATATTTTTTGAAAAAGTAAGCGGATCCTTGCTATTCATCTGCACCACCACCATGGATCAAAGGGTCCTTTGATTAATGTCTCATCTGAAGGATGGTACCTCTAACAGTGTAGCACCCTTGTTAGTGCTACACTTCAGGCCTCAATGCATATGAATCCAAGTCTCCCATGTTGGATTTTAACCTGCCATCTTCTGGTGAAAAACCAGAGTCCTGTCACTTTGCTTCACTAACAATTTTGAAGAACTGGATGGGATTACATTAAGGTGGAATGCTTCCTGATTCTTCAACATGTTGAGTAGGAAATGCACATACCTTTGCTTGGAATTACAAATGGATGTACAACTCATTTATTCTTTCAAAGATACATCATGTTTGCCAAATATGACAGGCTATGATTGGAATAGTTGGTGCAGCTTGGATGTGGGAGCACTACAGTCAAGGTAGGTGCCTCTTCTATGCTATCAAACTGATTGAACTCATCATTGGTTCATATTATATAGACAACTGGCTTGCTAACCTGCAAGTATAAAACAGCATAAATTGTATAGGTTCTTGTATCATGTGATAATTGATTGGGATTTTGAAATGCATCTTCAGTTTTGACATTTGAATTACAGTACTATATGTATTTCTCAGAATCTGGAGATTATTCAGAGAATATATATTTAGAAGGAATGAATGCTAATGATGGGATGGAGCACTGCTTTACTACTACAGAAGTTAAAATAGTACACAGAAAATGCTGGAGTGGCGGGATAATTATTCCTGATAAAAGTGCAGATTGCAATGTAGTAAACTAATACAATAAACTAAAAGAGGCACTTTATTATTTATCAAGATGCTAGGATGAAAGTGTTGAAACCTCCAGAAATTATGTGACTGGCATTTGTTTTTGTTTGACTTATTTTATCAAAAGCTAGCCATAAAAGAGGAATTTGTTTCCATATCTATGTAATTTCTGAAGATTACTTTTAGAATCTTAAATGTAATACAGAAAAATGTAATGATTCTTATATTGACAAAGATTCCTGCATGCATTGACTCACTTGCCAATGCACAGCTTTTATAACACAAATAAAAGTAAGTTGCAAAAAAAAAGCAAACAGATATATATATATGTGTGTGTGTGTGTGTGTCTACTATAAATAGCAGGATAAAAGTGTAGTCTTGACCTAGCATAGCAAGATAAATTAATTTGGTCACAGAGTATGCTCAGAAATTTATCCCATTCATTTTGCCACACTGAACATGCTCAGAAATTTATTCTAGCACTTGAGATACCATCTTTTGATCTTTGTACTGTAGATGGACATCTCTAATGCTGAGCCATTGAAAATAGCGCAGTTTATATGTTATACCTTTTTCTGTTGTAACTTTTACCATTTCTATAACAAAACACCTACTCACATGTTGTGTAAATTGAGTATGACACTGCCTAACACGATATCATTCTTATCTTCATTTGAGGGTATTGGTCTATTGCCATCTCAGCCTTGCCACGCATGACATATCAACAGAGCAAGACCCTATAATGAAGCTAAATTGTATCTTTAGTTTAGTTTAGTTTATTCAGTGGTAAGTCCATGGGCTGTATAGTCTATTTACATGGTTGATCAGATAGCTAATTTCAGCATATATATACATATATCTGTGTATCTATATATATATATATATATATATATATATATATATATATATATATATATATATATATAGTCTCGGATATGCAATGAGGATGAATTAAATAAATGATGTATCTGCACAAGAGTAGACTGACCACAGGTAACCAGGACATTCTGTATACCTGCCACACTCACAAAAAGTTTATTTTCCAAATATTTATTGTCCTTGATAACTCAGCAAGATTTTCCCAAACAGTGCCCAACATTTCACCTGATACATTGGGCTTCCTCAGGGGGAATCTGCATTTAAACATTATAAAATAGCATTATGAATATTTCATAATAAACTGCATAGTATTCTGATAAACTCCTTCAGTACAAATTCCACTGTACAAGTGACTGTCCTTTCTTAATACATATTAGTTAGTTCATATCTGTAAGTAGGGAGCATATAAACAAATGGAAATAAAAGAATAAAGATTAGTATAAGATGTCTAACTGCACATTAAGATGTATATCAATCAGTAAAGTTTTTTTTATTTATCTTTGATAAATTTGACTGTGCTATATAAGTTCATGTTTCATTTGATTTATGAATGCAGAAGGAGACCCACCTGACCCATCCTTTGGATGACCTCAGGTAACCTCTCAAGTGGTGTAATCTGGGATATTCTGTTTCTCATTTCTCTGCTTCAACAACTGGACCACACTGCCTTTTGCAGCTGATTCTACTTAGAGATGTAGTATTATCTAGGAGACCTGGGTAACAACTCAACAAATTTTTTTTTGAAAAAGTAAGCAGATTCTTGCTATTCATCTGCACCACCACCACCATGCGGAGGAAGTGTACATGTGTGAAACCAGTCAGTGCCTTCTGTAAGCATTCTCTCACTCCTCTACATGGTGCTGGAAGCTGTAAGTCTGATTTGAATGAAAGCACATATATCACATTTCATTTTGGTGTCAGTGTAATTTTTTTCCCTCTGGTTGGATACTATTGGTAACTGAGTGGAGCAGCTTTTCCTTCTGTAAAAAATTCTCCCTATAAATACAGTCACAAATTATTAATCATGGGAGATTTTAATGTAAACTGGGGTAATTGTTCTGTTTCTCATCATCTTCAAGGCAGAGCCTCTGACTTGGGAGTGGTGCAACTGGTATCTGAACCCACTAGACTTAATAGTAGAAATACTGATTCATCCACTATCTTGATCTAAAATTTTCCACTTGTCCAGAGGCTTATGGAACAGTTGGCACTCTTCCAGAATCTCTTTCTGATCATTAGTTAGTGTACTGTATCGACAGCGACAAAAGAGGAGGTCCCAATTTCAAATTCACTAGGTCTTTTAAATCTTTTGATTGTATTCAGTTTAGGAGTGAAATGGAGAACGTTGACTGGGACCACTGACATTTGATTCCTGCTGTGAACAGTGCTTGTAACTACTTCACCACTGAGTTTATTGAAATATGTAACAGGCGTGCACCTCTCAGGAAAAGACTGGTACATAATAACAACTCTCCTTGGTATTTGTCCTTGTTGGCTAAACCTTGTAACTTGTGTAGTAAGGCTTGAAACAAGCAAAACATACTCATTTTGTTTCTGACTGGCAGTCATGCAGAACTTGAGAAATCATTATGTCAAATAAATTCATTGGGCTAAACAGAGTTATTTATTTATTTATTTGATAATTTAGTGATAGTAAGAACTCTGATCCTAGTGCCGTTTGGAGAACTGTTAGGAGTCGAAGACTTCATTAACTCTCAGCTTTCCAAAACATTTTGAATCTCAAGGTATAACATTAATTAGTTCAAGATTAATTGTCAATGAATTTAATACATATTTTGTTTTCCCTGGACATCCATTGACTTCCAGTTTGGATGATTCTGCTTCAAGACACAGTTCATTGACTTCTAATTTTGAGGACTCTTCTTTAAATATCTTATTGTCTGAAAAAATACCTCCCTTTTGTACTGACCCCATTCACAGTTGAGGAAGTGTGTTCTATACCTCACTGTTGAAACTGGATACAAGCAAGTTCAAAGTCCTGATGGTATTAGCACAAGTTTTTGAAGTACACTGTACCTGTAATTTGCTATCCTTTGCATATCTTTGCAATATGTCTATCCTCTCAGGTGTATTTCCAGACTCACTGAAGTTGGCAAAAGTCTTGCAAGTCTACAAGTCTAGTAATAATACTTTATTTTCAAACTATAAACCAATCTCCTTCCTCTCTACAGGAAAACAACTCTCCAAATGTCTAAATCTAAATAATTATCTTAACCAATTCCTGTCTGTTTTAGATCCTGCCACAGTAACCAATCAACCTTGGTTAAAATAACCAACAACTTACAGGTGACGATTGACAGTGGTTCTGCGGTGGGACAATTTTTATCAATTTTGCCAGCCTTTTGACACAACAAACCATAAACATTTGTTACACAAGTTGCATTTCTTCAGTGAAAATTCAAACTTTTACTGTTGGTTGGAGAGTTGTTTACTTAATAGACATCAAATGGCTTCATTTAATGGAAGTCATTCCAGTGTTGTCTCTGTGAGTAGTAGTGTCCTTCAGGGCTCTGTCCTGGCCCACAACTCATTAACTTATTTATTAATGACTTAAAATAACTCAGAATAATGTGGTCTTTACATCTCCAGAATGAAGATACTATAATTTATAGTTGGAACTTAAATATTTTTAGATTTGAAAGTGAATCTGCAATTGTTATTTGCAAAGTTCAGATTTTTTTGTCATAATCTGCTTATGCTGAATGCAAAAATAACCCAGGTCATGCAGTTTGGTACCCCTTATCACCTAAAATTTTGTTCTGACTTCAATGCAACTATCCACAATAACTCTGTTCTTCAGAGAGTCTCGAATTATAAATATCTGTGCCTATAGCTTGATGACTACCTTAAGTGGGAACATCACATAACAAACACTGTTAAAAGGTAAATCTTCAAATAGTATTTTGTATCGCTCTAAAGGTGATTTTTGAAGATGCAGGGTAGCAAACTGTAATGGTTTCTCCTGTTGCTGCCTGGAGAGGTGGGAGGTGGGGTGTTAGGGTTGGAAACCTAACACAACATTCCTACTTTTGTCAGTTTAACCCTAACTAGTGCATTAATAAAGCTTTTGCAAAGAAGATACATATATTTATATATATATATATATATATAAAATTTGGCTTGAGCAACACCTCAACTTCTCTGGACATGTTGATGTATCCTAAAAACTGCCCACCCCAAGCTAGGCATTTTATACAGGAACCATAGCTGCCTACTGCCAGTGGCAAGGTATGAACTTGTCCAGAAGATGATCCTCTGTATTTTTGACTACTGTGATGTAGTCTACTATGCTGCTCCCAAGACTTCCCTAATCAGGTTGGACACCCTCTTTATCTCCTGCTCATTTCACTGGACTCCCCCCACTGCCTCATCACTGTGAACTTTACCACTCTCATGCTTTCCCTACACTTGCTGCAGACCTCTCTCTCCCACAGTGCTAAATTCATCTCCAAGTTCTGGTTTGGGTCCTTTCCTTCTATCTCTCCAACTCACTATCTACCTCTCCCTCTCATTCCCTCAGATCTAATGACACTTGGACTTTAGTAGTCCCTTGCAGTACAGACAACGTTCTTGTACCACTTCCTGAACTTTGGAAATTACTACTGCAGCAAATAAGACACTCCTCATCCTCACTCTATCTCCTCAGCCCTGCACAACAACTTCACTCATAATTATACCTGCTCATAAACCACTTTTTTTTTCCTCAAAATTTAGATTCCTTTACTGCCTATCCCCTTTAGCTGGCACTGGGACACCTATTGTGCACTCATATGCCTCTCCCCAATGGGCTGATTACTCTGCGTAGGAGGCTTACCTCCTAGTTTTCTCTTTCTCTCATCCCTATGACCCGATGTTGAATCTAGCACCTATTTGCTTTATTAATCTTTATCTCTGTGACCATGAATTGCCAAGTAGTCACTGTCTATCTACAAATCACTAATATATGCTTTTCACTGTATGCACATCACCTTGTTGTAATGCACTTTATGACTGGCACTTGTGTCTATGTACTATATTTGTGTTGATTTATCATTGTCATTATCTACTGTGTCTTGTCTATGTAACTCCCTTACTATCTCTCCCAGGATGCATCAGGAGATGAGCAACTCAATTGTTCAGTGTGCTTTTCCTGGTGAAACTCATATATATATACACATATATATATATATATATATATACATATATATATATATATATATATATAGAATATAATGAGTTGCAGTGGAATAACACATTTATCACCATTAGTGAATGGTAAGACCCATAACTCATAATGGATGAAGGTACAAGTTAGCTGTAAAGGTCTTACCACTGATTTGTGGAGATAAATGCATTGTTCTACTGCAACCTATTGTATATGTGATATATACCACACTGTTTTTAATGATTTTACTGGTGTTATCTTGCTTTACCTCAAAACTACCTTTGTTTCCATTGTAAGCTCTCTGTCTGGCCAATTGTTCTCTGTGTTCTATTTCCAGATTCTAAGTGCAAAAGCAATTTTGTTCTAAGTGAAGTAAACTATGTTCTGAGTGAATATTTATCCCAAAATAATATGATTATTTAAACAATTTACTCACCACTGGTGAGTTATTGTAGCAATCTAGTCTCTCCCAACTCAGCCTACATCACTGTTACCAGCTTTCTTGAACCCTTCAGATGCCTGGAAAGTATTCAGTAGCTGCCACCACTCAGCATAGACATTCTTTCAGGGTATCTCTGGGTCTTGATCCCTATAGAGCCACTGCCACATAATATAGCACTTCTCACTGAGGCAGCTGCCCCCAATATAAGAGCTGAAAACTCCTTACTTTAGAAAAAATATGGTAACTGTAGCATTTACTTCAGAGGCAGAAACACAGCTTCATCAATTATAAATCAGTTAGCTGTACCTCTAAGGACTCAGTCACAGAAACATGAAGTACATAAAATGTACACGGTTAATACAGGATATTACAGCAGTTCTACAGAAGTGGAAAAGAACATGTTTGAACAGTAGATTACACACAGAATAAACTTTCTTGCTCACTGTCTCTCTCTCTCTCTCTCTAGCAAGGTAGACTGACTACATACAAGACACTTTGGTGAATCAGGCCAGACACAAACCCTTAGATGGTAGCTTGTTCATAGTCTCAAACCTGAATGTCTCTTTCAGGCACTGCTAGACCTTAAGACCCTCAAATGCCCCCATGACACATCATCCTGTAAGTCACTCTGACATCATATATTTAACATTCTTTATGTTTTGAGCTGGGTTGGAAAAATCAGTCTGATGGGACTTGGACAAATACATCTTTTTTTTGTCCCAAGACCAGAGCCCAACAGGAATGCTTGGTTTAGCTAGCCACTTCCTGACATCAAAAGACACTTTCTAAGCTCAGTCATGACTTGTCCAGGGGTCCTGTCATGATAATGGACAGAGTTCAGTCAGGAAAGGAAACCAGCACTGACACCAAGCACAATGCTAAGTTACATTATTTGCTGTGCAGACAGTTGATATTTAGAAAAGATTCATAAGGCTAGGCTGGCAGTACAGCCTAGAGGCCAAGTAATGAGCTGTGAATGAGCTTGGTACCTGTAGACCTGGGCTTGATTCTCATAGCCTCCACTTGCATACTGTGTGACTCTGAGCAAGTCACTTAACCAGCCTAAAGCTCCCAGGTTGCTCCTGAAAACAGGCATTTGTGCCTAGTGGGCCTTACCTGGTTAACAAAGAATAAATAAATAAAATAAATAAATAAATAAAGGTCCAGTGCCACATTCAGCTTATGAGTATTGTTAATTCTTGAACGTGGTGCAAGACCTTGTGAGTTTCTTAGATTGACTGTGGAGCTATTTACTATTAACTGTGAGTGGAGCACCTTTTCCTGGTCTGGTCTGGGATGATAATGGACAGTATAGACAGTAAATTGTTATCAGAGCCAGTGGGTCTGCTTTGATCTGATGCTTGACTTTTCCTCCAGGAATGCCAGCTTTGTTCCTTTAGCTGCTGCATTCTAACTGATAGTGATGCAAAAAGAATTGAATAAAAAAATAGAGTGACATATCTGCATAGCAAATTGTTATGTGTGTATATGTGTATATATATAGATGTGTATATATATATATATATATATATATATATATATATATATATATATTTATATACACACACACACCTAAACACACCACGAGTGGAGCCCCAAGATGAGATTAAATGGTGTTATTTTCACTGCAGTGAAATAAATAAAGCTGACATTAGCAGAGTTAAAATAACTACCATTTATACCTACTCTGCTGATGTCAACTTCCTCCCTCTTTCTATACCTATTACTGTCACTAACTATGCCTCTCTTTCACTGCCTGTAATACAAAAATATGTACAAGTACCATAGTACAGATCAGAAATAGGACTTAAAACAACCTATCCAAAACATAAAACAAAAGATCTGCATCCCACTATGTTTTAAAACAGCTCTGCCACAACTCACATAAGTGGTCTGAAAACTCTGCACAACAGCTTTCATTCGAATCAGAACCGAAGAACAACCATTTGGAACAACTCACACAGCATAGAACACTATTAATGTTCTCCTTTACCTGTAATCAGTTCAAACAATATTGTTTACCTAAGTTTTCTAGTTTTCTATCACTCACCATTGCAGACCACGGACACAAAACTCAAACCTCTTACAGAAATGTACATCAGCGCATAGCAACACCCAGAAACAAAAAGCGAAGCAGACTCTCTGAACAAAAACACTAAAAGCGAAGAAGACCACAAAAATATTCAGAAAAACAATTAAAAATCACCACAAAACACCAGGAAAGTCATTAAACAAATAAAAAGTATATCTAAGTAATGCAACTCACAGCCTGCTCTTCCCAAACCTAAAAGACTTCCCCACCCTCACAAAGAAAATGACCCAATCAGACACCACACTACAAATAACAGTATCCAATCAGCACTCACAGCTCTAACACAAATACCATTCATACCTAGTCACTCACACAGACAATACAAATGAACAGACCAAACAAAGATGTAACAAAATATAATAGAGGAGCTCCACTCCTGTGGTATAAATACACATGATGTATGGACAACGTCGAATATGAAAATATTTTCACTCCTGCATCGTGAGCTCTGGATATTTGACTCATGCCTTCAGCACTCATGAAATATCTAGAGCTCACTCTGCAGGAGTAAAAATATTTCCATCTTCCACTCCTGCCCATCATGTATTATATATATATATACATATATATATATATATATTTATTTATTAAATTTTGGTGACGGGTGAGCCCACTGGGCCCCGGAGGTCCCTTTTCAGGGGCAACCTGGGATTACATAACATAGGATACTTCACAATGGGGTAAATGTAGAAAATACAATTATGATACAAGTTATACAGAGGTGTACAATCAGCTGGTTACATGTGCATGAATCGGCATTACAGTAGTGCATGTGTTGATACCAATAAAGAGGAGAGTGAGAACCGCAAATGCAGAGACAGGTTGCCACAGTAGGTAAGTAACGGACTGTGAGGCTTAGATGTCCATATGGTGGACCATTATCTCTAACAGCTGCATTTGGAGGTAGCCATAACATGATCCTTAAGCCTTGTGTGGAAACTTTTGATGGAGGAGCTTCCTGCACTCCGGGAGGGAGGGAGTTCCATAGGAGTGGGTGCCATGTGAGAGAAAGACTTCCCCCACCTTGGTTCTGATTCTTGGGACTGACTAGGGAGCATGTGATCCATTGTGCAGAGGAGCTGCAGGTTATTCTTTAGTACAGTAAGTCCCAAGAGGCTGGGGGTTGGGCTGATTAATTTAAAAGTTTGGCAAAGCAAGGGGTACTGGCCGGGCCTCCCAGGAGGGCCAATTTAGTTGGATAAGCGTGTCACAGTGATGGTTCCTGGGGATTGACTGTGGCGGAACCAAGCCACTTTATTGTATAGAACTTGAGTCTATTCATCTCAAGTCTAGCTACTGTACTCCCTGGACCACTGGGGCCGCATAGGTAATGTCGGAAGGAGGCTGGTGGCTATGGAGACCCTTGCTTCAGGTATCAGCTGGTCTTTCAATCGGTGAGGGTGCCTAGTTTTGCATGTACATTTTAGTAACTTGGTCCATGTGGTCCTTGAGGGTGATGCCCTGGTCCAGGGTGAGGCCAAGGTATTTTAGTGATGCCACCACCTCTAGCCTGCTGCCCGCCGCAGAAGTCAGTTGAGGTGTTGGCTTCTA
This sequence comes from Neoceratodus forsteri, assembly GCA_016271365.2. Classification (NCBI taxonomy): domain Eukaryota; kingdom Metazoa; phylum Chordata; order Ceratodontiformes; family Ceratodontidae; genus Neoceratodus; species Neoceratodus forsteri. The sequence continues at coordinate 1,793,995,194 of CM057455.1, read as the reverse complement.
TCATGTCAAGGGATCTTGGGCCAAACAGCATGACCTTGGTCTTGTTTGTGTTAAGGACCATTCTGTTTTAACAAGCCATTGCTCGAGGGAACTCAGGTCTCCTTGTAGCCAGGGGCTGAGGTCTCCCAGATTAGTGGAGGGTTGATAGATGACAGCATCATTCATGTACTGGACCACAGAACTCCCACTACAGTGGTTGCAGAGTTTGTTGGTGAAAGGGGAGAAGAGGAGGGGCCAAGGGATCAGCCTTGAGGCACTCCCTCTATTAATGGGAGCAGCTCCGATAGGGAGTCTTTCCATTTTACCCTCTGTGAGCGTCCATTTAAGTAGCTTTCAAACCACATAAGGGAATGGCTGTCAAGGCCTACATTGCCCAGCTTAGTCAATAGCAGATTGTGATTGACCAGGTCGAAGGCCTTGGATAGGTCGATAAAGACTGCACCAGTAGGGTCTCCTTGTCCAGTTCTCTGAGAGCGTTAGTGGAGAATTTGGTGAGGGCAGTGTCCGTCCCATGCCTGGTTCTGAAGCCATGCTGGGAGGGTGCCAGAGTTGATGGAACTCTAGGTATTCACGGAGTTGCCCATAGATCAGCCTCTCTTGTATCTTTGCCAGGGTGCAAAGCAGGGAGATAGGCCTGTAATTGCTAGTGGACTCGATGGCCACCCTTGTGGATTGGGACCACATAGGCCTGTTTCCATTGTTCAGGCACTGCATCCTCTTTAGGGATCAGTTAAAGAGCCAGGTCAGGGGTCTGGCTAGGGACTGGGCCCCTTCCTTCAATAGCCTGGGGTGAATCCCATCAGGTCCCCCAGAGCCAGGGTTTTAAGAGTCATTAATAATGAGAGAACTTCTTTTGGTTTTACCAGCCTGAGGTGGAAGGTTGGGCGATCAAGGTTAGGAAGTGACTGCCCGCTAGGTTCTGGGTGGAAGGAGGTAGTCCAGCCTTGTAGGAGTCAAGGTTTGTGAAGTGGTGGTTGAGTGCCATAGCGATGCGGGAGTCGTCTATTTATTAGTTGACCATTTACCTCAATGGGGCCGTGTTCGGTCTTGACATTCCCTTTAATAACCCATTTATGTGTACCCAGAAAAGTCTAGGGTTTCCTAGATTCTTTCTCTGAAGTTCGTGACATACTCCCTTTTGGCCATTTTGATAGCCAGCTTACACCTGTTTCTGAGATTTTGTAGTTTAACAGGTCAGCAGGTAGGGTGGAGAGCTTGTATTTTTCCAGGCTTTGACCGGTTTTCATTAGGGTTTTCAAGGAGGGGTGATCCACTTATAGCAACTTCCCTTGTATGGAGTTTCTTCATGGGGTGAATAGGTCAGCTGCCGTGTGGAGTGTTCGCTGAAAGAAGGCAACAGCCTCATCCAGTGAGGAGGAATTTGATTGGGCTCCAGTCTATGCTGCTTAGGTAGCTGGATAGTTGCTCGGGTAATAGATGGGTGTAGTCCGTGGAGCCAGGATTCACGGACTGAACCTGGGAGCCCTATTTTTCCAGGTGCAGAGTATTGGGGAGTGGTCACTCAAGGTGTCGCTAAAGGTGCCTGCAGCCTGTAAGTTACAGGTTTGCTCGCCAGCACCAGTCGAGGTGGAATGATTCCCTGTTTTGTGGTTCAGTCTTGTTGGCCAAGAGATAACCTGCACAAGGTTTGCTTCTTGTACCATTCCTTTAAGGGAGTGGTTTGCATTTGTGGACCAATTTAGGTTAAAGTCCCCAGAATGAGTAGCTCAGAGGAGACCTCCTCGGCAATGTCCTTAGGACTGCCTCGAGTGATGATAGAGCATTCTTAGGGGGTTGTATACACACCCAATGGTGAGATGCTTGCAATGACCAAGGGTGATGTGTACAAAGACTGAGTCGCAGTCAGTGCTGGTAGTGTGTTGCAGGTTAACCTGCACTTAGTTTAAGGTGTCTTTAGTATAGATGAGGACCCCTCCCCTCTTTGTTTGCTCTGTCTTTTCTAAAGGAGTGATACCTGAGGGCTGCGACCTCGTGTCAGTACTTGTGGTTTGAGCCAGGTTTCTGATATGGCAAGGACATCTAGTTTATACAGGTCCAGCCAGGCTTGTACTTCATGCATGTTGGTTCATAAACTACATATGTAAATCATATATATATATATATATATATATATCTTTCTGTTTCTCTACATATATATATATATATATATATATATATCTGGATATACAATGCAAATGAGTAGAATAAATGATTTAGCTGCACAACAGCAGTTTGACCTCGGGTAACCTCCCAAGTGGCATAAGCCATGAGTGTTGTGTTCGAGGTCAAACTGCTCAAGTGCAGATAAATCATTTATTTCATGAGTTTTCCATTGCATATTCCATTATCTAATAGGAATAGAGTTTAAAGAATTTTTTTTACTTTTTTCTTCAATTTGTGTTTTTAATAAAAGAAGTAGGATTATTTTGTGCTGTAGTATCCTTGCCCAGTCACAAATGATTGCTAGGGACAACAACATCATTGCTAGGAAGCCACAACTGCATCTAATGAGCCAATTGGTTTGTTAGTTGCAGGTGGGTGGGCTGGAAGTTTAAAAAATATGGCAGCTCTGATTCTCACTTAGCAAGTAAGCCCTGTTGATGTTACAAATTAGTGTACTGTGGCTGTCTTTCAGTATGATTTAAGATAAGATATTTATTTTATTATCTGGTTGCTCCTTCCTTTTATATGTAGCATTGTGTATTGTGGTAGCATCAGCTTCTGGTAACTGACTGAGCGAGAGAGCAAGTGGACTGGCAGCATGCCTGCACCAGCACTTGCAATGGGCATCCATTGGCATTATTTGAAGGAGAAGACTTTTTATTATTATTTATGGTTATTATTATTGTAGCCCTTAGCAATACATGAAGAACTATATCTGGTTGATCCTACCTTCCATGTCTGGTTCTTCATTTTGCAGAGTGGTGCAGAGGAACTGGGAATCATGTGCAAGACTAGGTGAGTTTACAATCAATGTTAGAAAGGAGGCGGGTTGTGGTGAAGCGTGCAAGTGTGGCTGTGCGTTACTGTGATAGTGAGGGAATAAGCTGAGGAAATACTTATTAGCAAGAAAAAAAACTTTTTTGGTGCTTAAGTTGAAAGTTTGCTGGAAGATTTTTGTGCCGGGAAAGCGGAGTGGCTGGTGGCTTTTATATGTTGGGGTGGGGAGCGGATCCCTTGTGAGACAAGTGGAGTGAGCAGTAGGGAAGGCAATGAAGACAAAATGATGTATTTTGTGCCCCTGTAGTTGAGTCTTTTTTGTTTTTGCTAGTTCATCAGTGTTGGTCTGGTGAGTGGTCTGAGCAGTGGAACAAGTTGGGAGAGGTACTGAAACTAGACAGATTAAAAGACAACCTGAGTAAGTTAAGTGAACTGATATTTTATTTGGGAAAATGGGAGGTTAGAGGAAAAACTGGATCTGCACAGTACTCATCACTTAAAGAAATGTTGCTGTATAAAGAGGTACAGCATAAATGAAACTGCAAGAGCCTACACTGTACTGTACTGTACTACAATGTGAAAGTAAAAGGTGGGAAGTAGTGCCGGCTGAGGGAGGTTTGATTGACAGTTAGTGTTTATACAGCATATGTTGTGTACATTTTATATTTAGAATCCACGCCAGTTGCATGTATATACCACTTGCATATGTATATATATATATATATATATAATATGTGTGTGTGTATATCAAATATATAATTTCTGGAAGGCCTCCATAGCAACCTGACTTCCGTCTCTATTTGATTGTGTAACACTCACATTTGACTACTAAGCAGGTGTAATGCAAATGGGCATGACCTCTGCAGTTGCAGTCCACCCTCCAAAAACAGAAAACATAGAAATGCAAGCAGAATAAGCAGGCCTCAAGCAGGAAGTGGAAAGCATCAGGGTTAATCCAGTGCTAAAAGTACTTGGTCCCCAACAGTAAAAATCTAAAACACATACTTGATTTTCTCACAACTGCTCCCTTATTCATTTTCAGGTCTTGCTCGCCTCTCGCTCTCAGCACACATTAACGATTGCAGCCAAGAACTGACAGGAATCAGAACCTTATGGAGTAAAAACTTGTAATTATAAAAAACGTGTTACAGTTAGTATCTTGTTTACGCACCCTGAGTGTGTGAAACCAATATGAACCACTCAGCCACTGGTCTCATCATTTATGTGGTATTACACATTTTGAATGTGTCAAAAACTCATTGTAAACTGTAACCAGAGGCATGTGCGGAGTCAGTGAACAAGGGGGCAAATCTTTACAAAACTAGGGGGTCTGGGTGCATGTTCCTCGGAATTTTAAAATATCTTTTAAGCGTGCATTTTCCTTCATTTTAGATCTAAGTGAGATATGTTGGCAGCCTACTAGGATGAAACATTTTGTGATAAGGATGTTACTGCCTCCTGCAAGAATTTTTAAAATGTTACTGTTTATGAAATTGCCTTATTTGCTTTTTTTTTTTTAAAGTGGATTGTTTCCCTCTCCATTTTTCTCACACTCTTTGTGAAATGGACCCCCGGCTCACACTTAGTCTCTTTGTTAATTACCCCTTCTTCCATCATCACCAACCCCTAGGATTTTGCCAGCCCACTGCCTGTAAGCCACACACACCATACCCCAATCGCAAGAAGTGGACAAGCAAGCTGTTTAGGCAAAGGATTATTATCTTGTGAGCTGATATTCTGATCTGAGGTCAGGCAAAAAGGGATACAGCAGCAGTGCAGTAGAGCAGCAGGCAATGAAAACAGAGGAGGGACCCATTCCACTACAGCTGAGGGACAAATTAAAAACACAAGTTAGCCCATATGAAAACACAAAATCTCAGTTGACTGGGTCCACCTCTTTTCGTTGCTTGCTGCTATAAATGAGACGGTCGCAATGCTAAATTAAACACAGCATGGATAATGAATAAAGTTGCATGCATGCACACAATCCCCATGCCATCTACTTGTACAGTGAGTAACAGAAAGTGTCTACCACTGGTGCTGAGAGTCAGTCCCATGATCAGCATGGATGGAGTGCAGTGAGGTAGAAGGATGATCAAATTATTGTAGCTTTCACAACTGCCAGTGCCGCCAGGTCCTACTCTGTGGAGGACTGCTCTGCTCATCCATGATGATCATCTCAACACTCTCAGACCTCACCCGCACAGTGAGTGTGTGTGTGTGTGACTGACCGGAAATATCCTCTGTGTGCGGTGAGTCAGGTCACCGACCTGCTGCACACAGCACACTGACCACAAAATGCCCTCCTGCTCCCATCCAAACCCCAGTCATGGCTGGGTCCAGTCAACTCCTGAATAAAAAAACAAAAAACAATAATTATTAAAATTTGATTGAAGGATTACTTTTAACGGGGAGGGCAGGGCCAGGGTTGGCCCTCCTGTGCATGCCTATGACTGTAATCCATACATTATTCTGTATGTATTACATGCTTGAGCCCTCATCCCACAGAAAATGACAGCCTATATTTCCGTATATATGATGGTAGCCATTAAGCAGAAATGCAACTAATTCATTACTATCACCATATTAATGTTTATTACCACTTACTAAAACATTAAAAATAGAATAATAGATAGGTTCCTGTGCATTAAAGGTAATAATTCCATCGAGAGGTTCTGGGGACATTGGGAACTTTGAGGCGAAATAGAGAGTTCCATGTCTCCATAACCTCGAGATGAAATCTGCTGTGATAGCCTGATTTTTTATGTTTTTAATATATGGATGCAATTTTCTGGTTTTTGTTGTTTTCTCTCAGGTGGTTGGCGCTGCAGTGAACAAGTCTCTTCGTCCTGGCCATGCGCCACACTGTCTCACTGCTCAGCATTTATTTTTTGTTTAACTAAGGACAGCCTACCTTTTACACATCTGGGGAATGCAGGATCAACTGGATAGCTTTATTTTTCACATTTTAAAACAAAAACCTACAAAATGTTAGCATTCAGAAACACTCTCAGTAAGCGAGACAGTGGCCACCATGTTTTGAACTGTTCTGCCCGCCCTAACAGGAAAAGTGGCCAATTGGAAGGCATGTTTTGAAAGACAGTGGGAGCTAGACTAGCACATGCGCTGTTGTGTTTGGTGATAATACTATTGTTCAAGTCCCGAACTATAGTATTCGGCACCTGAACCATGGTATTATCACCCTGAAGTGTAGTATTATCACTTGGGGAGTGATACTATTATGGAGAATTTTTGTATGCTTTTCTACTATATTATTTTTATGATCCATATATTAATATCTAATAAATGCACAATGAATGATAATATAACATCCTTAATAACACATAACAACCACCTTATTAACATATGTAACAACTACTTTAATAACACACCTTAGAGGGACACTGTCAGCCCCCTTAGACCTCAAAGTGAACCGAGTTTAAAAACACATTTTATGATTGTTCACATTCTATAAAGACTTGATGCAGCTGGCAGTTTGATTCAGATCCTTTTTTCTTTTAAAAGTGAAAAACTGAGTGCCCACCATACTGGTGTTACTACACCAAAACATATTTGTTTACATTTCTTGACCAACTCCCACTGCATCTTTCCTGGACCCAGGAACATCCTTAACACAATCTAGCCACTCATTAGGCAGAGGGAGTAGAGGAGGCTATTGTATCATGAGTGGCTGTACTGTTTGAGGGTGTTTCTAATGTTCAGGAAGTATGCAATAAGAGTAGTTCAATTATTTAAAGCAAAACAAAGCTTGGGTATAGCTCACATTACCATGCATTTCAGTTCTAATAAGCAAGAAGGCAGCTAAAACATTGAACATCAGTTAATTTTAGAGAAGGTAAGCAATCATAAAATGTTGGTTTTACCTAAAAATAATATGGTACAAAAAGGTTGATGGTGTCCCTTTAAACAACACATTATAAACCTAATTGCCTCTTCAACTAATGCTCACAAAACCAGCACATAACCTAAAATAAGTCCCTAAATTACACAGACAAATACAAGCTCTTTTCAATATCACTCACCACACAGTCATGTCCATCAATGCTATAAGACTCATTCAACTGCCAGTCCCTCCATAGTGCTTCCTCCTCCATGCTTCTCCTCATGAGGCTCCTCTGGATCACTGTCCCAGTTGCACAATCATGCCAGACCACTGATTCCAACTGCACAACATGCCCCATATCAGGCCAACCACACCAGGCCTCTCCAGTGCCATCCTGAAATGAAATGTCATCAAACTACTTCCCTTTTATAGGGGAGTGCTTAAATGGTGCATACATGCAAATATGAGCTTACCCTATACTACAGAAAATACACTTAGACAACACCACTACATCCACATAGCACTATACTCCATTTGTGAATGATCTTCCCAAATAGGGTACCTTATGCAATATGCATATTTATACAGACAATACTGTGGTCTACTCTAGTGTCCCTATCATCTCAAATCCCTTATAGGTTGACCTTGGCAAAATGAAAACACGGTTCACCAGCAAACTCCTAATGATCACTGCAAGTAAACCCAAATCTATGGTGTTTGTAGCCCTTGCATAAGGAAAGGAATATCTTTAAGATTAGCCATCTTCACAGCTGATGATGTGGAGCTGGAGCAGGTCTTTCATCAAGAACCTTGTGGCTGGACCTCTCTCTCTCTCTCTCTCTCTCTCTTACAATAAGCACATTGAACACATCTGCAAAAAAGCAGATCAGAAGTTTAGTGTGTTATACAAATCAAGGCTTTACATGAGCACTGTTTCCAGGAAGTAGCTAGAATACTTTATCCTACCCATTTTTGAGTATGGTGATGCAGTTTTCCAATGTGCCTCATGGATGGTGCTACAGCCCTTGAACAACTCTTTACAAGCTTTTAGATTTGTTTTAGTCTGTGATGTTTGTATGCACCACTGCAGCCTACGTGATCAATATAACTGTCTTAGCTTATTAGAGGATTGAATACACTAATGGTTCTCCATCCTCTTCAGATGTGTCCGTGACAATGCCTTTTAGTACCTCAAGGCAGTTTTCTTCTAATGGATAATTGCTATGAGCTTTGCTCCTCCACCATACCCAAGTGTGCAATACCCACAGTGAGGAAGAGCATTGTTCACCATGCCTTTTCCTTTGAGTCCCATAAATGGAGCAAATTACTATGTTATATTAAACAGTCCACCTCAATAATCTATTAAAAAAAAAGTGCATCTTCATCTTCATCAAACCTGCCATGACATTGCATCTGCCCAGTTATATTATTGAAAGAAGGCAGTGTTTATATTTTTAGTATTACTTATTTAATGTGGTGCAACATCTTGTTTGTCTGGCTCTGGAGCTACTTCCTCACATTTGCAATTGTTTCAATGGGACATGCACAAAAACAACATGATGCATCAACTGAGCTAACTGAGTGGATGAAGTTTTAAATAAGTATATTAATCACAGTATTATTTGAGAGAAACACACTTACATGATGTAACACATCTCAGTTTACTTCTAGAAAGTGATGATGCCCTACAGATATGCCTCTACCTTTCTGGATTAGTAATGCTTGACTTGCCTATGAATTATTTGAGATAGGTAGCACAAAGGCTGCACCATTTATTGCCAGCTCAGAGAGCTGGATTTTTAGAACAGGGTTTTAAACTGACTGCTATGAACAGGAGACCATCGTTTAATGTAGTAGTGAGATTATCAGTGATGACATTCCATGTGGCTGATGGAACAATAACTGCTGGGACTAGGTGTCAGGTTTAGCAAGATGGAGATGTCAGGGAAGTTGAAAAATAGGTTGTTCCTTGCCATGGCAACTTGCATTTTTTCTGAAACAGAAAACTACTCATAAAGTGTTTTTGTTTTTATTCTCTGTGATGCAGTCATCCTGTGGGATGCATACTGTGGTGTGACTATTACACATGTTTTTATGAGGTCACTGTTATGGATTATCTGGTGCCTGTTGCATTTTCTGTTGACAGAACCCTTAAATGTGAGGATTCTTCTTTCAGAAATATGTGTAATGGCTCAAGTCAGCATGGACAGAGTCTAATGAGAATTAAGCAGGATGAAGCTCTTTCTTTAGACCACTGTCTGGTAGAACTCATTTCTGGGTGGGCCATCAATTTGAATCCTATTGTGTGTACCTGTTGTCGATATGTTGTGACACATTATGTGAGCCCATAACAATCTTACAAATAGCACCCATTTATAGAATGAGCGTCTAGTGTATGAGTCAGATACTAAAATGCCTTTCACATTTGGAAGTGATTGTGTCTTTGTCTGGTGATATATGTTAGTACTCTGATGCAGTACAACAGTCTTCTGCTAGCTAAGCTAGGAAAGCAGCTTCTTTAGTTCATCTGCGGAGGAGGGTTGACCTTAATGTTTTTCACACTAGACAGCATGGCAAGTTTATTAAAAATGTCACTAGTCCATAGAAGCTTCCACTAGTTCCCTGTCACATTACTACTTACTAACAGTCTCCTTCCCTCCTTCCTCCAAGTTGCATACCAGTTGTTTTTATTTGTTCCTCCTCTCCGTTTTCAAGGTAGAGTGATTATGACCTGGTGAACCATAATGCGATCGGCAAATGACTGTGGCGGGACCCAGGATCTGGAGAAATAATACAGATGACCCTTGCGATCTGGTAGCTGGCTGTGTTTGCGGTCAGAGGTAAGCACACATTGTGCTACCCGATACTATAATGATATTTAAAAAAAGTTTTCCTCTGATGCATTTCAAAGTAAGAAAAAGGGATGTGACACACAGGTTGTGGCCGTATTTGGGGGTGCTGTATCTCTTGGTCACTCAGGAGAAAGGATGCAAGATTGTTTATATAAGGAATTATAAGGTACTTTACTAACGGAATGAAGTGTTGAAAAGCAGTGATTTACATGTTTCTGAATGAGTAGTGGGTGGGGTGTGGGTGACTGGCACAATTACAGTAAAGAGCCATGGTGGGATTTTGTTAATTTTGTCTCCTGGCACTGAGACAGTTGCTGGCTTGCTTTCAGTGCCTCATCTGCTGGCATTTCAGGGAGTGGGAGCCGTGAGAGACTCAGTCCTGAGTTAGCACTCTTCAGCAGAATTGTGTGACTGAAACTCTGGAATTTATTTTAAAAACGTGTTTTCTTAAGTGATGGTATGGCTGTATGGTGTGTGGGAGGCAACTTCTCTCAGGGGCTGCATTGTTCGCTCACTGGTTAACAAGAGGAAAACATGGCGGCTGCTTGCTTTGAAAATTCAGGGTGCTGAAGAATATTCCAAGTAATGGGGCACCCTGAATGGGAACTTGTTTTCAGCGGGCTGTATTAAAATACCTGCCCGCTAAGATCAGTGTCCTAGCCACTCAGAAAGCTTGGATTCTTTTACTCATTTTCTAAAAAACTTACCAGCCTCAGCATTTGCACCTGATATATTGATGTCTTACTTCTGGAAATTATGTTGATGTATAGATGTTCAACAATATTGCAACAGTTTAAATGTAGTAACCCTTATAAATGTACTCCCACGGGTCACTCATACTTCCGGTATGAAGATCCGCCCCACTCCGCCCTCATGCTCAGCCAACTTATGATGTGATCCCAGGGAGAGCGGGGGCGTGCTCCATTATAGCCTATGAGGAGCAGCTTTCACATCATTTTATGTTAGTGCGCTTAGGAGCCAACATCGTGGGACAGTGCAGCTTTAGAGGTGCGGTCGCTGTTGGGCAAATGCAAGGCACGCACCAGTCCTGCATTCCCCAATCAGCCTGCATGCCGGCGCCACCATGCATACATAATGTGGCGAGCACATAAGAAAGGTCCACTGCAGTCCGAGCAAAGCTCGTCAGGCGCTGCGGTCCTTTTCTTGCCGTGCTCGCTGCCATTATGTACATAATGAGACACTGGTCATAGAACTGCCGACTTGAGATTGCCCAATCCACCTGTCAGCTGCCCCTGCCCCTGTGAATGTGCCGATGGGGAGCCCACTCCCCATCGGCATAAGCACCCCAATTGCTTAATGCCAAGGGGTGCCCAATCCCCTCAGCTCTGCACCCCCACCCCTTCTTTATGTGCCGGCCAAGGGGTGCCCAATCCCCGTTAGCATAAATCCCCCGTTGTTTTGCTGACAAAGTGCCCAATCCCCGTCGGCTACAGAGCGCCCCAAACAGTTAGGTAGCACGATGGGGCCCACCCAGCGTGCCAAATGCCCTGCAAAACAAAAACTGTCCCGCAATGTTTTTCTGTTTTAACCTGTAAAATGAAAATGGTCCTCGTAGTCTCCGTGCCCCCTCCCCGAACCGCACTCACCCTCTGTGCACCCTGCCTCTCCACACCCCTCCCTCACCCCATACTTACCTCTGGAGTCCAGCACGGCGATCTTTGGTGGACTGGGAACATATCTGCACTCTTCAAGCCGACCCTGAACTGAGGAAATGCCGATAAGCTGTGTAATGTAATAGATAGGGTTTTTCAACTTTGCTATATACTTGAGCATTTTGTGAATTTTGGCCCCAAATTTTCCAACATGGGGTTTTGGGACCCCTTCTCCTGAATTCTTGTACTGTCATGGCGTTATTCAGTCGAAGGTAATTCGCAGTGACTGCTCGGAATCACCTTTCAGGACTGCATAACGAAATAACAGTGCCACTGTTCATGAGGGGCTCTCAAAACCCTATGTTGCAAATTCAGTGGGGCATCAAAGCAGGACTGTTTCTGGCGTGCATAGCAACTGCGCAACACACGCTCATAAGTTAGCGAATCGCAATCTTTTCATGCCAGATTCTCAACATTAGCATTTTACTACATCTTCTTGTGAACTGTACAGCTGTCATTTTTATATCCTGGCGAAATGTGTTTTGCACTTCCGGGAATAGCGATAGTAGTGGTGCGAAATCAGTGTTTGAGACACATTACAAAATGACAGAGATACTGTTTATGAGCAGAGGTCCTAAAATGCCTGTATTGAAAATTTAGTGACAATACTCCATAAAATGACTATTTCACGAGGTGCATAGCAACTGCACAACACACTCTCGTAACAGCGCATGCAATATTTTTGGGCAGCATTCTGTTATAGTTCACTTCACTTCATGGAATCACTTATGTGGAATTTTACTATGTCATGATTTGTGTACAGAATGCATGAGTTGCTGACCTATTAGAACCCTGTTTAGATTTCTGTGTACAAACCATGACATAGTTAAAACTCCAAATTATTGGTTCCATGAAGAGAACTGCAACAGAATGCTGCCCATAAAAACAAGACAATGCAAAATACAGCTTTTATATCACTTTTATTCAGGTGCAGTTAAATATGGATAATTTAGATGAATGCTTATCATTTCTGAGAATAAGAACTTTATAAACAGCTGCCAGTTAGAAATGATTTCCTGTCCTCTTTAAAATTCAGGGTATTATTTTTAACTCTAATCTGTTTTTCCATCAAATTTCTGCACTTACCATGACTTATTGGTTTTATCTGGTGTATATATATATATATATATATATATATATATATATATATATATAATAACTGGTCAGCAATTTCTCTCTATGTACTGACCAGGTTGATATTTTCCATAACAACCAGCTGGTTGTTATGACATTCATAAAACCATGCCAGTCAAACTACGCTGCTGCCTCATTGGCCAACATTCTGTATGTAGGCGGGGCCAACCAGTCTCACAAACTGCTGGAGAACAATTGCTGGTCTGTTATTATAAAATAAAAGATGGAGGGGTTTTCATGTGAGAATTTAATGCACACCCTCATTTGTGGGATGCTTTGATAAACCCTGAGGCGTTTTGTAGCATCCCACAACTCGGTGTGCATTAAATTATCATATCAAACCCATCCCCATCCATTATTCTCTATATATAGATCTGAAGATACTTAACAGATGTCACTGCAAACATACTTTTCATAGTTTTGTTAGTTCTTGATTGGACTATAGCAATTTTCTTTTAGCTGGCCTTCTAGCCTCAGGAATTGCCCTCTTCAGCACATTCAGAATGCTGCTGCTTGGGTAATTCCCAGTGCTGTCCATTGTAACCATATCACTTCATTTTAAAACCTCTCCATTAGTTCCCAATCAATCTCAGGTTTTACTTTTAAATGTATCTTTCAGATTGTCTTGTTTGGCATACCTCTTCACATTCTCTACATTTCAGTTATACTGGCCATTTGTTTGTTTGTTGGCTTGCTTGTTTGTTCCCCAATCCAGACTTTTGGCTTGCTCATAGATAATTTTCTCACCTAGGACCAGCTCTGTGGAATGCTCTTTCTCTATAAATCTGCTAGTTTTCCAGTGGGCATGTTTTCACCAAACCCTTAAAATTATTATTTTTACTAATTTTGATGTTTTTTAATAGATATATTTATTCCTGTAAGTTGTTTATTTTTGTTTCTAATTGCCATGTTATGTACTCAAGGCTTCTGGAATGCCACGATTCTGTGGAAGAATTTCCCTTAGAATTTGCATCATGCTGCAGAATATATGTAGTGCTGCAGAGTTCATTGTACTTTTTTCTTTTTACATTTCTATTTCTCACTCTGTGGTCCTGGGCTTCCTTCCGAGGAGCTCACTTGCTAATGCTTCTCCCTCCCAGCCTGAACCCTCGCTATCGGTATTCTCCTACCTGACCCAGGCAGGTCAGTCCCCAGTAACCCTGAGTTATCCCCATGGCAGGGCTTGCCCACCTGCAGCGACCTTGCAGATTCAAGGCCCTACCTGGACATCAGGTTGGCACCTGGGAGATCGCTGCTGGTGTGCTGAGCTGGCATCGGGATGTGGGCCTTGCCACTGGAACTCTCTTCATCTCCACAAGCCCACACAGGATTTTTCTGCTTTTGTCCCTGAGAGTGCTGTCCCCTCCCTCAAGCATGATGTGCAATGATATCATGGTGTTTGGCAACCCTGCAGCGTGTCCCGCCACTCCTCATTAGTTGGCCATCTTGTAATGCCCCGATCTCCGTCGGGGTCCCAGGATCCGGACATCCCATAACCCTCCCCAGGAGAGAGAGTAGACTGAGGATGCCACATCCTCTCCCTCCCTCCGACCCGGCAACCGAGTCGTATCTGAACCCGGGTCACCAGCATGATGCAGGTGTGGTGTCCAGTGCCTCAACCCTCAGTGCCACCGGGCAGGCTGAGGTTCATTGTTCTTGGTGAATTTTCATTCAAGTATACAGTTTTCCATAGTGCACAGTTTCCTTCCCCATCTCATTTATGCTGAAGCCCCTTCTGTATGTTCAGCATGTGATGTCATCGATTACATCACATCATATTGTAACCAATGACAGGACTGCATTCTGCCACAGAATTGAATAAATCATGTCACAGAAATCCGAAAATGCTGCTGCAGATGCCAAGGAGCTCTGCTACGGAAATAAGTAAGTGCTGCAGAACACAGGGCCCTCTATATACTGTCTTCAGATTGTGTTAAAGTTTTTCCAGTTGTTGTTTTGTGCAGCACATCGTCACCTTGTCTAAATGTGCATATGAATAAGTAAAATAAATAAATACACAAACAGGGGTTGAAGAAAGTTAAAAAAGCTCAGAGCTCAGAGATGTTAAGTACAGAGAAAGAAAAGGTTAAAGAGAGGAGAGAAGAGGTTAAGTACTGAGAGATTAAATGACTTGCTCAGGGTTCTCACAGTGAGCAAGCTGTGGTGACAGAGTTCAAATTTGCATCAGTAGCATTGAATTCAGCACCTTACGATGAAGCCATGATGTAATTTGTGTCCTGTATAGCCAGACATTAAAAATAAACATAAAATCCTTTGAAATGCAAACACTATAAGTACTCTAGATAATTCAAATTTAAAACACTGATAGGCTCAACTGTTTTTTAAATGTTCTTAAAATGATTCACATTGGAGTCTTGTCTGATGAAACTGTAAAGGCCATTCCATATATAAGGTGTTCCAAGTGACAAAGCTCTCTCCAATCTGATCAGAAATAAGATGGGTACTATGGCAAGAACTTTCCCAGACGATCTACCAAGCCAGAGTGTGGCATAGCTTTTCTGATAATAAGAGAACACCACACCACTGAGAGCTTTATATACAGGTAGAAGTGCCATAAATCCAATCGACTTTTCTCCTACCATTTCCCATTTGAACCCACTTCACCACTAGATGTGTTGTGAATGTTAAATTCACTATCAAAGTTCAGAGAAGGCAAACACTACGTGCTTCCTGAAGACTTCACAAATTCTGTAGGATGGCACATTAAATGTGAGTTTACATTGTGAACTACTACATGGCTAACTTCAAAATTTTGCAGGTGAACTTGTGTTTTAATTTTCCTGAGGTGAAGTGGATGGCAGCAACAGTACTGCATGCAGCAGCAGTGAGGAAAGTCGAGGAGAACTGACAAAGGGTGGGAAGTCAACATACTGTATTGTGATTTTAGCATGGTGTTTGACTCACTTGCATACAGGAGGCTAATCAAAAACCTGGAGGACCTGGGGGTTGGGGAATGGGAACAAACTGACTGCTCACAGGAGCAGCAGCGGCACCATATTTTTTAGTCTTTGGTAACAGGGTAAGGCCCAGTAGGCACAAGTGCATGTTTTCAGGGTGACCTGGGTGCACTGGGCATTTAAGTGACTTGCTCAGAGTCACACAATATACTGACGTGGAGGTTGTGAGAATCAAACCAAGGTCTGGTCTGCTGGATGTACCAAGCTCATTCACCACTTGTTACTATAATCTCTAGGCTATACTGCCAGCCTATATTGACAGGCAGGTAGCAGTAGCATTACTAATTTCTGGTTCTGGAGAAATGTTCACAACTGATGGCTACAGTGGCTGTGGAGGAACTCGTATGAGAGGACAACTGACACAGCAATTAGACAACACTGCTTTAATTGCAACAAAACAGTAGTGAGAGAGGAGAGTGAAAGTGCAAAGACTGTGCGATTAAGAATAAAAGAGCCCATTATATCAGGGTTTTTTCATTTTCAGGAGCCAGAGAGCTGACAAAACCAAACTGATAATATAGAAAAGAGACTGTCTGAGGTACACCACACAGTAAGGTAACAAGAGGATATAAGAAAGATAGCAGCAATCATAGAAATAAAGATTCAGGATCAGGAGAATAGAGGACAGGGCAGGACAGAGAAAGATATCAATTAATAAGAACTAAATTGTTGTTTTTTTTATCATTTTGTTTAAACACCACTAGACAAAAGGATATTATGAAAGGAGGTGACAGCAGATAGTAGTTTAAATAACTCTTATTTCTGGGGTGGGACAGAGGGTGCACCATGATGGAACTCTGCCATCCCTCTAAAAGCAGACACTGGTTGGCTAGCATGGTCTGCAGCATACCTTCCATTGATGCAACTCGACGATTAAGGTTCCCTCAACTCACCACAGAGTTGCACCACTTGTGCTTCTGTGGAAAACACCAAAGAGGTGGAGGAGGATGTGCAGCTGGCATCTCAGGTGTTGTCCCCCTCAGTACATGAGTCTAGCTGCAGGTCCCAATCTCTTCCTCATGCTGCTCATGCAAGTGTACTTACATTGCCTCTTCCTGCACAGCTCCCCGTGATACATATGGAGCACTAAGAGTCACAGCAGCCCTTTCTGTTGCCTTGTGGTGCTGTACCCACTGATGCCAGTGCTTGTTGGTGAGGTGGGTATGCTGCCCACTAGTGCCCAAGTGGCTGCCCCTTATACCATCACTTTGCTGGTTTTACATTTCCTGATGCTGCTGCCTTGTGAGTCACTGTTAAGAAAATCCCAAACAAGGGACTTGTTCGATCTGAGATGGGGCTCCTCTTCATCAGATTAAGGTGGTGGTTCCACAGGGGGTCTTCAGCTCTGGTGGCAGAGGCACTGACACATCAAGAACAACTAGGGGCACTGGGAAACTCGTCTTGCTGATGCTGATGCGGGGTGCTACCAGATGAAGATCTGACTCCTGCTGCAGGATTGGGCTTCTTTCTGCATTCTGCAGAAGCATGTGGAGCTGCTGCTTCTACTAGCATGATTCACTGCAGACATATGGGATGGTGTGTCCCATGCATCAGTGCATCTCCACCTCCTGACTCCCAGTCTCTTTCCTACTACTGCCCTCTCCACTCATTTTATTTTAACTAAAACATATGAAACAATAGAAATATATACAAGGAATATTCAAGAAATATACAGCAAAAACGAAGAAAGTTAATTAGGGAGGCAGAAAAAACTTCAAATTATAAACACTAGAGTGTCTGTAAACAGAAGTCAAGGAAACTGCAGATATAAAAGGATTTAGATATGAAGTACAGAAATATATAGTAAATCAGACAAATCAGAACTAAAAAATACCAACAAGTTCTAAGTGAAAGACAGATCAGAAAGATCAGAAAGGTCAGAACTACACTCAAAGAAGAGATGAAATAATCTCAAATTAGAATAATTATAGTACATGTTTTAACAGTGAAATGTATCATACAGAGGAACAAATCTGCAATAACTGCACACTGAAATACCAATGTTCAGCCTAGTAGACAGACACAGAAAACATGGAGCAGTAGGAAGACAGAACCTTCTCCAACAGCAACCTCACCAGGACTACATAGAACACAGTAGGTCACATGATCACATGTCTGCAGCCTGCAGCCTCATTTTAGGCACTACCTGTGTCTAGCTCATCACTTTCTGTTGCTGTGCAGACTGTGGAACTTCACCAGCAGAGTTCAAGAGGCACACTTTGAGGAGTTGCCAGGTGAAGCGTGGTTGGGACTTCAGACTTCACTTGACTTTCTAATGTAATACACTTCACAGCTATGCTTGGCGAAGGTGATTTTTAACTTAGCATACGCTAGCCACCAGCATGCCAAGCAGTTCTCCTCTGCTTGACACCATTAAGCCAGCCCTGAAAAATTTAAAATTTTGTGAAAATTTAGCTGGCGATATTTCCTTCCCGACTAGATTTTACTTGGGAAGAACGAAATAGAACATAATTACTTTTTATTAGTTGCTAAACACACAATAAACAACATTACAAACATATAAAAGGTGCAACTTGTTATTGAAAAAGGGTTTCTTTTAGGGTTGTTTGGAGCTCACTGTCTAATCTGACAGTCAGATATCGGATATCAGACTATCCTAGTCTGTAATCTGATATATAGTTATAAAACAAAATCCCTAAAACAGCCCCTTCTAATATGTACATCCCTCCACCTGCAATTAATACCCCCACCTAAACCACCCTGTAACCCACAACCTCTTTCCTCCCACCTAATCCCATGGATCATATATTATTTATAATAGGACACTGTCCTTATAATAGAATAAGTCACCCTGACCCACACTAAATCAGGAGCCACCCCAACCTGGCACAAGCCACAAGTTGGCAACCCTTCATTTCGGTAAAGAACACACCCACTAGTCCCACCTCCCTACTCTCCCATAGCACCCAAATATGTCTTACTATTAAAGTGGGGTGATCTGTTCCCATGGAGTAGCTTGCGGCGTGCTCATCTTCATTCTAGATATGTATTTATATATTAATTTATTTCCGATATCGGAATTACAACCCTTTGAGTCAGGGACTCTTTACAAAGGCTTCATGCCAGCAAGATACAGAAAATAATACATACAGGTCAATACAACATATGGCAATGGTACAGAGCAAAAAGGTGTAGCAAATGACAGAAAGTTATAAGTGGCACACATGGGTGAGGATTGTACAAGTTATTTACAGAGAGGAGAGGGCATTATAGTGTGTCCTATACAAAAAGGTAGCTAAGGGAGAAACAGATAGTGGTTAGGGGTGGAATGAAACAGGAATACCAACAGTCATTTAGCAGTACATTCACATACATAGCAATACATTCAGTACAATCCGAGAGGAGGGAAAACAATGTATAGTGGAGATATGTAATACACAAGGTCACTATTACAAGGTGGTGGCTAACAGGAGGAGAGGGCAGGGCTGGGGAGAGCACAGTCGGGGCAGTTACAGCAACGAGCATTGAGGAGGTAGTTTTAGGGCTGATTTAAAAGGCCCAAGTCTTTGCTCAGTGGTGACAGGGATTGGAAGTGAGTTATACCATGAGGGGTCACGGTAGTGGAAAGATCTCATGCTTAGGGAGGTCCAGACCCTAGGGGCTTGTAGGGTGGCCAGAGAGGAATTACGGGTTGTGAGGGTGGGGACAGAGTGGCAGATGATGAAGAGAGAGGCTTAGATGGGCCATACCTGCAACAATTATTTTGGTCAGAGGCAGGACTGGTAGGTAAGTCTCTCATCAAAGCTGAGGATGTTTGCTAAAAGTTACAGTCTACAGGTGTGGGTGAGGGAGTTGAGCCAGTTAGTGAGATGACAGGCTTTATTGAGTGATAACTTGATTTTATGTAGGGCTGTGTTGTCAGCAGCCCCATAGATTAACAGACCATAGCCTACTAGTGACAGTACTGAGGATGTGATGGTGAGACACAATGCATCAGGGAAGGCAGTCCCTGTGGTAAAGAAGACCAATACGGGAGTTGATAGCCATGCAAAGAGTGCTTATATGGTTGTGGAATGTGAGAGATGTGTCAAAAGTGACACCAAGATACTTAAAGGTAGTTGTTTGCTCTAGGGGAGGAGGTTTTGGCTGTGGCGTGGATATTTATTTATTTTTTATTTATTAAGCATCAGTTTACAATGTTTGAGCCAGAGGCTCATTTACAAAAGTACCTCATCACAGAGAAGACAATACAATGATAACAACTTAGTACAGAGAAACAGTGTACATTTTTTTTTTTTGAGGATACAGGAGGACAAATGAGATCAACAGTTTACCACATACGGGGTTGGTGGAAGTTTTGTGTTTGTTTTGGTTATGGGCGAAGAGCATTGACTTTGTCTTTTTAGGTTCAGGACAAGTTTGTGGTCAGGGACACAACTCTCTGCTTGGCTGAAGGAGAGCTGGAGCATGTTTTGGAGAAAGGTAAGATCAGGGTGTGAGGCAAACAGAACAGCATTGTCGGCATAGAGAAAGAGGGGCCCTCACAGATGGATGGGAGAGTGTTTAGAAAGACTAAACAGTAGAGGTCCCAAGATAGAGGCCTTGAGGGAACCCTAGGTGGACCAGACATGCACTGGAGATGGTGTTGTCTATCTTGACCCTCTGGGTATGGGTGGAGAGATAGCTGGAGAAACAGTCCAGGACCCCTGCGAGACCAACAGGCTGCAGGGAGAAGAGAGCATGGGGTGGTTGATGGTGTCAAAGCTTTTGACAGGTCAATGAAAACTGAGCCAGCAATGTGCCCTTTATCTAGTGCAGAATGGAGAAAGTTAGAAAACTCTGTGAGGGCTGAGGTGGTGCTGTGGTAGTGACTAAACTCCATGCTGTTCACGGCAGAGGGAGGTTATGTATGGGAGAAGTACTCCATGAGCTGGTCTGCCATGATTTTGTCCAGGACTTTGGATAGTGGTGGAAGGATAGAGATTGGATGAAAGTTTCTAGTTTGGGTTTGGTCACCACTTTTGTGGATGGGGTAATCACCACATTTTTCCAGGAAATGGGGAATTGGCTGAGGCAAAGAGAGCGATTTAGGAGGTTGGTTAGGGGGTGAGAACAAAGTCGAGGGACTCTTTTTGAGTAGTTTAGTAACCAGTGAGTCATTGCTGTGGCAAGAGCCCTTAAAGGTGCTGAGGAGATATGGTGTGGCCTTACATGGAGAGAGCGTCTTAAAGTAGAGGGTGGGGATGGGTCTAACTGGGGAGTGGGGTCAGGATCAAAGAAGTTTGTGAGGAGTACAGAGCTGAGATCTGTGAAAGCATTATTTAGGCAGTCAGCAATGTCCGTCTAGTCGGTGATCTGGGTTCTGCTGACATTGTTGTGCGGGGGAGGCAGGCACTGTTTTACCATTGAGTTCCTTTGATACTGTCCCAGCAATTGCAAGATGAGCCCCAGGATGAGGCAAGCTTTGACTGGAAGTATTCAGCCTTGGCTTTGTGGATAGTCCAGGTACACTTATTTCTGGCTGTACGGTAGATTTGCCTGTCAGCAGTCTTGCCTGAGTCCAGTGCTCTGTACCAGAGGTTATCTCTGCTGTGCATAAGGCTAAGCAATGAAGGGTGATCCAAAGGAGCCACGGTCTCGGACAGCCCGTTGTAGTGATGGGACGAAAATATCACAGGCCTTGTTTAAGGACTTAATAAAGTAAGGCTAGGGCAGAGCCAGTATCTGGTGCAACCTCAGCGGTGACCAGTTCCAGGAAACAGGATCTCCTTTAGTTGACCAAGTTTATCAGGTCGTAGGCAATGTCTGGTGACCAGTTTGGGGTGGTTTAGGCATTTTGCAGGACCAGGAGAAAATGATGGGAGAGTGGTCACTAAGCACATCCAGGTAGCACAGTAGTACTGGAGATCATATGGGGCTTGTTGGAGAGCGATGTCTAGTAGGGTGGAGGTACCTGAGGCAGGGTTGGTTCTGGTGGGCTGGTTGACGAGTTGGGTGAGATCTAGGCAGCGGCGGCATCCTTAGCCTGAGCAGCAGTTCCAGTTTATATTAAGGTCTCCCAGAATGATGTGTTCCACTTTGGGCAGTAGGGTAGTGATATAGTTGAGGAGGGACTGAAAGGCAAGAATCTGGTGCCTTGGAGGTATATAGGCCACTGTGAGAAATAAGGGGGGCCCTGGAGGGTCAGGAATAAGTTTGAGAGAGAGATAGCTTGGGAGCCATGGGAGAGTTGGGGAGTGGGGAGGGCATACCCAAGTAGCGAGTCCCGTAAGTATATGGTGCAACCTCCACAACGTCGAATGAATGAATGATGACATCCTCCTATAGTAGTATTTCCTGACGGCTGACAGGAGGTCATCATCGTTATCCACATCCTACAGAGAGCAAAATACATAACCACTGTCACTCAACTGTTCTCACAAATAAGATATGGCACCTTAAAAAATAGTATTTGACCAAGTTTTATGTCAGCAAGGAGATTATCCTCCTCCTTTTATTCTGCTCTGGCAACATAGAAGTTGGAAGTGAACCCTGGTCCCATCATTCAAGACATATCCACACAGACTTCATCAAATCAAAATACTAAAATTCATAACTATTAATGTCCGCAGTTTAATAAAACAACTGAACATAAAAATATGGGTAGCCCATACCAACCCAGACATCCTGCTCTAACTGTAACCTGGCTTAACAGCTTTATTGCCTCCAGAATTAATTTCCCTACCCAAATTCTTTACTGTATCACCTTGACAGATCCACCAGAAGTGGAGGATTAGCCCAGTACATCAGCAACAAACTCTCCTCTGCGTCTGTCTGCTCCTCTCTGAAACAGATGAACTTGAATGTTTAAAGTTAAACTATACCTCAAATCTTGTAAATTTTGTTTCCATGCCGACAGACAACTCTTTTTGTGTAGCTGTTAGGGATATATGTGATTGCTTTAGTTTATTTTCACTGTTCATGCTGGTCCTGTTAACTGTCCTGGTGGTCTCCATTTTTCTGGTTGTTAAACTCTCATTGTCCCTGATAGCTGCATTAGCATATGAGAACATCATGCGTCAGCTCCCTTTAGACTTCATAGCACGCCTGTTTACTTAATTAGATTTCAGCAAGTTGCATCCAGGTATGAAATGCCACATTTACATTCAGTTAGGTTTGCAAACTGTATGCAGTGTAATGCAGGGTTTTTCCTTTAAATTACATTCAAATTGTGTTTTTCAGAGGGTTTCTTACAGGATATTTGTACTTTCAGCATAGAGATATGTGGAATAAATGGGTGCTGTGACATCAGGTTCTCATATGCTAATGCAGCTCTCATGGACATGGGATTTCAACAACCATAACATGGAGACCCCCCAGTATAGTTACAGGGGATTATCATGACCAGTGAAAACAGACTAAAGCAAGCATGTATATCCCCATTAGCTGCAGTAAAAGAGTTGCCTGTTGACATGGAAAAAGTAAAACTGACACAATATGAGGGTCTAGCTTTCCTTTAATTACCACAATTACCCTTGCTAGTAAAAAACTGTCAATACCTTAAGTAATTTTTTTCAGTTCATACATTAATAAAACTATCTAAATCTGGACTGGCTCACTGCTCATTTGGCTGACCGAACTAGATTAGTGATGAGCTCAGCAACCCAGCTCATAACTGAACCCACAAGGCCTAACTCCAAGATACTTGCCAGCTCCTTATTTCTAGATATCATCCTAATGAACAGACCCCAGAAAATCACTCATACTGTAGTCTTCAACAATGTCAGTGGCCACAAGGCTGTTATCTGTGTCCGGGGCTAGGAAAGCTAGGTCCCAAACTAAATCTGTCCAGAAAAGGTGTTTTACCCATTTCAGTAAGTCTGATTTCCTGCATCAACCAGCAGAATTTCTATCAAGCACTGTTAGTGCATACCACTGTTGACACTTTTTAACAACCTGCTTTTGAATATCATCAGCAGGCATGCCCCCTGGTTATACACAGGGTAAAAAAATAAGCTGTTCATGGTTTAATAGGAAATTGATGGTTATGCTGAGACAGTGACAAACACTGGCAAAAGCCAGGAGGAAAAATCAATATTTGACTGGGCAATCTGTATGCAAAAATTGGACCACTACTGCAGGCTAATCTGGAGCACCAAAGCTAACTATTACCTGAATTTTATGGAAGAAAACATACAGGCTCCTCAAGTTCTGGAAAGCAGTTAAATCCCTGGAAGAGGGAACTGTTTCGCATGATTGCCAAAGCAACTTATGGTTTGTTAAAGGTTATCAATTAAATTAAAGTATCCAGGATGAGCTAAACACCCACTTTGCTTCTACGGGATTGGCCTTTGATAATTCACCTGCACCATCATACCTTCTTCCCATCCTTTTCACTGTTTACCTGCAGCAACAGTCATCATGGAGAGATCCTGACAGCAACAGTCGCAGTGCCGACTGTCGACCTTACAGTGTTGGGGATGCCTCCATGTATCCATTGGGGGCTGTGCCCCAGAACACCCCATGGGGAGGCTCCACCCCAACACCTCCCGTCTCTAGGATTCTAACTCTGAGTCGGAGTTGGACTAGGGGGCAAACACCAACAAGGCAGTCCCGATCGCCATATAGACCACCACAGTAACTGTGGATTTTGCCCAATTCCTGTCACTGTGGTGGTCTTCGCCATCTGGGAGTTGCTGCGGCAATGGCATATGCTTTTCACATCTGAAGAATGTGGCATATGCTAATGCCCCATTTTACATTAAACAAATTTCCTATGAGGTCAAACAGCTCCTCTTAAAGTTAGATACTAAAAGATGGTAGGTCTGATCATTTAGAACCTCTCTTCCTCATACTGGGTTGTGTCCTTCTAGCTGCCCCCATCACTTATCTCTTCAACTTCTTACTTACCCATAATGGCCTACTGGTACTACTGAAAATAGCGCATATCATTCCCTGATTTAAAACAGATGATAAGAGCAACCTTAAAAACCAGAGGCCTATATCTGTACTTCTCACCCTTGCAAAATTATTGGAAAAATTGGTAAACAAGCAGTTATGTGAATACTTTTGACTTATTTAAGTTTGTCACTCCCCTACAATCATGCTTCAAATCCAAACATAATACAGCACTTGCTCTGGCTAAGGTCAATAGCCACTGGCTCACTGCACTAGATCAAAACTTATTGGCAGTGCCATATTTCTAGACTTCAGCAAAGCATTCAGTACTGTTGATCACACCATATTACTGCAAAAGCTGTCCAATGTAGATGTAAGCACATTTTCCCTCTCCTGGTTCTCCATCTATTTATCTGGTCACCAGCAGCAGATAAAATTAGAAGGCCTTCCTCCTCCTATGCTGCCCTACATAATGGAGTCCCCAAGGGTCAGACCTGGGTCCACTGCTCTTTATGATTTATATAAATGACCTCTATTCCAATGTAGATGAGTAAAGATTGCATTAGTACACCAATGAACATTGCTCTATACATCTCCAGGCACACCATAGCCAAGGTAGTTACTGATCTTCAGACCTCATTTAACACACTGCAACATAGTCTATTTCATTCTGAATTATTGCACAATGCCTCAAAACCAAGATCATACTATTCACCCCAAACTGTAAACCACCCTCAAAAGCATCCCTTTTTCCATCTCTACACTACTAGTGGACATCCTAGAATTGATGAACAAATACAAGTATGTAGGGCTTTGGCTAGATAGCAAAGTGTTCTTCACCACATACATTTACACCTTATGCAAGAACCTCTGTTCCAGACTGGGATTCTACTATAGGAACAAATGCTATTTCTTTGCTGAGACATGAAAAGACTGGTACAAGTCACCTTCTACCAGTTTCAGACTATGCCAACCTGATTTACAGATGTAGTACCACCACACACTTGGCTAAGTTGGATATGCTGTGTCACAGGCCCTCCACTTTATAACTAGTCTGTCTCCCAGGACTCATCACTGTACCCTGTATTCTACCATTGAATGGCCTCCCAGTCTGTAAGACTACTGAAATGAACTCCATCTGTGAACCTACAAGGCCCTACAGAAGGACCTACTACCACCTTACATCAAGTCATCATTTCTTAGAGCCACCAATCCCGCTGGAGTGAAGGAGAAACTATGTTATTCTCCTAGAGATACCAAGATGCTTCACTTTTTAGGAAAAGCTGCACTCAGCTGGCTCATTGCTGTGCTTTGGAGCAAGCCACAAAACACTGTGAAGTTTGGTTCTTTAAAGAGATTTACCTAGATTTTGCCACCACTCACATTTTATGGTAGCTTATGCGGCAAAGTCATTCCATAAATTTTTCAAAATGTTATCTACATTCAGTATTTGAGTGGAAGAGATTGTAGTTTGGCTTCGATAAAGTGGCCAGCTAATCCCTTCCACTTCCTGATTGCTCTGTCAAGCCCTGAGCTCAGACACATAATGATGTGTGCCAGGGAGAGTATGGAGTGCACTCCATTGAAGTCAATGGAGTCAAATTCAGTTGCACAAATGTACAAATATAAATACAGAATACTTCCCTTTAAGAGACAGCAGGCCTGAGAGTCAAAGCTGGGGAAATGGGATGAGAGATAAAGAGGGGAGATGGGAGGATTCAAGGAGGGAGGAAGGGAAGGTGGGGAAGGGCATGTGACAAGGAGAACAAGGAGAGAAGCACATACATACTGAGAAGAAACCCTGCCTATGTTTGGATTTAAAGGGACACTGTCAACTCTTTAGCATATTTTAAGCCCCATTTTAAAATGACACCTGAATTTATAAAATAGCAAGAAAAAAATCTAGAAATCTCATTGGCCAAGACAGATCAGCTGACTGTACATTATTTCTCTGTATATGCACAGTCATCCTGGTCCTAAACCACATTACACAATCAGCAGATCAGTCTCCCTACAAGCAGAAATGATCTTCCACCACAAATATGGCTGCAACCTTTACACTGTAGAAACCTTGAACTGGGCCCTAAAATTAAAATTATCTTAAATATAAAATAAAACAAATTAATTAAATGTTGTTTACCAGATTGTCACATTCTCCTTACACACATAAACAAATTAGAAACATTACGTATTGTTTACAGTTTTATTACAACTGTTTGTTTGCTAACAGTGAAAAATCCCCCTTCTATCTTTACCTGCTCATCAGGAACTCTCTTCTGCTTTCCTGACAAGTGAGATAATTGAGTCTCTGGCTCTAAAACAGGCCTTTGTTGTCTGTGTGTGTGCAGTACGTTAGTAGAGAAAAATTCTGCTAGTAGAACTGAGCAGAATTTTGAATCCCTGTATTCCATGGTAAACATTCCATGATAAACATTCCATTTCTTGAATGTGGGAAACACAGAGGAAAAAAACAGAATGAAGAAAGTAAGCAATAATACTATATAAACAAAGAGAAAAGGTGGTAAATGACTCACCCGCTGTTTATCTTTTAGGACAAGACCGAGCAGTTCATGATGCTGTCAGTGAGTGTGGCAGTTCTGAACCACGCTCATGCTTGCAGCACTGGGAACTGAAAAGCCTCTTGTATGACTTCTTTTTAGTTTTGTCTACAGGGAGAGGAGAATGAAATAAAATAATGGGCTATGTGTTATACTTAGAATGAGAACAACAGCATTTGTGAATTGTTGTGGCTGTCAAGGGAATATGAAGCTTAAGTGGGCAGGAAGGCACACACTGTATAATACTACTTTACTTCTAGCACCAATAGGCGGAAGGACTATTTTATGTTAAAAGCAGATTCACTTACATTTTTACTTCTTTAAAAATGTGTTTAAAAAAATTGCTTCTAAAAATAAGGGACATTTTATAAAGCGCAATGAGACACACTGGGGTTGTGCATTATGGTGTGATAACCCGCACTCTAGGGGACGACGGCACTCTGCCATACGGCCTAATGCTACTACGCCCCTAGGAGTGCGGTTATCACACCGTAATGCACACCCGGCGTGTCTTATTGCTTATGTATCTGCCTGGTTGCACATGATATACTTATTGGTTGTGCAACATAAACTGCACATTCAGTGCTGTAATCTTTAATAATTTCAGCATTTACTTGTCTCAACTTTATCTTGGCTTGGCACATGCACTGCTGAGGTGATGCAAGCATGCATAAATGAGTCTCGGTTTTTAGTAAGTGGTGTGAGCCAAACAGTTTTCCTGCCAGTTTATAGTCTCCTGAGCACAGCAAAGTAACCTGTGAAAACCTAGGGCTGTAACATATTTAGTTTTCTTTCTGAAATGTAAAGCCGTGATTCTGGGCATTTGGCAAGTGGTGGCAAATGGCAAGCAAACAAGTGGTGGTCAGATCAGTGACACCAGTTTGATACATGCACTGCAAGTGGAGGTAAGAATGTAATTGAGAGATGAGCACAGAAGAGCCAGGGCTGGAGTTTGGCTGCTTCTGATTTGCATTTGCATTTTTTTATGTAGACAGTGAGAGAGAGAGAGAGAGAGAGAGAGAATGTGGTGCGAGTTGTGAGGGGCTGTGAATATTTGTGAGCTATGAATGTGATGCTGAGCAGTTTGCAAGTGAGAAACAGTGTATTGCGAGCAGTCACCTTCATGTAGGGAAAAGTGTGACAGTATGTTTTTACGAATTTTGTGGAGGACAGGGATATTGATATTTGTTGTGCTGCTGCCAAGTTGACTGACTTGCACTTTTGTGTGAGTTGTGAAAGGATTTACCATGCTCAAAAGTTCCAGTCAACCAATCAAAGTCCAGATTCTTGGACCCCATTGTATAACATAAAGTATCTTACTGCAGTACTTTTCTTTTAAATTAGTACAGAATTTTCAAGATAGGTTCAAGAGCAGACTGCATGGACATTGTGTCCTTATCTGCTCATACCTTTCTATGTTCTTAAGTTAAGGGTGTTCTTTCATTAGACTCCACGTTTTTAATAAGTTTTATTTTCTTAGGTTTTGAGACCAGAATGTGCTTTAAGCTTGAAAGTCTGTGACCCAGTTGTAAATTGGTAGGCCCTAATATTTCTGCAGCTAAGCACACATGATCAGTTGATAACAAATGGTGTTTTCCAGGCTAGCCTGGTGGCACTAAGGGTTGAGGTGCCGAGTGCCACACCTTTCTCCACGCTGGCAACCCGTGTTCGGGAACAAGCATGGGCCGCCAGGGAAGTCGGCAGGAGAGAAGGATTGAGTGTCCACTGGACAGCTCTCCTTCTCCAGGAGGGCCTCCGGCGTCAGGTTGCCTGGCCCCTAGCGGAGGCTGGGGCAGGGCGCTGATGCCACACATGGGGTTCGAGGGCGATGCAGATGCTAGATGGGGTGCGTGCATGGGACCGTGCATAGCGACGTCGTGGGCATCATTGCATGCACCGCCCTTGGGGAAGGAAAAAAAACAGGAAATACAGCTCCTGGAGGATGATGGGGAGCTCTCAGGCCCTACACCTGGCCAGCCACAGTGTGACACACAGCTCCGGTGTTGGTGGAGGGAAGGGACCCCTCTGCCGACCCCTCCGGGAGGGATAATCCCTGGGAGCTAGCACTGGATGGAGAACACCAGGGTGATGGGACTGGGGCTCCACCAGATTGAGAGGGCTGTGGAGCAGAGGAACATTAAAAATATGATGTTTTCATATATACATATATGTGTGTGTATATATATATATATATATATATATATATATATACACACACATATATAAATCTAGGTTTTATCATAAAAGTTATGTCACAGAGAGCTGAAATTATCATTTGCATCAGCAATTAGCTCAACTCTCAGAATGATGATAGAGAGGATGAATGTTCTTGTAGACTGAAAGGTACATTTTGTCTTGCCAAACGTTTAGTCATTATAATGTAACCAGTCAGGTCAGACCAGTAGTATTAATTTTTCCAGTTCTGCATGTAGTTTATCTCTTGTCTTTTATAATTATTGTGTGTAGGTGGGTGGGTGTGGGTATAGGTGGGGATTTTACATGTCTTGTGTTTTGGACAGGAATTAACAGATATACTGTAAAACAGTGTTTGGCTTAAAAGCATTACGGTTTAACAAGAAGAGGCCAGTCTTTAAAATCTCACTGGTGTTTGAGCTACAGTGTACCTATTCCATAATGTGCCTCACAATAACACAAGTTGATACAAAGCTACAGTACCCGACTTCCACCTGTTGTACATTGCATGCCATTATAATGTGCCTTCATATAGTACACACCTCATTATAACGTGCAAAATGCGTGGTACTCAAAAGCAATGTTGTAGAGAGCCTAACTATAGCTTATTCTTTGAATAACAAGCATAGCTAAATCAGGGTCTGGGCTTTCAAACAGCCTCAAAGAGAACTTAGGCTGGAGATTTGACAACCAACAAGCTGAATGCAGACAGTGACTGCTTTTTGTATCAGTTTGGAACCATTCTTCATGCTTTAAAGGCTGTAGAAATGGAGCCTTTGGCCCCTGGACATAGTTCTTCAGCTGGCCCCCAAGCGGCCTCACTGATTACAATACTTAGGGTAACAGAGCATGCATCACTCTTTCTACTCTTCTGGGTCCAGTGTCTGATGTGCTGAAGAAAGGAACAGCCCATTAAAACTGACAAGAAATACCTCACTGCTTTCTATCAAGCACTTTCAACCTACCACTAATATGAACATACAAACACACAAAATTTGCTGGCAGATAAAGGCCTAGAGGTCTATTAAGTCTGCTCAGATGTGCAGCTAACACCCTTATTCTGCAGCTGCCCCTCACTTCCACCTTCCCACTATTGACCCTCCCTTGCCCTGTCCCAGCCCCTTTTGTAGCAGTCCAGTTCTAGTGGATACCACTTTTGCGGTAACACATTCCACCTAGCTACCACCCTCTCTGTAAAAAGTGTCTCCTCATCTCTCTCCTGAACCTTCCTTCCTCCTGTCTCCTTATCCTTGGCCTTGGGTGTCCCTCCCTCCCTTACTTTGAACACCCCTCTGTACCTGTCTTGTTTATTCCTTTCATGTGCTAAGGTTTCAATCATGTCCCCCTGTCCCTTCTCTCCTCCAGGTGAGTATGTTCAACTCCCTCAGCCTCCTCTTGTATGCTAAGTCCCCAGTCCCTTGATCATCTTTGTCACCCTGCGCTGCACCCCTCCAGTAACTTAATGTCTATCTTCAGATATGGGTGCCAGTACTGCGCATGATACTCCAAGTGCAGTCTAACTAGTGACCTATACAGTGGCAGAATCACCTCCTCCTCCTCGAAGATATACCACCCAATCAACCCAGCATTTTGTTGACCTGTGCAACTATCTTCCTACATTGTGCCGAGCTGTTCATTGACCCTGAAATGAGCACCCCAGATCCTTCTCCTCCTCTGTCTGGGCTAGCTGCACTCCCCCAGCTGGTAACTCCTCCTTGGGTTCTTCACCCCAAAATGCAGCACCTTGCACTTTTTGGCATTAAACCCCAATTGCCAGGTATCTGACCAGGTTTCCAGCTTTGCCAGATCATTCTGCAACCCCTGCCATCCCCTAGGTCATCCACCACCGCTCCATCTTGGTATCATCAGCAAACAGACTGATCTTGCTCTTGATGTCCAATGATATGTATGCAATGAATATCCCAAACAACACTGGTCCCAACACCTAGCCTTGCAGGACACCCACTCATCACTACCCTGGGGATGAGGCTTCCCACCTGCCACCACCCTCTGTTGCCTTCCCTGAAGCCAGTTCTCACCCATCTCACCAGCTTTGCACCTACCCCGGTGCCTTCTAGCTTACTCCCAGCCTCTCATGTGGCACCAAGTCGAATGCCTTGCTGAAGTCCAGATACAGGACATCCACTGCATGGTCCCTGTCCAATTGCCTAGTTACCCAGTCATAGAACTCCACCAGGTTGATTTGGCTGGATCTGCCACATATGAAGCCATGCTGTCTGCTGTCCTGTAGTCCTTTGGCCTCCAGGAGGGCCACAGGCCTCTCCTTCAGGATAGTCTCCATCAGCTTACCCACAGCGGATGTGAGGCTCACCAGTCTGTAGTTCCCCGGTTCACCCTTGGTGCCACTCTTGTGGAGGGGCACCACATGAGCCATCCTTCAATCTTGAGGTACACAACCTGAGTGTAGTGAGGCATTAATAAGTCTGCCAGAGGTCCTGCAAGGACCTCTGCCAGCTCCTTCAGTACCTGGGTGGATGCCATCTGGACCTGGCGCCTTGTCCACCCTCATTGCCTTCAAACCCTTCAGAATTCTGCCCTCCATGATTTCCATCTGTCCTCCTCCCCCCGTTTCTGCAGTTTCTCTCCTTGGGTAGCATCCCCCTCTCCTTAGTAAATACCGAGGCAGAAATAATTGTTTAGCGCTTCTGCTGCATCGCATCCTTCTTCCACCCAACCCCTCCTTCCTAATCCTTAGTATGTGGTCCTTACAGTTCCTTTTCTCCTGATGTACCTAAAAAGTCCTTCCCCCTTCTTAATGCCTTGTGCCAACCTGAGCTCCATAGATGCCTTGGCTCTCCTTACTGCCCTTGTCACCTCCTTGATTCCTTCAGGTACTCCTCCCTGTCTTCCCCTCCCTGTTTTATTGTACCTCCTAAAGGCAGCTCTTTTCCTCCTTACCTTTCCATGACCTCCTTGCTCACCCAGCTCAGTTTCTTAGCCTAGCTTTCTTGCTCTGGGCTTTGTTGCAGGTTCTGGTTGCCTCCACTATCCCCAGCTTTATGAGCTCCACCTCTGGTTAGTGGCCATACTGGGTTGAATTCTGGACAGGTACCCTTTACCACATCCCCATCCTCCCAAAGTCAGCCATCCTGAAGTCCAGCACTCTTGTGCCAGATTCCCTCCTTCCTTGCCCATATCCAATGTGAGTCATACAGAGTGGTTGTCACTCCTTCACAGCAGTTCTTCCACCCTAGTTTCCATCACAAACTCCCCATTTGCCAGCACAAGGTCAAGGTGTATTCCCTAACCTGATTGGTTCACTGACCATTTGCATCAGGAAGCTGTCCTGGAAGGCATCCAGCAGTACCTGCTCCCTTCTATTCCTGGTTGTTGGGATACTCCAGTCCACTCCTGGCATGTTGAAGTCCCCCACAATCACCACACTACCCTTCTCATGAGGTCCTCCTGATCTGTCCTGCTAATTCCTCTGTCTGAGAGGGTAGCCTGTATACCACTTCCATTCTGAGAGTCCTATTCTTGGAATCCTGGATTTGCATCCAAGTGACTCCATTCACCTCCTCCCTTCCTCTCTTACACACTTCAGTCCTTCTTTCACATATAGTGCCACCCCCTTCCCAATCACCCGGTCCCTATGAAATAACCTGTACCCTGGTACAAACAGGTCCCAGCCATTGTATTGGGTGACCCATGTTTCTGTGATGGCTGCAATATCCAACTCTCCCTCTGCCATGAGCGCCTGTAGCACTGCAATTTTCCTCCCAAGGCTCCTAGCATTAAGGGTGATTGCCTTCCACCCCTCCCCTCCCATCCTGCCCTCCTTTACTAGCATCACCAGTAGTACTTGCCATTTGTCCTTTGTCACTGTTATGGGGGTAAGCTCATGGCTTCCCAACCTGTGGTCTTTGCTTGTCTCTTGCCACTTGCCACCCCTGCTCTAATTTAAATTCCCAGCTTCCTCTATGTACTCCTCCATCCTCTGTTTCAACACTTTCTTTCCCTCCCGCTCAAGTGTAGTCTGTTCTTGGCATAGAAACTACTGTCCTCCCAGGTCCCTCCCCACCCCCACCAGCCCATACTCTTTAGTATGACACCAGGTTTTAGCCATCCTTTAAATTCCTCTATTCTCAGCTTTCTTGCTGTGCCTTGGGCACTGGAAGTATTTCTGAAAAAGTTACTGATCTTCCTGCCCCTCACATAATTGTCCTAGTTCCTCAAACCTCCTCTGGACTATATCTACTGTCTTGTCAGCCAGGTCATTCGTCCCAAGATGTATAATTAAATTAGGCTTGTCCCTACCCCTCCTAGCATATTTCAGAACAGATTGTCCCACCCTTTCTGCTGTCATTCCTGGCATGGCCTCCAACCAAATGCAACTATGTCTCTCCCTTTGCTACCCCACCTGACTCCTCTCAGTATTGAGTCCCCCAGCACTAAGATTCCATCCCTCTTATTCCCTGCTTGCTTCCATTCCTCTCCGTCTTTCATTCCCAGCTTCTTCTTCCTCCTGCACAGTATTTCCCCTTCTACCCCTGTTGTAACTCCCCAGCAGAACTCCCCGCTCCAGTTTGGTCCAGGCATTCATTAGTTACTCCTCCAATTGCAGGTAGATTAAAATCCTCATGAGAACCAAGGGCTCCATAGTTGTTACCAGTTTCACTTTGTCTGCCAGTTCATGGCAATCTGTGTAACATACTCCCAAAATGTTATTTTTCCTCTCATGGATCCTAACTCCAGCCACAGTCATTACGTACATGTGAGGAAAGAAAACAGGGAGAATCTCAGATAAAAGTCATAATAGGCAAGGTAAGAATAGAAGCTGGAAAACAAAAGTTGATGATTGGTATGAAAAGACATGGTAGGAGTGAATGAGCTGAGGAGTCCTGTAGTGAGGCAGGGCAAAGTAAGAAGGCTGAAAGGTGACAAAGGTGGGGAAGGATGCAGAGACAGAGACATCTGTAGAAAAATAGACATGCACACACTTGCTGCAATGCTGCGTGAGTATGCCCAACTTCAGTGGCATTCCAGCTATGTGTGCATATGTATAGCTCTATGGACAAAATGTTGATTCTAACTTTATTTTCTATTTTCAGTGTGCATTTAATATTACCTTTTGTTTTGTTTTCAGTCCACATGCTAATGCAGCACCTTGTTTTTGTCCTGTTACATTGTGTACGTATTTCTGTGTTTCTATCATGTCCTGTCTTTCCTTCCTATCCTTCAGAGGGAACATACTGAAGCTGACCAGTCTTTCCTTTTAGGACCTACCCTTCTGCCCCTAGGTCATTTGTATAGCTCTCAGCTGGAAAGTCTGTATCCTCTCTCTGTCCTTTCTCAGATGCAGCCTTCAGCATTTTACACAACATGTCAGGTGCAGTCAAACCAATTACCTGTACAATAGTAGTAGTATCACTTCAGAATCCTTTTGCCTTTCCATATTTGGTACTGCACTGGGAAGAAGTTTTCAGACTTCTGTTTCTTTTCCCACAAGGTCCCTTTCCTCCTTGGCTGTACCAGCTTGGTCCTATTACAGCAACATTCTGTCACCGCCCCACCGGCTCGGCAGCAAGGCATCTGTCTGTGGCACCAACATTACGGGTTTGAAGTCGGACTCAGGAGCTGGAAGGCCAGCCGGGAGAGAAGGATTGAGCATCCCATGGATTGCTCTTCTTCTCTGGGGAGGGTAGGAAGAGTGTCTGGCACAATGCTGACCTCTGGCGGAGGCTGGGGGTACTACCAAGGCCAGCGCCACACAAAGCAAGGGGCAGGGCAGATGCTGGCATCATTGCACGTCCCCACCCCAGGAAAAAATCTTACAAATTTTTTTGCCTGCTGCTAACGATGACCGCCACTCCCCACCACAGTCCAAAGTCCACCCAACTCCCATGACCCCACCCTGGGGGCAAGCCAGGGCTTTGTGATTGTGTTTCGGGAGGGGTATAAATTCCACACCTGCAGAATTCTGTAACTCAACATTTTTGAGATTTTTGAATGTGAATATCCCGTACTTGCATTTCCACAGTTTTGCAAGACTTTTTCTGTATGTGCAAAATTGTCTGGTCTTTTGTGAATCTAGCCCTGGTCTACATCTGTCTATTGGTGCTAACATGTGCTGCAATGGTTAGTTCCTTTTCTGTCCCACATAAGCTTGCCATGATGTGTGCAATCCACATGTCATTGTGGTTCAGTGGATAGACATCCACCTTGGGGACAAAAGGTAGTGGGTTCTGTTTCAACACCAGGACTTGCACTCATACTCCTAATGCTGGCACTCCATTGTAGTTCTAGAGGATTTCTGTACTGTTGGGGTGTATGTCGTTCTTTGGATGAGATGTTAAACTGGGGTCCCTTATGTGCATTTCTGGTGCTGTGCTGTTGAGTGTCTGGGTAGGAGTAAAAAAAAAAAAAAACAGGGCAATTTTCCAGAGTATAATATTTTTTCTGTGACCTGGCCAACATCCCTTATCTTATTAAACCAATCCAGTCAATTCTTCTGGGCAGTGTGTAGCCATTGAGCAAAATCCTGGATGTGGTCCTGTCAGACAGTGAGTTCATCAGGGACCTAGTGGTTGGGGACCCACTGGCGGGAAGTCATCTCACCACTGTCTGGTTTTCCATGGCCTGGGGGAGGTAGATCACATAAAATGTCGTGGTAGATTTTAGAGGAAAACTTCAGGAGGATGGAGAGGATCCCAGGGGCCACCTGGATGAGATCAATTGTGGTATGGGCACTGAGGCCCGTGGGAAGTTATAAAAAAAAAGGGCTCCTGAGGCCACCAAGGCCTGCACAAAGGAGAGGCACAAGTGGGCAGTGCTAAGAAGCTGAACTGGTGGACAAGGGAGGGCCAAGATGCGTTGAGGGAGAAAAGGGCTGCTTTAGCCAATACAGATGTTCTGGGGGAGATAAATCCAAGGAGGATCACCAGGGTGGTGGAGTTCAGCCAAGGTGGGGGCGGAACTGAGATTGGCACAAGGGATTATGGGTGGGGAAGGGTTCTTTAGATATTTCAGAGAAAGAAGAAAGGGAAGGGGCAGATTAGTGGACAGGTCGGGAGTGGTGGGTGGAGAAGGCAGGGGAGCAGGCGGAGGTACTAAATGATTTTTTGCCTCAGTCTTCACCAAGGAGAATGGAGGGCAGCACTGCAAGGGAGGGGAAGGAGGACAGGCAGATGTAGTAGGGCAATGGATGAAGAAATCCCCATTGGGAGGATGTGAAGCACTCAAGGCCCTATGGGCGGACAAGGCACCAAGCCCAGATGGGATCCATCCATCCCAGGGTGCTTAAGGAGCTGGCAGATACTTTGGCTGCACCTCTGGTGGGCCTTTTTAACTCCTCCCTTCAGTCGGGGAAGGTATCTCAAGACTAGAGGGTGGCCCACACGTGCCTGTACACAAGGGAGGCTTGCAAGAGGAGCCGGGTAATTACAGACCGGTATGCCTGGCATCGGTAGTGGGAAAAGTGATGGAGGGATCTTGAAAGAGAGGCTGGAGAGGTTTCTGAAGGCACGGGCCACCTAGATGATCACCAGCATGGCTTTGTGAGGGGCAGATCATGCCAGACCAACCTGGTGGAGTTCTAAGAAGGGTAATAAGAGAGCTGGATCAGGGCAGGCAGTAGATGTCATGTTTCTAGACTTCAGCAGGGCATTTGATATGGTGCCGCATTCCAGGTTGCTGGGGAAGCTGGGGGATATGGGGGTGGTGGCAGTTGGTCAGGTGTATAGGAAACTGGCTTGTGGGTTGGCTACAAAATGCTATGGTAGGGGAAGGTCTCATCTCTCAGGAGAGTCATTAGTGGGGTCCCACAGGATTCGTGTTGGGCCAACTCCTGTTTAATGCCTATATCTCAGACATTAGATGAGGTATCATGAGTGAGATGAGCCGCTTTGCCGATGACTCAAAACTGTGGACAGTGGTGGATGGGGAGGAGGGAAGTTGACCCTCCAGGTGGACCTGGAGACCCTGGGGAGGTGGTTCTGTGCCTGGAAACCAAAGTTTAACACTGGGAAATGCAGGGTGCTCCACCTGGGGCTATAAACTCATCTCATGTGTACACCTGAGGGGAGACACTACAAGTTTCTAGGGAGGAGAAGGACCTTGGGGTGGTGGTAGATGCCAAAATGAACAACTGAGAGTAGTGTAGAAGGGCTGCAGCCCAAGCAAATAAAATGCTGGTGTGCATTGCCAGGGGGATAACCTCAAGGATCCTAGAGTGCTCTTTCCACTGTATAATTTAAACTGGTTAGGCCGCACCTTGAATACTTCATGCAGTTTCGCATCCTTACTTAAAAAGGGATATTGCTGTTCTGAAGAGGGTCCAGAGGAGGCGACCAGGATGATATAGGGTCTAGGGAAAAGCCCTATGAGGAGTGGCGAGAGGAACTCAACCTGTACTCGCTGGAGGAGAGAGGAACAGAGGAATATGATAGAGGTCTTCAGGTACCTCAAGGAATAAGCAGGATCAACCTTGAAGGGTGCTGCAGTTGAGGAGGTAGGGGCCACAAGGGGCACTGATGAGGCTGGTTGTTGGGAGACTAGGGGAGACAAGGAGGCACTACTTCACAGAGAGGATTGTGGAGCCCTGGAATGCACTGCCTGCAGAACTGGTGGCTGTTGCAGCTGCAGAAGGGGTTCAAAAGAGGCTGGGATAGGTACAGGAGGAGGATGCATCCCAAAGCCTTGCTAGGGGTTGGGGCCTTGTGGAGAGGGGTATAACAGTGCCCCAGGTGGGCACTGATCCACAAGCAGACTCGATAGACCATTGGGCCTAATCTACTGGCTTTTAGTATGTTAGTATGTAAAATAGTTGTCACCACACATTTACAGTCACTTTACTACCATTTCTCTCATTGCTTTTAAAGAGCTTTAGGATACAGTATACATGAAACATGATATATAAATGCAAATTCTTCTTCTCACTTCAGCTGTGCATATTTCTGAGCAGTCCATATGGCTCTGGTGTCCCAGAACTCCACCCATTTTAACTCAAAGTCGTTCTCAGTGTGTACTGAGTCTGGGACCTCTAATCATGTCAAATCAGGCTGAACAGTGTTTGGTAGTTTTGAAATGGAAACTCCAGCCTACATCTAGTACATCAAATGTGGTCCAGAAACTGTGTCAGTGGCTCAGTAAGTGGCATATTTGCCTCTGTGGTTGCAGTATTGGAAGGTGTGAGCTCTAGTCCTACACAAGGAACTTGAGATAATACCTAAATTGATGCTACAGTGAGTTACTGCATGGAAGTAGTGCACTGTTGAGGTGGTGTCCTTACATATGAACATCAGAATGGTAAGAAGGAAGGCGGCTTGTCACCTATTGAGATGTCCCCAGCTCTCGGTGGTAGCATCAATTTATTTTCACTTTCAGTAAGTAAATATCCAGTCTTTTCTTAAAAGGTTCCTGCCTTTCTTATTTTTCCATTAAATTCCGCCAGCAAAGTGGTGGCAAAGTAGGCAAATTGCCACGGAGTAATCCTGCAAAATTTTAGTAGTTAAGGCAGAATTTACGCCTAGGCAAAATTTCACCTCCCATGGTGAATTTCCGCTACATAAAGTAGAAATTCTGTGTAATTTCACCTTCTCCGGGTGAAATTTCAACACAGAAGGTGGAATTTTGCCACAGAAGGTGAAAGTTCGCCAGTTTGAGGGTGAAATTTCACCATTCCACTGGGCAAAATTTGATTTTCGCTTCTGCAAAATGGGCAAAATTCATGGATTACTCTGGAGCTAATTTTGCCCATTTCGTCCACCACTACACACAGTATGCAATCAGTGGTTGTGGGAATCAAGCCCAAGTCTGCTGGATTTTGCTCATTGACAACTCATTACTCTAACCTGTAGTCTATACTGCCAGCCACCTGGTGGCAGTCATCTGGCATAGCCAATAGTCCTCTCTCCCAGGAGAGGAGAGGAGAGGAGAGGAGAGAGAGAGAGGAGAGCAGTCCCCTGGATGCTCAATCCTTTCCCCTGGCCAACCGCAACAACCCTGCTCATTCCCAAGCATGGGTCACTGGTGTTGAGTGAGGTGTGGTGTCCAGAGCACGAACCTCAGTGCCAGCTGGCCAGCTCTGCTTCCTGCCTTTCTGAGTTTGCTACATTACTTGGGAATTAATTCCATTTGTAACATGGCAATAATCAGAATGCTGTAATGGGTAGCAGCGATTGGTGAAAGGGCATCACGGGTCCAACTTGGAGCGGGTATTAATCCACCATAGATGCCGTGTTCGAAATGGTAGTACCAAAGTGAGCCAGACCCTTAGCTTAGCAGCACTGGGCACAGGTGGGGAGCAAGTGTAACAGGCACAAGACTGGCACAGCGACAGGGAGAACTGGAGGAAGAAATACCTGGACACAGGAAGGAGCACACGGAGAGGCAGCACCAGCACATGCAGCAGAGGACGAGACGGCGATGTCGGATGAGCCAGCGAGAGGCAAGGGAAGTGACTGAGGGCTCCATGCAAATTTGGATGCGATCGCACACCACAGTGAGTGAGCAGTGCACCGGAGACCTCCAGTGCTGGTATGAAGCTAATACCAGTGCAGAATGGCAGAATTTTGGGACTGTGATGTGAGCTGCACTATCTTGTTTACTTACACCTACTCATTATGTTGACCACATCAGTATGTAAATGTTGGTTTGTACGAAGATTTGAAAGTGCAGTCAAACTCTTTCCTCACAGCCCCGACTCCCTGTGTTATGTTGTTCACCGCACACTAGGCAGGCTCCTGCGACGCCACCGTCGCGAGGCCCGATAAAGCAGTGCATTAAACCACTTCAAGCGGTGGTATCTAATCGATTGATGCATGGTTAAGGAAGAAATTACCCTCGCCTCTGGCCTCGGCCACAACCCTCCCAATCATGCATCAATCCAGCATTAGATGCCACCTTCTTCGGCGTGGCTTAATGCTTACATATGCACCACCTCTGAGAACAGTAGTATTTCCTCCTGTCCCCCTGAACATTTCCTCTGCAGTTGCTCATTATGCCCACTGGTTGTACTTTTATGTGCTTAGTATTTAGTCACAGAAATTTATATTGTAGTTGTGGATCTTTAAGAAGCCATATAGCTTAACTAAATCTCCTTTACCCATTTTTTCACCAAGCTAATCATGTTAAGGGTATCAATTCTCTCTCTGTATTCTGTGCTATCTCCACCTGTCATTAATCTGGTTGTTCTTCTTAGCATTCATTTTAATTTACCTTAGTTATGTCCTTTTTGTAATCCGGGTTCCAGAACTGACAGCAGTACTGCAATTGGG
The DNA here is from genome assembly GCA_016271365.2 of Neoceratodus forsteri. Taxonomy (NCBI): domain Eukaryota; kingdom Metazoa; phylum Chordata; order Ceratodontiformes; family Ceratodontidae; genus Neoceratodus; species Neoceratodus forsteri. The sequence continues at coordinate 1,793,954,947 of CM057455.1, read as the reverse complement.
TCTCACAGCTCTGCACAGTGGTGCCATAATCCTATTTCAGTGTGCCTTTCCTGGTCAAATATAACAAATAAAATAAAATAAATTATAAAACCGGCTGAGACTGACAAGGCCATTGCCTGTTTCAGTCAATCTCCCAACTTCTGAAGTATATTAGGCATCATTTGCATGGCTGGCTCTGCACTGTCACCTCTGAGGCTTGAACTAGTGTTTCATTTTGGTTTGGAAACTACAGGCGTCATATGTCTCAGAGAGCAGGTGGAGATAACTTTTAAAATATGGATTTTAATTTTCAAAAGGGCTTTAACTTTGCACACCATTTTCAAGTCGATTTCCTTAAAGAGCCCCCTGACACCATTAGAAAACCTGAAAACATGTGAGACTTGTACTCAATTCAGTTGGTATTTCATGTATTTTCTATAACTCTTCCCTTTTTCCTTTATTACTGAGGATAGTTATGTGAAACAGGATTACTGTCCCTTGGACTTTATCTGTTGTTTTGCTACCTACATCTGACATCATAATCCCACTTTATGGCATCATAATATCTCCAGGGCAACAGATTGTGATGTCATAGACAGAACTGTGATGTCAGGTGTAGGCAAGCAGTTAAAGCAGATAGGGCAGCACTCCTGTTTACACACAAATGTCTTTAGTAATAAAGAAGTTAGTGAGAATTACCAAAAAATTATTAAGTATAAGCTAAACTGTGTCTAAATATTAACATTTTCAAAGTTGTCACAATAGCGTCAGGGCTTTTTAACCCCTCTCACATGCTCTCTGTGTGAGCCTAACATCTGCTGTCTACAGCTGGCAAATCAGTTTGGGACACAGAGCCTATGAAAGGTGCTATGTAAATCAAATGACTTTTCTTCCAGTCTTTCCTTATGCCATTTGAAAACTGGCATGTGACTGAGAGGGTGTGATTTAAAGAAAATGGGTAGCAGAGATCTTTTGAAGTACAACTAACCCGTTTGATCTCTGTGTGAGTTTTAACACCATCAGTTTGTCAGTGGAAATCTGCCTGCTGCTATACTTGCAGAGACTTTTCTGAGTGCTGCATGCAACAGTACAGCTGAATGATAGAAAGACTTACGAAAACTCATCTCTTCTCCTTCTGAATTCTGTTTGATGAATGTGGCACTCATGAATCATGATATGTGCATGGCACTGAAAACTCAACCTAGTTGTCTATAGGTGTAGTGCAGGTTCCTTCATGTGCTGCACCACTGCACCTGAACCCCAACTTGGATGGATCATGTATTTTGCGAGGAGATTAGAATCAACAGATATGATTATGGTGTTGGGAATAGTGCACCTATATGCAATTGTGGTTACATAAACATGCCACAGTTTGCATCACTTATTTAGTTATTTAATTATTATGGGTTTTACCAGAAAAGGCCTACTAAGTCATAATAGCTAATTTCCAGAGGCATTCTGGGGAAGGAGGAACATGGAAGAACATATAGTTAGTACTCACAGGTAGCAATGATAGTTTAAAACCGACATAGGTGCAGCATTAAGGTTAAATAGATGCACAATTACGATAACGAGTGTATTTTTGTTACCGCTGATATGGAACCTTCGAAATGAGCACTGGTGCTCAAAGTTACTTTCTGAATAAACAAATAAATAAAACATTTCACCATAACTATGTAAAATATTCATGCAAATAAAATAGCAGTGTATTTACTATAGGCAGTGGGAAAAGAGCAAACAACGCATGAGAGCTATATCAATAGACATTTGGCATAGCTATGTGATGTTATAACCAGTGAACAGCTGCATTTTAGACAGGCAGTGGGGGCAGTGCAAATATGGAAAAAGACAGTGAGTTGAGCCAAGGCAGAGAATTTAGGTGCAGGACAAGCATTGATCTCCCATTTACTGCTGCCTGCAGAAACATTTTCTCACAAGTGCCCAAAACAAGTGCCGATGGTAGCCATATTCATTATATGTCTACCAGTCCCATATCTACTATGCATAACTGTGGCAACAAAGTAATGCAACTGTGGGAGAATCAGAAAGTTTATTTATTTATTTATTTATTTATTTGATATATCAGATTACAACCTTTGAACCAGAGGCTCATTTACAAAGGTACCTTGTCACATGTAAGACAGAAACTAATACAGAATGGGTATAACAACAATTACATTAAGCATGTGTTACAGACATTTATCACAGACATTATTTACAGTATTTGGATGTAGATATTTACAGACATTATTTACAGTATTTGGATGGCGATATTTACATCATCACAGCAGAAAGACATTATTAGCTTGAGAAAGCATCTAAACAGAGTAGTCAGTCCTATTCATGGGTTTGGTATTGTTGATGGAGGTTGCAATCCATAATGGACTTTGTCAGAGAATTTGGATCAGAGTGGGTGAGAGAGTGAAAAGTTAGTTGCAGTTACAGGGGCGGATATTGAAGAGGTGGTTGCGAAGAGTGGTTTGAAGTGGGCGATCTTGGGTGCACTAGTGATGGTGGTTGGGAGCGCATTAAACCATGTAGGGCCCTGTGGAAAGATCTCTGAGCAAGGGTTTTACCGGGCACAACCAGTGGTGCTTTCTCTGAGTTGTGGGCGGAGATAGTGGGGTGGCAGGATGATGGTGACCCGGGGGGGGGAGTCCGAGCAGTATTTTCTTGGACCAGTATGCAGGTCTGGTAGAGGGCCTTTCATCGAGGTTGAGAAGATTGCAGAGGTATAGAGGAAGCAGGTGTGGAGGAGCCTAAGGGGCCAGTTAGGAGCCTGCAGGCCTTGTTTAGGAGACCTGGATTTTCTGGGTGTGGAGTTATCTGCTGCCCATATACAGGAGCCCATAGTCCCACCAAGGACGGTATTGATGAGGTGATGGCAAGCCTAAGGGCATGGGGGCAGTCCCTGTATTGGTAAAGGAGTCCAATCTGGGTGTTTATGTTAGGCAGCAAGGGTGTTTATGTGGTCATGGAAGGTAAGGGGAGCAATTAGAAGTAGAAGTCAAGATATTTGTAGTTGGATACCTGTTCAAGGGGTGCTGAGTGCTGGGGAGGATGCGGAGGGTGCACGTTTTGCTTTGTAACATGGCATTATGGAGAGCCATGCCAGGGCACCCGCCAATAGGCGCAATGTAAGCGTCATGTGGTGCAGGAGCAACATGGCATTGTGAGCCGATAATGCCGTGTCGCTGTTATGGGAAGCGCGTACACACGAGCCCAACACGGCATTATTTCTCATAATGCCGTGTTGCTCTTGCGTTCCAAGCCCAACATGGCATTATCATCTCATAATGCCGTGTTGCTCCTGCAGTGGGCCACGACAGCCACTGGGTCGCAAGGCACCGTGCCGCCGGGGGTTAGCGAGAAACGGGGATGGAGCCAGGCAGTTTAGATGGTGCCGCAGGAATGAAGGACACACATAGGGAGAGAGGTAGGGAGCCTAGACCTTGTCCGTGTTACAAGGGCATTAATCATCTCAGCGTCGGGCTCTCGGTGATTAATGCCCGCTGGGGGTTGAACCTCGGCTTCGCCCTCATGCAACAACGCCCCAGCGGGCATTAATCACGGTAGAGCCCTCCTCTGGGTGATTAATGCTTACTTGTTTTGGTGGTGAGAGAAGATCATTGATTTAGTCTTTTAAATTTATGACCAGTCTACGGTCCTTAAACCATGTTTCGGCCTGGGAGAAGGCATATTGAGGGAGTCCTGAAGGGCGTGGGTTTATGATGCGAAGCAAAGAGCACTGCATCATCTGCATATAGTAAGATTTTTGTGGAGCAGGCCTTTGGTAAGGAGTTTAGGTAGGAGAGAAGAAGTGGCCCCAGGATAGAGCCCTGGGGCACCCGGAGCGGACGGGTAGTGTGTCGGATAGGGTTCCATTAATTTTGATGCATTGGGACCTGGTGGAAAGGTAACTGGAGCACCAGGCTAGGGCCTGTGGAGAAACCAAGTTAGTGGAGAGAGTCGAGAAGGAGAAGGTGGCAGACCGTGTGAAGGTCTTGGATAGGTCTATGAACACAGCTCCTGCAACGTTACCGGTGTCTAGGGAGAGTGCAGAAAGTTGGTGAATTCTAGGAGGGCTGCGGTGATGCTGGCCGAATGGAAGCCATGCTGCTCTGGGCATAGAAGGTCATACTTGGCTAGGTATTCAGTAGTTGGGTGGCAACCACTTTTCTAATGCTTTGGGGGAGAATGGAGATGGGTCGATAGTTATTTGGGGAGGCTTTGTCACCACTTTTATGGATGGGGGTAATGACAGCTATTTTCCAGGCACTAGGAATTGTCTAGGCATAGGGATTTGTTGAGCAGGTCCGTTAGGGGGACTAGGACCTCGCGAGGACTAGTTGAAGGAGCCTGGCATCTAGGGGATCATTTATAGGGTTATTGCATTTTAGTGCTTTTTGTAGGTAAGGACGAGCTTCATGGGTGGATATTTTGCACAGGAGAAAACAAGGATGCTGCAGGGTTGGGGGTTGGGATTGGGGCACAGGGTCAAAGAAACAACTGGGGAGAACAGTGCTGAGATCCAAGAAGGTGGTGTTTAGACAGTTTGCTATGGTGAGTGTGTCTGTGGAGGCAGTGCCATTTATGGTGAGCTGGGAGGGAGGTGGGGAGCGTGATTTCCATTGAGTTCTTTGATATTACTCCAGAAGGTCCTCGCAGACCCCACGTGGTTGTGAGAGTGGATTGATAGTGGTCTGATTTGGCCCTACGGATGGCTTGAGTGCATCTATTGTGAGCGGCATTATAGGATTGTCTGTCCGCCAACCTGCCCGATTCTGTGGCTTTGTGCCAGAGATTATCCCTATCTCTCAACATTTGGAGTGGGGGGTTATCCAAAGACATATTGCCTTTTGGTGTGGAGTTTGGTGAGTGGAGCATAGAGGTCACAGTGTAAACAGGTTGAGTGCAATGTCGACACTGGGGGCTATATTAATGGGGACCAATCTATTTGGGTGAGCAGCTGTTTAAGTTTTATTAACCCTCCTGGAGGAGATGCCTCGGAAGGTTGTTTGGGTTATGGGTTTGGATGTGGAAGACCATTCAATAGGATGGGCGAGTGGTCACTTAGGGAGTCGGGAAGTACTTTTATATCCTGGATTTTGTTGGCGGTTAGAAATAATGATATCCAGGAGGGTGAGGGTACCGGTAGATGGGTGAAGTCTAGTGGGTTGGGTAACTAATTGGACCATGTCAAGGGCCTAGAATGAGTCCTTTGTTGGTGCAGCCAAGGGCCATGCCAGTTGATATTGAGGTCCCCTACTAGTGTCTGCTCTGCATGTGTGGTAGGGTGAGAGGTATTTGGTGAGGGATGTGACAGCAGGCTTTTGGTTCTTAGGAGGTATGTGGCGACTGTGAGGTATAGTGGGCCCTGGAGGTCAGGGGGTGATTTTTAGGGTGAGGGCTTGTGCTCCTTTTGTGAGTTTGGGGGTGACCAATAATGTTTTGATGTAGAATGTACAGCCACCCCACGCTTTCCTACCCTGTCTTCCGATATAGGGTGTATCCGGGAGTGAGACAAAGCGTCGGGAGAGATTTGGAGTGCCAGGTCTCCACTAGGGCAATGATGTCTGGTTGGTGAAGGTGGCCCAACATTGAGCGCTGCTGATTTCTTTGGCAGGCTATGTATATTCAGAGAGGCAATGGAGTCCAGAGGGTCTGGTAGGTGGAGTGGTGGTGGCAGGGCCTGGATTAGTAGTGATATTACCAGAGAGGAGTAGTAGGATGACTAAGGCTCTAACCATAGGGCGGCAGGTTGTTATATTTTTGGGAGTACGTTGGGGGGTGTAGTGGAGCAGGGGATGGGCAGGGTTTGGATGGATGGGCAGGCGCATGAAGGGGTGGAGCCAGGGGGGCCGGGTGGGTGCTGGCGTTGGGGCTGCTGGTGGCAGGTGGATGAGGGGTTCAGTGTGTGATGACAAGGTGGGGGGATGGTCAATTCTGGAGAGATGCAATGGTGTAGTCCACAAAGGGCATAGGGTGAGGTCTGGCTGATGGGAGGTGAACCCCAGGGTGGTTATGAGGATGAGGCACTTAAGGTGGAAGTGAACAGATATGGTGCCTAGATAGCTTTGGGGGCAGAACAAAGAGGTTGTGGGGGAGAAAGCTGTAAGAGCTTTGAGATATGCCACGAATACCGTAGCTTGACTTGTAGGCTCAGTGACAGAGCTACCGACTATGGTGGCAAAAGCACAGGGTTTGAGACCTGCAGTGAGACAATTAAACTGACTGGAGTAGCAGAAAGTGCAGCAAGGTTGAGCTTCAGGAACATTCAATACAAGCACTTAGATGCAGGCCACAAAGTATTAAAGTACACTGTTAGCTTTTAGGTGATTTTGTTGCCCCATTTCAAAACTATAGCTGTGGACACCTTAATTATTGATAATTATAAGCACAGTGCCTAACTGATATTTAAAAGAGCAGTTACAAATTGTTTCTCACATTTTGAATATTCACCATCCTGACTGAATATTCCACATTTTCTCTTCCTCGCATGCCCTGGTAACATGGAGCTGTAACTCGTGCATGTACTTGTTAGTATTTTTCTGAGCCGAAATATGAGTTATATGTACAGTTCTTATGCTTTATGGTTATAAGAGTTTTTCTCAAGTTCTTTGTGGTGTCAGAACTGCTCAGCTTCCCTTCGCAGTGCTCTCACTCAAAGAACTCCAGAATGCACTCTTATAACCACAAGAGACACATTAACTGTACAGCTAAACAGAGAGAAGAAGCTCGTCTAACAGCCATTCCTTCATCTGAGTTGATTGTCAGTTCTCTTCCAAATAATCAACTGACTTCCCTTCGGCTGAAACTGAACTTTTGGTCATGAGCAACTGTGAGCCTTTTGTGACCCACAGATATCACCATGTCATATGAAACAAAACTTCTAATAAGTCAGCAGGAAGGGAATACCACAGTGCGTGTGGAGGATTGGCTGTCAGAAGAAATGTTGAGTAGCGGATAACACCAGTTTCTTCATAAGTAACAGTCTCTGTTCTTCAGACAATGACAATCCATACTTCACCAGTATTGATAGCACTGAAAACCTGTGTCTGAAATAAAATCAATCTGAGCCCTAGTAATTTATTCACAATTAAAAATATTGAATGGTGTGGCATTATATCAATTAAACTGACTGGAGTAGGAGAAATACATGTTTGAAGAAAATGAGTTTCCTAGAAACAAGTATTGGCTAACATATATAGTCACATACATTATTTGTCCTCAGTGACGCATGCTTATGTTTTAAAGGGGAAAATGCATTACTGCAGCCCACACCTAATGTGTGGCTGCTCTTGATTTGCACATTTAGGGCCAAATCAATAACAGGTGCACTTGTACAGCTACAGAGTGTTCCTCCATGGCATCCACAAGCATGGATGCGCACCCTTCCATATCTGATCCCATGCTGCTAGCACTTCCTACGTGAGTAGCCAGGTAGGGGTGGGCACAGGGATGAAGATGGGGACATGCTTCCATACAATCACAAAGACATCTTCTTGGCACAAAGGATTAGCAGAGGGGACATGCTTTGTGAGTTGAAACCTCCAGTATCTCTTATGCACCCTCCAACTTGCCATCTGGTCCTCAGTGGGCCCAGTCGTCATATAACTTTCCATCTGACTTCCAAGCTGGCATGTAAAGTTAGGGATACTTGCTTTTGACACATTCTTTTTTTATTATTTTGTGGTAAAGGTATGTCAGGGTTTGGAGAACTGCCATATCCCACAATCCCCAGTTCCCTGAGGAGTAGGGGATACACCCTAGGCCAAGCTGGGCTTTTGATTGGATGCCCGCGCCAGGCATTACTCCACCCTTCAGAACAACGATGCACCCATGCTAATCTCTTCACTCGTGGGTTTTACTCCCTTTTGGTCAGCAGCATGCCTAGCCTCCATTGGCTGCCCAGGTAGCACCCTGTATCCACCGTGGCTGACAACATTGTGCTGAGCCCCAGTGGATTCAGTTCTATAGTGGGAGGTCCTGTGAGCTGTATCCTTTTGTTTAAGATCATAGAAAACATATTTTGTACACCTCTAGATGCTCTTTTCTCCTTTTAGTGTCTATCCAATATTCTGATAGTTATCTAGTTATTTATTTATTTTGTTAAAACATATTTTACCAGATGACCTAGTTTTGACCTTTTTGTTAAATGAATAATCCATTGTTTGCCTTTGTAACTATTCTGAATCTCTTTCTCATCAGCAGTTGCTGTTCTCTGTTTTCATACAGCCTGAACTTTCCATGACATCATTAACACCATTCCAGGCCACACAGAGAAATAGCATGACATGATGTCATTGATGTTATGGAATGTCTTAGAATTATGAACAGAAAGAGCAATAGCTGGTGAGGAGAATGGAACTCAGTGTAGATCTCAGTGCATCCCAAAGCTAGATTGATTATTTACCCAGAGACCTGGGTTTTAATCTCATATCCTCCACTTGCATACTGTGTGACCCTAAGCAAGTCACTTAACTTCCTTGTGCTCCCAGGTTGCACCTGAAACAGGCTTTGACTTAGTGTGCCTTTCCTGGTTAAATGATTTCCCTTTCCCTTTATGCAAAATCCTCTCCTTTATGCAAAATTGGTCAACGATAGCAAGATACATAACTGCCATGAAAAGGAAAATGTGAGGTAGTTAGCTATGTAAAATCATTTCGTATCACCTTTAAATGCCAGTTGCTAGTCCCTGCTAATCCTGAGGCTAAGTATGTGTAGCCTTCCATTTAGCTATGGGATTAGCCGGATTCTGCAGTTTACAAGTGCTGACAACTCCTGGACCACCCATGGTGCCTATGCACAATTGATGTCAGCTGCAGTGGACTGTGGGATGCCACTGAATGGAGTACAGACATACAGCTGACTTACTGGAAACAAATTTCTCCACCTAAAAGTAAGAACAATTTTCTATGTGCACTGTATGTGCAAGTCGGGAAAGAACACAGGATAGGGCTGCACTAATGTGTATTTTTTATCAAAATACAGTATATGGTTTCCAATTATTCCTCTGGATATGGAAAATTGATATGTTTGCAACTGAATTATATTGTTACCTTTGCTTTTACAGTATTAGTTGGAACAAAGTGATCAAATTGATCTACTCCTTAAATATGCTGCACTGTCAGATTTTTTGGTATGTTGTCAGGGTCTATTAAGTGCAGCTCATCCTTAACTACACTGTTTTTGGAATATAGGTAAACTGATCCTAGAGCACTTGTTATGGGCATGATCTACTGGTAATCCGTTAATGTGCCAACTCATTACTGACGCTGTGATTATGTCGCGGATGTTGCCATAGACTTTGTCAGCTACCTTGACTTGTTGTTGGCTGTGTTTTCAGCTCCAGCGGTTTCACAGCGCTGTGCTGCTGGGGTGCATCTGAGTGTTGCCCTTTGTCCACCTGTGACTGCCAAGACCTGGAGTTTGTTATATTTACTGTGGGGGGTGAGGGGGTGCACTGTGGTTCTTCTTGTCATGTGGCACTACAACTCCCAGGCAATGGATTGTCAGGGTGCCATCGATGCTGTCAGCACATTGCTTGTGTAACTCCTAGGGAGCGCTATCCCAAGGGCTACTACCCCTGCCTGTTCAGCTAATAACAGGTTGAGGGCCTGGATCCATTGGCGGTGCCTCCACCCAGAGGTCGGGTTAAGACAGTCTGATATGATTTGGTCACAGCCCTCTGGGTCACTGCAACCCCTTTCTTCCACTAGTGGCCCACACAAATCAATCACAGTACCCTTGCAATATACACTTACCCCCAGGGTGGTTCAATCAGCTTGACTCTGGGGACCCCTGTAAAGTAAGATGCAGTTATACAATAACCACTGTACAGTAATTCAACATAGACACACAGTTTAAGCAGTGTAACCTTGCTAAACAACCAAATCTGATTTATTTAGGGATAGAACAAGGACAGGGGAAATCAGGTTAATTGATTCAGTCACATTAATAATCACAGTACTGTGCACATATTTCAGAGTCCCAAATGTCCCAAATATCACTCTTACTGGGTACCCAGGCAATAAGAGGCTAGCCTATTTGGTGCAGCTGGTTGGGGCCCTCAGGTTGGAAAATGTATGCACAATACCCACTTTGTAATCCGGAGCTGCTAGGCGCAGTTCGTGAAGAAAGAAAGGAAAAATAATCAGATGGAACACTTGCAATTAGATGATGGCAGGGAGCTACCCTGATTTGTACTCACACATTCAATGCTGAAACTGAATGGAATGCAGATGGTCCTGGACTGCCAGGAGAAACAGAATAGCTGGCCCAGCCCTTGTGGCAGGACTCACTTACACTCAATGCAGGCAGATGCAGTCCAAGTGATGCTGGCTGCGACTTCCAGCTCACTGCACAATTTATATGTACACAAACACTACCAGGCAAGCAGCTGATCACCTCAGGAGACTGAGCCCAGCTACAGAGGCATTCTTCTCTGACTCAAACAGGATTCAGTTCGGACCCTGCTAGGAATCACACTCCCAGCACAGCACACAGTTCACAACATGGGGAATTACTTAGAGCTCAGTCCCCACAAGCACTCACACATTTATATGTAAAGGTCACTTACTGTACCAGACCACAGAGTCCTGACAGGCCGATCGCAATTCTGCACACTTTCGGTCTTCTTCAGGTTAAGTCTGGTCCCAAAAATGACTTCTGCTGCTTCTCACACTCTGAAAGCTCGGAGTTGCTGTCCAAATAATTACTCACTAATGGATGCAGGCCAACTTTATGGCCTCACACACACTTCCTCACAGAATCTACTGCGCACACAATGGCTGCACGTAAACACTGGGCGTTTCCTCCTCAGCTTCCAACTTCAAACACAGTTCTCTTCTGCCCCAAACCTCAGGGCACTTCAGCATCAAGGTTCCTCTTCAGAATTGCTGTCCAAAACCAAGGCTTCTCTTCAGAATCTCTGTCTGAACACTTGGTTGCCCATGATCTAGCCACAACAACTGCTTTCCTTTTTCACATAAGTTCAGATACTTGATCCGAGAAAACACAGTCTTTTCTCTCCCTTCTGGAGAGCTGACGAAAGACAGGCCTCTTTCAGGCCTCCCACGCGGTTCCAGCGTGCCCCATGGGCAGCAGCCCCAGAGCTGCTCACTCTTCCAGCTCCATGCTCAGACTGACTCTCCCAGCAGGCAGTCCGGGCATTTCCCTAAATCCAAAAGGTTGCAGTTGGCTGATTCTCCTTGTCAGTCACAGCAGGCTCCCTCTATTGGCGAAAAAAGGCGCCACGGTTCAAACTACATTTCCCAGAGGCTCTCTCCATACAAGCCCCTTGTGGCTGGCTCCATTTGAGAGTCCAAGTGCTGATTTGCCAGCAGGCTCCATTTAAGAGCCCCTCCCATTAATGGACCTATTCAGCAGTTCAGATCCGAAATGGAGGGCTGCAGAAAGGCAGGTTAGACAAACTGTACTGTCATTATCACTCTAACAAATTACCAGCAGATAATTACATCTTTTGAAAGTGCTCCCCTGCGCATATAGCGACTGCAGAATGGAGTGATCTGCTCAGTGGCCCAGGCGGAACTCGAGCAAGGAAACACACAGTCCCCAGTTCAATTTAATTCCACTGCAGTTTGGCAGCTCTTAAAGTGACAGTACATGGAGCATTATGCACTCTCACTAAATTATTTTTAAATCGGCTGAAATACAGGACACCAGCTGGGCGAGGAGGCATTTAGGCTCACCCAAGGAAGGCTTTTAGTGACCCCCATTTGTAGGGGTTACACCTGTGCCATATTTTATATAGCTCACTTCCATGTCACTGCGGTATGGGTGAACCTGATCTATCAGCATCCTTATATAATTACAGTGCTTCACAGGACCAATACTTTCAAATCATTAGTGAGACAAAATGCATTTAGTTACTCAAATGATGTTGACTCCAAATAATAAAAATCTGATGTTTGCCAGGCTGTTAATGATCATGTTTGTCTGTGAGTGTAATGTAATTAAAATGTAAGTATGGTTTAAAATTGCTAGAATTCTACCCCCTCATTTACACTCCTGAATGTATCAATTGGTTGTTCTACTTAATTGGGCACATCACTATGTTGTTCTGTCTTCTTGGGCATGTTAAAGAGGCACGAGCATAAGGGGCAAAATGCAAAGGATTTGTTGCTTCTCTCTTGGGTGGAATCAAGACAGGTAATTCTGACCACCTGACTTAAAAAAACTGTATATATTATGTATGTGTGTGTGTGTGTATATATATATATACACATATATAGATATATATATATGACAACCGCTACCCAGGAATAAGTAATGGGTGGCAGTAAACGTCCTTGTTTTTTATGTGGCATCATTAGCCACTCAAACTTCACTCTTGAAGATTATGGACACTACTCAAAGAACTTGAAAGATTACTACACTGCTTATTATGATCAGACAGTGATTTTCATCTATGTGCACATGTGTGAATGCACATGTGGGTCTCTGTATATGCAAGGGAAATAACCATGGCATGGACTATTTTGAAGTAAGTGTTTTTGTGTCTTAAGTTTATTGAACATTGTTAAATAGGATAGTCCACATGATCGTACCAGATGCTGCTTTATTGTTGAGTCGGGGCCAGATCGCTTATGCATATATTATGGTATCGATAAATTACAGAACAATTCCCCCAAAAAAAAAATATTTTGTTTTAAAATTATCACATGTGAACAATCACATCAGACATCAGTTGGGCCCAGACAGGGTGCCCAGTCATGTGGAATAAATGTACACAGGGGCCCAGATATTCAAAAGAGTTGAGCCATGCGCGTAAGGGTTGCGCCTGCACAAGTCCGAAATACACCATTCTGTGATATTCAGCAGGAGGCAGTTGTGCCCCAAATCATGCTGGCGACAGCGCCAATGCTAATGAGGCATGCGCAACTGAAGAGGAGGAACCATGCATAAACTGCACAGCCCGATATTCAGCGGGCTGTGCAGAGTGCTCAGGCGCAACCCCTACCTGCGCCTGCACAATTTTATGCCAAAAAAAGGATCAAGTGAGGCCACCCACAGGTGAGCTGCCACATTTACAGGGCACAACACAGCAGCTGCCACCTGTGGGTGGCCCGACTGTTCCCAATGCCCCATGCCGATCACGGGCATAATGTAATTCTCCCCTAGCAGCCCGATCGCGGGCATAATGTTACCGTCCCCGAATAGCCCAGTGCGGGCATAATAGAAAGTGTCCTACCCGAATAGCCCGATCGTGGGCATAATAGAAAGTGTCCCCCACCCCGAATAGCCGATCGCGGGCATAATAGAAAATGTCCCCCACCCCTGAATAGCCGATCATGGGCATAATGACAATGTCCCCCAAATAGCCCAATCATGGGCATGATGAAAGGTCCCCCACCGAGTAGCCGATGCGGCGGTATCCACCCCATGTCCAGATTTCCTGGTGATCTAGTATTTACTCCTCCGCCCATGGAGGCCCACCACCCGCTCCCCATCAGCTGGCAGCACCCCCACCCGCCTGCCCGCCCATGTCTGCTGACTGACAGCTCGGTAGGGCTGCACGCCCATTAGTTCAGAGCATGAGCCAATGGGCGTACAGCCACTACTACTAAGCAGTCAGATATGTGAATGAATTCATTCACATATCTGGACTACTTATGCTATTATAGGCTACGCCCATTGGCTCATGCTCTGAACCAATGGCGTGCAGCTACCGAGCTGTCGGTCGGCGAGCGGCGGGCGCAGCAGAGGTGCAAATGCCGCTGGCTGATGGGGGGAGCAGAGATAGTGGGCTCTGTGGAGGTGGGAGGAGGGCCACTAGATCACCAAAGTGAGATTGTGAATGCCGCCCGAGATCGGGCTACTCGAGTGAGACTACCATGCAGACAGTGCTGTAGGTGTCTCGTATACCCATGAGGTGGGCTTCGGGGTGAGACACTGTATGCCGACCAGCTCCTTCGGGGGGTGAGGGGAAGCAGTAACTGTATGCCTGCGGCAGTATAGAGGCTGAGTTGTGCTGCCCGATCGGCTGCTGGGGGATGGAATACTGTTCTGCTACGATCGGGCTTGCGGGGCATCGGTCCCCGGCGGCGCTGCTGCCTGGCGGGGTGCCAGGCACAAGTCGTCCAGGATCAGCACACCTGCATGCTAATGGCATGCAAATGGGGCCATAATAAGATGCAAATTGCCCCCCATGCCTTGCATAGATTATGGCCCCATTTGCATGTCACCTTTTGAATATTGCCCGGTTTGCGCGTGGCAATGGAACTTGCACCACCGGCGTCTCAATGCTCCACTCTGACCACTGGCGGTGGCGCAAGTTTCACTGTGCCATGCACAGTGGCTGTAGTCAGAGGCGATATTCAAAGAAGTTGCTCAGTGGCGCCAACTCCGTTGAATATCGCCCTGCCACCCCTGCAGAACTTTTGAGCAGCGCAAGGGGCTTGCACCACAGAATGGCGCAGTTTGAATATCTGGCCCCTGAGTGGTTGTTTGGCATAAGGCACAGCAGAGTGCCATAGACCATCCACATACCATAGAGTGTGTTATTGTGCTTATAAAATGTATAATGTTTTTAAATAAGGTAATGAGATTGTATTTCATAGTAGTGTGGTCATGCAAAACAAAAATATAGATCCTGTAATGTGGGTAGCCAATGAAACTGCTTGATTTTCCATAACCATTTTATAATTAAAATGATTATTTATATTTTTAAAATGTCAAGCTGGTAAACAAATATTCTCATATAATTTGAAACATAAAATGATTCAACCATACCTCTTGTGCAAATCCAACTCCACAAAGAAAACAAATGCAATATATTTTTTTGTTTGTCATTAGGCGTAGAGTGGTATTGTTGGTTTTCATTTTAAGTATGTATTCTTTTCTCCATTTCATGACTTAGTTGGGAAGGCAAACAGGATGCTGTGATGTATTTGGTGGGGGACAACACAGGGACAATGCGCCTCACACCAAACCTGTGGCTTAGGTGCTAACAAGAGTCCTTTTAAGGACTAGAGACATGCAGGCAGGCAGGAGAAAACCATAAAAAACTTTTCAGGGATTAGGGCATGCAGGCTGCTATTACATCCATTTTCATGGCTTGCGGGCTAGTGAGTCCTCTAAAGAACTGCATATATGCAGGCAGGAAGGAGAAAATCATTACAAAAATGAAAAAACTATGTAAACCTCAGAATATCCTGCAAACTGTGGATTCCTCTTTCGTTGTTCAGGTAATAACTCATATTTTAGTCACTACTGCTGCTTCAGCTGCATTCACCTCCATAAGTACCCAACATTTCTGGTATCTAGCATTAGTGCTGTCACATCTGTCACAGGTTTGCCTGAATTATGTTTGTGCTTGACATAGACATTACTGCCTTCTGCATTAGGAGTTACATCCTGTCCCACAAAAGCTAAGCAATACTGATGCTGGCCCCAGCTGATTAGTCCTCAATTGTGGGAACATTTGACACTAGGCAGAGGGGTCAGCATCACCTCCATGCCCGCCCACCACCACTACTTGATAAGGAACACATCTTTGTCCCCACATTTCTGCCACCACAAGATCCATTTCTCTCATCACCCACCAGTGTGCAAACAATTAAGTATCTTAGAACATCTAAAATCAATAAGTTAACAATTATATTGCAGAAGAACATTGCAAAAGTCATCATAGATTTCACAAAAAAGTCACAAATAAGAAATGCCACAAAGTGCTTTAAAATATAGCTTTTGATTTACAAAAGTAAGTTGCAAAGAGCTGCAGACCTTTCTTCTTCAGTACCTGCTGTTAAACTGCCCGCAGAGTAGGAGGAGCAGTCACGGCGGGGGCGAGAGGGTTGCTATAGCAACTCACACTTTGTCCCATACACTCCTGCCTAATCAAAACAAGCATTTGTCAATGCCGAATGTTTGCTTGCTGGCATTAGCAGTGAAAGCGCAGGAGTTAGACAGATGCAGTATAGGAATGGCAGTGATGTATTAAACTGATGCCAACTCCACCCGTTCCCTGCAGAGATGGACAGGCATTGGGGTGTGCCTTTGGGTCGTCACCCATAACAGTCACAACATTTCACCTCACCCTACCCTGCAGACCCTGACAAGTGTTGAGGTGTAGTGTGCCTTGGGTGTTAGGATTTACACTCACCTCATTCCATAAGGAAATACGCTGAAATGGGTGCAGTAGTCAATTAAAGTCAATCTTTATTGATAAAAGTGCCTTTCAAAACCAAGGCACTTGTACAACAATAAATAATTAAAACACACCAAATAAAACAATAAATAAAACCAATCAACAATAGCAACATTTAAAAATAAGTATAGGAGAATGTTGTGAATTCTGATGCCAAAGAGTCCAAGGTGCACCTCGGCGCCTGTCACTGGCTGCAGGGTGGGGTTGTAGGTGGAATGGCGTGAGCATTACTGTCAACAATCCCAAGTCATACCCTGATGCCTGTCAGTCCCTACAGGGTAGGGCGGACGCCTGTCATACCCTACAGGGTAGGGCGTTATGGTCGGAAACCCTAAGGCCCTGGGCATTTCTTTGTATTTTACTCTAAGTTTTCAACATGGGCTTTTGTGACCCACCGCACAAACAATGACACTATCAGTTTGTTCGCGGAAGGTGATTTTGCACAGTGACTGTGCCATTTGGCACCACAAGTGCAAAACACATTTCAAACATGTGAAAAATAACAGCTGTACTGTTCATGAGGAGGTGTAAAAATGGTAATGTTGAAAATCTAGAATAAAAAAACTGGTGAGGTCATGGCGGCATAGAAACTGCACAAGCACACCTCTAATTCAATTATTTGGGGATTTTTCACCAGATTTTCAATGTAGACATTTGGGACCTCTACTCATGAATAAGCGCTACTGTGGTTTCTTAATCTGTCCTGAACACTGATTTCCCACAGCGACTGTGCTATTCTGCGCTGGAAGTGTGAAAACACATTTCGGCCAGGATGTGAAAAATGACAGCTGTACTGTTCATAGGCATGTGTGGAAAATGCCAATGTTGACATTCTGGAGTGAAAATATTACAAATTTGTGAGGTTCAGATGGGTGCATAGAACCTGCACAATGCGCTCGTAACACAGTCATTTTATGGACTTATGACCAAATTTTCAACATAGGCATTTTAGGACCTCTGCTCATGAACAGTGTCACTGTGATTTTCTTAATCTGTCCCGAACACTGATTTCCCACAATAGCTCGCTATTCCGTGCGGAAGTGCAAAACACATTTCAGCCAGGATGTGAAAAATAACAGCTATACTGTTCATAAGGAGGTGTGAAAAAATGTGAATGTTGAAATCTGGGTGAAAATAATACAAATTCATGAATTTCTTGGTGTCTCGTGGAAACATCTTATAGCAACCTCATAACACAGTCATTTGGGAATATTTTTCACCAAATTTGCAACATAAGTTTTTGAGAGCCCACCTCATGAACAGTGACACTATTATTTTGTTACTTAGTCCTAAAGGTGATTTCACACAGTGACCGTGGAAATCACTTTTCAGGACCGAATAACCAAATGTCAGTCATTGAATTCATCAGGGGGTCCCAAAACTCCATGTTGAAAATCTGGTGCAAAATTCAAAAAAATGACAGAGATATGCACCAAAGTTGAAAAACCCTATTTATGCCATTATACAGCTTACCAGCATTTCTTCAGTTTGCGGTCGGCTTTGAAGAGTGAAGGCGTGTTCCGCTCCACCAAAGATCATCGTGCTGGCCTCGGAGGTAAGTATTGGGGTTGGGGAGGTGGGAGGTGGGGTAAGCAGAGGGTGGGCGTGGGTTGGGGAGGGTAAGAAGAGTCAACGAGGGACCATTTTCTTTTGTTACAGGTTTTTATTTTACAAAGATGATGTGGGACTTTTGCCATGCTGGGGGCTCCCAGTGTGGCACCTGGAAAGTTTATGGAGGCAGTGGAGCCAATGGGAGATTGAGCACCACCATTGGCCATACAGTGTGAGGAACACATGAGGAAGCTGGACTTTGCCATGCTGGGGTGGGCTCTCAGCGTGGCACCTGGAAGATTTTTTTGGGGAGGGGCACCAGGGCGATGGGGATTGGGCACCCGTTGGACATACAGTGTGCTTGGGAGTGTGCATGAGCTGAGGGTGATTGGACACCCCTCAGCACACAACAAATGTAGGGGAATTGCATCTGGCGACGCTACAGTCAGCAGTGGTGGCGTTTAGGCAATTGCTACTGCTGACGTGCATGGCAGTATGCAAATTGCCTGCGTTACCACCACTGATTGTAGTGGTTGTTTTTCAGTTGTATGCCACTGCATCTGAACTGCTGTCATAGACAGCTGTGTCATCATTGGTGTGGTGCGGCTGTGCCCGCAAAAACTCTCAAGGCATTGAATAGGGGTGCCACACCTACTAAAACTCGTATGGTGGCACTATGTTTCTTGTATATGCGTGCAAGCAAACATAAAAAGATCAGGTGTCAGCATTAGTTCAGAATTTATTTGTGTGTTTAGTGAAAATGTTGAACAGCAGGCGTTTGGAGATGTAGCACAAAATTTTAGAACAAAATTACAGTAAGTTACAGTTTTGAATTATACCATATAAAATTTTACTTTGGACAAGGGGACAGTATCACTAAAGAAAGAGACAGGAATGGTAAGAAACAGTGCTTTGCCAATTAAGTTCCTGTCTAAATTAATGAAATCACATGACTACATACCCTAGGAATACATTTTTCACGAATTACACCTCTGGAATAAATATTTTCCACAGTTCATTACATATTTTCTGCAGTATGCTTAATTATTCTACAAATCGGTGAAAATTCAGCGAATGCGAATTTGCATGGCGAATCTCTGGCGAAATTCCATGAAGATGTAGAATTCCTCAATTTTGCAGAAGTGAAAAATCTGCAATTTTGCACAGCTCTAGTCACAACCTGTTCCAGTTTTGTGAGGGCTTATCGATTAATGGGCACAATCATAAAAGCAGAAGGGGTAGATTCATGAATGACATGAGAAATACTTCTTACATAAGAGGGTGGCTAGATGGAAAGCATGTCAGAGTAGTGGCAAACACAGAGACAGTGATGGATTTCAAGAGAGCATGGGATATCTAGAAGATGTTGGAGGGCGCAAAGGGAGGAAGGGGTGGGGCATGAGAGGGTTTTGACTGCAAATAGGGCATTGGCCAGGCATATCTTATGACAGATTGAAATGGTTTCAGGTAGGAAAATGGGCTAATGTGATGGTCTACAAGTCTTTTCTGCTGCCACCTTTCTATGTTTTAAAAATGTCTTTCTTATTTATTACCTCAGCTGGGGGATTGTACCTTTGGTTCCCCTCCCCCATATCCAGTCAGTCTTCACATCTGCTGCCCCAGATGTGGCCAAACTCAGACTTCCCTGCCTCAACACTCCTAGGCTGCATCACAGTGGTGGTACTTACCCACCACTGCGGAGACCTGGAGGAGGTAGGCCCAGGAGGAGCTAACTTGGAGCGCATCCATGGCGGCACCATCGAGCAGCCTTTTATGATGCCGGGATTTTTGTTGTGGTTTCCCTGTGGGAGGAGTGTGCAGTGGCGCCAATGGAAGGAGTGTGCACACATCTGCATGCAGTCCTCCCAACATCTACCCCATCCCGCCCCTTGTCTGCAACATCGGCGCACTGCCCCCAGTCTCCACTGGGGCCAGTAAAGTGCCGACCACTGGCGTCCCCTCCCGGAGAAGGAAAGCAGTCCACGGATGCTCAATCCTTCTCCAACCCTGCCAACCCCTGGTGGTCTGTGCTCATTCCTGAATGAGTCGCGGTGTAAACGAGGTAAGGCATCCAGTGCCTCAGCCCTCAGCACCACCAGGCGCTGGAGGTTTTAAAATGTAATATGTCATCCATTCCTTTTAAAAGGTTTTCACTTCTTAGTGCATGTCAATAATATATTATTAAATAATGCTATAGAAATAAAGTATACTTAGGTGTATAATAAGGTGTAATTCTACCGAGGTGTCCTGGTGACCTTTATAAACCTTGAGAGCAAAGCTCCAGTGGTTTATGTTTGGCATGAGCCGAGCTAGATTCACACCTTATTTATATGTACCTGGGTATATTTTATTATTTATAAATATAGTAGTTAGTGCCAATGTAGAGTGAGGTGAAAAGCAGAGAAAGTCTGCTCAGAATAGGCGACCAGACTGATTAGAGCCAGTCGAGCAGGAATGCACTCTTCAAAATAAAGTCAAACTGATTAGAGTCAGCTGAGTACAGTAGTTTAGTGGCAAGGTACCAAGGATAGCATTATGTAAGAACAAATAATTTGCAGCCTTAAAATTGGTGAGCTGCCTGATATCAGCACTAGCCAAGTATAATACTGTAAAATTCAGGAGTTACTGATCAATTAATTTTCCCATATATATTATACAGAAATAAATATGCAGTCAGTGTTTAATGTGATGCTGTAGTAGACAGAGTTCTGCATATTTAATATGGCTCTTACAGTGCTAGCTGGTGAATAAATAAGATGTTCATTCATCAAATGTACTATTCAGAAACAACAAAGCAGAGCATCACATTACACTGTACTATAATGTACTGTAGCAAACATGGTTTATGAAACAATGTTATCTGCTGTGTATTGTATTCTATAAGTAAAACAGGATGCAAGGAACTGGAAACTAGCCAGTTTGGTCTCTGGTTAAACATGTTACATAAATAAATAAGTAAATAAATTAAATAAGATTGTATTTAATCCTAATAAATGAATGAATAAACAAATAAGATTGTATTTAATCCTAATAAATAAAATATTGCATGTGTTAGGCTACAATAAATAAGAAATAACATTGTTTTGTTATCACATCACTTTAGCTGTATACAGGGTATACTGCAACTCAATAATGTAGCACACGAGTTACCACTTATTGTATCACATTACAATTATAATGCAGTGTTTTAACATGCAGTAAGTTGTAATTCGATGCCATGCATTATGTTTCATAAATAGTACATTTGGTGGGTGAACATCATATTTACTAATCACATAACATTACCAAAGACAATGTGATGCAGTACAGATGGGGCAAAATATATGACATGTGCACGGTCAAGGATAGACAAAGGAAGTGCGTTAGATTTATTCCAAGTTGGTTCTTGTTATTCCAGTGCACTGCAATGGTAATGTGAGGAGTTCATGTATTTCCTCCTAAAGTGATTTGTTTTCCTCCTCTGTCCTTGACCATATCAAATATGCACAACCCTGTCTGCTGTAGCATCACACTGTAGCGTAATGCTATGCAGTAAGCAAATATGATATTTCCCACCAGGCGTGCTTGGTTTTCCAGTCCATCCCTACAACATCTTGATTAAACTTTCTGTACTGAAATAAAAATAATTTGTTAAAACATCCATCCCATCTAGGAAGTTGCTTGGGTGTACAGGTGGCGTTCTTTAGTTTGAATGAATTAATCCATTCAATAATTTGTTTCTGTATCTTTCATGAAAACTTGTTTTTAATGAAAGCATAAACATTCTATTTGAGTCAAAGTTTGAGCCAAAAATGTGCTTTGATGCATACATTTGCAAAACAGTCTAAAGAGCTTTAGAAACACTTACGTGGTTGTGTTCTAAAGAAAAATAAGTCCCAGTTTTCAGAAATCCACTACTTTTAACATGCATAGATATTTGCTGCTATACTGGTCTTTCTTTTCGCCAGACAAAATAGGTTACATAATTCCATTTATTTAGTAGTAAGTCACTAAATGCATTTTTGTGAATATCACGGTTGCACTGTTACTTTTCATGTGTGGGGACACTGTGCAGAGGAGGGTAGGTACTGCATCCCAGGGGCTGTATACCACTCTGACACCAGACACTTACACTTAATCTCTGGGTGGAGGAGGCACCACACAAACTAAAACTAACTGGATACAAACCCCCAATCAGAGAGATAATGACCACGCCCCTCAAACTTGTTTGAGCTCACAAAATAGGGAAGTAAGAACAATAACCATGGTGACCGGCTGCACATGCATCCTATTTGCCATCCCAATTGCCCTGGTGCACTGTTGAGCTGAGGTTTTCACTAATAACAACATCTGCAATATGTCCCTCTCCTCAGCTGCCAGAGTGATTCCCCTCCTCCCATCCAGTAACATGTTTTCTGATTTCTCTTGCCTATGTACATAACTTTGCAACCTTCTTAGCATTAACATTCAATTGCCATACCTTAGACCAACTCTTCAGCTTTCCAGATTCCTCTTCATGTCTCTAACTCCGCTCGTCTCTGTCTACCATGCTACTGAGTTTAGTTATTCCCAAACTCATTCAAAATGGCTGCTGCAAAATGAGTGAGTTGTTAAATTACTGTTACTTAGGCAATAAGGCATGCAGGGGTGTGCTTTGTGCTGACATAACAGCATACCTTGGTGGGCTGGAGCACAAGACCAAGGCAAAGCTTCTACTGTCCGAGAGTGCTGTTATCCCAGCACAAAGCACACCTTGGAATATCTTATTGTGATTTTGAAGCAGGTTCATTAGGATTAGTAAGGAAATATTTTTTTTAATATTTATAATTTAAATTATAAAAGGGTCAGAGAAATGAAGTTGATGTGATTGGTAGCCGACATTCTGTTAGCCTTACATTAATCTTTAATTGATATACTTGTACAGCTGCTTCACACAAGTACTGAATTTTAAAATGAGTCCAACACCAGTTTTCAAATTCTATTTGTAGAGCACTAATCAACCATTAGTGCTGCTGCTAATATGGCAAATCTACTCATTAATGCATAGTGCCACGTATAAAGACTCGTTTCTCAGCAGTGTTAATTATCTAAAGTTGCCTTTCATTTTCTCCATAGTTGTTTCTGATTGAGCATCATGTAACAGTAGATGTTATATGTTGCCATTTCTACCAAATGGATTGTGAGCTAGACATACACAGAGAAAATATAATACTGGCCATAATATCACTAAAAGCGTAGTTTAAAAAATATTCAAGCCTTCACCTGCTAGTTTAAATTGGCACAGCAGGTGGTGCTTAAAGTTCTACAGCAAACAAATGAGTAGAAAAGGTGCTGTAATGAGTTGCTGTGATTTTGTAATGTAGATGTCCTCGTTGTTTCTAGCACTAATGTGAGAATGAGGGATGGATGTGAATCAGATCGCAGCACCTTACAGTTTCTGTACAAAGAAAAACTACTGAATGCAGTCTGCCTCAGCTACTGAACTGCTGAATGCAGTCAGCCTAAACTACTGAACTACTGAATGCAGTCGTCCTAGCCTGCCGAACAACTGAATGCAGTCAGCCTAAACTACTAAGCTACTGAATGCAGTCAGCCTAAACTACTGAACTACTGAATGCAGTCAGCCTAAACTACTGAACTACTGAATGCAGTCGACCTAGAAAAACCCTGTACTGTAGAACTGCACTCTGCACACTGGTAAAAAAAAAAAAAAAAAAACGTTGCCATATCAATGCATGTCACAAGGTTCCGCCTTAAATGCAGCACACACAACAAATAAAAACTACCATGTAACTGAAACTTGGCTGAAATTGTTTACAATGAAAACGCTCAAGATTCCATGGCAACAGCCATATAGGTGGGGGTCGAATCTCGACATTGGGCTTATTGTTAGCAAACATTGAGTCACTGAGAAAGAAGGTGACAGTAATGCAGACTGCAGTCAAGGTGGAAGGACTATTTTGCATTGTTTTCTACTTCAGAATAAAAATAGCCTCTACAGGTAATGAGTGGCATAAGCTCCAAGCTTGTTGGTCTCCCCTATACTTTTATTTGATGCAGAAAGACTGAAAGCATAACCTCCCGCCTTTCTAGTTACTAGCTACTAGTCATATTTAAGAACCTGCAAGAGTTATTACTCCATGGCTGTACATAGGACAGCAGTACTCTTATGGCCACCACCTAGACCTCATACTTTCTTGTAAACGTATTTGAGATGGGAGGTGGTGGACACTGGGAGTGTTATATTGTTATTGGTTATTGATTGGTTTCCTTTGTATATTTAGCATGTTTTGATAGCCACATACATGTTGGAAGTTATGTTGCTATCCTGTAGATATTACTGTATTGCTAGTTTCTACATTTATAATTTTTATTCGTTGTGGTTTTCCTTTTCACCTCACCAGTCTTTTTAAGGGCTGATGGAAAAGCACCTCCTAAAGAGAACGCATGACAATCTCCACCACAACTGGACTGAGCCAGTTCCAGCATTCTCAAAGATCCTTATGATTTACCTTTCTGCATCATTTTGTGTTGTTAAAAGAAAGGACACAACCTTCCCCAGATATGTTTCCAATGTCACTTATGAACATATTAAATAGGACAGGTCCCAGGACTGATCACTGAGGCACTCCACTTGTGGCCTTCCTGTCCCTGATTTAGCCAGTTCACCAATATCCTCTGTTTCCCCAAGCCAACTTCTTAACTCCCTTTAACTAATCCTAGCTCTACTACCAAGTCCTTTAACTTCTTCAGCAGCATCATGTGTGTACTGAATTGCAGGCCTTGCTTAAAATGAAGTAGAGCAAATCTACCATGTCCTCTGGCTATCACCTTGGTGACCCAGTTGAAAAACAGTATTAGTCTGGTTTGGCATGACCTCCCAGACAGAAACCATGCTGCTTGTTGCCCTTCAGTCTGCTGTCCTCTAAGTAAGCCACCAAGCTTTCCTTGACTATGGTCTCCTTCAGCTTATCCACAATGGAGTTAAGTAAGGCTGACAAGCATGCAGTTGCCTGGATCCTCCCAGTCCCCCTTGTGGAGTGGTAGTATGTCTGTGGATCGCCAATCTGCTGGCACCACTCTGTGCTTTAGTGTGTCATTAAATAGATAGGTTAAGGGTACTGACAAGTTTGTGGAGTCCCTATGTACGATATGGGTGCAGGCCATAATGGACCTGCTGACTTGCCTACTCTGAGAGGTTCTAGACCCTTTCTTACATAGTCAACTAAGATCTGTACCTGCCACTTCTACCCCCATGTGGCAGCTTTTATATCACTCTCTGGCAGAGAACTGCTGTCCTCTGATTTGAATACTGAGCAAAAGTAATTGCTTAGTACATTTGCCTTCAACTCGTCCAGCTTCCACTACCCTCCCCTCAGGTAGCCTAACTATACCTCCCTTGTTTTGCATTTTCCCTTATATGCCTAAAAAAAATTCCCCACCATTTATTCCCTCAGCAGTTCACAGCACTGCATCTGCCTTTGCTCTCCAGACCACCAGCCTTGCTTCTTTGAGTTTAGCCTGTTAATGGCAAAGGCAAGCCAGGCAGCAATTTTATTTATATGGTGTGCCCAATCCCAGAGGCTCTGGGCTGGGTGCTCACAATAAATAAGACAAATAAATAAAACAACAGTTAAATAAACTATAAGTTATTTAAAAACAGGAATCCAGGCCAAAACATAAATTAAAGAAATGTGTTTTTATTTTAAAGATCTTTTAAAAGCAGCCAGTGAAGGAGCACCTCTCACTTCCTGGAGATGGGCATTCCAAAGAAACAAAGCCACAACACTGAACACCCAATCACCTGAGGATTTTAGCTGAGACTGAGGAATGGACAGGAGGTTTGCCTCCACCAACTGAAGGAACGGGCCAGAGTGTAAGGAATCAGGAGGTCTTTCAGCTAGACTGGACCTAGACCATGCATGACCTTGTATGTCAACAAGCGCACTTTCAAGCCCCTAATGCGCCATTAGACGGGCAGCCAGTGGAAAGCACGGAGAAGCGAGGACATGATATGCTCGAACAGGAGGTTCCAGCAACAGGCAATATTGCTGCATTCTGAACTAGCTGCAAGTGATGCATCAGACCCATTGATAACCCAAGGTAAAGAACATTACAGTAATCCAACCTAGACATGATGAAGGCATGCACCAGTGCTGCCAGATCAGTCGGCTCAAGGTAGGGTTTGATACGGACAATGTTGTGAAGATGGTAAAAGCCACTGTGGACAGCAGCCAAGACCTGGAACTCCAGGGTCAGCTTGGAGTCCACAATGACCAGATTCTTCACCCTGTCTGCAAGCGCAAAGGGCAGCACTATCCAACAAAGGAAGGGCAATGCTATACGCTTATTTCTGCTGAACCTGACTGACCGGTTCCACCAGTAACATTTACATCTTTGATGGATTAAGGCTAAGCCAGCTGGCCACCATCCAATCTTGGATCTCTCTAAGGCACTCACTCAGTTCTGAAATGGCTGCACTGTCATCAGGAGCATAAGACACATACAGCTGGGTGTCATCAGCATAGAAATGAAATGCCAAGTCATAGCATCTGATGATCTCCCCAAGCAGCAATATGTGAGACGACAAATAACATGGGGCCAGACTTGCCCCTGAGGCACCTACAGCAGAGTGCAGCACTGTTCGATTTAAAGGAGCCAAGTGCCAGCTGCTGCGTTCTGCTGGACATGTAGGACTCAAGCCACTGCAGTACCATTCCCGAGAGTCCCACATAGTGCCTCAGGTGATCCAAAGCACCCCATGATCCACCATGTCAAATACCAAGGAGAGGTCAAGCAGGACAAGAATGGAATGATGTCTGCTGTCCCTTGCTAGGAGGAGATCATGGTGCACCCTGACTAAAGCAGTTTCCATATTATGATGAGGTTGAAACCAGATTGGAAGGGCTTGTAGATGTCATATTTCTCCAGGTGTTGTTCTAGTTGCACCACCACCACCTTCTCGATCAACTTCCCAAGAAAAGGAAGGTTCTAGATGAATATGTAGTTGGAGAGATCATCAGGGTCCAGGAAGCCTTCTTAAGAGAGGTCTCACCACAGTCTTTTAAGGGCAGATGGAAAAGCACCCTTCTGAAGGAAGCCTGACAATCTCCACTGCAACTGGTCTGAGTGAGTCCCAGCATTCTTAAAGAAGTCTGGTCAGCCCAGGGTCAAATGCACAGAAGGTGGGATGTAATCCAGAAACCACCTGGGAAACACCATCCACTGAAACTAGTTAAAACTCAGCCCACATATATGGAGCACCTACATCTTGTGAAGATCAAACTTGCCAACAAGGCCGGCCCGGTGGCACTGAGGGTTGAGGCACTGGATGCCACACCTCGCGTCACGCCCGGCGACCCAGGTTCGAGAACAGACTCGGGCCATCGAGGTCGGCAGGGGGAAGGAGGATCAAGCGTCCCAGCGGATGCTCTCCTCCTTGAGGAGGGACCAGGGGTGTTAATACACCCGCGCTCGAAGAGCGGTGGAAAGCCTGACTCTCGGGGGCAATGGTGGCTTTCTAGGGCAGGGAGCCAGGGAGGGAGGGCGCCTACGGCACTTGGCAGGTGTGCGTAAGCACGTTCCGCCCTAGCCGGTGTCCTCGGGGGTGAGAGGGAGGGACAGAAACGGAAAAACAACCCTCGGCACTCGGATGATGGCAGCTCCGGCCACCCAGATGACACAACACGGGCAGACCCGCTGTGTAAGGTGCTACGGAGGCAGGTAGGAGCACCTGAGAGAAGAGACACTCTGAGGGGCAGACTCAGTGAGGAGTCTGGAGGGCATTGAGACAGCCCGAAGGAAGGGAGTGCAGGGGTGTCCAGGAGGGATAAAAGAATAAAAAATAAATAAAAAACTTTGCCAGCAAATGACAGACTACCAGTGTATACCAGATTGGATGGCTGACACCTTGTCCAGGAAGAACTGGTTAAACTCCTCACACTTTGAGAGAAAAAGCTTTACAGGACTGCAGACATACTGGATTTATTAGTCTGTCCACAGTGTTGAAGAGCTGAGCTGGCTGGTTCTTTTCAGCAGCAATCACCCATGACAGGAATGCTGACTTTTCAGAATGATTGCCCACTGAAACTCTCAAGTTGTCCTCCTCTGAGTGGGACCACTGCCAACAATGCTTCAGCCTCCACCCCTTAGTTTTCAGCCTCCTCAGGTCTGCATCATACTAGGGTGACCTGAGGTGGGAGGTTAAGGGCATACATGGAATGGTACTAAGGAGTCAAAAGCAGTCAAGAGGGCTAAATTATAACTCTCTGCAGCTGCTTTGGCTTCCATTGCTCAGGTCCTCTTCATAGTTGAGCTGTCCAGTACTGCCAGGATGCTCTGAGGCTCCAAGTTTTAAAGAGCGATATCTGACCATCTCCGCAGTGGAGGTTAAATGGGGAGCCCACAGAGGAACTGAATGACATGATAATTCAACTATGTTACTGGATCAACCCTGACATCACTAATGACAAGATCTTATGAGAAGACCAGATCCGAGGCATGGTTGTGCTGGTGAGCAGTGGAGACAACCACCTGTATGAAGCCAGGAATGACATCACCTGGAGGAACTGCATTCCAAACAAAGAAGTTTCATCAATGACCCAAGCATTGAAGTTGCCCACAAAAGACTGGATGGCCCCAGCACCAGATCGGTCATGAAAGTCTCTAGTTCCTGCAGAAATTCGTGCCCACAACCATGGGGGACAGTATATGAGCATGATTCTGCACCTTGTACCTGGCCCTTCTTTATAGCCACACATTCAGATCCTACCAGACTTCCTCCCCTTGTTTCTCTTGTACTCAGTGAAGGCTCTTCTTGTATTCTACAAATGAATGAATTGAAGTATACTGATACAGCTGTGCCAGATTAAGCAGAAACAGTCAGTACTAGGAGCTGCATACCCAACTGTGGGGCTAATTCCAGAATTGCACTTTGAGTACAGATTTTTTACTTACTGTTTACTGCAGTATTGTAGGTTTGTATCAGGCTGATTCTGCTGACTCCAACGCTGACATCTGCTGTAACCAGAAATTCAGAATCCCCTGCAGCAGATGTCAGAGCTAGGTCACAACAGAGGGAGATTCAGTAGCCTGCAGTGTATGTTTGAACTTTCTTATAAGCTCAGTTCAGATGTATGCCAGTCCACTGCTCCCCCAGGGCTAAGACAGCAGGACTAACAGCACAAAATCAAAGGCTATAAAAACTGTATCATGCATTGTAGGCTATTGAATTTCCCATTTCTGCAGCTCAGCTCTGACATCATCTGCAGGGATTCTGGGATTTGTGGTTACAGCAAATGCCAGCTTGGGAGTCAGAAGAATCAACCTGATAGAATCTACTATACTGCAGTACACAGTAAGTTAAAACATATTTTGCACACAAACTGCAGAGTGGGACCAGTGCCACACTTGGGTGGGGACCCTTAGTGCTGACTGTTCCTCTCTAATGTAAATAGTTCGGTGAGGTCATGGGTTATTTTCTAATGCTGTTGTGCTGAGACATCAGCACTGGGTTCCAACCCCTCAGCCAATGAGGTTTCAGGATTTTTATACCCATTTCATAATATGCAATAATTAGACAGTTATAAAACATCCAGATTTTTTAATGTTTAACAGATGTACAGAAACACTATCACTAAAAAAAATGAAAAGGATTTTGAAATAACGACTCCCCAAGGATTGACACAAATGTATTTATTTAATGTTAACTATTTTGATGTCAGTTTTCTGACTGTCTTTCCTGTTGACGATATCATAGTGTGAAGGGTAGATTCTGCAGCTCAGCCTCTTTCTGTGAAATGGTGATGAAAGAACAGAGGAGGAGGAGGAGGAGGAGGAGGAAAAGAGGAAGAAAAGTTTGAGCAGTATATTGAAAGATTCTAAAGTCTGGGCTTTGAAGGTGTTGTGTATGACAGAAGAACTGTAGTCACACACATCATGTATAGTTATTTGACAGGAACCTCAAAGCAAAATACAGAAGCAAGGGTTACACAAAATGCACTGACAAAAGGTAAGATCTAAAGAAACATAAAAATTATACATACCCCAGTGTACAGCATCATGGGTAATATATGGAATTCACCATACAACAATGTAGACTGGCTTGGCTTTAAGAAGGACTGTCTGGTGCCACACAGCGAACTCACAGTCTGCAATAGCTGAGAACAACAGACCACAGGCACATATGTTGTCCTTGTTTGAACTCCTCTGTGTGTTATTTATAGTTGTTGCTTAAGTCCAGAATGAGGGAAAACCAACCAAATGTTAACAACTGTTTGTGTCGTTCATTATATTTATTGCATAAGTCAGCATAACCATATGCAGAGCACTGCATCATTAAAGAAGACTGGAAATGATGTCTAATTGGTAGCTATTTGTAATGTTCCTGTCCTCAGAAATGATATCCACACCCCAATGATCTGTATTTAACTGTCACTCAAAAAGGTTCCTGAGCAAACTCTAAATTACCAGTCCCATGAGAGAACTGGACATATATTTATCCATGAAAATGAAACAATCCAAAGCACGGTTTATATGTCAGTGTTCAGGCAATGTTAAATATGGATAATTTAGATATGAACATGTGAAAACAGCCAGCAGAAGAAGACCACCTGGTCTATCACGGCTGCTCAGTAAATGATGCAGGGACTGGCCTTACAAGTTATGCCAATGACCAATGATGTATGAATTTAATCTCTGTAAACAGGAATATTACAGACAGCTGTCAATTAAAACAAATGTCCTGCCCCTTTAAATAAATGATTATTGCTTCTCAGTATACATTGTATATCATATGCAAGGCAGCCTCATAGGAGAGCCTCAACTTGTTCAAGGAGGCCCCAGCAAACTTGACAGTGCACTATACTAATTATTTAAAATTATGAGGCTTTTAAATTTTGTGTGGAGAGATTAGGCCAAATGAATGTAAATAATGCCAGATAAATAAATTCAGCTTTTTTCTCAAAAAGCCTTGCACATTGTTGCTGGTGTACAGCATATTCTAAGTTATATATTTGTCATTCTATGGTGAGGCACATGATTGTTTCCATATCATATGGAAGGGCCCAACATTTCTTCCATAGCTTAAAGAATTTTACTGCAGGGCAGTGTCAATCAATCAAGCAATCAAAACTTTATTAAACCAGGCATTACACCATTGAGCAAGCTCATTTTCAAAGTGGTCCTGGACAAGAATATGACAAATACATTGTAAACAACAATAATGCAAAAGCAATAGCAGGCATAGAAAACACTGAGCACGTGTTATGTGATCATAAAAAATATATAAGTACAAGCATAACTAGGACAGATCAAGTATATTTACACGCTAGAGTAAACTAGGAGGAAAAAGGTCTCAAGGGTGCAACCTAAGTTATAATAAGCTGTCAGGAGGGTAGCAGGAAGTGGAAGCAGAGGAGTAAACAAGAGGGAGGTAGCTAGAGACAGTTTATAGTAGAAAACAAGTGCTATCATTATATGGTCAAGTCTGAGGTTATATGAGGCCAAAAGAGCAACAAATGATCTACAAAGTCTACAGTGTGAGTAACAAACATTAATTCCTGAATAACATGACTATATAGAACTAGAAACAATTGTATTAATTCTTAGACACCACTATCTTCCAACCATTTAGAAAAATAATCTTATATGTTTCATAATGCTTAAAACTATGTTTTTAAAACTGTGACATTTAAACTATTAATCATAAAAACTATTTTTTAATGTAAGCTTGGCCTGATCAACATGTATAGACCCTAACAATGCAGTTCTTCTATGTTGCTACATGACTATACATGTTGATATAATATGTTTGTAAAATAACAGGACTTTGAGATTTTAGTGAACCATTTTTTATATCGTTATTACATTTTTATAGCAATACATGGTTGCTATAATAATATCTTATTGTCATATCTACTTACCTGACTCAAGCTTTCATTAAGGTAAAAATAAGCCTCTAGCCCTAACAGTTCCCAAAGTTATCACATTTTAAAGAAAATATCTTTTGAAAGGTTTTACTCTGGAAGTATTGGGGCTGCAAACTTACTTTTAATGAAAGCTTGGAATCCAGCCATTAAGAAATGTGGTTGTTATTATATCATTATTATATAACAGTAGTAATTATGCTTGAGATATAGAAATAGGTTTCTCTTGCTTTATCGCTATATGTATTTACATTACAGCATAGCTTTTTAAATAAAATTATATGTTGTCAATATATATTTTCTAGAATGACAAAGTATATTGACATACGTATAAATACTGAAATGGTAAAAGTAATCAAACCAAATTGTCCTTGCTTTCACATGCTTTGCCTATGAAAATGTCAGAAGATAATAAATATTGGGTAAACATGGTATACAGTATAAGAATAAGCTCATCAAAGGTTAAACAGATCATAAAGCCCTAAGTCCAAAGGATAAGTGGCTTTGTGATCTGGATTAACTCTCTCTATGAGTTAATTTCTGAGTATAGCAGATCATTTTTTAATTTATATACTGTAATACATTTGGAGGGTTACTGTTAGTTTCGATCTCAGTTTCAGATACAGGAAGAGGTAGCCAGGAAAAAACTGCTAACTACTTCTACGAGGAAAAGTCCCATCCATATATTATAATAGATTACACAATACAAGTCAGAACTGAATACCATGAAAAACAAACTATGCAGTACAAGTCAGGACTGAATACCATGAATAACAAAGTATTCAGTACAAGTAAGAACTAAATACCATGAATAAGAGAGTACTCAGTACAAGTCAGAACTGAATACCATGAATAAGAGAGTACACAGTACAAGTCAGAACCGAATACTATAACTAAGAGAGTACACAGTACAAGTCAAGACTGGATACTATGAATAACAGAGTACACCATACAAGTCATTACCAAATACAATACCATGAATAACAGAGTACACAGTACAAGTTGGACTGAATAACACAAATAATGGAGTACACAGCGCAAGTCTGGACTGAATACTGTGAATAACAGAGTACACATTATATGTTGGGACTGAATACCATCAGAGTACACAGTTCAAGCTGGGCTAGAATACCAAGAATAATGGAGCATGCTGTACAAATTGTACTGAATACCCTGAAGAACAGCGTGCACAGTACAAGTTAGGAGTCCAAATACCATGAATTATGAGTAAGCAATAATAATACCTGACAGGGTGGGCAATATTGGGACATATCTTCCTACCCAGGGGCATAATGAGGCCCAACGCCAAAGGCAGAGAACCTTATGGCCACTGGAAGGATGGATATATCCTATATCACCCACCCTGGAGGGTATTATTGTGCATTGGAAAATAAGTATCTGTACAGTATATTTTATTAAAAAAATAAAGTATTTTGATAGGTAAAATAAAATGTAGAAAATCATTCAAATAGACAGATTTTTCTTGTAAGTAGTCCCTCTACTGATAGAATTACCAGTAGAGGGTGCTGATGATTTTGAGATCCTGGTTGTTTTATGCTTGCCCCCATGAAAAGCAGTGCTTATGGCAGATAGCTTTTATACAGTGATAGTCCTCCCCATCCCAGAGTAGCAGTATTTTGTAGAAAAAATATTTTTTAAAGTGAGTGTGATCAGGATGAATGGCTGAGCAGAGTTGAGGGATGAGAGGTCTGTTTGGGAGTGTAGTTAGAAACATAGTACGAGCACTGCTAGCACCATTATGGTAAGCACAGTTGTGCTAGTGGCCGAGGTAATGTTGCCGAAAAACAAAAACTCTTGTGACAATCAGTGCTGCAAGCAAAGGGTGTGTGCTGAAATAACTTCGAAACAACACCGACCACAACACAAACAGCACACAAAATACAAAACAGTGGATTTATTGCTTGTGGGAGCTTTGCACCTGCACCCTCCCCTGACTTGAGGCTTCTCCACTCATACCACCCAGAATTTAAATAAACTCTGGGGGTGGTGGACTTCAGATGGGGAGAAACTTAGAGAGGGAAAACTTCATTTAAAAAAAAACACTGCAAAAAGTAGCAGCACCAGGAGACCAGGGGAACTGAACCACTATCCCAGGTCTCCAGTCTCACCATGTACTGGTGCCCTAGTAGCTCAACCAAGCACCCCAGCAAACGGCAACAGTCTCTCTTAGTGAAAGTTTACAGCAACAGGGTAGTGGTAATTCCCTACCGTTGTTATACCCTTGTCGCTGTAGATGCAGGCACGCTCTACAGCACAGTTAATGCAGCTGTCTGTTTATTGCGCAATATTGACCTGGTTCCATGCTGGCAGTAGAGGTGCTGTATTTTGTTAAAAAAAAAGTGGTAAGGACAAGAGCACATTGTGGCTACAAGTGGCACCAGAGAAAGCGGCAATGGTCACTGAAGATGTGACTGGTGCACTCTAAAGACAACATTAGCATATGGCAGGGTTGGGTGCAACAGCCCTATGGAGCAAATGTTTTCTTTTATGTTTTTGCTTGTGGTGTGGTGAGTGGCAGGTGGATAGCAAAGTGCGGGGTGGGTTGATTGCTGAAAGGCAGTGAAAAATATGGAAGGGGTTGTTGGGGGAATCATTGCTAGCCTGCTCACTAAGCAAGCAAAAAAATGTCTGCTAACTTGTAACAGAACATTCTGTATGGGCAGGGATTGCAGTAAAAGGCAGGCAGCCACAGGGACTAGTTATTTACTGGTTTGAGTTGCCTGATACCTGCTGGGTGCTGGCTGCTATCAGCCATTGAGGAGCCACTATTGTCCTGACCAGCTTTCAAAGTACAGTTTCTCTCTCTTTAAGCTAAATAATTTTGTGCTACATTTTTGAGGTCTGGAGAAGTGGGGTTAAGGAGGGGAGAGGTCTGTAATCGACAGGTGGGAGGGAGAGGACAGGGTAGAGGTAACCATAGAACTAGCCTTGGCCACCTGAAAGAGGGTGGAACCCATTTTAAAGCTTTAAAAGACCATTTAGCCAGAATACCAAATATATATGGCTCCTGAATATGAGTACTTACTCAGTGAATATGTGGGAGAAGGTATTTCACATCCTTAGATCAAGCTCACTGTGACAAAATTGAGAATTAAAGTTGTAATACAGCCTTCAACCTCTTTGCACAAAGGGACAGGCAGAGAGTTACAGGAAGTAAAATTTACAACTGTTCTTGGGCCCCTTGCCACAAAAGGACATTTTGCTAAATGACACAAGCCCTTTGTTTAACTTCTAAAACACCTAATATACACTTCTACTGAAATGACTTCAAATCACTTTGATCGGTTCAAAATATAACCATAGGGTCAGCCATCTTTTCTTGCTCTACTTGCACATCTATTCAGTGTTCCTCTGAAGAACATTTATGATATTTCTATAAAATGTTTTCATCTACACTTGACTACATACAACCTTGTTCCTAAAAGACATGTAACTCTTCGCAAGATAAACACTGCAGACAGGTTAAGAACAACTCAGTAAACTCCAAACCTGATTATCAAACTGTGACAATGTGTTGTTTCACACTAGGTATGCAGTAGAATGAAGGTGTCTGACATTGTGTGTGTCTAAAGCTGTGTCTACACTTTAAAATTAAATGATCTCATTGGAAGTGTTGTCAGGCTTGCCTGTAAACTGGCATTTCTGAAGTGCTTTTGTAGAGCTTGGAGTTCACCGACAGTAAGTGGTGCGACAAACTGAGCATTCATTTCCTAAGCAGTGCGACAAACTGACATTCATTTCCTAAATGACTCCTCGGTCACCTCTGTAAATTAGGATTATTTACAGTGTGAAGATCTGATACAAGAACCTTTTGAGTTCTTAGCACTTTTGTTAAGGGACCAATGCCCTATGAAAAAGCAGTGATAACTTATGCAATATTGAAGAAGTCCATTTTATTGAATTTATTATTCCATGCTCTGTCATGTTTGTATAATAGACAAAGTAAGTTCTTGAGGGTAGCATATTTTTTGAGAGGCCCTGTGACAATGGGGCCCCACATATATAGTTATCACATAGCAGTAGTATGTTAAGTAAAATTTGGCAGCAACTCGCACTGGAAAAGCAATAAACTCATCTTGACAGAAGTTACAATAAAGAGCAATGCTAAAAGTCACTAAAATGTAATCTGTGCTCCCCTTAAAGAGCGGTGTTCACTTAGAGACAGAGAAATTGACGACAGATAAGGACTGCTGGGCCCATCCAGTCTGCCCATTTTCCCTGCCTACTGCAAAAGCTGCAGACCCTACTTGATCTCCGAGATTACCTTCTCATTCCTATTGCTAGAGTTCCCCTATGCCTGCCCCATGCATTTTTTAATTCTCCCACTATGTTTGCCCCCACCACCTCCACTGGGAGTCTATTCCATACATCCTCCACCCTTTCCATGAAGAAATACTTCCTCACATTGCCACTTAGTCTACCCTTCCAACCTCATGTAATACCCTCTTATTCCTGAACATCTCCTTTTCTGAAAGATGCTACCCTCCCGGTACCCTATTTATGCCCTTTAGATATTTGTAGGTGTCTATCATATCTCCTGTCTCCTCTCCTCCAGGGCACAGAAATTGAGGTCTCCCAGCCTCTCATCATATGACTTGGTGCAGGCCCTACACCATCTTTGTTGTCATTTTCTGAACTGCCTCCACTCTGTCTATGTCTTTCTAGGAGATGCGGATCCAGAACTGGACACAGTACTCCAAATGAGGCCTCACCAATGATCTGTACAGTGGCATCACCACCTTTTTCTTTTGCTGGTGATACCTCTACATATGCACTCAGCATCCCACTGGCTCTCAACCCAGCCATGGCACATTGTTTGGCCACCTTTAGGTCATCAGATATGATTACGCCCAAATCCCTTTCCTGCTTGGTGACCGTCAGTATCTCTCCCCCATCACATGTAATCCTCCCTGGGTTCTTGCACCCAAATGCATGATTTTGCACTTTTCACACCGAATCTAAGCTGCCACACTCTGGACCATTCTGCCAATTTACCAAGGTCCCTCCTATTTTTTCCACCCTCCCAGAGTGTCCACCCAGTTGCAGATCTTAGTGTCATCTGCAAAGAGGCACACCTTCCTTCTGGCCCCTCCATAATGTCACTTATGAAGATATTAAACAGTACTGGCCCCAGAACTGATCCTGTGGCACTCAGCTGATCACCCTCCTTTCCTCAGGTTGAGCAACCAGTACCTAACCCAGTTTACTACCCTGTGACCCACTCCCAGGCTGCCCAGCTTGTTCACAAGTCTTTTATGTGGAGACGGTATCAAAGGCTCACTGAAATCCAGGTAGGCTACATCCACTGTTCCCCTGATCCACTTTCCTAGTCACCCAGTTAAAGAAATCAATTAGATTTGCTTGATATGACCTTCCACTGTGAATCCATGCTCTCTTGGATCCTGTGCTCTGCTGGATTTAAGGTGTTCCACAATCCTTTCTATAAGTAGTGATTCTATAATTTTCCCACTATTAAGGTGAGGCTGACTGGCCTATAGTTTCCAGCCTCCTCCTACTTGCACTTTTGTGAAGAGTGACTATATCTGCACTCCTCCAGTCCTCTGGAACCACTCCCATATCAGAGTGACTCATTGAACAGGGCTGCCAGTGGTGCCGCCAGCACCTCCCATAGTTCCCTTAATATTCTAGGATGTATCCCATCCATTCATATTGCCTTGTCTACTTTCAGTTTTGTGAGTTCTTTTAGTACTCTGTCTTCCGTAAATGGACTGGTGTCCACGTCCCTCCATATTTGCTCATGTTGTCTAACTGTGGTCCCTTGCCTTCTCCTTCTATGAATACAGAACAAAAATATGTGTTCAGTGTTAATGCTTTTTCAGGTCCCCTTCCACACTCTTCTTCTTCCCCATTAAGCCTTACAATCCCACCCTTGGTTTTACTCTTTTCACAAATGCACCTATAAAAGTCTTGTCCCTTTTTACCTCCTGAGCTATTTTTTCCTCCGTTTCACCTTTTCACTCCTGACTGCTTTCCCAGCCTCCTCTGTTTACCAGGTGCACTACCCTGTCCTTCTCCTTCTGTGTTTCCTTGTACTTTCTGAAAGCCATTTTTTCGCCCTTACTTTCCGGCCTCTTCCTTTGAGAACCATAGTGGTTTTCTTTCTCTTCCCTTGTTTACTTGCCTAATGAAAAGGTTTGTCACCTCCACTATCATTTATTTATTTATTTCAGTTTGGGATTAATACCTTTGAGTCAAGGACTCATTTTCAAAGGTTCCACATCAGTGTTGAACAAACATTACAAAAATACAAGGTTTACAGAGAAAAAACAAAAGAAAAAACATTGAAGCATATACACAGGCAGTAATAGTAAAATTTGAATTTATAAACATCAAATTGGCAAATATTAACAGATAGACTGATTAGATAAGAGGGGTGGGGGGATCAGCTGAAGGTGGCATCGTCTGAGGTGGGAGAGAGGTAGAACTTTCAACCAAGTGAGGCCATTGTCAGGTAATTGGGATTGGGAGTGGGTTAAGAAAAAATGGTATATACTATAGCTGAAAGATGTACAGAGGGTGAGGGAAATGGAAAACTGGGGCAAGGTACTATCACATTAGCACAGGCAGGTGGCATCATCTGAGGTGGGAGAGAGGTGGAGCTTTCAACCAAGTGAGGCCATCATCAGGTAATTGGGGGTAGGGGAGTGGGTTAAGAAAAAAGTGGTATATAGCTGAAAGATGTACAGAGGGGTAGGTAAATGGAAAACTGGGGGCTAGGTGCTATCACATTAGTGCAGGCAGGTAGAATTCATTTTAGAGTCAAGGAGATTTGAGCCCAGCTTTGAAGGTACTAATCTTGGTAGTATCAGTGAGGACAGCAGTTAGTTCATTGTACCATTTTGGACCTTGATACAGGATGGAGTTCTGGGCAAGTTTTGTTCTTTTGAAGGAATCACCATCTTGTATGCAACTACACTACGGGTAGATTTGTTGGGACGGCCAGCTAAAGTGTCCGCCCAGTGTGGAGGATGTCAGTCCAAGTAGTACTTTTAGAAGTAGGCAGATTTGGTATTGCCCTCTAAGATGGAGGGAGCCACCAAGTTTCAGTGTACAGTGAGCAGGTGTAAGTGTCGAGTAGCCCCAAAGTAAGATTACAGGCCTTATTGAGGGGTGTGTTGATCCTGCTAAGAGCAGTTTTGTGCCCGCCCATATAGAGCAACCCATAGCCATGGTAGACATTATTGAGCTACTGGTGGCTAGTTTGAGTGCATCCAGTGTCATTTGAATGTCTGTGATGATAAAGTACATCAAGTTTTGTATTTGCAGTATTGATGACAGAGTCAATGTGGTTTGAAAAGGTGAGCATGTCATCAAAGGTAATGCTGAGATATTTGAAGTTAGATACTTGGTCTAGGATCTCACCCTTTTGGTTATGAATCAGGGCAGGTATTTCTTTTTGCTTTGGGAGATGGTGAAGTGCATACTCTTTGTTTTTGATGTTTAATAGTTGCTTGTTTTCCGTAAACCAAGATTCAAGTTAATGGAAGCTGCTTTGGAGTTCAGTTGTGATGTTATTGGTCTTTGCCAGCGACTGAGATCACTGCATCATCAGCATAGAGAACTGTGCTTGCTGAGCAAGCCATTGGGCGGAGTTGATGAAAACGCTAAAGAAGTAGAGGACTGAGGATTGACCCTGAGGAACCCCGAGGTGCACCTCCTTAGCAGCAGATAGGTATCACCAATTTTGACTCGTGATCTGTTAGAGAGGTAGCTGCCAAACCATAGTACCATATCTGGGGATATACCTGTAGACAGAAGGCAACTTAGGAGGAGGTTGTGATTAAGAGAGTCAAAAGCCTTCATGAGGTCGATGAGACTGATCCAACTGTCTGACCACTATCCAAGGCATTATATAGTTAGGATGAATAATCAACTAGAGCGGTGAGTGTGGAGTGCTTTTATGGAAGTCGCGTTGTTGCGGGCAGAGTAGGTTATGGTTATCAAAGTATTCAGTAAGCTGCTTAGAGACTATTCTTTCGAGTACTTTCAAAATGGGAGGGAGGAAGGATGGATATAAGTCTGTAGTTGGATGTTTGGGTTTATCCCCGCTTTACAGACAGGCGTTACGTTAGCTGACTTACATGCATTTGGAAATATTCCTGATTTTAGAGAGGCATTAAACACCATGGTAAGAGGACCAGCAAGTTCGTGAAGGAGTAGACAACCAGCTTCATGTCAAGCAGATCTGCCCCCCATCCTGGTCTTGCCAAGCACCCTTTTAATATGCTTGATGGTTTCGGCTTTGGTGACACGTCTAAAGTAAAGGGTGGTACATCTTTCCTTGGGGGATCTTGAGGGGCAATTGGCGTTGCTGAACATGCATATCATTGAAGTAGTCACCAGGAGTACACTTGAAAGGTCAGTGAATGCGTTGTTGAGCTCATTGGCAATTTCAATGGGTTCCTGTAGGGCCCTTCACAGTCAACAGTAGATCTGGGGGAGTCTGGGGGCTTTGCCCATTAAGGATTTAAGAGAGCCAAAGTCTCTTCCAGTTTTCCTTTCTGAGGTTGACAACACAATTTGCAGCATGTTCAAAATGTAAAAGCATCTGACTGTCCCCAGCTGAGATCATAATGCCCTTGTTTGTGACATCATAATGCTTTCAATCTTGTTAGACAATGATCTCCAAAATGCAAAATTGTTTGGTCAGTTTGGGACAGTCAGCTACCTTTTGAAAACAATCTGAAAGATAAAGAATCTCAGCACAAAAGTACTGAAGCAGGAGTTACCATGGAAAGGTATTGACAGTACTTTTAAAGACACAGTTAAAAGAGACACTAACAGAAGTATTTAAAGACTCATAACAGGATCAAGTTAAACATCTAGAAACACTTCAGCCAAGTGGCCTGGCAACCTAAGATGGGAGCTCACGACCCACCACACTGGTGACTCAGGTTTGCAATGAACTGTAGTCGCTCGGAGGCCCGTTGGGAGAGGAAGATCGAGCGTCTGGTGACGCTATCCTTATTCAGGTGTGGGGAGCAGCATTTACTGCTGCTCAGTCACCACCTGGTGGAGGTTAGGTGGTGGAGCATGCAGATGGCTGAGGTGTACTGCATCTTCACACAGGGCGTGCATGCCGCATGTATGCTAGCCCGGGGAGAAAAACTGTGGGAGAAAAACAGATTAGGCAGGCAGGATGTTGTAGTACCCGCAGGCTGTGCAGCACCAACAAAGCACCCACTCACCCATGAAGGTTCATGATGCAGAGGTAAGTCCTGGGTTGGGTGAGTGATGAGGCTAAGGTAGGCACCAGATAGTTGCTGACCAAGTGTCAGGGGAAAAATAGAAAATGAAAGACAAAATCCAGAAACACTGTGATGTTAAACAAAACTGTTGCAAATATAGCAAAGATTTTTTTATTTTTAGTTTAAAAGACACCTGAGGGCTGGATTTTCAGAGGCCTGAAGATGGCGGACGACTTACCTCATGATTTTAGCACAGTTTCACTTTCATTAAAAGTTAGACCACATAAAATGTGGTCTAACTTAATCAGAAGTTTTGCAAGTTTATTTTATTTCTGTACTTAGTATGTATATTATTCCGTGGCGTATCCTGTTTGCCTCCCGCCTCACAGGTGGACCCAGGATCTCCCATACACAGTGCCCCATTTTTTTAATTTTCTTTATCACCTGGTCACGGGCAGGGAGGATGTACCCCTCATCAGTGCTTGAACCTGACCTCCTAGCATCCCCCGCCACCTGGTCTGGGTGATCTGTGCTTACCCCATGGTGGGGATCCCCAAAGAGAGAGAGAGACTGAAATCTGCAAGATTCCCGAGCCAAGGCTTACACCTGGGGCATCATTTGGGAGGTGGTCCAGGGGTGTCACAGTGTTCTGTGTCCAGGAGTTTTCTCCTCGGGTTTCCCAGGAGGTGTGGACATGCAGTGACATCAGTGTGGGCTGGGCTCACTCCCGCACCTAGCCCACAGACATCTGTCAATACCTCAAACAATGTCTTGGTGGTCTGGCTGTTGCACACTCAGTCTCAACTGGGTGTCGCTGGCATGCCAAGAAACCACAACCCTCCCCTGCAGGAGGAGTGCTGTCTATGGGATGCTCGTCCAACCCCGGCCAACCCTCTGATGCACTGTGCTCACTTCCGAACAGAACATCTACAAGTTGTGTTCAGAAAATGATGCATGCATCAAAATAATGACATGTGCATCATGTTTTGCCATAAAACCAGATGACTGTCACAAACGCACCCACATTTGAAAAAAAAAAGAATTCAACATTTTACGTATTTATTTTGATGCAGGTGCAGCTGAAAATCATGGATTGTGCCTACATCAAAACCTTGAAAATCCAGTCTCTGCTCCTTAATGCAGGCCTGTTACTTGAAAGGTTTTGCTATTGCCATATGTGCCCAGTGCCTGTTATTTTCACACCTGCATCTGAAAAAAATAATAATAACAATGACATTCAACAGTTCAAAAGACAGGAAGCTTTAGCCTGCACCTAAGTTCATACAGATTGAACAAATGTTTCCTGTTGAAGGAATGTCTCACATGATGGGGAAAAGTATTGCCATGTCGTACTGTTTCTGTTCTGTTGGATGAGACCTGAAAATCCCATCCTGCAGCTATTATTGAACACACTGCAGCAGCATTTTAAAATAAAATAAATGCCATTCGCTCCAGGAAAGGTAGTCCTTGTTCTGGGCTGCTATCATCTCTTTCAGGAGGAACTCAGATGTATACACACAACTGGTCCGAGCAAGTGTATGAAAAGTAAATCATTCAAGTGTTGCTGCCCAAAATCATCACTAGAACAGTGCAGTCAGTGCATATAGAGGATAATGTTTGGGACACTGTGAACAACAAGGCTGTGTTGCCTTGAGAGGTGTCATGACAACCTCAAGAAAGCAACTCAGACCTGTTGATACAAAGTGGCCCGTAAATACATTGTCCTTTACAGTATAAAGGGCCACCTTGTTCAATGCTCCTTCACAGCACATTTTCTATGTAGTGATGTTATTTGAAACTCCCAACCCAAAATCACAAAAGTGCCATACTATGCTGTTTCCATCCTAAAATGAGTTTGTCAATTTGACGACAGAGTGAAATCGATGCTGAAACATTTTTTAAATAACACACAGAACTGGAACAGCCTACTTTTCAGAAGGGGGAAGAGACAGATGGAATGATTGAGGAAGTAGAGTATTAGAGGGACTGAGGGTGC
Source organism: Neoceratodus forsteri (assembly GCA_016271365.2). Lineage (NCBI taxonomy): Eukaryota > Metazoa > Chordata > Ceratodontiformes > Ceratodontidae > Neoceratodus > Neoceratodus forsteri. The sequence goes on along the minus strand of CM057455.1, from coordinate 1,793,912,113 downwards.
TAAAAGTGGACAAGGCACTAGGGCCAGATGGTATCCACCCAGGGTGTTGAGGAGATGGCGGAAGTGTTGGCAGAACGCTGGCGGATCTGTTCAGCACCTCCTGGATCTTGAATGGTGTGCCTCAGGACTGGAGGATGGCCCATGTGGTGCCAATACACAAGCTGACCCAAGGGACAAACCGGACAATTATCAGCCGGTCAGTCTCACTTCCATAGTGGGCAAGTTTATGGAGATGATATTGAAGGAGGGGCTGGTGTCATTTCTAAAGCACAATTACCTCCAGGATGTGAGGCAGCATGGGTTTGTATCAGGGAAGTCCTGCCAAACTAACCTAATACAATATTATGACTGGGTAAAAAAGAGCTAGATAGGGGTCATGCAGTGGATGTCCTCTACTTGGATTTCAGGAAGACCTTCAATTCAGTACCTCATGGGCAGCTTGGGAAGCTAACTGGCGTGTGAGTGGGGAGAAGATGGCAAACTGGATTACAAACTGGCTGCATGGGAGGCTACTACAGGTGGTGGTGGTGGGAATTCTCAGCACCTAGACCAGTGATGAGTGAGGTGCCGCAGGAGGTTCAGTGCTGGGCCCGGTGCTATTTGGGCTCTTCATCTCAGACATTGTGCATGGAGTGGTAACAGGGTAAGTCTGTTCACAGACAATACCAAAATGGGTGCAATAGTGGAAGAGGAGGAGGGATGGAAGCAACTGCAGGGGACCTAACCAAACTGGAGGAGTGGTTGGAGAGGTGGCAGCGGGGTTTATACTGAAGAAGTGTAAGGTTATGCACTGGGCAAAGAACCCAAGAGAGCATACTGGTTGGGGTGTGAAGATGGGTATCACTGAGGAGGAGAAGGACCTAGGGGTGTTGGTGACAGGGAGCATGAACAATTCTGCCCAGTGCAGGAAAGTGGCAGTGAAGGCAAACAAGATGCTGGGGTGTATAGAGAGGGTTCACATCCATGTGGAAGGCGGTGATCTTGCCCTCTACAGGTCACTGGTCAGGCTGCACTTGGAATACTGAGGCAGTATAGCACAGTGGTTTAAGGCTATGAGATGCAAATCTGGAGACCTGGATTTGAATCCAACAGCCCTCACTTGCATACTGTGTGACCCTGAGCAAGTCACTTAATTTCCTGTGCTCCCAGGTCACACCTGTGAACAAGCTTTCAGCTTAGTTGTGCTACTCCTGGTTAAACAATTACAATTACTGTGTGCAGTCCTGAAGGCCATACCTGAGGTGGGATATCAAGCTACTGGAAGGAGTGCAGCAGAGGGCAATGAGGATGATATACATGGAATGGAGGGAGCGAGTACAAGAACAGGTTGTGGAACTGAATATGTACACCCTGTAGGAGAGGAGGGATGGGGACATGATTGTAACTTTCAAGTATCTGAGGGAATCAACAAGGATGGAGCTGACATGGTTTTTAAACTGAGGAGGGAAGGGACACTAGAGGCATGGGTTAAGAATGGGAATTTAGGAGGGAGATGAGGAGCATTACTTCACAGAGAGAGTAGTGTCAAAGTGGAACATCCTACCAGAGGGTGATATCATGCAAAACTGTGGATAGCTTTAAAAGGGCATGGGACAGAGAACAGGGAGAGTATGGGTGGGTGAGGCTGAGAACAGCCAAGGGCAGACAAAAGGGGAGGGGTGGAGCAGCTGCAACTTAGGGCTAGCTGGCCACTCGAGCAGACATTGATAGACCAGGAGGTCTGTTTCTGCTGGCACATTTGTATGTTCATAAGACCAATTTCTCAGTGACAGAGCAGCCTGCAAATCTGGACAAAGAAGCTGTGCTGCTGTTGTCTGAAGGTGACTTGAATGGAAAAAGAGGGACAATAATGGGGTGTTTATTTCTGACAGGGTGGTGCAAGGACATTCCATGGGGTTGTACCATAGTACTGATATTACTCAAGAGGGTACAACAGCATTCTGATGTCATTCTATGATGTACAGCAACTCTGGGATTGTTGCTAATTTCATTCTATAGCACTCTCTCATATACTATTGTTTTGAACTAGATTATCAGGAGCCCTAGAAGGTGCACTGTCTAAGGGGATTTGATTCATTTTCCACCAGAATAATTTATTTGAATAGTACTTTACCTGCACCTTATTCACAGATTCTCCCCCTCCCCATGCTGGACTATTCAAAAGCAAAGTGGCTAGGATCTCCAATCAGTGTTTGAGTTTAACGGTATACTATTGGCTAATTGCCTCAGAACATTGCAACTGAATGACAAAACTCTTTGTCAAACCTCAGTTTCTATCAACAGTAGCAATTAAAAATTTGATTTGCTGCTTAATACAGAAATTCTTAGCAAAACACTATTTGGCTAGTGGCAGTTTAAACACTACACATAATGCTAATCATAACCAGAGTCTTATCACTGATGATGGTAACAACAGTCTTTTGCAATGTGCACATTGCACAAAGCTACATCAAGTGCCTATGGGATAGTATGGTCCGTCTTCTCTGCAAGGCTACTCTTGAGAGCATGCCCATGGCTCTAATCCTTTCTTTCTGTAGATTGCCACAGGCTCCCAATTAAAACAAGCATTTGTCAATGCCGAATGTTTGCTTGCTGGCATTGGCATTGGTAGTGTAGGAGTTAGAGAGATGCATAATAGGAATAGCAGTGAAGTATTGAACTGAAGCCAACCCACCACCACCCTGCAGAGAGTGACAGGCATTGGGAGGTGTGCGTTTGGGTTGTCAGGCATAGCAGACGCACCATTTCACCACACCCTACCCTGCAGACACTGACAAGTGTCACGGTGTGTAATGGGGTCTTTGACCCTTATGTTCACCCCATTCCATCAGGAAATACAGTGAGAAGGGTGCAGTATAGGAGAATGGGGTGAACTTTGGGGCCAAGAGTCCAAGGCACACCCGATGCCTGTCACTGGCTGCAGGGTGTGGGTGTGGGTGGGGGGTGGAATGGCAGGAGTATTACAGGTGACAATCCCAAGTCACACCCCTGATACCTGTCTGTCTTTACAGGGTGGGGCATTATGGTCAGAAACCCTAACATCCCAGGCATTCATTGGTATTTTCTCCAAATTTTAAACATGGGTTTTTGTGACCGCCACCTCATGAACAGTGACAATATCAGTTAGTTAGCAGAAAGCTGATTTTGCACAGCGACTACACCATTTGGCACCACTGTGCGAAAACACATTTTAAACAGGATGTGAAAATGACAGCTGTACTGTTTGTGGGAGGTGTAAAAATGGCAATGTTGAAAATCTGCAGTGAAAAATACAAAAACTGGTGAAGTACGAAAGTGTGCATAGAAACTGCGCAACGCGACACCCGTAATGTAATTAATTTGGGGATTTTTACAGCAGATTGTTAACACAGGCATTTGGGACCTCACTCATGAACAGTGTCACTGTGATTTTCTTAATCTGTCCCGAACAGTGATTTCCCCACAGTGACCACGCATTTCTGCTTGGTAGTGTGAAAACACATTTCGCCAGGGTGTGAAAATGACAGCTGTACTGTTCATATGAGGTAAGGAAAATGCCAGTGTTGAAAATCTGGACTGAAAATATTACAAATTCATGAACTTATGAGGGTGCCTGAAACTGTGCAGTGCTCGCCTTAACACAGTCATTTTATGGACTTTTGTCACCAAATTTTAACAGAGCCATTTTAAGACTCTGCTCATGAACAGAGTCACTGTGATTTTCTTAATCTGTCCCAAACATTGATTTTGCACACGACTGCACCATTGTGCGCTACATGCACGAAAAAACATTTTGGCGGTGAAAAATGACAGCTGTTCTGCTCATAAGGAGATGTGGTAAAATGGCAATGTTGAACATCTGGAGTGAAAATATTAAAAATTTGTGAACCTCGACGTGCGTGAGGAACTGCTAATGCGCTTATAACACAGTAATTTTGAAATTTTTCACCAAATTTCAACAAAGGTTTTGGGGCCTACCTCATGAACTGTGCCTCTGTCATTTCGTTACTTGGTCCTGAAAAGGTGGTTCCGGCAGTGACCACAAAATCACCTTTTGGGACTGAATAACAAAATAACAGTGACTGAGTTCATGAGGTGGGTCCCAAAAACCCCATGTTGAAAATTTGGTGAAAGAATTCCTCAAAGTGGTCGAGATACGCACCAAAGTGAAAAACATTTATGCCATTATACAGCTTACTGGCATTTCTTCAGTTCGCGGTCAGCTTTGAAGAGTGCAGGCGTGTTCCTGGTCCACTGAAGATCATCGCGCTGGGCTCGAAGGTAAGTATGGGGTGTGTGGGAGATGGGTGTGCAGAGGGTGGGCGTGGGTTGGGGAGGGACAAGACAGTCAACGAGGCACTGTTTTTTTTTACAGTTTATATTTTACATTTTGCAGGAAGGCGACATGGGACTTTTGCCACACTGGGGTGGGCTCCCAGCGTGGCATCTGGAATCTTTTTTTTGTGGGGGTGGGGACAGTGGAGCCGACAGAGTTGGGCATCCCTGTCATCATCTGGACATTTGCCATGCTGGGGTGGGCTCCCAGCGTGGCACCCAAAGATGTGTTTTTGTGGGGGCAGGGGACAGTGGAGCCGACAGAGGATTGGGCACCCCCGTGCGTCATATGGACATTTTGCCACGCTGGGGTGGGCTCTAGCGTGGCACCTGAAAGTGTGTTTGGGGGCAGCGGAACCAATGGAGGATTGGGCACCCGTCGGCCATACATGTATGGGGAGTGCATGAGCATGCTGGGTGGGCTCCCAGCATGCCGCGTATGTTCGTGGGGAGGGACAACCTGTCTATGACAGTTCAGATGCAGGCAGTGTAATGTGGGCAATTTGCATACTGCCAGCGACAGTATGCAAATTGCCTGCAATGACATTTCCATAGAACTGTATGCCACTGCATCTGTACGCTGTCATAGACATCTCAGACATTCATTGGTGCGTGCAGCCACACCTGCAAAAGGGAGCAGGGCATTGGAAGTGGGGGAGACACACGCATTAAAAACTCAGATGGTGGCACTATGCTTCTTGCACGTGCAAGCAAACATAAAATTAGTCTGCACCAAATAAATAAAGCATTACTTTTTAGAATTTTTTAATTAAGATGTCCCCAGGAAGACCTGCATTAAAGACAGTACCTAATTTACATGCTGGGTTGGGCGAAAGTACCAACAACAGCATGTCCAAATATTGCAGCAGAATACAAATAACAGATGCACATTGTTAAAACTGTATGAATAGCATAACATATGCAAAGTGCAAAACACTATACTGATAACAAACAATGCAGGCAATCATATCAATGACTACAATTCCAGTCGATTGTCTAGCCAGTCTTAAAAAGGGACAGTTAAATACTGTATTCTGACTGACTGTTGCCATAAAATTGGCATATGTTTATGTGCCAATACCCTGTAAGGAAAAGGGTCAGGCATGTGATCTGGAATTTGGACACATCACATACAGAATTCATGAGCCACTTCCCTCATTCTTGATTTCTATCACAAACATGTCTGCTACCTTTACTCTTATAAAAACCTTCAACTGTGCCCTAAAAATGAAATGCCATTACATTAAGAAAAAATACATAAATAACTGAATATTCATTCTACCCAAGATCTCTTTCTTATACAAAAAAAAAAAATTAAATCGGACACTATTTAGAGTTTTTTTTATTTTTTGGTGTTTCTTCGATGATCATGAAAAATTCCCTCATAGCCTAAACAACTTTACAGAGCAATCACTGCTGCTAACCCTGCCACAGATAAAATTGAGCCTCTGGCTTATATAAGGTCTGTGTGTGTCTATGTGAGTGTATGCCTGGGGAATTTTGTGGAATTTGAATTCATGAATTTCATGTTAACGTTTCAGCCTTGGGTGGGGGTGTCGAGTATTCTGTTGGAGGAATATTGCAGAGTATTGAATTCTTATGCCCGTGGTAAACAAACAAACCTTCCACTACATGTGTAGAAAGACAAATGACTAATGGATGGAAACCATCTGTGGAGGGCTATCTACATTTTCTAAACAATATTTTGTTGTATTTCTTTTGTCTCTTTTTTTGTCTTTTGAGAGGTCCCCCCAACAGATTTTCTAAGTCTAATTAGAGCCTTCAGGATATATGGTATTGATGGATACTTGCACTTTCAGGGGCTGTAAGGCCTTCCGCCACTCATCATGCTCCTGGTTGTGTGGGTATCCACCAGTACAGGTCTTACTGCTTTCATAAACACGTGCTTCAAAAGAGCCAGTATTTATGTAGGATTTTATCTCGTCAGAAAAAGTATTCCAATAATAAGGACCTGAAAAGCCACAGCCTTTTCACCAGTTAACCTTCTAAGTGTGGTACTTTATGGATGACTTTTGATTGGGATTGATTACCTCTAGATTTCTCTGCATGAAGAAAATGTTGAGGCCCTGGCAGATTTTCTTAGTTGCCTAACTGAATATTTTGTAGTATATCTGTCACCAAAATGGCAACTATGTACTTGGCCAGGAAAGACGCACTAAGCTGAGGCTTGTTTCCACGTGTGTTCTGGGTGCACAGGAAAGTTATGTGACACTCAGGATCACACAGACAGTATGCAAGTGGTGGCTGTGGATTCAAACCCAGTTTCCAGGTTCACAGCTCAGTGGCCTGAAACTGCTATGCTATATTGCCACCACAGTTGGGTTGTGACCATTTGCCATTTAAGGATTCTCTGCTGTTTGGCCATGATCCGAGATCTGTAGGTTGCCTGGGGAACACCTCTGGTGAAGGCATAACTCCTGCAGTGAGGACCAAAGCAGTGTAAGTGATGTGGAAATCCCAATTCAGAATCAGGGAGATAGAAATAATAATAGCCTTAATGTAGTATGGAAGTAGGATACTGTATCAGAGGTAGCCTTACAGAGAAGCTGCGCTGTATTCTTATTTGCACAGTATTGGTTTTCTAGGTCTGCACTCTAGTGGTGTCGTCCTTGTATAGCTACAGTATGAATGGTGAGCTAGTGTCGCTGCTGAAGGAGACAAAATGCATTGCTACATGTGGCTGTGCAGCTTGAGTGTACCTTCAAGGTCAGTCATGGCGGTAACATACTACCCTTCTTGTAAACTACTACATTACATAACAGTCAGGGTACAAGGTATTGGAACAGACATCTGCCAGAGTCAAGTCCTCAGCATTTGGTTCATATTTTCATACCATAGAAGAGTGTTGCATGCAGGAGCTTGTCTGCAGCTATGCAGAACTGTTTTGTTTGCTTTTTAATTGATGTGGGGCGAGGAAGTAGAATATAATATCTATATCCTTGTATGACTATAGGTAGGTATTCAGATTATTGTTGTATGTTTCAACACGTCAGAGGAGTCCAGACAATGAATGCACTATTACAGAACAACCAAGGAGTCTCTGAAACAGCACCCACTGCCTTGCATTTTGTTGTACAAATGCCAGTCTTCTAAAGTCTCAACATTATAACAGTAAAGCAGCAAACCTTTGTAAGCAGCCTAATGCTCAGTTGGTGCCATTTTCCTCCACTCTTCCCTCTGCTACAGCGAGGAATGAAATGTTGACTAGACTGGAGGGAAGGAGCATAATCTGGGAGTGACTCAGAACTGGGGCGTTTGATATAGCCCAGTTGAAATGATATGCAGATGTTGTGCACGTCTAAGTGACTGTCACACATGACCTAATTCCATCTGTTAATCCCATCGTTGAGTTAGTATTTATACAAGCCTTCACAGAGCCTTATCATGTTTTACTACTGCTTAATAGTCACCAGAATATGGTGAGCATGTCAGTGCTTTGCTTTAATCTTTTTACCCTTATCTTTAACTTTTACACCAACCACTTGCAATTTTAAAGTATTAGTCAGAGTAACACATTTCTTGCACTCTGTATTTACCATAGTTATCTGCTGTCATTTGTTCTGAGCCCAAACATTTTAAATTGTGATGCATTGGCATCTAAGAGGAGTTCCATCGTTTGTTGTTTGATGACCTTGTTTTCTCAGTGGCAGGTGTGAGCACTGACTGGCTTTATTACACTACACTGCTGAGATTGTGAAACTATCCATTTGACCTTGCACCACTGAGTCCCACATCTTGGGCTAACAAGTTACTAGCTAGCTACAGCATGGTCACGAGACAAAGGTACAGTTTAAATGCCTAAAGCCACAGCTGCAGTCTTTGAGGGTCATGACATTTTATAACCTGAAACACGGGAGTGATGTATCAAAGAAATGTTCTGGTTTCCAGCAAAATATTAAGAGCTGCCATCAGCAGACTTGAGTTACACAAAATTTCCCCAAACTGGAATATTATGTTAAAGACATTTTCCTTTAAACAGGATCTTTTCCTTTCAGACTTCATCTGTATATGTTGTGTGTGTACCTGCCATGAAGGCAGATGTGTCAGAAAGATTGCAAAAAGTGCTGGGGTAAACCTTGACAGGGTACTTAAAGCAGCAGTGCTAACGGTGAACATATAGAATAGTGTATGGCATCCCATACACAACAAGACAATTCACCCAATGTTTCTATGACAGTTGATGACCTCGAGGCGAGCTCAAGAGGTCCCTCTGCTGTCATAGAAAACACAAGGAAAATTGCTGAGTTGTTTGGGATGCCATACACTGTTCTTATAGTGTATGGTGCCCAAAAACAGAATCGCTTATGTTTTAACATAAGTGTCTGCTGCCAGAGACTGCACTCCTCGTCGCTCCAGGCCACCGGCCAGCTCACGCACCTGACTCACAACCGCCCCTGTCCAATGAACAGGGCTGTTTGAGGGTGGTTGCATTGTGATGTATGTACTAATGCAGAATGAAAAGTCGTTCTGCGTTAGTAGGTACACCACTACTACAGTAGAATGACTTATTTGAGTGTGTGGAAATCCATACACAATTACGTTCCACCATACACTATAATTTTTTCTTTTGGCTTTTTAACTTGCTCTCAAGGCAGCTTCCTTGCCACCTAGTCTTCCACCCCATCACCCACTGTTTTGAGGCTTATCTTCAGAAATCTCCCATGGACATTCCCCTTGGGGGTCAGGGATGGAAGGCTATCCTCCCTCAAAACACAATCTAAAACCCTGCAGAGCCTTGCATGTGGTGTGGGAGCTATGGCGATCAGGTGTACATCCTGTTGCAGTGAAGCTTTTCTGTATTTTTTGCATGGTTTCCACAGGGCCAAGTCACATACAATGATGCAGGTGCATGATACCGGAGTCTGTATTGGGTCCCCTTCCTCTGACGCTCGTCTAATCATGCCACCCAGCTTCTTTGAGGTAGTAATGGTGCAATAAGGCGGTAACCAGTCTTAGGGAGTTCTCAGTGCCCCAGTGACTCTGGTGTATTCCTAAACCGGGTCACCAGTGTGGCCAAGGTAAGATCCTGTGTCTCTGTCCACAGTGTCACTGGGCCAGCTTTAGTGGTGGACATTTTGACTAACATCTTGGTGTTCTATTTTACATTGCCCTTACAGTATTCTCCTGTTTTGTACAATACACATTTACTTATTTTCAGTTTGATTTAACCATTTTTTTACAAATGAAATAATATAATGAGCACTCCTTTCAATATGGCTATCTCCAGGGATATGCACATGCATTTATGCATGCCTGTTATCATGACTAGAGTTTAAGACCCCAATTTTATCACTCTAAGCCCTTGTTTCATGTCAGCTAGCATTTTCCCAAGTTTTACTTTCTTCATACTCTCAAAAAATCTGTTTAGCTGAACTCATGTGTGCTGAGGTGTGAACAAGTCTTCTCGTGCTTCAGTGCCATTTAGAGATGTGACAACACATTGGGAGCTAGCTTGGTAAACCCAGGCATGCCATGGGGTTTCGCTTTGGTGGAAAATGATTTTAAACTAAATACTTTCATAGGGAAATAAGTCTGGCATTACATTCTGTCTTGATTCTGACACTGCTACAGATGCTAAAGGAGCATTTAGGACCCCCAAAAGTAAGTAAATGCCTGAAAGTGTCCCTTTAAGCAAAAACAATGTAAAACACTAATACAAACATAAACATAGTGTGGTATAATCAAATACATAATGGGTACAGTGAAATAACACATTTCTTTCCACAAATGAGTGGCAAGACCTTCATGCAAACCTTGGCCACCACTCATGAGTTACAGATATTGATACTCACTGGTGGAGATAAGTGTTTAATTCCACAGCAAGCCGTTATGTACTCTTTATTTATTTCACTGTCTGAAAAACATCTCACTGTCCCCATGTGACCTCGGAGTCACAAGTGCCGTGTCTGTGACATCACAGTCTGTTGTTATGGTAAGCTATCTGAAGTCAGGAAATCTTGATGAAAGCTATTTATATGGACTGCATGGAAAAGTAGACAAAATGTACTGGAAAACCTGGGAAAGGCAGGTACAGTTTAAAAAACTTTCTCTGGTAAATTAAAAGTTAAATAAAATATATTACAATTTTTGTTGTTTTTCTTTTCTCTTGTTTTAGTCAGTTCTAGTAAATTGTAATACCCAAATCTAGCATGTTTGTGAAATTATATAATGAAATGAATACCTAAGACAGCAAGTAAATCACATCACTATGTTTTCTCAAAGAGGAAAATAATGCAGCTACCATAATTTTGCATATTTTATTTTTAAATCATGACTATTAAAGTGTTTTCATCTCTTAGAAATGGTGAAACCATACTCAGAAGACCAGCTGGTAAATATTTCATAGCAGAATGGATATGAAGCTGGCTTATAAGCTTCTGTTCTGCTTCAAATAATGTTTCCACAAGTTTTCTGTGAAGACTTCAATGACTTTGTTTGATTGGATCACCCTGACCCAAATTGCTTTGTCTGTTGGTTTTTAGAGCTTCTCTTAGTTGTTTGAAGAGTCTGGGCCAATTAGTGGCTTTACAAATTGTCAAGGCTTCCACTGAAAAAGCAACTGGATGGCAATGTGGCCCGAGGTTGGAGCTCAGGACTGTGAAATTGCACATCTCTGGCTTGAATCCCACCACAGCCGTTGACTCACTGGAAATCCTTTAGAAAATCACTTGGCCACCCTCTGCTTTAATCCCTACATTACCCAGAAACATGTCCCTCCACCCTGTGAAAACTCCACCGATGCAACTTCGCTTTGCATCTTAGTTGAACTACCCTAATAAAAAAATAAAATGAAGAATGGGTCATTTTTTTCATTGGTATTGTTTCTGCTCCTTGGCCCTCTGGCTGGCTGTTATCTACCAGTAGGAAAACTTGTCATCTGGCCGCCATCCATCCCCTCACCTCCACAATTTGGGCCATCACTGCTATTATCCCCATGGCTTACCCCCATGGTGGGGTGGTGGGGACCCCTCATCTTCCCGCCAGGACTGGATCCAGTATCACAGTGATGCCCTCTGGAGGTGGTGCATGTTCCGATGGATGGCCATCAAGCCGTGCAGTCAGGACCATTTTTCCTCCTTTTTTCTCCCCATGTGGCAAGGAGGCATGCAATGACACCTGCAGAAGGAGCATGCACACACTCACACGCATTCATCCTGGCATCTACCCCATCTGTAGCATCTGTGTACTGTCCCCCAGCCTCTGCTGGGCCAGTCAAGTGCTGAGTGCTGACACCTTCCCCTCCCGGAGAAGGAGAGTGGCCCCTTGGATGCTCAATCCTTCTTCTCCCTGCCAACCCCTGGCAACCTGTGCTCATTCCCAATCACAGCTTGCTGGCATGGCACGAGTAAGGCATCCAGTGCTTCAGCCCTCAGCGCCCCGGGCTATCTAAATGGAGACATTTTAAATAAAATACTTCTGTTGTTATGTAAATAACAGAAGGGTAAATTAAAAAGGTTTTGTGAATGGAAATGTTGCAGCATCAGGCACTCATTTTGGCATAACAAGGAAAACACATTGTTACTTGGGACACACCCTTAATATTCATTTATCAGAAATCCAAAAGAAAATGTGATCAGTTGAGCAATACATTTTGAATGAATTTTTTCATTTTAAAATATTCTTTTAACTTTTTATAAGCTACCACAAAATAAATGGCAAGTGTGGAAAGAAATTGGCCTTGACACCGTGCCAGTTGTACTTATTAAGCACCTGAGATGTATTAGGGTAAGAAATCTGTTAATTACTTAGAGATGACCTACAAGCAAAGAGAATTGAGGAAAACCAGTTCTTACTGCTGTACTGAGCACGTACCGACACTTCCTAGACACTAGAAACAAGCTTTGGTAGTCCAGTGCCAGGCTGTGTGGAGATGGAGAGCATTCCGCAGAGAGCTAACTAATTTGCATCTGACTGAGACAGTCTGTAGCTGTCTGGCTTGACTGTGGAGCAGTTTCCCCACCTCCCCAGGCTAAACTGCATGATGCTATGCTCCTTCAAACAAGAATAAAGAAGCCCGGCACAGGCAACATGGGACCACCATCGCACCGTTGGAAATAATGCAAAACAGATGCTGCTGGCCACAGTTTGCATCTTGCTTGCTTGTTAAGTATTGTATATAATGGGAAACATGAATCTTTATTACATAGTACTGTTAGTTAGCCATTATAAAACAAAAACAATGCACATTTGTCTGAAATGAACATAACCTGGCATTGACAACAGTGCAAAAATAAAGTGATACTAAAACAATCATATTACATTTTAAATGAAATTTGCAGATGGTGACACACTGGAATCTATTGAGCCTTTCAGATCCTTATTGGCCTTACAGACTAGAATTGCATATGGTCATTTATGTACAGTACAAAAGGTTGCAGATATCTGATGAAGAAGAAACTAGGGTCCAGCATGCTTTGATAAGTAAAGAGCTGGGGCTCTGTAGTCCAAAGAAGTGCCTATATAATGACAATGTCTCCTTATTTCTATTTTTATATTTTCACATGGGAGTATGTTTAGTTTTGCTATGACTTGAGTTTATCATCTGCTTCATGTCCACCGTTTACTATTCCTGGAGATGTTTCTGTGATATAGGTTTGATAAAGCAATATTGAGACCTCTTAGTGTTTTGTACTTCACAAGTCCTTAGTTTTTACACAACAGCTTGAGTTTTTCTTCAAAATCATGACCATTTTTCCAATCTTACGATGAACCACGTGCCCTTTTAATTTTGTGATAATTATTTAAATATATTCCTTATGGATGTGTCTGTTTAATTTATATTGGTCTTTGCAACTACTTAGCACCAGCAAGTACAATCATCAAGGTCCGAGACGAAGGGCACTTGTCAGTACTCAATGCTCGATGCAATTGTTTTTGTCAAAATTGATCAAATAAAGCTTTGAAAATGTATCCTGCTTGTGATCTATGATTTTTGAAGGAAGGCTCCTACAGGGTACATTGTATTTGTGCTGTACCTGTATGTCAGTGGAGAATTGGCCCTGGTACCTTTTTTTTTTTAAACAGTTGTATGTGCAGTATGGGTGTTCCTGCAAATGCCAATACACTTTTGGCAGACAAACATCTACCTAGACTTTCTAGGGGAATAGATAGAATCAACAAAGTTATTGATTCAGACAGTATACCTAGAAATTCTGGACAGGAAATTTTCTAATTAAAAAGTGGTTTAACCTGGCCATTGCTCCAACAAGCCACTTCCTCCCACATAAGATGGATCTGTGTGGGATAGCTGCCAACCCACAAATCTACCACAGAACTGGTGCAGTTCTCTGGATCTCTGTTAGGAAGGGTAAGTAGCTGAGAAGAAGATGTACAGGACTGGGATTCAGGGATGGAACAAAGCGCATTGGTGAGAAGAAAATAAAGAATGCATAAAAAAAATCATTGGTTTGAAATTTGCAGGAACACTGGTGGATCCAGTTATGCAGCAAAGTATTTATACATAATTTTTGTTTACCAGGTAGGCACACTGGAAAAACATGTTTCCCCTTCTCAGGTGCAACCTGGGAGTGTGTATAATATGTACAGAGTACAATAAGCAGGCACACAACCTAACAAACACCATAACATTTTACAGTGAACAATTTACAATAAACAGCATGCTTTATCCAAAGCAAATGCATGCAGTACACTGGTTGCTCCTGTCCGGCCAGCAAAAATTGGTTGTTTCAATAGGGAACATTTTATATTGAAGTGCTACCTTTGTTAGAATTGCTACATTCTTACAGCAATTCTGGATCCACCCATAGGAACAAAGAAGCACGTGCAAATATTTTTCAATATTTAGCCTCTGGATGAACTGAAATTTAGTTCACCTCCATCTGCATTTTTGTTTTATTTTTGTTTTATTTAAAATGTAGGGACTAAGGTAGGTATGCTGTACTAAGCTCATTCTAGGTGCAGCCTAGGGAAGGGTTACAAGAGGGACTGATACAGCAATAAGAAGTATAGTGGCAACAGCGGGTGCATGTACAGGAGCAAGAAAATCAAATACAAGAAATAAATTACAGAAGTATAAAACCATTCACAACTGTGCAAAACCACATATGCAAAAAGGATAACAAGGCTGAGTCGGTGGGGAGTGTCAGCAGTGAAATGACTAAGCAAGATGCATGTACCAAAACTGGAAGGATCAAAATAAAAATTATAAAGTACACTGAATTTAAAGATAAAGAGTAGGCAGAGCATAATAGATTAGTAGGGTAAAGTAGGTGAAGGGCGGTGAAAGAAATGATCATAATGCTGGAGAAGATGAGAGAAGAGCGATGGCTAGCTGCAGGTGCATGGTCCGTGAAGTGTGCCAGGAGGAGAGGTTTGACAGAGCACAGAGACGATAAGAGACAGAGAGGGAGGTTATTCACAGTTTTGGAAGATGGATAGAGAAGGCAGACAGGTCTGCTTCAGATTTGCAGTAAGTGGTGACGATGAAACAAGCATCAGATAAGAGGAGGAGTGGAGGAGAATGGGGTAGAGGGTGAGAAGAGAGGAGATGTAAAGGAAACAGAGGCAAGCCAGTATTTGTTCAGAAGAAGGAATAGTGCAAGAGATGCTGGACACTAGGGTGGGAGGAGAAAGATTTGTAAAGCGAGAGATAGAGAGTAGTGATTACAGTGTCGTCAGTTATAAATGACAGATTAGAATTACTAAGTTTTTATATTTTTGTATTGTGGGTCCTTGGTACTCTGATACATTTGTACTTATGGCTGATTTTATTTAATTGCTTCGAAGAGGTGGATTTATAAATACAGAAACTGGGAACTAGTTACTTCATCACATCTGTCTGTTCCCATTTGCTGTCATAGGAGGTTGTGGTAAAACAACGTAATTCATAACAAATGGGTTGGATAGGTTTTCTTTTATGTTTGGGAGTGGCAATGGCATAAGACATCATCCTGATTAAGGATATATTTTGCTCTTTGAAATGATGAACAGCTTTTAGGTACAGAATTCACTGCCTACTTCGACAGCCACAGATGAGGCTTTGGAGAGAAATGGCCTTGTTGAACATTGTCAACACTCCTCTCGTGCTATGAGTTAATTTATACTGCACTAATGTATCTTGGAAAATGACTCCACTCGGCTGGAAATGTCTTGGTTTATCTTAAATTTTATTTACACATGACAAATTTACATTGAGTGAGTCCTGTTATCTCTTTAACATTTGTCAGTGTGTCCCGTTGCTTCTTCCAGATTTACAAGACTTAATAGATAAATAATGTATATTCAGTGTTTTATGATGCCCTTATTTCTTGTATTCAGTTTCATTTGCAATGTGATGACTCTTAGTCTATGAGGCCGAGTCTATTATATTCCAGATTACCTGCTAAACAGTCCATTAGTGAGCTCTGTTTGACATTGTTCATTACAGGTGCGTTTGTTACTCAGAAAAGTTTTCTTTTTAAAAGTAAACAGTTACCTTATCTTTGCTGTGCCATGAGGCCTCCTTTATTAAATTCTGCATCTTACAGTAGGTGAACTGTTCTATCAAAATCCATTAATTATATTATATTTATATTATATAATGTTTGGCTCATGTTCTATTATTTGAGCCCAGTTAATTATTTCAGCTCGGATATGATGTTCCTAGAGATGTTCTGTGGAGATAATGACCACATATTTAATTCCGAGTCTTTAGTCTGCAGATATATCTAAATGTAGAAGATAAACAATACATGTATAGTAGAGATCTGAATAAAGTTAATCTGATTTTGCTCAATTAAATTTCTGCCTTTTCTAATCTATAAAAGTTAACAGATATCTGTATTTTATTTCAATAAGATTGTCAGGTATATACAGGTTGTTAAAGCTGAAAAAAGGCAAAAAGGCTGCTCCAAGGCAAACTGCATTGCTCACAGTGAACATTAGTACAGAAAAACAAAACTGGGCCATGTGAACTCAACGTAGTACAATCATTTGTCAGTGCTGAATGTTCGCTCACATGCTGTTGTTCTGGGTCCTGCTTGTACTCATTTTTATTATATATTTACTGATATAGACCAGATGAGATGTAATATGTCATTTGCAATGGGATTTTGATTGTATTCAGTTTTATACTGCTTTTACCTAGGATAGTAGAAGCAAGATGTGATATTGCATTTTAATGTGTCCTGCTTTTATACAGTATTTTTCTAGGACAGATCATCTTAGATGCAACATCTCCTTTTCAGTGGAGTTCTGCAGTAGGGTCCTGTTTTACTGCAGTTTTGTAATACATTTATCCAGGATAACCCAGCTGAGATTGAATATCTTATTTTCAGTGGGGTTCTGCTTTGTCACATTTTGTACTGTATTTACCCAGGATAGCACAGCTCAGATGCTGTCTTGTTTTCAGTGGGATCTTACTTTTCCCAGTTTTTACACTGCATTTACCTAGGATAGCACAACTGAGATGCAATATCTAGTTTTCAGTGGGGCCCTACTTTTACCCATTTTGTAATGTATTTACCCAGGATAGCCCAGCTGAAAGGCAAGTCACATTTTCAGTGAGGTCCAGCTTTTACAATATATTTTCCCAGGATAGAGTACCATAGATACACAGTTCATTGGGGCTCTGCTGTACTGAGTCCTGCTTTTATGCATTTTATTATATATTTACCCAGGGTAGACAAGATGAGATGCAATATCTCATTTTCAGTGGTGTCCTGCTTTTATACATTTTAGATTGCATTTATGCAGGACTGGCCAGTTAAGAGGTGATGTCTAGTTTTCAGTGGGCTCCCACATTTTGACACCAAATTTCTAACATAGTATTTTTATGACCTGACACTGCTAACAAGACATATGGAATTTGTTAAATTCTATCTAAAGGTGATTTTGCAGTGCAACTGCCAAAACATATTTCAGAGGGGATTTGAAAAGTGACACCTGTCATGTTCATGAGGTGGTTAACACAAGGAATATGTTGAATGTTAGGGGTCAAAATCTGCAAAAATAAAGTTATGAGTAAATGGTGGAACAATTCAGTGCTTTTAAGTAACCAGTTGTCTTTTCACATTTTGACCCCAAATTTTCAGCTTAGTCTTTTATGATCCCATGTTATGATCAAGACAGCTGGATTTTTTAAATACTGTTGGAGAGGTGGTTTCACAGAGGGACTATGAAAACATATTTCATAGGATTTGAAAATGACACCTCTTCCTGTTCATCAGGTGGGGCCATAAAAGGGCTATATGCACATCCGAGGGCAAAATCAGCAAAAATCACACATATGAGGCCATCTCGAAAATCAGAAAGTTATGAGTAAATGTTGGAAACATTTAATGTTTCCTAATAAATTTGTTGTTTTAGATATCTTGACCCCAAATTTTCAACACTGCCTTTTTATGCCCCATGTTATGATCCCAGCAGGGATTTTTAAAATTCTATTCCAAAGATGACTTCAAGGAGCAAGTGCAAAAACATGTTTTGGAGGAGTTTGAAAAATAATACCTGTCATGGTCATGAGGCAGGTTAACAAGAGGACTGTGTTAAAATTGGGGTCTATTTACACATCACAATGTCATGAGTAAATGTTAAAAAATTAAATGTTTCTTCATGGCTTCATTGTTTTGTGACATTTTGATCCCAAATTTTCAAAATAGTCTTGTCATGACCCCTCCTTCTGAACAGGACAGATGCCATTTATAAAATACTGGGCAAAGCATCATTAAGCACCAGATGTGCAAAAACATATTTTGGCCAGGAACTGAAAATGTCACCTGTCACATTCATGAGGTGGTGTGAGAAAATGGGGATGTTGAAAATGTGGGTGAAAATATTGAAAATTGCCAACGTTATGAATGAGCTTTGAAAAATGTTAAGATACCTTCATAACATTGTTGTTTTAATATTTTGACCCCAAATTTTAAACATGATCTTCTTATGAACATAGTCTTCTCGACCCTACCTCATTAAACCAGTAGGTGAACATTTTTAAATCCTGTCTGAGAAGTGACTTCATGCAGTAACTGCAAAACCACCTTTTGGATCGGATTTGAAAAATTTCACCTATCTTGTTCATAAGGTGGAGTCCCAAAAGGCCATGTTGAACATTTTGGGAAAAACATTAAAATGACCAAATTATGAGTACAAGTTCAAAACAAATTAAAATACCTTGACTGTAGCTTACTTGATTTCTGTAATTCCCTGTCCAGCACTGAAGAGGGAAGACATGCCTCAATCCAGAGAAGATTAAAGCATCGGACCCCGGTAGATAAGTAAGGGGTGGGGGGATGATGGGTGCTGAGTGGCAGGTTGGATGGAGGGAGGGTAATGGAGCAGCAGCAACATACATTGATGGAATGTTTTCTTTACATGGTGTGAAAAAATAAAACAAGACATTGAGGGGTGGTTTTCTTTCTCTCAGGTACTGACACTGGGGACTGGGCACTCCAGTGTTAGATTCATATTTAGGGAGCAAGGAAGTGATGGGGAAGTGGGAGGGATATCTTGCAGGGGTGGGATCTTTTAAAAGGGCCTGGGTGTGCCAGCCCAGTAGTGCAGCGGTCTGAGGCACTGGCACCTTACCTTGCACTACGCTGGCAACCTGAGTTAAGGAACAACCTCAGGTCACCTGGGCGCTGGCTTGGGGGGTGGGTTGGAGCAAGATTGAGCCGTGGCTCTCCCTCCAAGAGATGGATGCCTATCTACCCATCTGTAGTCCCGCTGCCACCGAGTGGAGGTCCACTGGGCATGTAGGTGGTACAGTGTGGTGACAAAAAGTCAGGAGAGGGGTGAAAGGGGCCACTGGATCCAGGCATGTGCATGTGCCTCCATGCGCATACATGTATGTGTATGCGTGGCTGCCTCTGTGAGGAGAGAAAACCGAAACAATGCATAAAGTTTGAATAAAAAAAATTAAAAAGGGGCCTGGGCATGGGACACAAGTGGGGAGGTGGAGGATACTTGGCAGAGTGTGGGATTGTTTAAAATGGGCACATGGCATGGAAGCAATGGGAGGTGGGTGGGATACTTGGCAAAGGGTGTGATTGTTTAAAAGGGAAAATGAAGATTGAGCAGGGGTATGTGCAGTCATTTGTGCTGCAGGAGGATGAGACACAGGTTGATCATGATGTCAATTAGCTGCTTTCTGGGTGATGTCATGCAGATCAAAGGAAAGAGCCACCCTGTGACATGGGTGGCTCATTTCTTTGAACTTCAGAAAGTGTCCACGGCAAGCTCAGATGAATGTCATGCTCAACCTGGATGAAGATTGGTCTGGCACTGTCGAGCTCACTGTAGACTGCCCTGCATTGGACCAACAGTGACACAACTCTGAAAACCACTGTCATAACACCATGTTCAAGCTGCACAAGTGCAAGCATGAACATAAAAAGACAACAAGTGGTGAGACACCCACAAAGAATGCATAATGTTTCATGCTGCTTGCATGCTTGAACTAGAGCTGGTCTGCTCCTCACAAGTTCAGACTTGTATTGTACCTATTACTGCCTGTACCTGTAACTCTACTCTCTCTTCCTCCCTTGTCCATCATCTACAGTGTTGCCCAGTGTCTGGTTTGCTGGGGTCCAGACCAGAGCTGATGCAGGAGGTGACCAATGTAATTGGAAGACAGGGCAGCAGGGTAAAAAACAGAGCCATATCAGTGGCACCCATGGAGTTGCATGACCATGGTAGCTTACACAGGAGTGGTGTGAATCACCCAGGATGAGCCACCAGCAGGAAGCCACATGGCAAGCTTTATTTTAATTTTGCTTTTTGTTTGTTTCTAATTCTCATTACTGTGGACTCAGACAAATTATAGTCATCAATCTATAGAGTTTGTAAAATCCAGGTAATCTCAAATATGTTTCATTATAGTCAGGGTGTTCATTTTGGAAATTAGGAAACCAAGATGGGCATTCAGAATGTGGTTGTTTGGTGCTTTTTTCCATGCCTGGTGATAGCAGTTGTTGGGGCAGTCAGTCTCCTACAGGTGCTTTCTCAATATACAGAGGATTCAAACCACAGAAATTCTCCACATAGCATTTAAAGGAAATCTCTAAGTTCCTTTTTGGGCTTCATAGTCCATTACCTTAATGAAGTGACAGTCTTTCTGAGTCAAAATAAAATATTTTAGAGTGTCCAGTTAGGAGGGAAGGGATTGTAAATTGGGATGAATAGCCAGCCAGCTGATCCCTTTCACTTCCCGATCTGTGGGCCTGTCCTATGCTCAGATGTTTTGTGATGCTTAACCAGGGCCTGTCCCATTAAAGCTTAAGAAAGTTTTCAAAATGTTTAGCTGAGTGGTGATTTCATTTTAATCATAGGTTACATAAACACAGATAAAAACATTTTGAAAACCTCCCCGTGAGGTTTCAATGGGGCACACTGTGCCTGATTAGATGTCACAAAATATCTGAGCACGGGAAGGGCTGGCAGACTGGGAAGTGGAAAGAATTGGCTGGTTCAGTATTCAGCCCAATTTATGATCCCTCCCTCCCAAACTGGCCTCTTTAAAAATTTTTATTTTTGCACAGAAAGACTATTGCCACATTAAGGTAATAGACTATAAAACCAAAAGCCCAAGATATAAACTTAACAATTTACTTTCATATTAGAATTGGGCATCAAACTGGAAAATTACAAAATGTCTTCTTGAAAATTAGAGAATGCATAAGAAGTTTTAAATATGCTACGACTAGGCAAATAATAAATGTAAAATAATAAAAAATGCAGCATTTATGGCTTTTGTCCTCTGCGGTGATATCGAGTTAAACCCAGGCCCTGTTAATGAAACCATTAAACTGAAATTGATACATGAATAATGCACACAGTCTTCTAAAACAATAAAATTTGTTTAAAGCATGGGTGGAAAAGGAGGCCTACAAAGTGGATGCCCTGACTGAGACATTGCTAAATGAAAAATTTGAAGTTGAAGAAATTGAATTGGAGAATTCTGTCTGTGATTATCTTGATTGGGTAACACATGGGGTAATACTATACACCAAATACAAACTAGGACCAATGAAAGTAATGTTTTCTGGAAGAGCTGAACACAGAGTATCTGCTGGTATATCTCCAAAAACTGGGTATTAGTACCGATATTCTCCACCTGAGATTAAGACCTCGGAGTTTAAAATCTGCACATACATTATTGAAATATATTAAAAATAAGGGCTAATGCCAGTAGGAGACTTCAGTGCCATCCGGGTTTAACACTTAGATATCAAACAAGTAAACAGAACTCCAACCAGGAAGGGAGAACATCTAGTTCAGGACATATCCTAGATCTCCTATTTCTATCACCAAACACCAATAGAATACAAATTGAATGAAAACACTGAACTAAAGTTCACAACACTTTGTGTTGTGAATTAAGAATCAGGAAAAAGTGTAAAGAACCAACCTTGGAAAATGTCATTGATAGGAGATGCTTTAAAAATACAGTAACACTGTTCTTGCATATAACCTTGCAAAACTTAAAATTAAAATTGCATAGATTATTTCTGATCCCAGATGCAGGCTTAGTGGTTTAAGAATTTACAATATTGTTTTTGGTAGTGTAGCTTCTTTTAAAAACATAAAAAATGGGTAAGAAATCTCCTGCATCCAGATTCATTGAAATGATTCCCAAGCCACATGGTCTATAAAAGAAAATAAATGGCTTTGCACTTCTTCCAGCAGCTAGGATGCACTGCACTTGCATATTAAGGCCTACCAGAAAAGCTTTTTAAAACAAAGTTTTGGCAGCCATGTTGGTAAAGTAAAAGATAAAGCCGTACTTATTTGCCATAATTGTTTTAACATTTCCTGCATCTGAGAAACTCTCACTAACCACCCCCTCAATAGACAACATACAATACTAAAACACTTTTAACAACAGACTTCCACATTGTTTTCTCCTTCATTTTTTAACCTAAAAAATGCCTCAGAAGCTCTGGCATCAGTTTCTGGCTTATAGATAGCTGTTCACATGACTGGAACAGTACTGTCACGAGTGGTACTTCAAAGCACTGGTTGCTCCTCACAAACTGTCTTACAAATTTAAATTCATTTAATGATGTCCTCCAGGCTGGGATACAACAATGAACCCTCTCCAGTGCCTCCCAGTTTCTTGTCAATACAGAGACTCGACAGCATGAGGACCTGGCAAGCAGTGCACATCTTCATACTTCACAGCATTGTTGTGGTTCCTTGACATCCCCACTCTAGAAACAGCCAAACTGGCATTGAACAGAAAAGTTGTGTATTTGTAAACCTCATGTAATCAACTAGTAACCCATTCTTCACATCTAAAATGTAAAGAATGTCTACCTTTTTCTTCACATGTTCAGGCACCAAGAAATGTCCTTCTTGCTTCCACTGCTGACCTGACTGCCCTCTCCAGCCTGCCAAGCAAAAGCCAGTAACTGGTGCCTGGATTGCAATCATGAATATTGGGCACATCTGTAAGAGAAATTATGAGTTTGGCTGGCTCCCTTTCCAGTAAGCTGTGCATTTTTGGAGAGGGGAGGGCATTGCTGAGAAGACAGTATTACAAATTAATTTACTGCATGGGCAATAAGCCGAAAAGACACATGCTTTTAGATCCAGTAAATAAATTAATTTGATTTGTGTGTCTGTAACAACCGAACTGTTTGTTTAAAAACTAAAAAGATGAGGCCAGCCTGCTGTTACATCAGTACTGCTACTGCTTATGTTGCTGGCAACCCGGGTTTGGAAACAAGCCCAAATCATCTGGGGCTGGCCGGGGAGGTAAGCTGAGTACCCAAGAGCACACTTTCCACCTTGGGGAGGGGGGACAGTTGGTCTCCACTGTGCTACTGCCACCTGGGTGACCACAGGTGGCAGTGAAGCAGAACCACAAACTGGGGAGGACACCAATGAGATCTGCCATGCAAATGCATGCATATGCATGCATGCATGCTGGGATCCTTCTTGACATCCATTTATTGGAGGAAAACCAATAAAAGGAGCATGTGCTGCAACGGAGAACATCTCCCTCATTGTAGGCCCCACATTGCTAACCATTGCACTCTTCCTCAAGAGTCTACCCATTTTCCATTGGGAAGTAGAGGTCCTTCATGGTGACTCCACAGTGATGGAGCTGGACAAGTGGGGTTGGGCTGATGGGGCCATCTGGTGAGGAGCAGAAAGCATACTAAATTAAAGGTAAATAAAACAAACAAAAAGAAAAACAAATGCTAGGATCTGTGTGTAAGACCTGTACTACTCTGTGGTGCTGGTGGTGGTGGAGGGTGAGGGGTTAACCAAAGGAGACAGGTTGGTGTGTTTGTTCTGGGGTAGTGATGAGGGTTGCAGAGAGGTTGTATTTGATATATGGGGTTGTCAGTGACAGCCTGTGGAACCTTCGTTCTCATTCTATTTACTTTTCATTTTGTTTTTGCCAGTTCAGTCACACAATTAATGGAATACTGAATGTATATTTCTTATTTCTTGCTCATTGTTTTCATAAGTGCAATAAGATATGCCAGTGTGTGGGTTTATGTTTGCAAATCACATTTGTAGGTGGTTGAACACACTTGGGGCAAGCACCTCATGCCTCACAATGCACCTGGGCATATGGTTCACAAACATAAACCCACACCCTATCATATCTTATTGCTTACTAAACAGAAAACATCCCACATGCCATGGATTACTGAAAAATAATACACAGACTGGAAGAAAGCAAACAAAACATTAATTTCAGAGGGTTGGACTAGGTTTCAAGAAGCTTGAAATAAACTTAACCAAGTGATTTGTAAAGCTAAATGAAATGATTACAAAAATAAGATTAGGAAAAATTAAGACCCCCAAAATATTGGTCAGTAGTGAAAACCTTTACAACTCCACTAAAATCTCCAATAAGATAACTAGAGAAAAATGGTATGCTTCAAAATGAAAAAACAAACAAACAAAAAAAAAAAAGCTGATTCGTTGAATGATTATTTATAATCTTATCTGATATGGATGTTTGAAATTGTAAAAATGGCTTGTTGAATAAGTTTCCTAGGGAGGACAGACAACAGAATGAGAGAATGGGATAGTGAGATTTAAAATTATTAAAAGGCAAGACATTTACCAGCCATCAAATCTTAACTACTAACAAAGCACATGAAGCTGATGGAACTGAGATCAGATTCTTGCAAGACATACATAAATAATTACACCAATTTTGACTAATTTCTTTAATTGGAACATAAGTGAGGGTAGTTTCCTGTTATCCTGGAAGCTGGCTAAAGCAGAACCTGTTTTCAAGGCACAGGAAGCATGTCTCCATTGAACTATAGTCCAATCATTATTTTCTGATGAAGCCTCCAGTGGGAGGTGAAACATAAAGTTGTTGGTATTGCTTGGTGCTATGGATTTTTGGCCACAATAAACTAGGTGGCAGCATTAAAGAAATTGTGCTTCATATCCTCATTGACAGCGGTGTGTGTTTTCATTGTGCTGACTCAGTCCAATCACTATATTATCTGTCCTGTTCAAGATTTTGGGGAGGATGGTCCATAGTCAAATTTATGAGTATTCATTATTTACAAAATTCCCAATCTATCTTAAGCATGGCAAAACCACATTCACAGCTCAGTAATTTGTTAGATCTAGTTACGCCTCCATGGAGGATGGTAGGTTAGTTGCTGCAGTGTTCATAGACCTTTCCAAAGACTTTGATTTGGTTGACCATGAGATCTTCATTTCATTTCATTTTCATTTATTTGTTAACCAGGTAAGAGCACTGGGTAAATCATTACCCTTTTTCAGGCCGACATAAATACATACGATTAAACCACCACATATACAACATATATTTACATAAAACAATTGACATTAACAAATAGATTCTACCCAATCTTGCTTGAGAAATTACTAGATATTGGGATATCAGAGGAAGTATGTAAATGGTTTAGGTCACACCTAACAGGAAAGTTGAGAGGGTTACAGTAGGAATAGTTTTGTCAAAAAGGTTAAAGTGACCCAAAGAGTGCCACAGGGCTCAGTACAAGGCCTGCTACTCTTTTGATGTAAGTAAACCATTTACCTGATCAGATTGTGAACCTGTATCTGCCTATATGCTAATAACACTGTTTTGGTGGAATCAGGTACAGATTTTTATGAGGTGAGAAAAAAACTACAGGCAGACTTTACAAAATGCAACAGTGGTTACAGGATTCAAAACTTATGATGAACTGTAAAAGCAACCCAAGTTGTCACTTTCTTTCCACCATTACTGAAACAAAAGAATTGCAGGGTCTAAACTGGAAATAGAGCTATTAAAGGTGAAATGTTAGCAATTAATAGAATATAAGTATTTGGGTGTATGGACAGACCAGAACTTGAAATTTGATTTTCACATAAACAATTTGAGTAAAATTAACTCATGCCTAGGGGCCTTGAGGCATGCAGCCTTCTGTATCACAAAATATATGCATATAACTGTTGCAAGACAGTTATAGCTACCTATGATTAACAATAGGAACCATATATATGCAGCCATGCTAGCAAAGCAGTATTAATTGAAGTGGATATTGTCTGTAATAGACCAACCAGATTTGCATCATTATATGACTTTACCACACAGCATTGCATAATGTATGAAAACTTGGATTGGATCCCACTTGACGTAAGGCGAAATTAATCCAGACAAATCAGGTTTAAATATAATAAGGCCAAGCAAATCTCCACAACTGGCAAATAAAATTGATAAAATCAGAGCAAAATATTTGCTCAGAAATAATGGAGTTAAGAAATTCTAGGTGCGAAGATAAGAACACCTTATGGTGAGATTAATATTTGAGTATGCAGCTGCAAACACTTGGAATGCTGTTATAGCAATTGTCTCTTATCTCCAAGTGTCTTTTACATGACAATGAAACAGGAACTTGCCCATAGGTGCAAATGTTTTAAATACCTAGTTTCAATCTGCAACACAAGTATCCTATGTGTTGTTCTAGTTCATAGGACTTTATCAAATCTAGAAATGATATATTCATTATTTATATGTAATATGGACTTAAATGTTCAATTTTGTGTGGAATTTTATAAACAGGGCCACCTTGTAAGCAGGGTGTGTGTTGCCCTAATGATGTTGACATTTCCTGTCTTAAAATTAAGGACCCGATTCCAGAATGGTTATGCATGGTGCAAAGTATCTTGAGTCAAAACAAATGGGCAAGTAGCACTTTGCACCATGCATTCTGACAATCAGTATTCCTGGGACTACCAGGAATAACAGGATGGGCATTTCTACATATTGTTTATTGTTTATTGAATAGAATCAGAATTACAGTCCTTTGAGTCATAGACTCTTTTGCAAAGGCTCCATGTCAGATAAGCGTAAAAGTACAGAGGAAATACAATAAATACATATACAATAATAATGTATTAGTACAGGTCACACAGTCCTGGCTTAAACTTATTATTTGGGTTATATCAAGCTAGGATCATAAAGATGGTCCCAGGTCAAATTACGACAGGGTACAAATTAAGTAGGATCTTGGGGACCCAGAGTCGTAAAAAAAAAAAGACAGGACAGGGGATAGGGAAAAATAGGAGACATAGGAGGAGGCTAGCAACAAACTAAATATTAGCTACAAGTTACATATGTACAATTACTGGTGAACTGGCAATTAGGGATCAGGGCTTGGGGACTGGGGGACATGATCAGCCCTGCAGAGCATTACTTGGGGACTTGGGGGACAAAGCAGCCCTGCAGAGCATTACTTGGGGACGAGAGAGGTAGGCAGCCCTGCAGGAGCATTACTGAGATCAGTGGACATGATCAGCCCTGTGGGG
This sequence comes from Neoceratodus forsteri, assembly GCA_016271365.2. Taxonomy (NCBI): domain Eukaryota; kingdom Metazoa; phylum Chordata; order Ceratodontiformes; family Ceratodontidae; genus Neoceratodus; species Neoceratodus forsteri. The sequence continues at coordinate 1,793,885,044 of CM057455.1, read as the reverse complement.
CGATAGTTGGGGATTAGGGCTTGGGGTGGGGTAGTTCCTATGGCCCTGTGGGTCATACAGATGGCATCTGTGGGAATTAGCTCCAGGGGGGGCTTGTGTCCTGTCAGTGGGCATTTACTGTGGCTTGTGGCACCCTGTTCAGGTGCATCCTCCCTTTGGTGTAATGCTTGGGATGCCACAAGTCATGGATGTAGCCGCTGGGGACCCTGGCTGTTCTGGAATTGAGCTGGGGTTCCCGGTGCATCGGCATTGGCGCAAGTCACAATTGTTGGTGACTTGCACCATGCCTTCTGGAATCAGGGCCAAAGATTTTACTGCTGCTACTAGTAGGAATTGAATATGGCTGTCCTGGTTCTCTAACCAAAACACCAAACTGCTTTCCTGTTTATCCACATGGCAAGTACGCAAGGTAAGCACAGTGCAAGCTTCCTCAAACTGTACCGCCAGTGTACCTCAACCCTGTCATAGAGGACTCACCTGAAGGTAATTCAGACTCTTTACCTGTTCAACCCTCAGCCTGTCATGTGAAAATGCCAACAAGGACACCAATTATTGCAAGCTGTGTTGGCGGTTTTGTGATGTGAAACCTGCCCACAGGAAATGGACAAGACCACCACAACTTATTTTATATAGGCCACTGAAGAGCCATTGGATAATATGGCTTTCAACCACTACCAACCTGAGATAGAGTCAAATGACTAACCCCAAGAGGAGAAAGACTCTTTAACCCACTACCAATCCACTGAGTCATCCAGTCTACTAGAGTTTTCCAAATAATTTAAAATATCAGTATGTACCTATTTGGTACATGAGTCTTTATTTGAAAAAGTCATGAACATTTTAGTTTATGAAATTAGTGCCCCATTGATAACTATTATCTTTGATTAAAATTATGTCTATAATCCTTATTTGCCTAATCTCAATATTAGTGTCTTTTGTTTGAATGGCAAGTTCCTTTGCAAATGCATCCCAGTTTACAAAATCAGCATCAATACTATCTCAGCAACATACAATAAATGCTGCCAGTAATGCTGTGCATTATATGAAACAACCCTGAAAAGATAGCCAGAAAGATGGTTTAAGGCTTGTATATTGCCTCATGGATTGTCAAAAGGCCCTGAATGGCAGAAAGAGTGGTGCAGTTAGCTTTTGTACATCCATTTTTGTCTGTCATCTCATCCTGAAAAGGGTCTATCAGTTGTGATGGTCTGCACTTCCACAAATATTCAGGCAACTGAAATGTGTGCAGCCCAAGGCTGGCCTTCACCTTAGGTCCTTCATTCTGTGTAACTGAATTGCAATGGCATTCACTGTGTGTTGCAACCACTTGGGGAAAAATGGTTGAAGTAAAAAAAATACCCTTAAAGAAGCACTATCACATTTTGGGGTCATTTGACATGAAGGAATGACAGTGCCATCTGACATCAGAACATTAACTACTGAGTACAGGCTGCATATTTTTTAGTAAAAAATGTTCTTCTTCCACGCATTGTAAAATACAGTATAATAGTAAGACACAATTCTGTGTATATTTCATGAATGCTTCGTATTTTTGTCTCCACATTCTGTATTACCGAGGGCATGTACATGAAAATGGACTTTGTGTCTCAAATTTCATTTCAGCCTTCTGCTTTCCCTCCACTTAAGTCACCTTCCTCTGTTTGTGAGAACATGGTAATTTCCATAGGAACAGATTTTGATGTCACAAAAAAAAAAAAGCATCATGAATTTTGGTGGGGGGTGACAGCAGGAGGATGAAGGGAAGTCAGGGGACACAGATAGTGTTTTAATGCAGAGATCATCAATAAAGAATGAGGGCAGATACAGTATATAAACAAGATTAATGAAATATAAGCGAATTGTGTCTGAATACTATGTTTTAAGAAGGCTTCCTGGATACCAGAAAAAGCTTCAGCTACCCTCTGAAAATCTTGCTGGCCAGAATGCTGTTGGAGTTACTGTAGCATGATTCATGTGTTAGTATAAATTGCATATAAATGGATGGGACTCATCATATAGCTCAGTACCTGTTAGCATGGTCCAGCAGGTGCTGAGAATGCTGTCCTTTTGAATCCGGCATCTATAACATTAGCCATCACGCTATGGAAAAAAAATTCACAGAAACTCACAGGCCTTATTAGGTTGTTTTTTTAAGTACTATAGTACTGTGCTTCATAGAGTAAAAATGTAATACAGTAATGTGTTTTACATAGTAGAATCATAATAAAGTATTGTGCTTTGTACAGTAAAATCATAATACAGTCCTGTGCTTTCTTAAGTAAAAAATGTAATATAGTACTGTGCTTTGTATGGTAAAACATAATACAGTACTGTGCTCTGCATAGTAAAAAACATATCTGGTACTGTGCCTTCACAGTAAAACATAATACAGTGCACAGTAAAAATGATACAGTACTGTGCATTGCACATTAAAATGTAATACAGTAATGTGATTTGCACAGTACAAATTGCAGTACAGTCCTATGCTTCACACAGTAAAAATGTAATATAGTATTGTTCTTCACACAATAAAATCTAATACAGTAACGTGCTCTGCAGAGTAAAATGTAATACATTACTGTTCTTTGCACAGTAAGAAACAGTACAATACTGAGCATTGCACAGTAAAACATTATGCAGTACTGTGCTTCATACAGTAAAAATGTAATACATTACTATTCTTTGTACAGTAAAATATATATACAGTACTGCACTTCCACAGCAAAATGTAATACAGTTCTGTGCTTTGCCAGTGAAAATGTAATACAGTATTGTGCTTTGTACAGTAAAAATGTAATACAGTACTGTGCTTCTCACAGTAAAATGTAATGCAGTACTGTGCTTCTCACACTAAAATGTAATACAGTACTGTGTTTCTCACAGTAAAATGTAATACAGTACTGTGCTTTGTACAGTAAAAATGTAATACAGTACTGTGCTTCTCACAGTAAAACTGTAATACAGTACTGTGCTTCTCACAGTAAAATGTAATACAGTACTGTGCTCTGCACAGTAAAATGTAATACAGTACTGTGCTTTGCACAGTGAAAATATATTCAGTATTGTGCTTCTCACAGTAAAAAATGTAATATAGTACTATTGCTTCTCACAGTAAGCAACGTAATACAGTATTGTGCTTTCACAGTAAAAATGTAATACAATGCTATGCTTTGCACAGTAAAAATATAATACAATACTGTGCTTCTCACAGTAAAAATATGTAATACAGTATTGTGCTTCTCACAGTAAAAATGTAATAAAGTATTGTGCTTCTCACTGTAAAATGTAATACAGTACTGTGCTTCTTACAGTAAAAATGTAATACAGTGCTGTGCTCTGCACAGTAAAAATGTAATACAGTATTGTGCTTCTCACAGTAAAAATGTAATACAGTATTGTGCTTCTCACAGTAAAATGTAATACAGTACTGTGCTTCTCACAGTAAAAATGTAATACAGTACTGTGCTCTGCACAGTAAATGTAATACAGTACTGTGCTCTGCACAGTAGAAATGTAATACAGCTTTGCACAGTAAAAATGTATTATAGTACAGTAAAAATCCCTGTGCTTTGCACAATGAAAATGTAATATAGTGCTGTGCTTTGTACAGTAAAATGTGGCTGTGCTCTATGCAGTAAAAGTGTAATACAGTACTGTGCTCTGCACAGTAAAAATCTAACAAGTACTGTGCACTGTAAAAGTGTAATACATTACTGTTCTTTCCACAGTAAAAATATAATACGGTACTGTGCTTCATTCAGAAAAATGTAATACATTACTGTTCTTTTCACAGTAAAAATATAATCAGATCAAATCAATTTTATTTCTACAGCACTTTTAAAAACCAAGGTGCATATACAATATAAAACAAACATTTCATCTAATAAAACATATAAAAATATAAAATGGCAGCCATAATAAAACTAGACATCCCCAAATGCCAGGCCAAATAAATACATTTTAATGAGAGTTTGAAAGTCTCGGTGGACAGGCACTCTGTAATCCGACATGGTAGAGAGTTCCACAGGGTCGGGGCTACAAAGCAAAAGCCCTAGCACCTGATGTCTGAAGATGGATGCTGGGAACCTCTAGCAATCCCTCGTTGGTGCAGAGTAGTGGGCCGGATGGGGCAGTAAGGCCGAAGGAAGTCTTGCAAGTAACCCAGTCCCTGTCCGTGTAGGGTCTTATAGGTCAATGCTTGCAACCTGAAGGTGATCCTCCAGCACACGGCAGCCAGTGCAGTTCGCACAGCACAGGTGTGACATGGCTAGTTCTTGACAACCCTGTCAACAACCTGGCTGCAGCATTCTGCACCAGCTGCAGGTGATGGAGATCCACCCCGGTAACCCTAAGTATAGAGCATTGCATTAATCCAGATGAGAGGACACAAGGCGTGAACCAATAGGAAGGTCCTCAGGTGGAGCAAGGTGCTTTACCAGGCGATGTTCCTCAGATGGTAGAATGAGGACTTGACAACTGCTAATAATACAGTACTGTGCTTTCACAGTAAAACCATAATACAGTACTCTGCTTCATACAGTAAAAATGTAATAAATTACTGTTCTTTACACAGTAAAACAGAATACAGTACTATGCTTTGCACAGTAAAAACATAATAAAGTACTGTGCTTAATACAGTAAAAGGTAATACATTACTGTTCTCTGCACAGTAAAACATAATACAATACTGTGCTTGGCACAGGAAAAACATAATAAAGTACTGTTTAATACAGTAAAAATGTAATACATTACTGTTCTTTGCACAGTAACAATGTAATACAGTACTATGCTTCATCCAGTAATAATGTAATACATTACTGTTCTTTGCACAGTAAAACATAATACAGTACTGTGCTTTACAAAGTATACCAGGAATAAAGTGACATGTCTTTAAAGAAATAGTTTAGTAACACATCAATTACATTTATTACATTTGGGGTTCAATTGTCAAAGAGTTTGTAACGTGATTGCACTACTTGTGGCATGACCATTAGACCACATAAAACATGGTCTAACATGGTGCTGCAAGTGCTGCGAAGTGCACAGAATGACACATACATCTGTTTTGTGCTGTAAAGGAGTAAAATTTTGCAAATGTATCAAAATGTTTGAAAATATCCTGCAAATGTTTTGGTGCATTTGCCATGATGCAAGCTGTGTCCAATCTCAGGAAATGAGCTTTCATTGTGAGCTTTAAAAATCATGTCCTTGGAATATGCCGAAATCAACAAATGGCAGGATATGGGACTACCCTATGGTGGGAGTGCACCATGCTACTGGGAGGATTTCCCATGTTTGGAAGTGAGCCCAGGTCCCAGTGTGCCAGTTGGCCCAGTGGTGAAAGTTTTACCCTTGGCAGTACTCGCCAGCTAAAGCAAGGGGCACTGCCATACTGCTCACACAGCAGTCCCTGTGGTGGGCTAAGGTGCGCTCAGAAAGCATGCATCCTAACCTTCTCCACAGATGGTGCTCTGAATGTAGGGTGGTTTGCAGTGCTGGTTGGTGGGTAGATGGGAGTGCACTTGCCAGCCAGCTATCATGACACCAGAAAAGGGAAGCAGGGCTAAAATATAGTTTTCAATTTATTGTTTCAAAGGAAATCTAATTTTAATATTCCATCCAAAAATCTGGTGCAGTACAACCTTAGTTATTTGAACCTTGATTTTCCAGATCTCCTGATTATCCAAACTCTGGTATCATTCCCAGCTCTGGTTTGCATATTGCAATGGGTCCCTGATTATCAAACTCTTGATTATCTGAACAATCTGATGACTCCCATGTTAGGCTAAATGCAGTTTGTACTTTTACATATATTGCAAAATATATATATATATCTTCTCAAAACCTGGTATACAAACAAGAACAACAGCAGGTGCAAATTTGGTATTCTGACTCAATTTTTTTGTATGGCTGGAAAACCAAATTAATGTAAAATTTGACTCCAGGAAAGGAAAGATGAGAGTCTGGGGACAGGATGACAGCTGCCACCTTTCTTTGAGACCATCACTAAAATGATCTGGTCACTCCCAGACTAGGGTTCTGGAAGAACTATGAGAGATGTGTGGCTCTGGGAAGACAGAGTGGTAGGCCAGATGAGGTCACAACCTCAGGTACAGAAAAATCAGATAAAAAAATTGTAGCCCAGGGTATAGTGCAAATAGCCCCAGGCTAGTGAATGTTATCTTGTCAATCATCAGGATTATGAGACTCAATCTAAAGACTACTTGCTTGTGGATTCAGGATGCAAGTGTTCTTAATTATTATACTATTTTTGTGTACTTAATGCACTGTATGTGGTGTACATTTGTTTTTAATCATTATCCCTGTTTCTTCATAATTGTGGTTTAAGACTGGTTGCTCCTGAAAACAGATTTTAACTCCAGTAAGCTAACTCAATAAACTAAACTAAGTACTGGTCTCCTGCAGAATTAGTTTGTGTTAATTTGCAGCCAGTGCAATTGCCACAAACCAGAAATGTGGTCTTTTGGCCACAAGCCTGATTTTGCTGCATTTTGTATACGTAACCCATCCCTCCAATAACTGTAGACTAGCAGAATCAGTTATGTGAGCTACTGAAATATTGGATAAACCTTTTCAGCTGCTTAGTACAAAAAAACACCTAATAGGAGAACTGCGCTGAACCTGTAAATCTTTTTTCCCCAATGGAAGCAGTTTTTTTTAAATACTGATTCCAGCTTTGTTATTATTCCATCTATACAGTTCTACACAGTCCTATTAGTAAATTCAGCAGGTGTTTCTGTTTACACTGTGGTGTTTATTTTTCCCTAACTTTCTTTATCTCTCTCTGGTCCCATAGACCTCTCTCCAGTGGGGCACAAGGAGTGTCTTGTCTCCTGCCCAGCTTGAGGACCTCATGGACTGGTCTGCTGCTCCCGGGAGCTCTCCTTCATCTCCACCGACCACCCACCCCCTCAGCTCTGAGTCCCCTGGGGTGGGACCACCTTCTCCTCTGGTGCTCTATCAACAATCTAGAAGGGCAGCCAGGGATTGGAGGAGAGAGACAGCGACCAGCCAGGTTGGACCTGGTGGTGGGCATGGGGATCCTCTGGCTCCCACCTTCACCTGTCCAGGTGCCAGGATTTTTCATGCTTTTTGTTCCCAGAGGCGCGGACATGCAATGACGGCGGCACATGACAGGCCCACTTCACACCCACCTGCAAGCCGATGTGATGCAAGGTGTGGCATCTAGCGCTCAACCCTCAGCACCACCAGGCTGGTTTACACTGTGGTGTTAAGTACTAATATTCTGTAAAATGAGTAAGAGAAACCAAGAACTGTGACAGGTCAGGTATGATCACATGACTGTGCATTATTCCAGCATAACAACACAGGTCAGAAACATTTCACTTACTGAAACTCATTACTCAGTTTCTAAAATACAACATAAGACTAACCATTTAATAATCAAAATATGGCACTCCAGTGTGTATGTATAATTGTGAAATAATGGCACTCCTCTGGTGCTTAAAACTTTTGGCATTGACTTCTGCCTTACTTTTGGCGTGTGCCATTACCTGAATAACATCCACTCTGGCATGCTTTTTGCTTAATTTTAGAATTTTGTGATATAGTTGATGTTCCTCTCAAACATATGGTTCTGTACTAGACCATGGATACATTGTGCCAACAATGGAATAACTGAGCAAGATGTAAACTATATCATACAGTTCTTTTTTTTGTTTGTTTAAACTTGCATCACTTTTGATGCCTTTCAGGACCAGCCCCTGCCCAGCCCTGTCTACCACCTTCCTGGACTCACCAACCTGAGATATACTGTGGCTTGCCCCCCAAGCAGGGCCATGGGAGGAGCCCCACCAACTTTCTGATGCTGGTATACAGCCCGGTATGCTTCCATTCCAATGTTATGCCCTGGATTTTCCCAGGGTGGGGCTGTTGGGAGAGTGCTCACTCTCCCAGTGGATGCTGATATACATCTTTGATGGTGGTACCAAGAGGCGGCAGTGCAAGACCTGTGGCATGAGTAAGCGTCATCCCACTCAAACCAATTTTCCTCCATTTTCACCCTGGGAGGCGGGACATGTAATGACATCAAAGGTGTGTATGCTGATGTCCGTCCTACCTTCAGTGAGTTTGTAGGTACCAGTGGTTGCTTTCCCAGGCCTCAACCAGAGGTCAGTCATATGTCGGGCACGTGAGGCCCTTCCCCCTGGAGAAGAAGAGCAGCCACTCAGATGCTCAAACCTGCTCCCCTAGCTGTCCCTCCAGTTCTTGGGTCCACTCCATTCCTGAACCCGTGATGTTGGTGTCGGAAGCAGAAACCTTACCGCTGCACCAGTGGGCCTGCCCTGACATCCTATAGTTCTAAAGTGGTACTTACTATCTGTTTGTAAATCAGAAACACTCAGTAGGACAACTAAACAGCTGCAGAGATGGGACAGTAACTGAACTGGAACCAGTATTTAAAACATCAACTCGGCGGGGAAAATGACTGCAAATTGAGCACAGTTCTCCTTTTAGTGTGACCCTGCAAATGTACATGTCCAGTTTGCAGTGTCAAGGCAGCACTTCCCGATCACTTCAGTGTGCAACAAATTTAAAACTAGTGTAAACAAATATTTGATCTGATGAGGCATACCAGCAAAGGGCCTCATTGATAAAAACCTCACACGCTCAGTAAGTGAGATCAGACTTGCTTTAACATCCACTGAAACAAGGTCCTCTCCTGGGAGTCTGCCCTCAATGGCTGAGAAATGCTGGTCAAAACAGATGATGAAAGTGAAGAAAATGGGATTTTTTAACTAATATTTTATTTTTATATTCCAATCGTTGTACTTCTCATGAAAGGCGCAAAGAATAAATTACATTCCATACATTCTAATTAGTATAGTAGAGGTGAGCCTTTCTTCTGGTGTACTAACCTAATTGTTTAATAAAACTAAAACAATCCCTGTAGCCTGTTGTTAACAAAAGTAAACAATAAGTGCTCTAGTACCAGATTGCACCTACCTTTATGCAAACTGGTCTGAATTCCGTGTCTCTTAAAATCTGTTGCCGACGTTCTCATTTACTGTGCTGGTAGTAGTGGTGATGGGGGTGCAAGTGGTGGTGGAGGATTCACAGCTGTCTTACTATTCTGCCAGAAAAGGAATACAGATGTTGAATGCACAGGCATGGGTATCAGGATGGATACATGTATGTAAGGGTGGCACTCCCATATTGCAAATACAAACTTAAGGAATATTTGTTTTTCCTAATATCAGACCACTAGTAGTAGAGAACTTACTTGCTGCAGTTTTCTTCAGTACATGAAGAATGGTAGGAAATATTTTATTGATAAAACCTGAAAGGCCTTTACATTCAGTAGATCAGGATATTTTAAGAAAAATTTAAAAGAGGTATTTTGCCCAGTATGAAATAGATACAGTGTATTCACATATACTTGATCATATAATTTCACCAATACTTGCCTTGAATTAATCAGAGAATATCAGAGTCAGACAGATATTTACCAACAAATAAGTAAAATTGCAACTGCATTGAAAAGATTCAAAAGTCTCTTCCTTCAGGTTACAGGCCAACATAAAGGAAATATCAGTTAAAACATAGATGTCTCAGTTCCTTTTCTGCTATATTTGTTTTATCAATTGTAGCCAGAAAAAAAGCCCAATCGCTTCATAATATGAAGGTCCTCAATATCAAAAATATTGCAGTCTATCAGATAATTCTTGAAATTTACTAAATGCCCATGCTAGAATCTACTCAATGAACTTCCATCTATGAGGTTCATATTGGGGCAATGGAAAATAACATGAGACAATCTTCAGTATTTCCTGTATTGCAGTTGTACAACCGTGTATCTGGATCTTCAGTATTTCTAGTAAATCTTATTGTGCACAGTTTAGCTAAATTTGAACTAAAGTGGATTTTAGTCATTATTTTCCTTTGAATAGTACCAGAGAAAATGCCTAGATACATCTCATATTTATGTGAATTTTTAAAAAGTAGGAACCAGTGACTAAATCTCACTCTGCAAAGGTGATACAGGTTTTCCTATTTTCACCAGTTAAACAGGTTCTCCTTAATCAAATTATAATATGAATCAATCAAATTATAATATTATTTACGTAAACACATATTTGATTGAGCATTATTCCATAACTTATCCGTATTTAATTTTTTAAAGTTTCACAGATCTTAAAGGCCTATGTTTGTGCATCATCTAAATTAATACATTTGATTTGTTCTTCATATGGGAGTGAGGATGTAGCATGCACCAAGCAGGAAAGGGACCTTGGCGTTATCATTTCTGATGACCTCAAGGTAGGAAACAGTGCAACAAGGCAGGTAAAGCAAATAGGATGCTGGGATGCATAGGCAGGGCATCACCAGCAGGAAAAAGGAGGTCATAATTCCACTATACAAGACACTAGTGAGGCCCCACCTGAGTACAGTGTACAGTTCTGGAGACCTTACCTATGTAAGGACATAGACAGGATAGAGAAGGTTCAGAGGAGGGCAACAAAATGGTACAGGGATTGCATCACAAGTCCTATGAGGACAGGCTGAAGGACGTGAATATGTACTCCCTGGAGGAGAGGAGGAGAGAGAGAGAGAGAGAGAAGGGATATGATAGAGACATACAAGTATTTTACAGGGAGGAACAGAGTGCAGGAATATACTATTCTCTAGCAAAAAGATGTTCCAGGACTAGAGGGCATGGCATGAAGTTGGAGGAGGGTGATTCAGAGGAAGCGTGAGGAAAAATTTCTTCACAGAAAGGGTGGTGGACAAGTGGAACACCCTGCCAGAGGAAGTGGTGGGGGCTGAGACAATCACAGAATTTAAGAATGCTTGGGATAGACATAAGGAATTCTAGAGGTCAGAGGTGAGGGTAATAGACTTCCAGAAAAACATAAAGTGAACTTACAAGCGTAAATGGGCAGACTGAGTGGGCCATAGGCCCTTATTTGCTGACAGTGTCTATGTACCTATGTATCTATGTATCTATGCTATTTTAGGAATAGGATTTCATGCATATGTCTTATGGTAATCCAATATGCACAAGTTCTCATGCGAGTAAGTGCTGATAATGAAGGTTGACAAGGTTAGCTCTTAAAAGCAAGTCTATATTATCTTTCTCATTTATTGATTCAGGCAATAAACTTACTATGAGAATAAAAATGTCTCAGTTGTATTTATTTTCTCATTATATTGAGAGTTTTACAATACCAGTGTTCATACAGTATATTTCAAATAGTCACTATATCGAAGCACTGTTCATATCAGTAGAAAACAGCTTCAGGGTTTCCTGTGAAATGGAACCATAAAACACATCAGTAGGGTAACCCACATGCTGATGAAAGGGCCATTCACACAACCTGATCTCCACCATTATAAGCGGTGCAGATGAGTTGAATCGATGCAGATCAGGCCACATGAATGACTTGAGGAGCATTGTAGGTTGCTCTGTTGTGGCGAACCACGATCCCTGTTTTTGTGGGAATGCATACTGGTGAAGACATTTTTACCTGGTGTATAAACATGCTGCTCCACTTGCTGGTTCACCCTGACAGCAGCCCGTGCCAGTTGAACTATTCCTCTCCTGGCACTGTATCAGTTTTCACCTGTTGATTCCTGCTGCTTCCTTTTCAGGCTCTTAACACAGCTGCTATTAATTGTTACTAAAATTGGAACTTTAAGTAGAATCTGCCACCCAGCTCTTCCCAATGCCCACTAGAGGCAGTGAGTGTAGAATTGCATGCAGCAGCCCACTCTAACCCAACGCAGCCACGCCGCCCGTAACCAGGGAATCAAGGTTGAGGACCGGGGAGACCATCATGAGCTTTGCTGCTCCAAGCCCCTATGGAAATTTAGTGGAAACACCATACATACTGGCTGCTACCTTGCACTAGTGCACAACTGCACCCATGTAAATGGCTATCATAAGCGGTGCAGCTGGAGCGGTGGACAAACAACGTGGATGGGAGCACATTAACCAGGTACATGTGAACACAGCTAAAGATGCTACAGCTCATTGCCTCTGAGTATTGCGAACTGATCCAGACACATATCGTGTGAAAAGTGAAAGAAGCTGTTTGTGTTCAGCCACTTTCATTTTCAGTCTCAGTACTTGCACAGATCGTTACTGTGGACGGGCCTTCAGATTCTTATTTTTTCCTTATTAATTAGCATATTCAAGAATTGGTCAGTTTTTTTTAAATCTGTCTTTAAGAACTGTAGTCTTCAGTGATCAACACGACACTTTTAAGTTGAGAGCAGCTTTTGTGTATTTTCTATTTGCCCTATCCCATGTATTCTTTGCCAAAATACTGCTTTTACTAGATATCCAGTGCCATATTTGCAGTCAATTTTGTAAATCTGGTGAGCTCCCCCAACACAAAGCTGGCACTTGTAAAGACACAAAAGGATAATTCTGTAACACTTGTTGTAGGTATGATGAGTACCACCCTCTCCCCCATGAGCTGACATTCTTGTGAGCTCAACAAGTAGGAATTTGGAGAGGCTTCGCTTTGTGTGATGCTGCCTTGAAATGGAGCACAAAGTGATTTTCATTCTGCAGTACTGCCTAACTACTTTGAATATTTTATGTGGGTCGCTAATGCTCAATGCAAAAATATTTAGCAGGAGCCAACCAGCCTGCCCTGTCAATATAAAATGTGTCAAGAATGCCGAGTGTCTTTTCAGAAATGATGCAACCATGTCAGAATGCACTGTAATTCTTATTGATAGAAGTGATTATAACTTATCAAATTACTAAACACATTAACTTTGGGATATCTGATAGATCACCAAAGAGCATTACTCACCACATACCCACGCCCCATTTGAAATCTCTAATCGTAACAAAAATAGATCATGGATATGTCACATAATGACAGCACATGAATGTGAATGAGATTACACAGACAAAAAAATACGTCACGTGATTTAGATCATATTGTATCTAAAACAGAAGCAGATTTTATTGTAGGTTTTCAAGCATAATAAAAATATGTAGCATTAACAACTGAACAAATTAATGACTTAGAATAGTAGTAGTTTGTTTTATTTATTGAGCATCCTTTTCCAGAGGCTCAGGGTGCTCATGTTATTGATGATGTGGAAGAGATGACTCCATAACCCTCCTTCCGCCCAGTCGCACATTTTTAGGCAGGAAAAATAATTCACAAAATGGATACTTCTCATAATCAAAGATAACATGCAGTTACTGAAACAGAATGTGAGATTCAACATTAAAAACTGAAAAGGGCAAAATATGTATCAACCTGTATTACACTGATTAAAAATGCTCGATGGTCACAGATATTAACAAGAGAAACACACACAGATTCAGTGTTCTGTCAGACTGTCAGCGTTTGGTGCATCTTTTGAAATTACCTCTATGTTCATCATTTCTGGTTAGGCTACTGGCTCTTCTTTTATTGATCTAAACATCGTGTTTACTTGGTGGGTCATGTAAGAAGCATAATTACTATTCACATTTATAAAACTAAATACTCAACAAAATTTGTTTTAGAACAAAAATCAAGTACACCCTGAACGGATTTAGTGAATTCAGTGGCAAAATAAAGATCTGCTCTCTAAGGCATGAGCAGCTATGCCACATGGAAGTGAGAGCCTTGCTTTGTACAGTTTGTTCAAGGGAATTTCTGACTAAGAAGGGATACAGTGCCCACAAATGCCAGCTACATATAATGCTTGTGAAAGTAATTTGCCATTTACCAAAGTTAGAATTGCCCTAATGGAGTTTCCGCATACATTCTATTGAAATGGAATAATCCTATTGTAGTTTTATGCATTTTATTTGTAATGGCCATAATATTGATTTTTCCATATAAATGTATCTTTAAATGTTAAGCACAGGTAGCAACGTGAGTTTACTGTTTCAAGTGGAATATTGTGTATGAAGCATTACATGTTATTCTTACTCTTTCCTTAAACTGTAACCTTGCATTTATCTGTATTTATGATAAGTTTTAATTATCCTGCAGGTTCTTCTAAGATATTTCATTTACACTGAAGACCCACACTAGTTAGAGAATGCATCACTAAATCATCCACACAAGCAATGACTGACATTTTCCTGCCAGCTAGTGCGACTGGATTCAGTTCATCAAACTAAGATCTATGAGAATCTTGTTAAAGGGACACTGTCAGCTGTTCTCTGCCATTTTTTACCTTGTTAACACAGAAGTGCCTGCACTCACTATTGTCTTCTTACTGGCTCTATGCTGTATATAACTGTGAAATAAGCCTGATTTTTTCTGTCTTTTTTAATGTAAAATGTAATCTTGACAGTCCAATCTTATCAGCAACCGCCTGATGTTTATGCACATGCCCATATGTTAATGATGCCCTAAATGGCGCTGGCAGGCTCATCCACGGGATGAGTTTTCACAGTTTGACGCCCATGAAACAGACACAGAACTCTGTAATATAAAGAGATGAAAACTTACGATTATACTTCATTTTCAAACTGAGGACTGTATCAAGGTAAATCCATGTTCAGAAATCAAGCTGTGACACTGGGCATGCCGCGTCAACTTGTGCTGCGCCCAGTGTCGTGGCTTGACACTTAAACATGGATTTACGCCAATTACACCCCTCAGTTGAAAACGAAGTATAATAGAATATTTTAGTTGCTTTATTTTACAAAGTTCTGTGCCTCTCATGGAGGTCCAAATGTGAAAATTTGTCTATGGATGAGCCTGCCAGTGCGTTGGCATCATTTACATATCGGAGCGCATAAACATCAGGCAGCTACTGATAAGAGTAAACCATTAGGATTACATTTTACATTAAAGAGAAAGATAGGCAATTTTAGGCTTATTTCACAGTTATATGCGTTATATGCAGTATAGAGCCAGTAAGGAGGCAACAGAGTGCAGGCACTTTTTGTGTTAATGGGGTAAAACAGCAAAGAACAGCTGACAGACTCCCTTTAATATAAATATTAAATAACAGGGGTGCTGAAATGCGCCCTGTCTGCATCTCTGTTTATAGGAAAAATATGCTGGCATAAACATTTTTGAAATTTTAACAGAAGGCACTGCATTAGTATTTAAACTAACTATAATATGCAATAAAGACTTATCCAGCTTGAAATCTCTCAAAGTTGAGCAAAGAATATGTCTAGACATTCAAATGAATACCATGAGAAATCAAGCAATGCTTTAAAACTTTTGTTTCCTTTCTATATAATATTTATGGACTAAGTGGGCTAACATGAAAAAGTTATCAATTGTTAACTGGGCTGTCCTAAAACCTGACTGAAAATCTGAAATATCTTCATTCAGTACTACCCAAGATTCAAGTCTGTAAATAACTAATTTGGAGGCTGCTTTGCCTTCGAGCTCTTTTCTTAATGGGTGTTCTGATGACAGTAGTGCTGTCTGCTGTTGCTAAGAACTTAGCTATTGCTCTATAATCTATATAAGGCACTGTTCCTGCTGCTGTTGGGTTGTACGTACAGTGCATCAGATGGAAGGCAATAAACTGCTTCTGAATGCTCTCGTCATGAGACCAGTAAAGAGAACAGTTTGTGTGACCTGGGGATACAAGCTGAGCGCAAACTCCTCTCTGTGTGCAATTTATTTTTATCCTAGAAACACAGAAACATAGATTTTGTTGGCAGAAAAGGACCTTTAGGCTTCTCAGTCTGCTCCTTGTTCCTGCCTATTCCGTCACCACTGACTCTAGTTAGTAGTATGTACTCCTTCTCCCCATTCCTCTACTTTGTTATACCCATGTGCCTATCCATGCATGCTTGAAACTACCCCACAGTCTTTGCCCACACTACCTCCTTTGGAGGCTGTTCCAGTCATCTACCACCCTTTCTGTGTAGAAGTATCTCTGCACATCTCTCTATCTTTCCCCTCTTAGCTTCATTGCATGCCCCTTCTAAAACAGAAGGGTCATGTTTTGATGTAAAATGTTTTAATAACTCTGTGGAAGAACTTTACATAGAGACTGTTTAGAAAGAGAAGCTGTTGGCTCCATGTTGCTAACTAAGCTCTGGGAATAGGTTGATCAAATTATGGAAAGAAAAGAAAGAAAGAAAGAAAGAAAGAAAGAAAGAAAGAAAGAAAGAAAGAAGGAGAAAATAACATAATACCACTAAAGATGTGAAGATTATGTTTAATTAGACCATTTACTGTATTTAGCAGATCTAACAGATTACATCTTAAAGCATAAGAAGAGACATACTAATGGGATGTGCTCACGGTAATTTAGCACTTGCAAACAGGTGAATAACCTGATATCTATGAAATAAATCATTATTTTTATTGGTCAAGAAGTATGTGGAGAATGTATATCAAATGAAACACTTTCTGTTTAAAATAGCATACTTGGGTAGGATAACCTGAAGAAATTACTTACAACAGCAAATGAGCTGATTTGGCCAAGTTACAAAGTAAAATAAAGATGGCTGGCATAATGGTGATGTTAGTGTAACAAAAAGTGATACTAATATTTAAAACAACTAAGTGGAATGAATGTGAATGTGTAAAATGACAAAATAAAATTTCCAAGTGTAAAGGTGTACAAAATGGCATATTGAGCCAGATGATATAATATACTACAATTGTTTGACTATATTTTCTAATTAAATATAGAATTCCCCAGATGAAGCCTAATTGATAGGCGAAACGTTGGGACTTGGAAAAATAAAAGAAAATAAGAAAGACTTTTATGTGTAAGAGCATTTATTTGCTTTGAGCAGGCCTAACCAACTTTTCCATCCTAGTAGTTAGCAATTTCATATATCAATGCACCATGCAGAATGCTGGCAAAATACATGACAGCCATTTTTTTGCCCTTGTGTAAATTTTCCTACACAACCTAACCCAGAGCCCAACATAAGTCTGTTTCTTTCAATACACCTCCACATTTAGTAAGAAAATACTGAAAAAATGTAAAATCAGCCCTGTTTTATCTATACTTTGCTGGATTGGTTCCCAGCCACCCGTTTAAACATTTTAGTGATCTGGATCCCCACTCATTCTCAAAACCCAGCATCCATTGTGCTAGCAAACACAGTTTCAGTATTCTTATGCTGTACCTTTACTGGGTGTCTTCCTAATCTGGTCTCACTTTTCCTTCCAACTGCAGCAGTTGGTAGCTAGTCTTTTGTGAATGGAGATGATCACGGAGCATAGGGGGCAAACATGAGACATGGTAGTGACTCATCAACAGTCCCTGCTGTTTTCCTGATTTAAAAACTTCCAATTCAGTCCCAGTTTCTCTCATAGCAAGAAGATCAATATGTTCCAAGCCTTTATCCATGCATCACTTACTGAGAATAGTCTGCAACCACTTGTCACTGTCACTCTGTGTTTTCTCCATCCGTCTCCAACAGTCAGTTTGCTGCATCTCACACACTCCTGTCAACAGTCAGCTCCCAAACAAACACTTGCAGCCTGCAGTCTCCATCTTATTTTGAATGTCTCCCTCTTCTGTCTCTCAACAGCTCCTGCTGTCTAACTACTCACATACTGTGCACATACTACTCCCCTTTCTGTAACCTACCAGGTCCATAACTCCAGACATGGCAGGAGCAATAACTGGGCTGTTAGCAACATGTGTCGGGCAGGCAATCATCTCTTTCTCTTCCATGAACAGCTCCTTATTCCATGCTGACAGCAAACTGGATTACAGCTCAGCACGTAACCAAGAACTTCCCAGATAGACATGTGGCTGCACCCCTTCCTGAATCCACTCTGTCTTGTGTACAGTTTCCCAAAGAAATAGCACATGCAGTAAGCAGTTTGAAAACATTCTTGTCACTGGGAGTGTCTAATTTGTCACTCCCTCATTTTCCTTGAAATCAATTCAGAATGGAGCTGACAATGTTGGCGAATGAGCTGCCACACTAACAGATCCTTGATTGTGTCTAAAAACACAAACATAGAAAAAACCCCACAACAACAGTTAAAAAAAACTGTATTTCTTATTTAAGGTCACAATCTGAGTGGGAGGGACATTCAGACTACTGCTGCTGCCATACTGTCATACACAAAGTACAGCACGAAGCAAACGACAACTAAGAAATCTCTATTAGGTCAAAAACCTAAAACAAAGCTACTAATTGAATGTAGGCCCAGTAGACGGAAGGACTACTTTAGCTATAAAATCACACATTTATTAAAACTTTTACATGCTAAACATTTGACATCTAAGAAAACAATATAAAAAAAATAAAGGCCCAATTTATAAGCACAATAAGACACACGGGGTGTGAATTATGCTGAGATAACCACACTTCTAGGGGATGAAAGCACTCAGCCTTGACCGTGTGCCTCACTATTCCTTTGAACATGCAGTTTATTTCAGTTCTCGGATTAACCATTTGAGCTCAGAGCTCTTTACATAGGTTCCATGTCAGTACATTTAGAACAAGTAGGTGATTATACAGAGGATTGAGACAAACAAGGCAGTAGGATTAGAATGATAATATTTAGGTACATTGGTCTTTAAACAAAGAATGCAAATAAAATACAGCAAAAACTAAAACTGGAATAAGTAAACACAATCAGATACATACAGGAACAGACTAAATAACTGTGCCCAACAGGAGCCTGTTAGTTGTCAGCAACACAAGGGTATTAAAGCATAGAAGTGCTGGAGAGACGGGGGGTGGTGTGTGCCCAAGTAGAGAGTGTATGAGATAGAGAGAGAGAGAGAGAGAGAGATCAGTTTAGCAGAAGGGCAGATGGTAGGAGATGCCTTTGCTAGGTGCTAGCGATGGCAGACACATTGAGATTCCTATATTAAATGTTTTTTAGGTTCTTTTGAAGGTCCAGAGAGTGGGCAGGCTAACAATGTTCTCATGGAGGAGTTGAACCACATGGGGCCCAATAGGCAAAGGACCTTTGACCTTGAGATGTCAGACATTTGGAGTCAGGAAGGACTGCAGCTGTGAGTTCGGGTGGGCCTGGGATTTATGCTGGGAACTAGGAGTTGTTGAAACCTGGTTGGGAGCTGACCAAGGCAGATCTTTTGGGCCAGGAGGTAGGATTGATATTTTAAGTGATCAAAGAGCGTTAGCCAGTGAGCCTTTGCATAGAGATCACAGGTGTGGGTTAGTCGGTGGGCCCCTAAGGTGAGCCTGCAGGCATTGTTAGGGCAGTTTTATATGTCCGAGGCAGTATCTGTGGCAGAGCCCTATATTGTCAGTCCGTAGTCCATGAAAGAACTCACAGAACTGTGGACTGCTATGCTGAGGGCTTCAGGGGTCAGGCTCTGCCTATGGCGATAAAGTAGCCCTAAGCATTTGTTGATTGCTTTAGCTGTGATGTCTATGTGAAGAGGCGTAGGAGTGAGTTGTCAAGAGTGATTCTGAGATATTTGAAGTGATAAACATGTTCAGGAGAACACCACCCTATCACATATTGATAGCGGGTAGTTTTGTGTTTGTTCTGAAGGCTGGTGAACAACATGGTTTTTGTTTTTGTAGTTTGTTATCAATTTATGATTTTTGAACCACGACTCTACGATGGTGAAGTCATGCTGTAGCTGTTGCTCAAGAGCAATAAGGTCAGAGCCATTAGAAAGATAACTGCATCATCCACGTAGTGAGGATACGGCACTGACTGGCTAAGGGAGGCAATTCAGAAATAGGCTAAAAAGGAGGTGGCCCAGTATTGACCCCCTGTGGAATGCCTGAGCACACAGGCTTGGTGTCAGAGAATGGTAGCTATCCTGACTTGCTGTGAATGGCAGTGTAGGTAGCTGTGGAACCATGCAGCCGCCTCAGGGGTAAGGCCTATGACAGTGAGTTGGTCAACTATGAGGCATGATTGACCATGTCAAAGGCCTGTGTTAGGTCAATATAGATAGCCCCAATGAGCTGGCCAAGATCAAGGAGTTTGTGGATGAAGCCTGTGTATTGCAGGAGGGCTGTAGTGGTGCTGTGCCCAGCCCTAAAGCCATGTTGCTCTGCGCATAGGAGCATGTGCTTGTCCAGATATTCGACAAGTTGGTCCACAGCGATTCGTTCAAGGGCCTTCAAGAGTGGTGGTAGTATAGAGATGGGTCTATAGTTCCGGGAAGGCACGATCCCACTCTTGTACACAGGGTGACTACTGCAGCTTTCCATTTTTAGGGGAATACTGCAAGAAGGAGCAGAGGTTAAAGATATTGGTGAGAGGGACAGGATTTCTTCAAGTGAGAGTGAGATTAGTTTCAGATCGAGGTTATCCCACTGAATCTCCCAAGCACTTTGTGCAGATATTTCCTAGGCTTCTCTGAAGGTAATAGTCTTGAAGTGAAAGTGGGGATGTGATGGGCATTGCGTGGGAGTAGCAGGGATGGTGTGGGAGAAGAAGTCGGCCGGGAGAACATGCTGCAGCTCAGTGAAGGCATTGTTAAAGATGTTAGCGATAGATTTAGGGTCTAGGATTGAGGAGCCATCAACACGAAGCATGGTAGGGGGCCATGTTGGGCTCCCGCCTGGTGACCTCATTTAGATTAGCTCAGAATTTGTGCCCATCATTCCAGTTCTTGGTTAGGGCATCTTTATAGTATACATTTTGGGCTAAATGGATGGTCCTGGTAGAGTTGTTCCTCAGCGTTTGTAGTTCAGGATATCAGACTGCTTGCCAGTGGCCCTAGCTATATGGAAGAGGTGGTCTTTATTTTCATTAGTTCAGGGGTGTCAGGGCTGATCCAGGGGTTAAAGTAGCCTTTGATCTTCCGCTTTTCTATGGGAGCATGGGTGTCACAGATTATACTGAAGAGGAGGATAAAATGGTCAAGCACGTTGTCAATGTCGGAAGCCTCAAAAACCGAGAAACAGTCAGCACTGAGGAGATCCATTTTGAGGCGGTCAGCATGACAAGATTGAGAACCCTGCTGGTGATTGTTCTAGGAGGGGTTTAAGAAATTATTAACCCAACTGAACATGACAGGGGTGGTCACTGATGTCCATCTGGGAGGGCGGAGGTGTTAGAGGCATGCTCAGGTCGGTTAGTGAGCACCCAGTCAATCTAGTGAGCACCCAGTCAATGAAAGTACTAGTGCATCCTGTGAGTTAGTCCTAGTGGGTGTTTCAATGAGTTGGGTAAAGTGGATAGCCTGAATTGCAACCTTGAATTGGTTAGCTTCAGGGGCAAGCCAATTAATATTGAAATCACCTAAGAGTATAACCTCAGAGCTTAGGGTTAGGCTTCCAAGACAGCCTATGATGGCATGGAGACCTTGGGCTGAGTTCTTTGGGGGTTGTAGACAGATAGAATTGTGACAGTTTTGTTGGGGGCCCCAAGAAGGATGTTAATGGCAAGGACCTGGGAGAATGTCTCTAGGCTGGGTAAATTCAGGACTTTGCCCTGAAGACTGTCCTTAAGGTGGATTACACAGTTATTTTATTTATTTATTTATTTTTTGTACTTGCTATTTATCCTCCTCCTGCTTGTCAGAGCCCCACATTATTGGGAGTTGCCTATGGTGTCTGCCCCTCTCTCCATCTACCTGAGCCTGTGGGTGAACCCCCATGGAGCTGTGGCTATACCCCCAGGCAGGTACAAAGTGGGGCACATACACCCGAAGTCTTCCTTGTTCTTGCTGACCATCCAGGCAGGACAGGCAAGTGGGAGTTCTGGGGTCTGCACTGGGTGCTCTGCCTCCCTGGCACTTGAGAGCTGATTTTTCCCTGTTCTGGGGGTCATGATGTGCACCCAGATGTCAAGGCGCAACTGCTGATGTCCATCATGCCCCAACCCCTCAGGGTGACTCTGACTCTTGCTGTGCCTCCAGCCTCCACCGGGGTCAGTCAGCACCTAGACTCAACTGCCCCTCCCCAGAGAAGGTGAGAAGTCCCTGGATACTGGAGCCTCCTCCCCAGCTGGGCCTCCGTCTCCTGGGCACGTTCCTGAATCTGGGTCAATGGCATCGGGAGCAGTAACACTACTTCTGCGCTGGCGGGCCTGCTTATTTTATTTATTTATTCTGTTCATTTATATTGACCATAAGTGCACTAGACACTAATGTTGCCTATTTTTCAGGCATGGTCTGGGAGGTTACATACAGTAAATGGGAAACAAAAGTGAATTATAGGCAAATTAAATAAGGAGATAACAAGTAGTACAAATTTTCCAAAATAACATATAGTCATACAACGAACATTAGAAGCAAGACGAGGCAGTCAAATAATACAACGTAGCACAATAACAGTGGCACAGGCACTGTTTCAACCACATTAACAACAAATAGGGGTGGGTACTGGGGAAAGAGGAATGGTGTGGGAAGATCAAGATAGGAACAAGTGCCAGGACAGCGTAAATAAAAGGGGTCAGGCAAGTACATGGGTGCACCAACTGAAGAGCATGGTTCTGAACTGGCAAGAACTTTATTGAGTTCCAGCTTAAAGCTCGAGGATTGAGAGTTCCAGAGAGTCAGCGGTGGGAGTTCCAAATCTTTGAAGTGTTGACAGAGAAGGCATTTTCATCCATTTTAGTGTTGCACTTTGGTTGGACAAGTTGGACTTATCGGCAGATGTTAACAGGTAGGCAGAGTGAACAGATTTTAACAGTAAGGCCAGCTTGTCTGGTTTGGGGAAACAATGATGTTTCTAATGAACAACAGTCTGCTTCTGTGTCCGTTCTAAATCAAGCATAAATCTGGTTTCCATGCTGAAATTTGCCAAAAGAGCTGTAATTACTTTTCTCCTTGACTGTTAAGACCCTTATCCTTCTGTTTAGAGTGTTACATCTAGGGATACTGTGTGATTACACTACTTTTCAAATTCTGTGCTTACGTCAGCTCCTACACAACCGATCACCTCTCCCTACTGAAGTTCCTACTAAGCCTCATTTATGTCCTCCTTAAATATTACAGAAGGACTATGACTGATGTAACATTAGTACTTACTTGCATTAATTGTTTTTACTTGTGTTATTTGGCTGTATTGTAAATATCTCTGTATGCATTGTATCATTTGAACCAGAGCTAACCAGATCCATCTTGTAAATGAGCTTGCTCAACGATGTTCACCTGGATAAATAAAGATTTTGATTGATTGGTTGATGGAAGTGGAGTTGTATTTACAGTAAGCTGAGGGCTAGCCAGCCCAGGCTGGAGTATAGTGAGCATCGGTGAGTAGCTTAGCAACAGACAAAGCAAAGTGGCAAATGTTATTCTAGCAGATGTCCCACTTGTGGAGGAGCCCTCTTGAAGATTCTGGAAGGCAATCATCCCATAGGCCAGTTTTGATCTCAGAACCCCTGAGCGATAGCTAGCCTTGCTGCAGATGTGAGGCTGTGTCTGATTTTGTATACAATACCAAGCTGTATATTGACTGTTTCATCATAGTAGTGAGGAGCAGGTTGTAGTCAGGGCCAGGTCTAAAGTGACTCCCAGATATTTCAAAGAAGAGACAATGCTGATGGGGGTGTCATTAGATGCTTTGATGCAAAGTGGCTGGTGACAGGCTCTGATTCTGGGTCCTGAGCCAAAGAGCATGGCAACTGTTTTTTGTTGTTGAGGGCAAGTTTATTTTGCTTTAACCAGTTTTGGAAAATGCTGAAATTGAGATTAAGGTTCTAGTTTGTGTCAGATAGGTCAGAGGAGTCGGGTGGAGAACCAAGTCATCAGCGTATAACAGGGCAGAGCATGTGCTGGATAGCGGGGAGATCATTCCACGAAGATCAAAAACAGTCGAGGGCCCAAAATGGATCCCTGGGAACTCCTATCCAGGTGAGGAGGAAAGAGTGGACTTGGCATTTTCAATCTGGATGAATTGCTGTCACTTCGAGATAGTTAAAGAACCATGTAGTTGCAGGGGTGGAGAAACCAAGGGTGGACAGCTTGGACAGGAGCATTGGATGGTCCACCAAATCAAATGCCTTCATGAGGACTATGAAGAGCACCCTGAGGGAGCCTTTATCCATGGCAAGCCTGTATCACTGGTGAATTGGGTAAGAACAGTGGAGGTGCTGTGCCTTGTCTAAAACCATATTGATCTGGTGTGAGAAGATTGTGATCCTGGAGGTGGTCTAAGACCTGGGCAGCTACGATCTTCTCCAAGATTCTTATTGCTTACTTAAACAGTGATTATTCAGAAAAACAGAAATACTGATGAAAACTTGGTCCTAAGCCATATTAAAAGTGCTCCTTTCATTAGCTCAACTGTAAAAAAAAAAAAAAAAGGGTTTGGGTGACCCTGTGGTGAGAAGGTTGAGGCACTAGGTGCAACACTTCCTACTCACACTGGCAGCCTGTGTTCAGGAACAGACCACAGTTCCTTGAGGGCTGGCTGGGAAGGAGGATTGAGTGTCCAGAGGCTGCTCTCCTCCTTTGGGAGGGGGGACAGTGTCCGCTGCTTAACT
Source organism: Neoceratodus forsteri (assembly GCA_016271365.2). NCBI lineage: Eukaryota > Metazoa > Chordata > Ceratodontiformes > Ceratodontidae > Neoceratodus > Neoceratodus forsteri. Next base: position 1,793,860,718 of record CM057455.1, on the reverse strand, counting down.
GCCACACAGCAGAAGCCGGGGCACAGCAGGTGGTCACACACATTTCTCCACTGGACACAGACCTTGACAGTGCACAGCATCTTCACATTGTTCATGTGCATCATTGCACTCAGGCTGGCCCAAGCTGGGTGGGAGAAAGGGAAGAAACATTCTCCATCCTCAGGATGGAACCACTGACCCACAGGCTCTGCAGCACCTACTGGGACCCACTCACCCATGGAGGAAACAAGTACTGAAAGTCCCAAGGACTGTGGGTGATGTAGCTGGAGGTCAACAGATGAAGGCAGCAGTGGGAGGAGAACAAGAAGAAAAAAGGTAAATAAAAAGCAAGTGGTAAAGCAGACCCAGAATCATAAAAAGAAAGGGCATCATACAAGTTGGGAGATAAGAAGCAATCTAAAATAGAACAAAAAGTAGAGATCACATTTTCACCACTACCTTGCACTGTCGCTTTAACAAAGAACGAACCCCATGTAGCAACAGAATCTTGAGCATGGTCTGAAATGTTTCCAAGAATACACTGAATAAGTCTGGACTGACAGGGGAAAAAACAGCTCAAGCTAAGTAAGCCATTAATACGAGAATGATACTCATTGCCAAGAAAACTGTACATGGGTGATTACCTAAACAGATTCTCACCAGGATAGAGGTGGTGGTGGAGGCAAGGCTCTCAGATCTACAGGAGTTCCTGTATTTTACAGTAAAATGGAGTCATCTACATGGAAATTATTCTATGGACTTACATCGGTTATACAGGAAAACAGAATGATAGGTCTTCCTTAGGAAGAAAGGTAATCTACAAGAAAACATAAAATTGCTGTGGACTTACAGTGAAAATGCCAAATCAATCTGGGAGTACTGAAAAGACAGCAACAGGTGTCTTGATGGTACTGATGCATTTCTTATAGGTTGATTTGCCAAAACACAAGCAGTAATTGCTCCCAACAATACATGCAATACAGAATTCTGACTGACTCCCAATGGTGGATCCAGGATTACCGAAGATACTGCAGCAACAGGACCCTTATTTGTCATTTAGATGGAATAGAACCAATCAAACCTAATATAATATATTTTAACAAAAATTTACTTTATCATGGCACACTACCAAGAGTTATGTTCAGTATGAGGTAGTAGACTGAAATGTTTTCTGCCTGCTTGCTAACTATACCTCTCAACCCTTTGTCACTGAAATGAGGGCACAGACACTCAAAATGAGGAATAATGAGGGCAAATTTTCAAACATGAAGATGCAAGCTCAGAACACTGTGGAAACCATTATGTTTACTTTTATAAAGTTTAAATTTCTGCTGTAAAGTCTGAATTTAAAGCACAATCTCTGTGTGGGCAGCACCTTTTCCATGAGGGATGGATGAGGGACAGAGCAATTTTGAGGGTAAAATGAGGGACATCCCTCACAGCCAGGGATAGCTGAGAGGTATGTTGCTAACAGCCCAACCCATTTAAGTCTGCCCCTTTCATTATTATCACAGACCCTTTTGTGCTTGCCGTGCGTGCAAGTGCAGCAAACACTTTGGTATGAGAGTGCCTTTTGAAGGGTGGACACTGTCAACTCAATGCAGAGCAGTATGCAGGGGCACAACAGTGCCACACCAATCAGCACCAGGTTGACTATGATGGAGTTTCTGGCTTCGGGGCAGGGATGGTCACCAACTTCAAAGAAGATGCCATGCCTTTGTTCCGTGCCACCCAGCAAGCCAGGCTGATCTGTCATGGTCAGCCTGGAATGCATGGAATGTGTGCCTGCCCATCCATCGATGTCTGTTGCTGGTGGCTCTAACTGTCCCCAATGCTCCCTCCTTGTCAGCTCCACCCCCATACACACACACAAACAGTAGTGACACTGGGGTGCTCAATTCCCAGTGTCTTTCTGTAAGATAAAGAAAACTGTCCTTGTTGTGTCATGTTTTTCTATGCCCTGAAAATAAGAAAACCATCCATTGACATCTGTTTCACCTGGCCACACAAACATAACTCAGTGACTGTGACACTGGGGTGCCCAATCCCCAATGTCCTCCATTAATAAAAAAAAGTCCCTGAAATAAAGAAAACTGTCCCTTGTCATTTTTTAACCTGAAAAAAGAAAAACGTCCATCTCTGTCTGCTGCGCCATTACTACCCCCTACTGACCTTCCCATCAGGGCCCACCCTCCACCCCATACTTACTTACTGAAGGTCTGTCACCATACTCATCTCTGGACCACAGACACGTCTTCACTCTTCAAAGCCCAACCGCGAACTGAGGTAAGTGCTTCAATGTATTTCAATGGGTTTTCAGTTTCAATGTATTTCAATGGGGTTTTCAACTTAGTGGCATAACTTGGCCATTTTAGTATTTTTCTCCAAATTTTCAACATACCTTTTTGGGACCCCACCTCATGAACAATTAAGTGACACTAGACAATTCTGTCCCAAAAGGTGATTTTGTGGTCCCTCGCAAATTCACCTTTTGGGCAGGAGTTGAACTATTTTCTCCACCTTTGTTCATGAGGTAGTGTCATAAGATGGCTATGTTAAAAATTGGTGTAAAAATATAAAAACCCCAAAAACAAAGTTATGAGCCTGCGTTGAAATTTATGACATGAGCTCATAACTTTGGCAATTTCAATATTTTGACCCAAATTTTCAACATAGCCATTTCTTCACAGCACCTCATAGAATGTGACAGCTGTCATTTTCAGATCCTGGCCATAATGTTTTTGCATCCCAAAGGCGATTTCATAGTCACTGCATGAAATCACCTTTCGGGCAGAGCTAAAATTGCATTGAATTTGTTCATGAAGTGGGTGTAAGAAACTATGTTGAAAATTTAACTATTAGTAAACAATAAAGTTATGAACCTGCATTGAAATTTGCAAATGCAGGCTCGTAACTGGCAACATTCAATATTTGACCCCAAATTTTCAACATAACCATTTCTTCACAGCACCTCATGAATGTGACAGCTGTCATTTTTGGGTCCTGGCCAAAATTTGTTTTTCATCTGACAGATGATTCTGCAGTTGCTGCGTGAAATCATCTTTCATCCAGGACTTGAAAATTTACTCTGCACTTGCTCATGAGGTTGGTCATAAGAATGGTATGTTGAAGATTTGCACCACAAATATTAACAAACAAGACAGTAGTTACACTGCCCAACATCATCACTTTTACTTTGCATTCTCAAATGTTAACATAATGAATCCTTCACTGAAGCAGTTTTCAAACACACCCTATGACACCAGTGCACATGAACAGCTTGTTTAAAATCCTAGATCCAACACTGCTATCTTAGAATGCCTTCTGTTGGGAGTGTTTCCGTGGAGCTAGGCAAAGTGCATGATTGACAAGGTAGAGTGGGCTACATAGTCAATGTAATTCTAAACACAACTTGTGGTGACCTAGGGAAGGACCTCTAGTTCTCTGTGGCAGTTTAATCCTATTTCTGTGGTAGACCTTCCAGGCTTCTGTGGCAGCATTTTATTTCTGTGGCATGGAATTTTTACTTCTGTGTTGGTGTACAGTCCTGCCATTCACTCAAATACAATGTAATTTCACTAATGACATCACTTGCTGAGCATAGGAGGGCTTCAGGATAAACAGGGACAGAGCCAGGCAGTATGGAAAAATTGTTCAAAGAAATGGAAAAGAATAACAAGTTTAATTGCACTATGCTTATTTCTGTTGCTGGATGCAAGTTTTGTGAAACATTCTGCGGCTGTGAAATTGTAGAATTCTAGAGCCTTGTCCATGGATGACCCAGTGGTTGCACTTTTAATGAAGGACCAGTCATTAAATGTTAAACAAATACAAAATCACACATCCGCCACAATGCAAAGCATCATGGGCTGCATATGCAAATCACCACAGAATATTATGCTGGTTCAACTTTAAGCAGAAATGCATGGTGCCAAAAGGCCTCTCACACAGTTTGCAAAGGTGCCAACAGAAGACATAGACACGTGTTTAGTCTACCAGGACTCATCAGTATGCCTTGTCTGTTTGACACCCCTTTGGAATGAACCAGCTACCCTAAGATGGTCTATCTGGGTTATGTTGTGGTGAACCCATTTAAAACAAAAACAATTTAAAGACAAAAGAACCTCTGTCGCAAGCACTGAGGCAATAGTTACCCAAGGGGCATTTGGCGGGAAGCCAAGTTTCAAAGAAATACAAAATCACACATGCCCCACAATGCAAAGCATCATGGGCTGCATATGCAAATCACCACAGAATATTATGCTGGTTCAACTTTAAGCAGAACTGCATGGTGCCAAAGGCCTCTCACACAGTTTGCAAAGGGTGCCAACAGAAGACATGAAACACGTGTTCGTGATTTGCATATGCAGCCTATGATGCTTTGCATTGTGAGCGGCATGTGATGTTGTATTTCTTGACAACTGGCCAAAATAAATGCCACTAGAGGTAACCATTGCCTCAGTGCTTACACAGAGGTTCTTTATCTTTAAATTGTTTTTGTTTTAATTGGGTTCACCACAACATGACCCAGATAGTCCATCTTAGGCTGGTTCATTAAAGGGGTCAACAGACTAGGCATACTGATGAGTCTAGTAGGATGAAACATGTGTCTATGTCTTCTGTTGGCACCCTTTGCAAACTGTGTGTGAGTCTTTCGCACCATGCATTTCTGCTTAAAGTTGAACCAGCATAATATTCTGTGTGATTTGCACATGCAGCCCATGATGCTTTGCATTGTGGGGGCATGTGTAATTTGTATTTTTAAAACTTGGCTTCCCGCCCAATGCCCCTTGGTGTAACCATTGCCTCAGTGCTTGCGCACAGAGGTTCTTTGTCTTTTAAATTGTTGTTTATTTTAATTGGGTTAGCCACAACATAACCCAGATAGACCATCTTAGAGTAGCTGGTTCATTCCAAGGGGTGTCAAACAGGCGAGGCATACTGATGAGTCCTGGTAGGATGAAACATGTGTCTATGTTTTCTGTTGGCACCCTTTGCAAACTATGTACAAGACTTTTCGCACCATGCATTTCTGCTTAAAGTTGAACCAGCATAATATTCTGTGGTGATTTGCATATACAGCCCATGATGCTTTGCATTGTGGGGCATGTGTGATTTTGTATTTCTTTGAAACTTGGCTTCCGGCCAAATGCCCTTAGGGTAACCATTGCCTCAGTGCTTGCACACAGAGTTTTTGTCTATTAAATGTTAGTTCTTTTTCAGTTATTTTTGAAGAATTCCTTCTCCTTTAGCTTGCATCACCACTAGATCATTTTGAATTGGGTAATGAGGACTAGGTTGTCACAAATTTTGTTTTAAATAGATTTGAACTGTTCTTGAACCTCGGAGGTAAAGATCTTAATTAGAACTAGAACACCAGAGGGCAGCAGTATGCACGATCAGTCAGACTGTCTTTTTTTCAGAAGGCCAGTTTTTTGCTAGCAGCAGCTCAGGGCAGCTTTTTCTTCACATTACATTACTCATTTTTTTTCACCTAGATTGGCCAGTTAGTGTTCAGCACAGACTGGCTCTGTTCAACTGTCAGTCCACCTCTCCAGGCCTATTCATGCAGGGGTGGGATTTTGCCAAACAATCAACTCAATCAGTATCAGCTGCTTGCTCTGTCATTGCAGGGAGGGGCTCTCTAAATCTTTTTAAAAGTTTACTCATACCTCTCAACACCCTGCCTCTTAAATCAGAGATAATGCTGACAATTATTGAGGACACATCGTAAAAATTATTAACAGCCACTTGGAAATTGGCAGAATAAGTGTCTTATTGCAAATTAGTTTTTCTGAAGATGATTAAGTCTGTAATTCTAATGTTTGGCATTTGTTATTGTTTACATTTCCCATAGTTCAGTCATGAATATAACAATAATTTCGATAAAGACAGAGGAAATTTTTGAGGCAAAATCAGGGATGTTCCTGAAAATCAGGGGCAACTGAAAGGTATGCTAGAGTCCGGTTACCCAGTGATGCATGGGGAGATGTGTCAGTCAGAGCAGGAGGGAGTGCATGTGCAGCAGAATGGACTGGAAGCCTGAGGGATAAGTTAGAACATATCTGGGAGGATTGAGAGGGGAGCACCAGAGGCCAAAGAAATCCCACGAGAACTGGGTCCATTCAAATATCAGATGTTAAGTCACATGATCAGAGCAGCATGATCATTGCGTCTGTGGTACAGTTAGACTATGGAGGACAAAAAGTTGATATATGTTTTGCACTGCTAGGTTATTTTGTATTCAATGAAAGCAAGATTTAAAGCTGCAGTATCTGTTAGGTAGAAAAATATTTCATTATATAGTTTTTTTCAGCAAAACATATTTCTGACACCCTTATATTTATCAACAGTTTGTTTTCAATTTCTTCAGATATGTTTAAAACAGCTTTTATTGCTAATGTTGTAATTAATGACTCATGTCAATAAAGATGGCTGCTACTGTTTACTTTTGAAAATCTCTTCTGTTAAGGTTAGCTTTGATTACACAAATTAGTCATACTGTATTTGCTGTATTTGGATTATGCTAGCCCACCATTCTAATGGTAAATATCTTAGCATCACACCAAGATTTTTATCTTATTCACGGCAGGCGTAACTAGTGAGCAGGAACATTTAAAACTTCAGAATCGCATATCTCAGCTCATGAATAAAATAACATGAAATGAAAACAGATAGTGTTGTTTTTGCCAGACACACATTATCACTAAAAACTGTATGATGATTTTGTTTCCAGCAACAATTGCTGCTGTTTTAAAATATATATTTCAAACCATGGTGGTAGAGGCACACCATGTCAAAAAGAAACTTTTCCTGAGCAAGGGCAGTCAATACCTGTATCACTGAAGTGAGAGGGAGGGTGCTGTCTCTTGGCCTACAGAGACATGAGGCGCTTTTACACACACACACTGCTGTTCGAAACTAGCATTACCTGTCCAGCGCCGATACAGCCTGTTCCGCTTCACGGCCTGATTAAGGCGAGTTCTGTGTTTCACCACAACATCGCTCTGCCATCCGTGTGATTGCAGTACTCCTTGTGAGATTACCAGGGGGAGCTTAGAGCTAGAGTTGTTGCGCCGGAATGGGCGCTTTACACTGCATGCTGCAACGGCACATTTGGGGACAGACCACCTAAGCCAGGAATGCGGTTCAGGCGACCGCTCATTTTACAATGGAACAAAAACATTTACACAGCATTGGATGGACGGTAAGGTCCTTCTGTACACTTATTCCGTTATAAGACTGCATGTGTTAAAGTGCCTATGCTTTACAGTAATCAACTGCTGCTTACTTATGCATTATTTTGATCTAGCAATAACAAAATGAACACTGAGACATCATTCTGGGCTGCTTTAAGAATGTTACTTGTTAGGGTTCAGCAGCTTCAGCACCATTTAATTAACATGGTATCATAGTAATTTATGGTGGGAGGGACCCTAGGTCCATCATGTTCCCCTCCACTACAAGCAGGGATAAAAAGTAATTAAAGCAAACATGTACTCATTTGACGGGATCCTCTTCCCACTGTATTATGCAGCATACAAACTGTTTTCCCTGGTAGGCAGAAATTTACCCAGGTTTTTTTTTTTTTCATTTAGTGTACTTTATTGGAAGGAAAATTGTTCTAACCATCCATACATAGATGTATTCCAAGAGTATTACATAATGATGTAACAAATCATGACAGAGTGATGAGTTAACACAGTCATATGACCTGGTATCTGCCAATATATCAGATCGTAGCCACATACATCCTACAAACATGTTTCTACCTTAATACAAATGTACTTATTTATATTGACTTAATTTCCCTACATATCCTTCCCTCCCATCCCCTTTCCCCTGTAACCCCCTCCCTATTGCACGCAAGATCCTAGTGCTATAACTTCTACTTTTGTTCTTTTCCATAGCCATCGAGAGTCAAGTTTCCATACAAATAAAATGGGCTATAGACTCTCGGAAGTTGTCATTCCTCTAATCTCATTCACATAACGGTCAGCAATGTGTGCAGAGGCGCCAGACTCTTAGATAATAATGTGGTCTTTGAGCATTTGAGCGGTGATATTCTCTTCCTGGAGGGCAAACAATATCTCCTTAAGCCATTCTGTAAGGAGGAGCAGTTTGATCTAACCAGTGCCTTAAAATTACCTTTTTAGCGCATAACGATATCAAGGCCATATGTTTTCGTTGATTTCCCATTAGATAGTCCCCATAATCCCCAATATGCAAATCTCAGGTCTAAAAGCTTCAGTGAGTCCTAAAGAGAATCAATTTTGTTTTAATTGCTTCCCATAATGGTAGTGCTTTCTCACAACCCCACATTATATGTAACAAAGTCCCAGGATGTTTCGACATTTGTTACACAAATCAGAGGAGAGTTTTCCCATTTATGTAGTTTAATTGGTGTATAATACAAATTGTGTATAACATAGAATTGTAAGATACGATATCTGGGCCATTTTATATCTTGGTATAAATGGGTCCAGACTGTGAGCCATGACGCTGTTGGGATGGTGTCGCGGTAACATCTGGTCTCAAATGAGATGCGGAGGAGCCTTCCTCTCCTCAAAACCCTTCCTTAGAAGCCAGTAGAAATGAGAAATTAAATGAGAAGAGGGTAGGTTAGGAATAGATGATAGGAGGGTCCAGCCATATTCTGGTCCCATAGGCCAGGACCAAAATGTTGTGTAAGCATATGTGTCAGTTGTAAGTATTTAAAGCAAAAAGCGGGCAAATTAAAATTACGACATGCCAGTTGAAAAGACATAAGTATCTGCTCCCTTATTAGATCGGCCACTCTAACATTGTTCCCCGATGACCAAAATTGAGAGGTGATGGGACGTTTGCCAATTTTAAAATTTGGATTGTATAAAAGGTTGTGAGACATCTGTTTTTAATGAAATTTGGAATACCTTACAAATCTGAGTGTGCACTTGAAGTGTGGTTTTAATCGGGGTATTCTGGAGAGTCTTAGGAATATTTTTAATGGGTACATAAACTAGAGCTTTAAGATCACATTCAGCCGGACCGACATAGGGATTCTTCTATTTGTAACCATAAAGGAGAGTATTGTACTAACCCTTCTCTCTGTCCACTTGTTAACCAGCGAGCAAGAACCGCATTAGTAATAGAAAAATTATAAAGGAGAAAGTCTGGAATTTGCAACCCACCTGCATTTTCAGTACGCTGCAATTAAATAAGGCCCTTCTGGTAGATGCGCTTCCCATATGAATTTAGAGATCATACTATGGATTTGTGTAAACCATTGTTTCGGGAGAAAGGCATTTATCATTTGTAGGGGATATAATAATTGGGGCAAAACATTCATTTTATCATGCTGATTCATTCCCAAAAGGAGGCGGGAGCAAGGCCCACGGGCCAAGTCAAGTTTTATATGGGCTAATACCTTATCTAAGTTATGTAGTTTCATTGTGAATACTGAACAAGAAAGATATATCCCTAAATACTTCATTCTATCATTCAGCCAACAGAGATCTAAGTGGGAGATTTCAGCTGAAAACGGATAGACATTCAAGGGCATTACTTCCGCTTTGGAGGTGTTAAGTTTATAGTTAGAAAATTCTCTGAATTCCTTTATATCTTGAATGCGGCATAATCGATGAAGAAGGGTATGATACATGAAGTAAAATGTCATCTGCATATGCTGAAAGTGTGTATTGATGTGGCCCTATCGTATGCCTGAAACTAAGGGGAAAGATTTATACACCTTATAAGTAGTTCAAGATCAAGATTAAATAAAAGGGGATAACGGACATCCCTGCCTAGTGCCCTGTTGTAAGATAACTGATTGTGAAAGGAGACCATTACAGAGTATCCGTGCAGTTGGATTTGTATAAAGAACTTTGATCCAATTAATGTATTGGTGGGAATACCAAATTTGGGGAGAAGATGGAAGAGATAGTCCCAAGATACTCTATTGAATGCTTTTCTTCGTCAGAGAGACCAATACAGATGGGATTTGAGAATCCCTGGATGCAGAAATCAAGTGAGCTAATTCGCATGTGGTGCGGAGGGACCCTCCCGCCACAAAACCCACTTGTTCTCTACTACGAGTCTGTGCCATACTCTAGCCATCCTATTGGTATATCTTTGCCAATATTTTCATATTGACATTAATCAGAGATATCGGACGATGGTTAGTAATTTGTAGTGGATCTCGTCCTGGTTTGGGTATGACTACAATTATTGCCTCGGTAAGGGTAGGGTCCACTATACCATGTTTGTATATATAATTAAATACATTTAAAAGAATTGGCGTTAATTGTTTATTAAAAGTTTTATAAAAATCTGGAGTGTATCCATCTGGGCCAGGGCTTTGTCCGACGGGAGGGATTCGATGACAGAATTTATTTCGCAGCCGATATTGGAGACTTAAGTAATTCCGCTTGGTCTGAGTCTAATTGTGGAAGTGAAATTGGTTGCAAGAACTGATCTACCTTAGTTAAATTGCAGTTTGTGATTGATTGCAGTATAACTCCTATAGTACTCCTGAAAACTCTGGACAATCTCTTTAGGAGAGGTAGTAATTTGCCCTTGTCTATTACGAATACAGGAATTATTCTGTCCACAATTTGTGTTTTAAGATGAAGAGCCAGCAATTTGCTTGCCTTGTCACCCTGGTCAAAATAGTGAATTTTAGAACGTAAAAGCAACTGTTCGGTCTTTTCTGTTAAGATAGAATTGTATTGAGCTCTTAGAATCTCTACCTTGTGAAATTCTTCGGGGCTGAGTCATTGAAAGTGTTTCTTCCAGTCTTCTGATCTCATTAAGGAGATCAGACATAACTGGGAGGTAATTTTCTTCCTAATAGTGGCCAGTTGAATAAGCTCTCCCATAAGGAACATTTAAAGGTTCCCCAAAGATAGTCTAGTTTCTTTGTAGAAGAATATTATCCATGAAGAAGTTATTAATAAAGATTTTTAACTGGAAATCAATCGATCTGATTTCAGAAGCTGGTTATTACATTTCCAAACCTTGTCCCTGGCTAAAGAAAGTCCTGGCGTCCAACAAAGTAATGTGGGGTGGTGGTCTGATATGACCTTGGAGAGATAATTGCATGACCTCACCATGGGAGGTGACCAGTGTCCTCCAGAAAATAATCAATACATGAGGCAGAGTTGTGGGTGTGGAATAAAATGAATAGTCTCCTAGTCTCTGGGTGGGTCAGAAGTTGGTCAACTGGGTGGCAAACTGGTTGACGGGCAGAAAACAGAGAGTGGTGGTAAATGGTATACAGTCAGAAGAGATGCAAGTCACAAGTGGGTACCTCAGGGATCAGTTCTGGGGCCAGTCCTCTTCAACATCTTCATTAGTGACCTTGCAGATGGACTAGAGGGTAAGGCTTGTCTGTTTGCAGTTGACACCAAGATCTGCAACAGAGTAGATGATCCAGATGGGGTGGGCAGAATGAGAAGAGATCTGGATAAACTAGCAAAATGGTCAGAAGAGTGGCAACTGGATTTAATGCAAAGAAGTGCAAAATCATGCACATAGGGAAAACCCTGAAGCCACCTATAGGCTGGGAGGAGTTGCTAGCAGTCACAAAGGAAGAAAGAGACTTGAGCATCATCATCACTGATGACCTGAAATCATCCAAGCAGACCTCTAAAGCAGTAGGTAAGGCTAGGGGGTGTTAGGGTATATTAGCAGAGTATCACAAGTCGTAAGAGGGAGGTAATAATCCCTCTTTACAAGACACTGGTTAGGCCCCATCTGGAGTACTGCATGCAGTATTGGAGGCCACACCTTCACAAGGACATTAACCAAATTGAGGCAGTCCAGAGAAGGGCAACCAAATTGGTGCAGGGACTGTATCAGAAGACCTATGAAGACAGACTAACAGAGCTCAATATGTATACCCTTGAGCAAAGGAGGAGAGAGGTGATATGATCGAGGCATTCAAACACCTTAAGGGCATTAACAAGGTGAAAGAGTCTAACATGTTTAAATGTAAGAAAATAGCAGGACAAGAGGACACAGCATGAGATTAGAGGGGGCTGATTAAGGGGAATGTGAGAATTCTTTTTCACAGAAAGGGTGGTGGATGCATGGAATGGCTTACCACAAAGTGGTGGCTATGAATACAGTGCAGGGCTTCAAACAGGCATGGGATAGGCATAAGGGAGCAATACAAATGACTATGAATAGATAGGCCACTGACAGAGCAAAAGCTGATGGCACATTTATAAGGTAGAAAAGAAATGGGCAGACTGGATGGCCTTGCGGTCCTTATCTGCCGTCAACTTCTATGTTTCTATGTTTCTATGTTTCTGAGGAATAATGCTCTCCAAGGGTCTATCAATCCCACCGACTTCATCAGTTCCCTAAGTGCAAACTGTACCAGTGACAGTGATGTCCCTGACCCTCTTGAGCGATCTAGAGTATTACAGTACACTAGGTTCCAGTCGCCTCCTAACACTATGGGGAGAGATGCCCAGGGGTCAAGTTGTTCAAGAGAGATACAAAAATTGAGAGTCATCTCTTGTAGGTCCATAAATAGATCCCAATCGACCTCCGTGTGCCCAAGAAGAGCTTTAATTAAGATATACCTGTATTGGGAATCTATGATGGTGTCTAACAGGCGAAAGGGTATCCGTGTGCTATTAATATTGCAACCCCGGGTATCTGGACCACATCCTATCACCTGACCTACCCAGATCCATCTGAAACGAAGAGCCTGAGAAGAGGGTAGGTGTGTTTCTTGTAAAAGGCCACATCGATTTCTATTTTACTGAGATGTAACAGTATTTTCATTCTTTTCTTGAGAGATTGGGCACCTCTCACGTTCCAAGAACACTGCCTATATGAGACCATTAAGTTGACAATATAGTCAGAAGAACTTCTCTACTTATAGACTCTCCAAAGAAAAATAGCATACACATTTCCTAGTAAAATATACCTGTCCCCTTAGTACTGAGTTCCCATTTTCCCTTTTATCTCATTTATATTTTGTCCCTTCCTCCTATTTGTCCTTCCTTCTGATACCCCAAACCCCCATATGTCTGAAAAACTTAATTCTAGAATGAAATGATTCAAAATCAACTGTGGGGTTTACCACCCCAATAACTTGGCTCATGATCCCCTGACAAGGTGCTACCCCTCACCGCCTCCCTCCCGCCTGCCCTTACGTGATCTCAACATATAAACTATAATTCTCAAGATCCCTACAGCCAGGTACCTTAAATAGAGACCCTTTACCAATTGAAACATATAACATCTTTCCTGAAAAGCAAAGCTCTTATATCAGTTCGTCTGTACTATAGTGACTCCTTATTGTCTCTCCACACTGAACTGCAGCTTATATAGAAGAAAAGAAAAAAAAACAACAACCAACCCAGCTTGGCAGCCTCTATAGGGAAGGGATGAACAAAAGCAGATTCTTCTCTCTATAGTCCTCTAATTGTAGGGCTTAAGCTCTGAGTCTCTTCCATCCATCAATTAAAGGCACTATCGTTTGATAAACAAGAAACCCGAGATATCTAATCAATGTATCAGGCATATATCTTCTGTAGCAGTAGTGTCATTCCTTTATAACAGGAATGTTGTTAAAGTCAGTCAGCACACTAACCATTAATCTTTCATTTGTGTGTCATTCTACTGCATTCAAGGCCTACATCACAGCCATTACTGCCTCTCAACGGGCATGAAACAAGTCGAGAACAGCAATTGCAACCCTGGTAAGGCCTGCTCCGCCCGAATCAAAACTGTGCCAGGCATTTTATGTACGGAGAGTCGCACTGGGTATTGCACTCTATATTTTATACTGGCCGCAATGAGCTTGGTGACAGTAGGATGATATCGACCCTCCGCTGCCTAGTTGGGGCTGGTAGATCTTGAGCAAAACACAAGTTGCCCTTCCCATAGTACTTCATGAAGCTCTCAAGTTTTAGCCAAGATATGGGTCTTATCCAAGTAATTCAAGAATTTCAGGATCAACGGTCTGGGTGGTTTTCCAGAGGCGGCTTGGGTCTTAAATCACGATGTGCCCTTTCACATATACATAGTATTGTTAGGGGAAGGCCCAGCGATCTTGTTTAACAGCTTTTGCAGAAACAGTATCGGCGTCGATCCTCCGAATCCTCTGGAGACCGAAAATAAGGATATTATTTTGGCGACTCTGGCCTTCAGATCCTCCAATTTGGACTCCATCGCTGAATCTTTTGCCTTAAAGTCGTGACTTCAGGTTCCATTTTAGCTTGCCAGATTCTAGAGATTTGAGTGCGGGCGCCACATCTGAAATGGCTCTGGTCGCTTCTGTGAGGTCTCCTCACAGATTTCAGTTCAGTAGTAATATCTTTAATGCCATTTTGAAAGGTTGAAGTTCTTCCAGAAACCTTTTTCTGTTAGTGGGGTTGAGGTGGGTTGATTAGCCGAAGAAGGAAGCAGCCATTTAGCAGTGGCTCCGGACTGCCCTTTACGTCTTTAGATGTCTCTTTCCGGCGTTTGTGGCGGAGTATGCGGGTGGCGCTTGACGCATCTCCGCTTCCATGATGCTGAAATAGGCCGCAAGACCGAGAGAAGTTTCTTTACTGTTCGGATGTCTTTCCAGGTTCCACGTCCTCTCACGGCATTCCAAAGACTGTCCGGGAATAGTGCTTTGAGTAGTTCTGTTGATCGCAAGTAATTAAAGTTAGAGAATTGACCAGAAACGGAGATATGACAGGAGCCGATCCTCGGAGCTGCTAACTCATCAGCGGCATCACGTGACTCCTCAGAAATTTACCCAGGTTAACCTTAAAGGCCTGTCTTCATAGCCACAGTTTCTGCTGGTAGGCTCTTTCATGGGTTCCCACTCTCGGAGAGAAACAAATGCCTCCTAAATTTACCACCCCTGAGCTTCAGAGCATGACCCACATCCTGCTGGAGAACACCAGATCAAACATCTTCATATGTTTCATTTTGGCAATACCTGTGAGTGCGTGGAAGACTGAAATCATGTCCCTCCTTGCCTACTTTTCTCCAGAGGGAATATTAAGGGCTTCTAGCCTCTTCTCATAGATTTTGTTCCCCATACCTCTGATCATTTTGGTGATCCTGTGTTACGCCCTCTCAACTGCCTGTCTGTTTGCATTAGGAACCAGAACTGCATGCAGTACTCCATGCAGAGCCATAGGAAGGCATTTTGGTGCACTGGGCAAGACACTAATTTTGCCCCCATAAAGAGCTGGGGTCTGGAGGCCACAAAGTCCCAGAAGCTCTAGGGGTTTACATGCTCTGTGGTGAGTTTTGGGTTTTCTTAAAGAAAAACATACTTTTGTTATATGTTCCCTACCCTGATTTCAGGAAATGTTTCTCCGTGGAATCTGAGGTGTGGTGGAAGACTGTGGCTAGCATCAGAGTGTGCAGCTGCAATTGTTGTGGACAACTGGCTGACAAACAGTGTCATCAGCAACCCACCCTATAAGCATTTTTGAAATATACTGTGAAAGATTTCTACATAAAGCATGGGGGTATGTGGGTCCACTAGTACCTACTTTTACTTTTATTTTGTTTCTTTGTTTATAGGTACTAGTAGTGGGGATTGGAGTAGTGATTGAACTGACGCCCCAGATTGGGAGGGTGAGTGAGAACTTGAAGTCAGATAGATAGTACTTGTGGGCCTGGGCTTGCTGTGTGCACACAGGGTCAGTCACCCAACCCCAAGGCATGCAGCAGAGGCAGCAGTGAATTATTTATTAAGGCAACTTCACTACAGAGGAAATGAAAAATAATGCATTATTAATAATCCATCCTACTGGACTTTGGGCTTGAGTCAGGTCTGGCTAGCAGCATAACGGTGAGGTTGGTGGACAGTCGGTTTGTTCCCCCGCAACATACACCATCTCAGTTTAATTTGTGATCATCATCAATTCAAATCTATTTTGACAGACTGTCAATTCAACTTCAACATCATCCATTTTTATTGAACAAGTGACGAACACGTGGATGGAAAATACTGTAAATAAAATTTAGTCAGTGAGACATACACAATGAGTAAATCTCAATCTCTCATCATACATGCTGCATGTCTCTCAGAGACCTCTCAGTATCTCACTCTACACAGACAGAGTAGATGATTGCTCCTATGGCCTATGCTACTCCTGTCCACAGATAGAGTAGATGATCACTCCTGTGGCCTATGCTACTCCTGTCCACAGATAGAGTAGATGATCACTCCTGTGGCCTATGCTACTCCTGTCCACAGATAGAGTACATGATCGCTCCTGTGGCCTATGCTACTCCTGCCCACAGATAGAGTAGATGATCGCTCCTGTGGCCTATGCTACTCCTGTCCACTGACAGAGTACATGATCGCTCCTGTGGCCTATGCTACTCCTGTCCACAGATAGAGTAGATGATCGCTCCTGTGGCCTACACTACTCCTGTCCTGTTTCTCTACTGCTGCAATCTCCTGTCTCTAGTCTGTCTCGCTCTCAGTTCAACACCACTATTCTCTCCTCTCAGTGCCATGTGCTCTGCTCTTACCTTTATAGGGTGGGGTGGCTCTCCCACCCACGGATAAACTGTCGTTTCTGACTGGTGGTACAGAGTCTGTACCACATTATTTTTCTGGGCTGCAGCTGATGCATACCATGTGACCCTCCCCCAACTTGCTGGTCCACAGATGTGCCCATGCTGGAAGCAACTTGTAATTACAGGCAAATATCCGACATCAACCAAGAAAGTCAAATAATCATATTTAAAGAGATAGTGCTCACTTTAGTAAATTAATTTCAAAGTGAGATTCAGCTGAAAAGTGTGCCCCTGGGAGGCTTGCACATGGGGCGAGGCACTGCCCACCCCTCCTTCCTATGGTACTGAATCCATGAGGGCCTGATCAGGGCTAGGTAAAGTATCAGGATTACTTCTTCCTCCCCTGCTGGTCTCCCCTACCCGATACACTTCAGTATTCTACCAGCCCTGTTGACGCATCAGTTTACTGCTTGTCACATGTCACTTCTTGTCTGTGTCTAGATCCTACCTAGGTTTTTCTGCAAAGTGTAGCACCTGCCATTTGGCTACAATGAATCTGAGGTTCCAGGAGTCAGACCAATCACCCAGCTTGTTCAGATCGTCTGAAGTTTCCCCATCCTCAGGAGAGTCCACCACCCTGGCCACCTCAGTGTCATCGGCAAACTCATGTAACTTACTGGAGACTCCAGGGTAATTCTGCAATTTTTCTGTAATTTTGCCTCCTTTTCTCCCCCTCCTGGGTTGCACCTGGAAACAAGCTCAATGTCCTCTCCTGGTTACCAAACTTAAAAAAATGAATAATAATAAAAAAATTCAGGATAATATTTTAAAAAGACCAAGCATTGGAAAAAGTGACTTCAGATACTCACTTTTTCTACTCTGCATATAACCTACTGCATTTTCAGATTGTTTTGTACTAAGTATGTCTAATGCTGCAGCAGGAAAACTTTTAACGTGTGGGTGGGAGGGCAAAAGCAGAAGCATAATTTGCATTTCTTTAGCACTTTTCATGCACACTGAGGCCCTGTACGGCTTGCAGGATGCTCGTCTGCGTGCAGGTGTAGGTGGCTGTTGTACTTCTCAAGTTATAAAACCACAAATACTACAAACCCTGCCATAGCTATGTATCATCCTCTGTCACATCTCATACCCAGGTACAATTTCTTTGTGTTATCCTCCCATTCATGAGATGTATTACACTATCATCTTCTCTGTCTGCAACCCTACTAAAGGAAGCTATATCAGTGAAGTTTATTTCCTGCCCAGTTTAGCAGTGCCAGAACCCAATGAGATCAGCTGAGCTGAAAACTACAGTGATGCAGAACACAATGACATCAGCTGAGCCAATGTTGCTATGTTCCACTTAATCATAAGGCTTTACACACAGGTCTATGTAATGGAATATCTGTTATGGAAACAGTATTCCATTACATCCCTTGTGTGTAAAGTGCATTTGTTTCGCCTTGGTGAACGTCACCAAACCGCAATCTCTGCTTCTTGCGGTTTGCACCAACGCATTTTGTTTGATCTGGCTTGTAAAACAGCCATTCCGTAACACTGCATAAACTGCCATTAAGCAGCAAACTCTGGGAGAGCCGAAACAAATGGAGGCAGGGTTGGCCGAATACTGCAGGGTGTAAAAGAAACCTGAATGCAACAGAGTACAATGGCACCACACAGGTAATGCTTATTTTGTTTTATAAACCTGTGTAAAAGCCTTCAGTCTTCAGCTCAGCTGATGTCACTGGATCTGGAACTAAGTAATTAAAAATTAATTGGGCAGTAGAAAAGCTTCATTAATATGGGGACCTTAACCAGGAAAAAGTGGACTATTTAAAAAGTAACACAAAAACAATACACTGGGGTGATAAAACAGACTTCACATAAGCACATATTTACCATTATATTAAAAATAGAAACAACATAGTTTATGTTCTTTTTGCAAAAACATTAAAACCTTAGAACTTTTGTAAAAGAAGTGCTAGACTAGACTAAAACTAGAACTCAGAACTTCAGCGAGTTCTCACAGTCCTATGAGTAGTTTACACTTGCACTAATAAATATTAAGCAAATTATAAAGACTCTACTACTGTGTTTCATAGGCTGCATTTCTACAGGGCACCTCAGGATGAAGTTGCACACAATGCTTTTAGACATAGCAGAGAGTGTATCTGCCAGGCTGCAACAATTAGAAAGGATGAGAATCTTCCCCTCATGGGTGGGATACACACCTAATAAGAACACGTAGCTCTTTGAAGAAACTACGCAGTAGTGATTTTATATCATAATATCAAAACAGAAAATGTTCTTAGTACAGTATTTGTCCTTTCTACTTGCAGATCTACTCCCACCTCATGTAACAAGCATTTGTCAATGCCAAACGTTTGCTTGCTGATATTACTATTGGACGTGCAAGAGTCAGACAGATGCAGAATAGGAATGGCAGTGAAGTATTGAACTCATGCCAACCTCACCTCCACCCTGCAGAGATGGACAGGCATTGGGGTTTGCCTTTGGGTCATCATCCATAATGCTCACGGCATTTCACCTCACCCTATCCTGTAGACACCGACAAGTGTTGAGGTGTGCCTTGGGGTGTTTGGCTTCACAGACATCCCATTTCATTAGGACATACGCTGAAATGAGTGCAGTATAGGATAATGGGGTGAAGTCTGGGAGGAAGAGTCCAAGGCACACCACAATGCCTGGCACTGGCTTGGAGGGATGGGGTGGAATGGCATGAGCATTACAGCTGGCAATCCAAAGGCACACACCTGATGCCTCTCAGTCGGTACAGGGTGGGAAGTTATGGTTAGAAACCTTAACGTCCCAGGCGTTTGTTGGTATTTGCACTACAAATTTTCAACATGGCCTTTTGTGACCCACACCTCATGAAAGCATTTGGGACCTCTGCTCATGAACAGTGGCACTGTGATTTTGTTAATGTGTCCTGAACTTTGATTTCCCACAGCGACCGTGCCATTCTGTGCCAGATGTGCAAAAACACAGATTGGGCAGGATGTGAAGAATGACAGCTGTACCATTCATAGGGAGGTGTGAAGAGATGGCGATGTTGAAAATCTGGAGTGAAAATATTAAAATGCTCGAACTTCCACGTGTATGTGGCAACTGCACAATGCATGCTCGTAACACAGTCATTTACTGGAATTATTTCACCAAATTTTCAACATAGGCATTTGTGACCTCTGCTCATGAACAGTGTCACTGTGATTTTCTTAATCTGTCCCGAAAAATTGATTTCCCACAGCGACCGTGCCATTGTGTGCCAGATGTGGAAACACATATTTTGGGCAGGATGTGAAAAATGACAGCTGTACTGTTCATAAGGAGGTGTGAAAAATGCCAATGTTGAAAATCTGGAGTGAAAATATTACAAATTTGCCAAGTTATGAGGGTGCATGGAAACTGCAGAATGCTCCCCTTAACACAGTCATTTATGGACTTTTGTCACCCAATTTACAACATAGGCATTTTAGGACCTCTGCTCATGAACAGTGTCACTGTGATTTTCTTAATCTGTCCCAAACACTGATTTCCCACTGCAAGCGCTTATTTTGTTTATTTTATTTTAGTCTTTGGTAACTGGATAAGACCCACTAGGCACAAGTGCCTGTTTTCAGGGGCAACCTGGGAGCACTGGGTGGTTAAGTGACTTGCTCAGAGTCTTACAGTATGTAAGTGGAGGTTGTGAGAATCAAACTCAGGTCTGGTCTACTGGATGTACCAAGCTTGTTCACACCCCTCGTTCCTCTAACCTCTATTCTATTCCGCTATTCTGCACTGGAAGCACGAAAACACATTTCAGCCAGGATGTGAAAATGACAGCTGTACTGTTCATAAGGAGGTGTGAAACAATGCCAATGTTGAAAATCTGGAGTGAAAATATTACAAATCTGGAGTTATGAGTGTGTGTGGAAACTGCAAACGCATGCTCGTAATGCAGTCATTTTTGGAATTTGTTCACCAAATTTGCAACATAGCCTTTTGAGAGTGCACCTCATGAACAGTGACACTGTCGTTTCGTTAATTGGTCCCAAAGGTGACTCCGTGCAGTGACCGCAAAATCACCTTTCAGGACCGAATAATGCCATAACAGTGGCTGAATTAATAAGGAGGGGTCCCAAGAACCCCATGTTGAAATTTTGGTGCCAAAAGTTGAAAAATGGCTGAGATATCCACATAAGTTGAAAAAATACATTTATGCCATTATACAGCTTACCATCATTTCTTCAGTTAGCGGTCGGCTTTGAAGAGTGCAGACGTGTTCCCGGTCCCTCCGAAGATTTTCACACTCGGCTTCAGAGGTAAGTATGGGGTGGGGGGTGTGGGGAAGTGGGGTGCAGAGGGTGGCTGCAGGTTGGTGGAGGGGCAAGAGACTCAATGAGGGACCGCTTTTTTACAGGGTTTTTAAAAACAAAGATGATGCTGGAATTTTGGCATGCTGGGGTAGGCTCCCAGCATGCCACCTGATGTTGTTGGGGGAGTGGAGTAATGGGGATTGGGCACTCGTTGGCCATACAGTGTGGGGGAGTGCATGAGCATGCTGGGGTGGGCTCTCAGCGTGCTACCTGGGTGTTTGCAGGGGTGCTGGGCCGACGAGGATTAGGGCACCTCCACCGGCACATAAAAAAGGATCTGTGTTTGGGTGGAAGACATGATGCCAAGGAGGATTGGGCACCCTTCTCAGCAAACTAAATGTACGGACACTTTGCTGATGGGAGTGGGCTCCCCGTCAGCTAATGAACTGAAGGGGGGCATGCCGATGGGGATTGAGCACCCTGACATTGGCTTTCATGGGGACTTCAGCCCACAGTGAGAGCCACCGCCATATTAACTGGAATGTTACACCAGGCAAGGCATGGCCTCTACAATGACAGGTTGCTCCCTTATTGCAGTGGCGAATTTGTCTCAACTTGGTGGCACACTTGCTGAACTAGTATCAGCAACAGCATGCCACCACATTGGGGAAAGAGGCCAAGCCTCAAAATGCAGTGGGGCATTGGCCACCACAGTGCCACACCTACAAAACCCTGCTTCTCTCTAAGCTGTCACATAATGTTTCTTTAGCATGCGAGCAAGCAAACATAACAATGGCATTGGCAGTGGTAGCAAGTGATGGGAGAGAAGAACTCACTGAGTAATGAACTGGCCCAAACCATCTCAACCCAGCACTGCTTCTTCTGATTGTGGAGATCCCATTGCCCCATAAGCAAGAAGTGGATAGTCCTCTCAGTTACTTAAAATGACAAATAAAACACTCTGACATGACAGGAGTACAATCACTATTTCAGTACCACGTCAGTTCCTCCTATTGCAGCAAAATGATCTCGATCCACTAGAGACAACAAAGAGTATAGACAGGGTTTGACTTCCACCAGAGCCACTTGCATGCTGCATGACCTTGAGCAAGACACTTCACACCTCAGTGCTTCAGTCCACTTAGTGGATGAAATCAGTACATCACAGAAAACTGGATGTTGCATCTTAACTGTGTAATCCAGGATAAGTAAACTGTTAAGAAAGGAGAACATGGACATAAAGAGGCAGACCATAAAACCCTCAAGAGAGGTATAGGTGTGAGAGTGTGTGTGTGTGTGTGTGTGTGTGTGACAGATTCATGTTAATACAACAGCTGCTCCTTGCTGCTTTTAAATTGCTTCTTGTTAATTTCACTTGGTAGCAGGTTATTTTTTTCATACTACTTTTAATGGGCTAGCAGTGAATTGTTTTGGGGCTGTTGGAATTTTGAAACCTGTTTTGGTGTGCTGTAAGTGGGGTTGTCATTTCTTTAAACTGGAGGCCTGTTTCTTCTGATTCTTCTGATTCTTCTGATTTCAAACTTATTTTGGTGTGCTTTTATTGGGGCTGTTTCTTTGAATTGGAAACCTGTATCTTTTAATTTCAAGCCTATTTTGGTGTGTTGTTGGTGAGGCTGTTGTTTGAATTGGAGACCTGTCTCTTCTGCTATCAAACCTATTTTTTGTTCTTTTAGTGGGGTTGTGTTTTTTTGCTGTCTTCACTAGCTGCAAAGTTTAGTGCATAGTGGGGAAGGATGCTAATTGTCTGGTCAGGGGCCTCAACTACCTGACTGTTCCTGGAGACGCAGGGCTGGTCCCACCCACCCTGCCCCTCACCCTACCTGCACCAGGTACATCATTCCTCTATACCGGGGTTCTGTCATCACTTCCCCAAAGGGCAAAGGACATGCACCTGTCATAGCAGAAGCAGATGTCCAGGAAAGGAACAGCAGCAGTGAAGAGGTGACTGCAATCTCCATGAAGGAAAGTAACTACAACACCAGGAGCTTTCATTTTACCTGTTTGCATTGGTGTTTGCATTATGAAAAGGAGGGTAGCAGTTAGAAGGAGGCTGTGCAATGGTTGCTTACAGTTTCTTTTGGGTGTGGACAAGAGGATAGGAATTTGAAAAGCAGCTGCTCACTCTATCTAAAGTGTATGACAAAGGGGTAAGGGAAATTGAGAAAAGGAGAAAAATGTTTTCCAATGATGGGGAGAGGGAGACTTGGGGGAGCATGGGTATCTTTCATCTGGAAGGGTGGTTGGTCGCTGGTGGGTGATGAGAGCAATGGGTAGGTGGTAGGCTGCAATGGCACGGGGTCATAATGTCAGAAGACATTATGCCACATACATATACTGTGCCAAAACAGCTCGATATATGCCATGCTGCATAAGACTTTTCTTTTCAGGGCTCCACCCCAGACCCCTGTTATGGGGCTGTGCTAAACCCCTTCAGTTAAAATCACTAACTCGGGGGTTCAACAATTATCGCATCAAGTGCGAAAAAGAATTTCCATGTATCTGGGACCGGGAATCAATCCCAGTCCCAAACACATTGCCTGGTTCCTTTTGCCAGTAGCTCACTCCATTGAGCTATGGCAACTGCTCAGTGGAGCCCTGTCCCAGCCGAGGCCTTATCCTCTGCCTGGGACAGTGAGAGAGTGCAGTATCAAGCATAGACCCATTCGTGGTATACCCCTCTCACTGTAGAACACTCACTGTTGCAGTTTCGGGGAATGTCATACGCTATTAATCATACAAAATTTTGACCGGTAGGGGCTCGACAACTGCAGTGCACCAGTCTTTCTAAAATTGCTTGGAGGATGGGGATGTTTAGTGTGCAACCAAACAGAGAAACTTAAAATCAAGGGTCTGCAGGAGGAGCTAAGACAGGTAAGGTAGACTGGAAGAGGTTATAGCCCAACACTGGAGAGAGGAAAGAGGGAGATGAGAGAGGAGCAATTTGGGGTGAGGGGGAGGAGG
This sequence comes from Neoceratodus forsteri, assembly GCA_016271365.2. Lineage (NCBI taxonomy): Eukaryota > Metazoa > Chordata > Ceratodontiformes > Ceratodontidae > Neoceratodus > Neoceratodus forsteri. The sequence continues at coordinate 1,793,836,965 of CM057455.1, read as the reverse complement.
GTCAGAAGAAGAAGCAGAGACAGGGATCCAGGCCAAGAGGAAGCGCATCGGGAGCTCAGGTCAAGGAAAAAAGACAGTAGGAAGGAGGAGAAAGGGACTGGTGAGGGAGGAGGAGAAGTGGCAACAATCATGGAGTCAAAAGGAGGAATGTTCTAACATGAGGAGGAGGAAGCAGGCATAGAAGAAGGGTCTTCAGAAATCATTTTGCGGTACTAGAGGAAGGGTGGAGGAGGAGGTGATGAGATTGGAGGAATAACTAGAAGTCCAGAAGAACTGGAGTGGGGGAAGTTCTGGGGAATTACAACAGAGGCGGAAGGGGATCTACTGTGTGGGAGGAATAGAAGGAGCTAGGAGCAAGATGTGGGAGGATGGGAAGCAAGCAGTTGGTAAGAGGGTGGAATTCCAGTGTTGGTGGACTCAATACTAAGAGAGTCAGGTGGGGTAGCAAATGGGAGGGCATAGTCGCATTTGGGTGGGTGGAAGCCATGCAGGGAATGACAGCAGAAAGGGTGGGGCAATCTCTTCTAAAATATGCTAGAAGGGGTAAGAAGAAGCCTCATTTAATTATATATTGGGGACAAATGACCTGGCTGACAGGACGGTAGCTATAGTCCAGAGGAGGTTTGAGGAACTAGGACAATTATGTGAGGGGCTAGAAGATCAATAATTTTCTAGAGATACTTCCAGTGCCCAGGGCAAGCACAGCAAGAAAGCTGAGAATAAAGGATTTAATAAATGGCTAAGAACCTGGTGTCATACTAAAGGGTATGGGCTGGTGGGGGTGGGAGGGACCTGGGAAGACAGTAGTCTCTATGCCAAGGATAGACTACACTTGAGCGAGGAGGGATAGAAAGTGTTGAAACAGAGGATGGAGAGTACATAGAGGTAGTATGAAATTTAAACTAGGAGCAGGGGTGATGACGTGGGCAGGGACATGCACAGACCACAGGTTGGGAAGCCATATGAGCTCCCCATAACAGTGACTAAGGACAAAGAGCAAGTACTAGTGGGGATGCTAGTAAAGGAGGCAGGAGGGAGGGGTGGAAGGTGGTCATCCTGAATGCTTGGAGCCTTGGAAGAAACTGCACAGCTACAGACTCTCATGGTGAGGGGAGTTGGACATGGTGGCCATCACGAAACATGGGCCACCCAGTACAATGACTGGGACCTGTCAATACCAGGGTACAGGACATTCGTAGAAGCTAGAGCTAGTGGGAAAGGAGGGTGGCACTATATGACAGGGAAGGACTGAAGTGTGTATGGGAGGAAGGGAGGAGGGTAGTATGGAGTCACTATGGATGCAAATCCAGGATTCCAAGAATAGGATTCTCAGGATGGGAGTGGTGTACAGGCCACCTCTCAGACAGAAGAGTTAGGCAGGAACTACAGGACAAATCAGGAGGACCTGCGGAAGGGTAGTGTGGTGATTGTGGGAACTTCACTATGCCAGGAGTGGATTGGAGTACCCCAACAACCAGGAATAGAAGGGAGCAGGTACTGCTAGATGTCTTCAGGACAGCTTCCTGATGCAAATGCTCAGCGAACCAACCAGGTTAGGGAATACCCTTGATCTTGTGCTGGCAAATGGGGAGTTTGTGAGGGAACTGAGGGTGGAACAACTGCTGGTGGGAGGTGACCGCCACTCAGTATGGTTCACATTGGATATGGGCAAGGAAGGAGTGGAATCTGGCACAAGGGTGCTGGACTTCAGGAGGGCTGACTTCGAGAAGATGAGTGAAGTGATAAAAGGGTACCTTGACAGAATTCATCCTAGTATAGGCACTAACCAGAGGTGGGAGCTTGTAAAGCTGGGGATAGTGGAGCAACCAGAATCTGCAGCATGGCCCAGATCAAGAGGCTAGGGCAAAGAAACCCTAGCTGGGTAAGCAAGGAGGTCATGGAAAAGGTAAGGAGGAAAATAGTTGCCTTTAGGAGGTACAAAAAAAACAGGGAGGGGAGGGGAGGACAGGGAGGAGTACCTGAAGGAATCAAAGGAGGTGACAAGGCGGTAAGGGCAGCCAAGGCATCGATGGAGCTCAGGCTGGCAGAGGGCATTGAGAGGAGAGAAGGACTTCTTCAGGTACATCAGGAGAAAAGGGCTGTAAGCACCATATAATAAGGATTAGGAGGAGGGTGGGTGGAAGCAGGGGTGATAAGGCAGAAGCACTAAACAATTATTTCTGCTCAGTATTTACTAAGGAGAAGGGGTGACACCCAAAGGGAGGAGAGCAGAAACAGAAGGGAGGGGTGATGGATAAGGAAAACACAGAGGGCAGAGTTGTGGAGGTTTGAAGGCACTGAGTGGACAAGGCACCAGGCCCAGATGGCATCCACCCTGGAGTACAGAAGGAGCTGGCAAAGGTCCTGGCGGGATTTTGGCAGACCTATTCAATGCTTCACTACACTCAGGGTTTGTACCTCAGAACTGGAGGATGGCTCATGTGGTGCCCCTCCACAACAGCGGCCAAGGATGAACCAGGGAACTACAGACTGATGAGCCTCACATACATCATGGGTAAGCTGATGAGACTATCCTGAAGGAGAGGCTGATGGCCCTCCTGGAGGCTAAGCGCTACAGGACAGCGAACAGCATGGCTTCATTAGTGCAGATCCTGCCAAACCAACCTGGTGGAGTTCTATGACTGGGTAACTAGGCAATTGGATGGGGCCATGCACTGGATATCCTGTACCTGGTCTTCAGTAAGCCATTCGACTTGGTGTCATACTGGAGGTTGGGAAGTAAATTAGAAGGCACAGGCGGGTGCAAAGCTGGTGAGATGGGTAGGGGTGGCTTCAGGGAAGGCAGCAGAGGGTGGTGGTGGTGGGTGGGGAGCTCTCATCCCAAAGGGTAGTGACGCATTGTGTTCTGCAGGGCTCGGTGTTGGGGCCAGTGTTGTTTGGGATATTTATTGCAGAGATATCATTGGGCATCAAAGAGCAAGACCAGTCTGTTTGCTGATGACACCAGGATGGGAGTGGTGGTGGATGGCCTAGAGGATGGCAGGGGTTGCAGGATGATCTGGCAAAGGCTGGAAACCTGGTCGGACACCTGGCAACTGGGGTTCAATGTCAAAAGTGCAAGGTGCTGCATTTTGGGTGAAAAACACAAGAGGAGTTACCAGCTTGGGGGAATGCAGTTAGCTGAGACAGAGGAGGAGGAGGAGGAGAAGGATTTGGGGGTGCTCATTATGGGGTCAATGAACAACTCGGCACAATGTAGGAAGGCAGCTGCAAGGCCAACAAAATGCTGGGTTGCATTGCAAGGGTATATCCTCGAGGAGGGAGGTGATTCTGCCACTGTATAGGTCATTATTTAGACCACACCTGGAGTACTGCGTGCAGTACTGGTGCCCGTATCTGAAGAGGACATTAAGTTACTGGAGGGTGCAGCACAGGGTGACAAAAGATGATCAAGGGCTGGGGACTTATCATATGAGAGTTGGTTGAGGAGTTGAACATACTCACTGGAAGAGAGGAGGGACAGGGGGGACATAGTTGAAACCTTTAAGTACATGAAAAGGAGTAAACAAGACAGTTACAGAGGACTGTTCAAAGTAAGGGAGGGAGGACACCAGGGGCCGTGATATGAGACTGGAGGAGAAAGGTTCAGGAGGAGATGAGGAGACACTTTTTATGGAGCGGGTGGTAGCTGGGTGGAGCGTGTTACGGTGAAAGTGGTATCAGTAGATCAGCAGACTGGTTCAAAAGGGCTGGGACAGAGCAAAGGGGAGAAATCAAGGAGGAAGGGTGGGAAGAGAGGCAGCTGCAGAATGAGGTGCTAGCTGCACATTCGACAGACTTGCTAGACCACTAGGCCTTTATCTGCTGGCAAATGTTGTATGTTTGTTTGATCATATGTTTGTAAAATGAGTGAGAAGTAAGAGGATTAATTGGGAATGGTTCCAAAGGAGAGAGTAGAGAAAGAAGATAAAACAAAGAGATGAATGAAGATAAAACAGAAAGTGACTTATAAATTATCTTCATTAACATAACAATAGAAACACAGAATTTGATGTCAGATAAGGACTGCTTGGCTGACCTAGTCTGCCATTTTCCTACCTAACAGATAAGCTGCAGATCCTAGTTAACCAACAACTTACTTCTTCCTACCCCCACTAGGACTACCTTATGTCTGTCCCATGCATTCTTGAATTCCCCACTGTTTTTGACTCCACGACCTCCTCAGGAGGCTGTTCCATGCATCCACAGTCCTTTCTGTGAAAAATACTTCATTACCTCTGACCGTCCCCCCTCTATCTTCAAATTGTGCTCCCTTGTTCTGCACATCTCTTTTTCTGAAAGATGCTACCCTCTTGGACTTTGTTGATTTCCTTGAGGTACTTGAAAGTTTATATCATGTCCCTCTCTCCATTTTTCCTCAAGGGTATACATATTAAGCTTCTTTAGTCTTTCTTCATATTTCTCCTGGTGCAGACCCTGCACCATTTTAGTGTCCTCATCTGGACAGCCTCACTCTGTCTATATCTTTGCAGAGATGGGGTCTCCAGAACTACACATAGTACTTCAGGTGGGTCTCACCAACTGTCTGTACAGAGGATGGCAACTTCCTGTTTTCTACTATTGATGCCTCTCCCTATGCATCTCAGTATCCCCTAGCCTTCCTTACTGCCTTCTCACATTGCTTGCCCACCTTTAAGTCATCTGATATAATTACCCCAGGTCCCTTCCATTTTCCTGTTGTCAGTATGTCACCCCCCATTGTGTACTCTTTCCTTGGGTTTTGTTTCCCAGGTGCATTACCTTGCACTTCTTTGCATTGAATCTGAGCTGCCATACATTTGACCATTCCTCCAACCTTGACAAGTCCCTTCTCATCCGTTCACTCCATCTTGTGTATCAACCCTGTTGCAGATCTTTGTGTCATCTGCAAAGAGTCATACTTTTCCTTCAGTTCCTCTGCAATGTCACTTATAAAGACATTAAAAGGACTGGTCCCAGTACTGAACCCTCGGTACCCCACTAGTAACCCTCCTTTCTTCACTGTGGACTCCATTTACTACTACCTTTTGCGTCTTGTTGTCTAACCAATTTTTTATCCAGGCTACCATCTTGGAACCCACTCCAAGGTTGGCTAACTTGTGTATTAATCTTTTATGTGGGACTGTATCAAATGCCTTGCTAAAATCTAGGTAGGCCATGTCCGAGCCCCTCCCTGATCTACTACTTTGGTCACTCAGTCAAATAAATCTATTAGATTGTATGACATGACCTTCCCATCGTGAATCCATGCTGCCTTGGGTCCTGCCCCACTGGCCACTAGGTACTCAACAATTCTTTCCTTCAAGTGATTCCATCATTTTCCCTACCACTGAGGTCAAACTAACTGGTCTGTAGTTTCCAGCCTCTGTCCTGCTCCCACTTTTGTGAAGAGGAACCACATCCGCCCTCTTCCAGTCCTCAGGTAGCACCCCATCTTCCCATGATTTGTTAAAGAGAGTAGTCAGCGGTGTCACTAGTTCTACCCTTAGTTCTTTTAGAATTCTTGGGTGAATCCCATCAGGCCCCATTGCTTTGTCCACCTTCAATTTTATTAGTTCTTTCAGAACCCTTTCTTCTGTAAATGGACTGGTATCAACTTCTGCATCAGACTGTTTCTATTGTTTGTTTTAGGTACCTCCCCTCCTCTTCCTTTGTGAATACTGAGCAGAAATATTTGTTCAGTATCCCTGCTTTTCACTGTCACCTCTACCCACATTCCTCCCTTTATTAAGCCTCAGTATCCCTCCTTTGGTCTTTTTCACTCCTAATGTACCTATAAAGGTCTTATCCCCTTCTTAACAGAGTTGGTTATCCTTTCCTCGGTTTTGGCCTTTGCTATTTTGACTGCCTTCCCAGCCTCTTTCTGCATTAACTGATAAAGTTCTCTGTCCTGTTCCTTCTGTGTTTCCTTATATTTCCTGAATGCTGTCCTTTTCTCCTTAACCTTCCCTGCCACCTCTTTTGAAAACCATAGCATTTTTTTCCTTCGTTGTGTTTTGTTGATTTGCTTTACACAAAGGCTTGTTGCGTCTGTGATGGCTGTTTTGATTACTCCCCATTGTTCCTCCACCCCTCTTCTTGCCTGTTTGCTAATGTTTTCTGAGGCACTCTTTCATTTTTCAAAGTCAGCCCTCCTAAAGTCCAGTACTCTTGCTTTTGTATGGCTTGATTGTATGGCTGTGTTTATTGTGACCCACACTGTTTGGTGGTCGCTTGTTCTCAGATAGCTGCTCACTTTAAATCTGAGATTCTTTCTCCATCCTCCTTTGAAGTACCAGGTCTAAGATTGCTCCCTCCCGAGTAGGTTCCAATACTAGCTGTCTGAGGCATGCCCCTTGTAGGGCATCAAGAATGACCCTGCTCTTGGATGTACCTACAACAAAGGTGCTCCAGTTAACATCTGCATATTCAGGTCCCCATCAACAATATCTCCCTTTTTCTGCCATCCTAAGGATGCCTTCTATAATTTCCTTGTCTGTTCCCTCCCTGAGATGGGGTCTGTATACAACCCAATGTGGATTGTGATGCCATTTCCTGTCTCCAGAGTGACCCAGAGTGCCTCATCTGCTCCCTGTTTACTCTTTAGTTCTGTTGCTTTGATCCCTTCCTTTACATGAGAGCTACTCCTCCTCCTCTTTTACCCTCCCTGTCCCTCCTGTAGATTGTGTATCCTGGTATGTTGACATCCCAGTCATGGTAATCTGTGTGCCATGTTTCTGTGACTGCCACAATATCCAGGCAACCCTCTTCCATCAAGGCCACTAGTTCAGGGAGCTTGTTACACAGACTACGAGCATTGGCACTCATCACCCTCCACTTTTGATGGCCTTACCCTTTAGCCCCATTCTTGTCCTTACTGCCTTTGCCTTTTTTACATTTGCCTCTGTCCTGCTCCTAATGACTTCTCTCCTTGGTGTTTACCTCACTACCGTGTTTTGTGGGGAGGCTGGGATTTCCTCGCTCCTTTTCAGTGCCTCCCCTTGGCTGGTTTAATGCTTGCCAATGAAGCAATTAAACCTCTCACCTAGGATCCTGGTTTCCCCGGACTGATGCAGACCATCGCGCAGTATAGGTCTGCTTCCCTCCAGGTGGCTCCCCAGTCCCCAGTGAAGCCAAAACCCTGAGCTCCACACCAGTTTTCAACCATTCATTGAATTCCCTGGTGAGGAGTACCTTAGCATCACCCTGCCATAGATAGGCAGCACCTCTGAGAAGGTTATTGTATGCGTCTTGTCTAAGGCCCTCCCAACTCTGAAAACTCCTTGCGCTGCTCTGATCCCATTCCTAGCCAGGTCATTTGTCCCTAGGTGGACAATGACATCCAGCTCCCTCCTCGTGCAGCTGCTCCCACGATCCTGAGAATTCCTTCCTGTCCCTCAAGCCGTGGCACCAGGCAGGCCTTACCTCCCTCTCCCTTCCTCCCCTTCCTCCCCCATTTCTACCTCCCAATGATTGAGTCCCCACCAGGAGTTGTTTCCTTCCCTGTGAGTCCCATAGACACCATCCTGTGGGTCTTCTTTGTGAAGGTTCCTAGCATCCTCCTTGGTCTCCACTGCAGGTGCCTCCATAGAGGAACCACTATCCACCAGAAGAGTGTATGAATTGTGAGAGGTACAGCTGGAGGGATGCAACTCTGTTCCACCACCCTCCTCCCTGAGCCCACCCTGGTCCAGCCTCTCCTCTTTCTTGGCAACCTCTGAGGTAGTGGCATTGGCCCTGGTGGTCACTGGATGGGGGTTCATGAATCTAGCCACGTCAGCCTGGAGATGGACAACCTCCTCCCACAAACCAGAGAGGTGCCTGCAAATAGGGCAGCATCGCAGCCTCCAGAATGTCTCCCGGAACACTGCGCCCCACAGCCATTGCACTGCACCACTCCTATCATGTCTTATTTTATGTCCCTCTCCTGTTTCTCTGTATGCTTACTCTCTCCTCTCCTTACAACTCTCACCCTTCCTGTTCTGGGACAGCAACTTCCTATATTCTTCAGTAGCCTCCTTCTTCCTTGCTCAGTGTCAGACCACCAGCAGCTGGGTGGGGGAGAGTGAGCTACTTTTTTCCTTTAGGTTGACAAAACCAATGTTTCTTTCTGATCCTTCCTTCCTACTGCCAAACAGGAAGTTCCTGTTCTCAGTCAAATCCAGTGGCTATAAAAGTAGAACTGGCTTAGGGTGGGTGGGATGGAGGGCAATTAGTAAGAAAAAGGCTAGCAACAGGAAGTTGTAATTTGAGTCACCTGCTTTTATATTGTCCAAGCCACACCCCAATTAAGCTCTCTCTCCTCCTACTGACTTAGCAAAGTAAGTTGATACAGTACCATTCCCAGCACAGAACACACACTGACTTTCTTTCTTTTCTTTTTTAATTCTAAATAAGACCCTTCTACTTCTAATAAAGTATCTATCTGCTTAATATCAACAGACACTGACTCTTGTGGAGATAGAAGTGTTAAATTAATAAGAAAATGGTAGCTTCTTTTAGTTAGCTGCTTTCTGCTTCTAAGCAAGGCTAGCAACAGCAATGTTCCCATTTGGACTCGTGATGCAGGGTTTTCTCATCCTTTCTTCTAAAATTGTAAGGAGATACAAAATTAGTTTTCAGGGTGCTTTTTCTTGCTTTCACGCCTAGTCCTTAAACTAATCCTGATTCCCTTACTGTCATTCCAGTCCCAACTCCCCAGTGCTGATCCTTCCCATGTACCTATTGTACTACCGTGTTCAAAATATTTGGGCTTTTCTGCAGCCCATCACTTCTGTGTGTCACTGCCACTATATCTCAAATGTTTCTGCTATTCTGATGCATCTAAACCTGCATTTGTTGCTGTCATGTTTTCTAAGTCTGCCTGTTACAACACACAGCAGCAGTAGCACATCATGAAAGACAGCAGTGATGGCTAGAGGATGCTTAGACACATAAGAATAGCAGAAGCACTGAGTAAGGCAGCAACATGCAACAAAACTGAGCTGGAGAAAGCTGAAAGATTTTGAACCTGCACAGTGCTATGGGTGCCTGTGCTACAGGGACTGGCAGATGCTAGGATTCCTTGACCAGCAGACTTCAGCACATTCACTGTACCCTAGATGCCACTGGAATCATATTATTCTGATGTGATTCATATACATTTCTGTGTGAAAGGGACAATGCAATAGCATAGGTTTGTGGTGTTTGCTGGCAAGGTACACAGAACTGCAGAAACCAAATTGGTTTAAATCACTAGAATGATAGAAAACAAGTAAGCGTCTTCTAATTGCCTTGGAAAATGATGATACACAGGGGTTTGAAATGAAAATAAGGGTTGGAATCACATGATGGCGGGTGGGAAGTGAAAGTGCCTATTAAGCCTCTGAGTTTTAAGTCCACTTTAACTTCCTCTTTTACGATTTTGTGCTGTAAGCTGCCCTTCAAAATTCCCTCCACTTTTCTAATATTACAACACCCTAACAAGTGAATGATTATTCTAGCAATGCCAAACTATACTCCATATTTTCTGAAATCATATACACCTGTACTGCATTTCAGTCTGAATTTACTGATTAGGGATATTTTAATAACTATATGATGTTTGCATTGGAGGCTAGTACTGGGATTTGGTGAGGGTTTCTCAGCTTGACAGACAGGGAAGGGATGGGTTCTGTAGCTCAGCCATTCCAGAGATACTTGCTTGATCCGTAGTCTAATGGCAAGAAACAAATTCATTCATCTGTGACAGTCTGAAGGTGATAGGAAATTGTTTTACATAGTTAACTGCCTTACCATTTTCATTTCCATGCCAGTTATGTATTTTGATATGCTGTACTTTGATCACTTTTCTGTAAATAAATAATCTAACTTTAGAGTATCCTCAGATCGTAATCTAACTTTCTGGTGTCTTCAGATCTACATGGGTTCCACTCTCCTCAGCAACTATTGCTCTTTCTTTTTGTAGTTCTAAACATTCTATGACATCAGTTACACCATTCCTTGCTATTCATCTAAATAGCCTGGAGTGGTGTTAGTGATGTCATGGAATTCAAGCAGTATGAAAAAGAGCAGCAACTGCTGTAGAGAGATAAGGATTCAAGGTAGTTAACGGGCCAATAAATAGATAATCAAACAAATGGTCAAAACATATCAGAGTATTGAGTAGAAACTAAAAGGAAACCAGGAACACACCTATAGGTATAAAAATGGTTTCTGTCACCTTTAAATCTTTTCAACTGTGTTTGGCCTTATATCATGCAAAATTTAAAAAGTCCAACTATAAAACATGCTTACAGTTCAAGCTCAGTGTTCTAGTGACATTCACAAACCACTTGAACTTTGCTTTCATGGTTTAGGGTTTTACCAGAACCCTCAACACTTCCTGTCACTTATTATCTTACAAAGTCTGCAAAAGCAAGGAAGATTATGGGTTAACTAGAATAAGTAGTAAAATGTGCATTACCGATTAGGCCTATTAGGCAGCATTGGGAGGTCATCAAAATGTTATATATATATGTTAAAGGCATGGGCCCCATATTCAAAGTGGATGCACTGCACACCTGGAAATGCACCAGCTGTCAGGAGCATGCCCATATTCAAAGGGCACAGATGCATGGCAACCCCGCAGCACTGATGTGCACAGTATTATGCTTGGCCTATGCAAATGCAGATTCCCCATGCATATGTGGTGCAGCACAATAGTGAAATATTTTAGAAGCACAGCTAAGCCCTTGGCAGTCGTGCCAGAATTATTCTTCTGAAACCCTGCCTAACTAGTGTGCAGACCTGGCTTCTCACTGTTAAGGGCAAGGAATCCTGGTGGTACAGTGGTCGCTCCCTGGCCCTGATCACTGTGGTAATCTTAAAAGTCCTCCCGATCCCCATATCTCTGGTAGTCTATTTTGTCCCCCTTCCCCAGCCCTGACCTGTATACAAAAATAATAATGCAGTCCCCATATCCCTGGTAGACTAGTGTGCCCCACTCCCGCCCCAATCCATATGTAAAAATAAAATGTAGTCTCCTCTCCTGGTTGTCTAGTGTGTGCCCCTCCTCAACCCCGATCCATATATAAAATAATAACTCAGACCCCTATCCCTGGTAGCCTAGTGTGTCACCCTCCCAACCCTAATCCATACATAAAAATAATAATGCAGTCCCCTATCCCTGGTAGTCTAGTGTGTCACCCTCCCAGCCCTGATCCATGTATAAAAAATGCAGTGCCCCTATCCCTGGTTGTCTAATCCGTCCCCTCCCAACCCTAATCCATACAAAAATAATAATGCAGACCCCTATCCCTGGTAGTCTAGTGTCACCCTCCCCAGCCCTGATCTGTATATAAAATAAAACTACTGTCCCCATATCCTTGGTAGTCTAGTGTGTCCCCTTCCCAGCCCTGATTATTTTTTTAAAACACACAGAAACTAAGAACACAGTGAACACCTGTAAGATACATCCTGTAAACCAGGGATTGATAGTTTGAACTGCAAGAGACCAAAACACAGCTGCAAGGGATGGCTATATAACAACATAAAGAAACATTGAACCAATGAATCACTTCAAAAAAACAAAAAGAATTAAGAGAAACAGAAAAAATAGATTCCTGGCCCTGAAGAAGCCCACATTGGGCAAAACGTTTAGGCGACACCAGGGATCTACTGGTTTTACACACAAACTGTATGAATAAATCAGTGGATTGATGGATACATAAAGTGGCTGGAGACTCTTTTCTTTGAACTTTTGACTTGGAGTTTAGGCTTGCTGCTGCTCTTCAAGCAGCGAAAGAGGAACTTGTCCCATTGCTGCTTCTCTGCACATTGACAAGAAGCAGCTCTGAGTGGCAGAAAAAATATCCACTCAAGAAGAAAAGCTTAGTCTTGTGGAGTCAATGAGTTCAAACTGCAAACACTAACATCTAGATGGGGTGAACTACATGCAAAGTATCCTGAAGGCAGTCAGAGCTGGCAACATTAAGTATCAGTGGTTTACCCTAACAACTGCTATTCTTTCAAGTATCTTGGAGCCACTTTTGACCCCCAATTGGATCTCTTCTTGCACACCTCTATTGTTTGTAGGGTTGTAAACAATAAGATTGGCATAGTTTCAGAGCCAAACACTCCTCCCACTGCACGCCTGGTTCTTGCTAAAGGAGTGCTTCTACCCTCCAACAATTATGGGCTCCTTAGCTACACCAGTGTTCCTAAGTCCCTCTTGTCCAAATGGAATGTAGTGTATAATGATATATGTCATTTCACCCTCTCAGCAGACCACCTAATGCACCATAATAAGCTCTATGAAAAACCTGAATGGTTATCCCTCCCAGTTGTGCTTTTGCCCTGGGGTGTTTTGAGATAAGGTACTCTGAACTGCTATCCCCATCCTGGCTGAGGAACTAAAGGCTATAAACCTTGGTTACGCTAAAGATCCAGTGCCATGTCCCTGCTTGCTGTTTAAAAACTTGCACCGCTGTTGGAGATCTGGCCTTTGCTGCATCTGCTTCTTGGCTGTGGAACTCCCTCCTGCTATCAGTTCAGGGTGTATCCTCTCACCACCTCTTTAAAGAACTTTATGGAACTACTTGCAAGACTCCTCTGCTTGCATTTGCCCAGGGTGACTGGCACTTCCCTCAACCTAATGACTGTGGGCCTAAGTATTTGCCCCTGGGTTTTTCCTATTCAGTCATGCTGTGCCTCTTTCTATGTGCATTTTACTTTTTACCTCAAGTCTTGTGCTAGTACTGCACCAAATTTTATGTTGTTTCCTCTGACAGCACAAATTTATATTTGTATCGGATTTTGCCTTATTGTATTTCCTATTTATTTGTTCTTGTTGTTACGTATTGTAGCTCATCTGTTTGTATTATCTTATTGTAACCTCCCAGTCCATACCTGAAAGTAGGCATTAATTGTCTGGTGTGCTTGCCTGGTTAATAAAAACTAAATAAATAAATAAGCATGCATAAATGAACAACATTATCATATAACTCACAAAGCAATTGCGGTGATAGTGGAGGACTCTAGACCGATGCAAGTAGTGTAGCAGTATGTCATGGAATTAGCATACATTCGCTATACAACCTCTATACTGCTTGCCGCTCTGCTAATCTCTACATTAGAACAGATCTACTACAGACCAGCTTACCCTACTTGGGGTTAGTTGGTATGGCTATGTAGTATTTTTAATCTGTTTGAGTTGTGGTTTCCACACACCCCATGTTAAAAGTGAAAAACATGGGAGGTGTGGGGCAGAATCCTCCAACTCATACAGATAAAAGAAAAGCTACCCAAGTAGCTTAAGCAGGTCTGTAGTAGAGCAACAGAGTGAAAGTGATGAGAGCAGGGTTGAGAGAGTGTGGTCTAGCATAACTGGATCTGGAGTCCTCCTCTATTGCCCAATTTCCCTAAAGCTATGGTTTTAATTGAAGACCCCTCTTTTCTGCTAGCTGTGGTTGGGTGGACACATTTCTTTGGCACTGGGGTTTTACTATGCAGGAAAACAACAGTAAGATAGAGACTCCCAAAAGACTTTGTACTTAAAATCATAGACTGTGCCTGCTTTTGCAACAGACAAATCACTAAGTACAATCTATAACCATCCATGATTGGAAACAGAGATGAGACCACAATATGGGTGGACATGCCAGGCAATAGCAGCATAGATCACACTGGTTCTAAATCAGTGCCACTATTAACTATTGGCCATGAAAAGCAGCAAGTGACTGTATGCCTTGCAGCAATGGGAGATGTACAAACTACCACCCTTTGTAGTGCTGAAGGAAGAGAGGTTCCCAAAGAGACATGTCAAAATATCTGATAGTTGAATGGTTGAATAAAGTTTGGGGCAGTACAGCATTCAGTTATCAGATGTTAGTTTGTGACACCATTCGGCCATATCTCACCCATAGTTAAAGCTAATGCCTAAAACTGCCATCTCCATTATCACTGGTGGTTGCACCAAAGCCCTGCAGCCTGCAGACATGAGGTGGAATGCTCCTTTCAAAGCGGCATACCAAGCATTCTATGTCAGGTGGATGGTCACTGAAGAGAAGGAGCTGACCAAAGGTGGCAACCCATGACTGCCAGGGAAGGACAAAATGTTCAATGGATTAAGACAGCCTGGCAGGCCGTTAAAAGGAAATGATAGTGAAGTCCTTACAGGTAACCTTAGCCCTTGTTACAAATTTTATAAACATTGTAATCACATCTCTCTCACACATTATTATCTTTTCAGGTCTGTGCAGTTATCAGCAGTGACCCTGATGTTATCAGCAGCATGAAGGAGGGTGGGTTGGCAGAGGATGCAAGAGGAAAGCTGATCCACAAACTCGCTATAGGAAACAGTGTTGATAAACAGTTGACACAAGAGATCAAAAGTGCTGAACCAGACAACTGCTCTTACTGTGAACTCAGCAGCGGATATGAAATCGAATGAGACTGATTCTATTGATTCTCTGATTTTTAACTTGTGAACATGCAAAGAGGGTTTTAAGTTGCCACAATAAACACAATAAGGCATTTTCTGATTCACACCTGTTATTATGGTATGCCACTACACAACAGACATATTCGTTTCAGATGTGCCCAGACACGCCAACAAACACCCATATGCCACAGATCTCCAAAATCAGGCCTCAGTCAGGTACTGGCATCTTCTTTCTAATTTCATTTTAATACTGTCTGTTAAAATGGATCCACAAGAGGCCACTCACTGTAGTCTCACTGCAATCCATGGAAACCACTGAAAGAAGGGGAGGAATGGGGTTATGCTACATGCTCCTGGGTCAACCAACATGGTTCTGGCAGGTATGTAAACAGGTTCCCAATATTCTTTTCTTTGGAAGGAACAACATGAGTCTGAATTCCTGTTGCATACACTTTTATTTGAATGGAACAACACAAGTTTGAACTCAGTAGCATAGCAGTGGTTATAGAGAATGCTGGTATATCTTCAATTAACCTAGTACCCCATTACTAGCCATGGCCTCTAATCAAGGGAAGCTTTTATTTAACTTTTACTTTTGTGCAATGCGGCTTGTATTCAAGGGCAGCTACTAACTGAGTATGGTTATGAATGAGCCAACACGTAACCACCATGATGGAAGTCATGGTTTACTCCTGACTGGTTTCTGACCAACAGGCCTGATAGGATCTCTGCATCTGCAGCCCTTCCAGACAATATATCTGACCACTGCCCCATTTACTGCATTTGGAAGGCCTTCACTCCCAAGGTGCCTCATAAAATCATACAAGTGAGGGACTTTCCACCTTGATCCGCCCTCTTTCTTCAGGATCTTTCACTTACTGACTGGACCCCTGTAGTCTCTAGATATGTATTTATTTAATTGCTTTTGGTAACTGGGTAAGTGCACTAGGCAACATAACCTGCCTATTTTCAGGCACGACCCGGGAGAGTACAATATGTCAGTACAGCAGAGTACAAAATCACAATACAGTAGTGACAAACAATCAGGTGCATAATGCAGTGGAACTGTCTACAAATACATTGACAGAGGATGGTCATAGAAGATAATACAACACATGGATAACAGCAAACAGTGTGCAGTTATTGCAGCAAACCGTTTTAACAAAAACAATATAGAATCATTCTGGAGGCCTAGCTGAGGGCGAACAGTCCGTAGGCACAGCTAACTGGAGATACAAAATAGCATGATAGACAAATTCATCAGGACTAGGGATGGGAGAAGCAGACAGTTAGAAACACTAAGACAAAAGGCAAAATTCAGAAGGGTTGGCAGGTCACAAGCTGATAGTCAAAGTCAAGAGGAGTGACAAGGAGAGAGATGGAACAGAAGTTAAGATGCACTTGATAATCTTCTAAATATCCCCGCCTCAACTACAGGATAAACACGCCTCACATCAGCAAGAGAGTTAGAGCAATATCACCAAATGGCTACATCAGGACCGCTCTCCCTCATGAAAGCCCGTGACAAGTGCTGGGGCAAATTTTAATTCTCAAATGAACTACCTAACTATTATGAATACAGACAGCTCCTCAACACCTGCAAAAAGCAACACTCAGAGCCAAGAGTGAATACTGCAAGCCTGCCCTCTTATCCTCTTCTAGGGACCCAGACACTTCTGGCATACTATAAAAACTATAGCTGGGGATACAGTCGATGTGTCACAATGGATATGATTGTTAAATGTATAAACTGTAATAATGCCACTACTATTGCCAATGCCTTTAACAATCAATTCTCTGATCTCTCAGCTTACACCTCCCTGTTCGCCACCAACAGTGACCAGCCATCTACCTCCAACCAGCTGTCCCTCTTCTGAGCCTCTATCTCGACCATCTTTCTACCTTAGAATGATCTCAGTGAGGAAACCTACAAGCTTCCAGCCAGCCTCTCTCCCTATGAGTGCTTGACATGATGACCATGAACCAAAACGCCTAAAGATTGGAGCCTCTTGGCCTGCACCTCAATATCCCATATTACTAACCTGTCTCTCACCACTGGAATTGTTCCTGCAACCTGGAAGGTAACTAAGATTGTTTCTGTCTTCAAACAGGGTGACCGTAAATGCCTAGAGAACTACCGCCCCATAGCCACCCTATCTGCTGCTAGCAAGATTCTAGAAAAGGTGGTAAATGTGCAGCTGACAGGTTACCTATCCAGTTACAACTTACTGTCACCCAAACAGCATGGCTTTTAAAACCATAGTACTGGCACAGCCCTTCTAAAGTCACTACCAAATAAGGAGTGCCATAAATCAGGGCTTGCTGTCTGGGGCCATCTTTGTGGACCTCTCAAAGGCCTTTTGAGCTAGTGGATCACTCCTCCTCTGTGCAAAGCTCCACTCCTGTGTGACCAGTTCCACCCTAAATTGGTTTTCAAACTATCTCACTGGCAGGCTGCAGCTTGTCAAATACAATAGGGCTCTGTCCCATCATGATCGGCATCCCCATGGCTCCATCCTAGGCCCTATCCTTTTTCACTCTTCATTAATGACTTCCCAGCAGTCCCTACCTATAGTACCACAACCCTATACACCGATGACCTGGTCCTCCTATGTAGCTCAGGTGATGTCAGCACCATTAGTCACAACCTACGAGCTGACTTCAACAAGCTGCAGGATTGGCTCCAGACAAATAAGCTTCTGCTCAGCATAAAGAAAACTCAACTCATGCTCTTCGGCACCCTGGCCAAGCTCAAACAGTGTCCTGCACTACTAAATGTCTTAAGTCCTGGTGGTGACCCACTAGGCATTACACGCTCATTTAAATATCTGGGAACTACCTCAACCCCAGTTAGACCTATCTTTACACATTCACAATGTGTGCAGGGCAACTAATGTCAAGTTTGGACTTGCGTACAGGACTCGTGGGTCCCTTACTGCTGCTGCTGAACTTGCCCTTGCTAAAGGCTTATTTCTTCCCTCCCTCAGCTATGGGCTGGCAACCTTGCCTTCGCAACAAAACTAGCCTTGCCAAATGGGATGTGGCCTACAATAATATCTGCCACTTTGCCCTTGGCATCCCTCGACTCACGCATCACTGTGAACTATACAATAAATTACACTGGTTGTCTCCAGGTAACTATCGCTCATTCAACCCGGGCTGCTTCATAGACAAAGTTGTTTCCAATGACACCCCACTCATCCTGTCCAAACTCCTCCAGCTGGCACTACCTTCATACCAGCTTAGGTCAGCTGCTTCGCAGCCCCTCCTTGTCCCAAAACTCATACACTGTCTGGTGATCGTGCCTTTGCGGTCCACGTCACTAGAATCTGAAAGCCCTACCTACACCCTCAGGTGTACCCTCCCATCCCATCTTTAAAGCTCCCTCTGGTCACACCTAAAGTCTGCCTCAGCCTGTAACTGTTACTAGGCTGCTTGGCATCTCTGCCACTGGGTTCCACCTTATCCTTGGTCTTTCGCCTTTTTTGAGCTGTATTAGGGGAGTACTCCTCTTACCTCAGCACTTACTACCCTCTAAATGAAATGACTGCCTTTAAATTGTACCTGTACTCCTACCATGAAATGTAATCATTGTAATCTTACCATGTAATGTAATCTTTGTTAATCTGCTCTCTCTTACCATGAAACGTTCATTATTGTTTAACTCTCCTCACCATTGATGACTATGCTTACCTGTTCATCCCTCAAATGTTTTATTTGTTTTTCACCCTGGTCATTGCCTGTATTTCACCTTGTTGTGCAATGCTCTTGCACTGACTGTAAACCTTGCTCTGTAATCTCCTGGGTCATATCTGAAAATAGGCATCCTTGTCTAGCTGTGCTTACCAGTAAACAAAAGCTAATAAATAAATGAATTGAAGATATATAGTAACTTCAGGTATGTTACAGAGAAAAATTATTTTTATTAAAAAAAGTTTCTAAATACTTAAAAATATATATATCATGATATTACTAAGATGCAACATATTGATAACACTGAGGAAAAAGATCATCCCATGAGGATACAAAACATATCAGTAAAATATATCAAAATTGTTACATGTTGATAACAAATGCTTTGGAAAATATACATGTATGCTTCATTAAGGGAAACACAAATTTTCTAGTTCCCTATATAAAATGTGGGAGAGTACAGATCTGACCTTTGAAAAATACAAGATAAATGCCATAGAACACTTAATCATGAAGGCAGTTCTAAACATCATTTCAAGATTCTTTGGTCCCATGTGTTCAGATTGACTCAAATAATCACATTCTCCTTTATTAGGGTCCAGATCCATTGAATCTGGTTAGCTAGTATAGTCCACTGGTTAGAGCATAAAGCTATAAACCAAGAGATGGACAACATTTGACGGAAGGGATGATCTTTTCAAAAAGATAGACTGCACCTGAATAACAAGCATTTGTCAATGCCGAATGTTGTCTTGCTGGCATTGGCATTGGTAGTGCAAGAGTTAGAGAGATGCATAATAGGAATGGCAGTGAAGTATGAACTGACACCAATCCCACCCACCCACCCCACCCTGCAGAGACTGACAGGCATTGAGGGTGTGCCTGTGGGTGCGTCAGCCATAGCAGCTCATGCCATTTCACCTCACCCCTACCCTGTAGACTCCGACAGGTGTTGCATTGTGTCTTGGCATCATCAGGCCCTCACGCTCACTCCACGCCATAAGGAAATACATAGAGATGGGTGCAGTATAGGAGAATGGGGTGAACTTTGGGGCGAAGAGTCCAAGGCACAGCTTGATGCCTGTCACTGGCTGCACAATGGGGTGGGGGTGGAATGGCATGAGCATTACAGCCGACAATCTAAAGTCACACCCCAGACGCCTGTTAGTCTCTACAGGGTGGGACATTACAGTTAGAAACACTAATGCCCCAGGGGTTTGTTGGTATTTGCACTCCAAATTTTCACCATGGGCTTTTGTGACTCCACCTCATGAAAGCATTTGGGACCTGCGCTCATGAACAGTGGCACTGTGATTTTGTTAATCTGTCCCAAACGTTGATTTCCCACAGTGACAGCGCATTCTGCACCAGATATGTGAAAACACATTTCTGGCAGGATGTGAAAAAGGACAGCTGTACCATTCATAAGGAGGTATGAAGAAATGGCAATGTTGAAAATCTGGACTGGAAATATTAAAATTCTCAAAGTTACGGCGATGTGAAACTGCACAATGCATGTTAAGTAACACAGTCATTTTGTGGAACATTTTCACCAGATTTTCAACATAGGGATTTTGGGATCTCCACTCATGAACAGTGGCACTGTGATTTTGGCAATCTGCCCTGAACATTGATTTCCCACAGTGACCGCCATGCTGCGCCAGATGTACAAAAACTCATTTTGGGCAGGATATGAAAATGACAGCTATACTGTTCATAAAGAGGTGTGAAAAACTGGCAATGTTAAAAATCTGGACTGAAAATATTAAAATTCTCAACTTATGAGCCTGCATGGAAACTGCACAATGCACTCTTGTAACACAGTCATTTTTGAATTTTTTCACCAAATTTGCAACATAGGCTTTTTGGCAGCCCACCTCATGAACAGTGACACTGTAATTTTGTTAATCGGTCTTGAAAGGTGATTCTGTGCACTGACCACAAAATCAACTTTCAGGACTGAATAATGAAATGACAGTGACTGAGTTCATGAGGTGGGGTCCCAAGAACCCCATGTTGAAGATTTGGAGCCAAAAGTCACAAAATGGCCGAGATATCCACTCTAGTTGAACCCCCATTGACACCATTATACAGCTTACTGTGATTTTCTTCAGCTCGTGGTAGGCTTTGAAGAGTGCAAGCGTGTTCCCGCTCCACCAGAAGATCATCGCGCCAGGCTCGGAGGTAAGTATGGGGTGAAGGTGTGTGTGTGGGAGGTGAGGTGCACAGAGGGTGCGGGTTGGGAGAGGGGGCCGTGGTGACCACGAGGACCATTTTCTGTTTTACAGGGTAAAAAAAAAAAACGTCGTCGCGGAAGGTTTTTCTTTTTAGTGTGACAACGACATTTTGGTACACTGGGTGGACTCCTATGTGCTACCTGTGTTTTTGGGGACAGAGGAATGAAGCCGATGGGGACTGCCCCTCGTCAGCAAAGGAAGTGTGTCTGTGTTTGGGGCATGATGCCGAGGATCGGGCACCCCAATCGGCAGACAAAACAAAGGGGAACATTATGCTGATGGGGATTGGGCCCCATCGGCAAACAAACTGAGGAGGGGCATGCTGACAGGGGATTGGGCACCCTGACGCCGGCTCTCACAGGACTGTGAGAGGTGGTTATAGCAACTGCCACCATGTTTATTGAAATGTTTCAGCAGGCAAGGCATGCCCTGCAATAACGGGGTACTCTCACATTGCAGCGGCAAAATTCTTTCAAGTTGGTGGCATGTTTCTGAACTGCTGTCATAAGACAACGTGCTCATTTATTGGTGCAGCAAAGACCAGCCCAAAAAAGCAGTGGCGCCATTGGCCACAACATGGCCACACCTCCATAACCCGTACTCCAGCAAGCTGTCACAAAATGTTGCTTGCGCTGCACAAGACAACGTAAAAGGAGCTAACATACTTAGGAAAAGAATCAACAACATCATAGAGAAGACTTTATATCAACACAGGGAGGGAGGGAAGACTTTACATTGATATGGGGAGGGAGAGAAGACTTTACATTGATACAGCAGAGGGAGAGAAGATTATATCAATACAAGAGAGAGAGTGAAGACTTTACATTGATACAGGGAGGGACTAGAATCCTATCGGTATTATTGTTAGGAAGGCAGCAGGCAGCTGGTAGGGAGCTTATTAGGGGCTTCTTACATAATTACATCATTGATTACTCAGCTAGCCTGAGGGAAGAATGATTAGGTCATTCAGAACTCTCGCAGCAGCATAATCCACACTGTATGGACAGCTGCTCTGGGAAGCTTAGAATGCTCAGTTCTGTGTAGTGAATTGTTCAGTGAGGAGGTAAGAGTGGCAGAAGGATTGCCAGTGGGCTCTGAGGAGAGGGCGAGGATTTCTCACATTTCCAGATTTCAGTGAAGTGGTGGAGACCAGTGCTACAACAGGATTTCCTGATTTCTACTCCCAATGAAATTGAAATGGAAGGAACTGCTTGTTCTCAGTGGACTCAAGGGACAATCCTCTGAATGTTCTGTGGTGTTTTCAGCTGCCTCGAAAGGACCTGAAAGAGACTGTTTGATCGCCTACCCAGGAGAGTGCCTTTCTTTTCTTTTGTCGCTCCATGCCCTGTGGATGGGACAACCTCTGTGAGTACTGTTCTAGAAGACCAGATCTCCACATTTTTATGGGATTTGATAGTCTGGGGGTATGTACCCATAGATAAGGCTGGATTGCACCTGTCAGTGCCCCTAGTTTCACCCAAGTGAGTGAAGTACTGTTAAACTGTTCACCAAGTGAGTGCAGTTTTGTTTTTGGTCACCCCAGTGAGTGATGAAGTAAAGTGTGGGACCTCTAGAATTTTAGTGGAGAATGGGGTTTCAATGGTGTAACCCTGAAGAATGGCAGAGACTGTCGGTTGGGGCAAGGGTGGAGGAACGCCATCTAAGTGCTTACAAGGCAGGGCTTCCTGGTTTGTAAAAGGAACCAGTTTACCTGAGCAAGGCCAAGCTGCAGGTTAAGGTGTGTGACTGAGTTTCACTTGTGTGCACCTATGTTTGAAGAAGAGTTCTGAGGTGTGGCTCAGATTCACTAAATGACACTCATGGGAGGAAAATGTCCATGCGTGGCCAGGTGTCCACTAATGCACCTTTGGGAATTTGAGAAGAAGATTGTTCTGTTGTGTGTTTATGAACTGTACTGCATGTAAGGAGAGTTCATGAAATGTACCTGTCCAGCCTAGACCGACCCTTTGAGGGCCACTTCTGCTTGAATTTTCCATCTGTTGAATAAAACCATACTGCACAATCCCAGTCACTGTTATGAACATTCTGATTATTGCTTCTGGTTGTGTGGATCTACTGAGGCCCCCAGCAGGTTAGACCTAACATATAGTATGCCTAGCTGCTCCACCCAGGACCTGTGTTGTGTTATTTACACAAGATCCATATTGTTTTATTTCTGTACTCCCAGCCCACCTCTTTCTCTAGAAAATGAGCCAGGTATACATCCTAACAGCAAGGGTGGTACCTACCTTTTGTAAAGTAAAATGGTATGCCAGTATGTGGTACCAGTGTTTCCAGATTTTAATGGGGGTGTGCTCACTAGTTAAAATGTGGCTGGGGTTACATAAAAAGAAAGAGAACCAGGTCCTTAAACTTAAGATGTGATTAGGAAACCAACACACAAGGAAGTATGCTTGACTGGACAATTCAGCTATCCAGATATAGACTGGAAAGAGGGACTACCTAAGTCCAAGTGCAGGAGTCAATTTCTGACCTTGTGAAGAAGTGTTCCCTGATGCAGTCTGTTAAATTAACTATTAGGGATCAGCAACACTGATGTGATTCTTAGCATCAAGAAAGGCCTGGTCAGAGAAATAGATATCAGAAAATTATATGCAACAGGGACTATAACATCACGATTACTACTCAAAGGAACAGGGAAAATACTCAGGAATTAACTATATCATGCTCCTGCAGAAGGCTGATTTTAAAGATGAGGGAGCTCTAAGCTCCAAGCTCTAAGCTCACAGGCATCAGTGTTTAGCAACAATGGACTGCATGAAGCAAGACTGTAAGTATTTGATCCACCTAGGAAAAGAGCATACAGTATACAAGAACAGTAAAGTGCAAGAAACTAGTGAAAATGAACATAACTACAAAGACAAACCAACTCAGAGCAGGCAAATACAGAATCAGAGGAGACAAACTAGCACTAGAAAACATATATGGCAATTGAGGCCAAAATACAATAACTCTTTAGATATGCAAATGAGAAGGAACAATGCGATGTTATGTTGGGCCACTAAAATATCAGGAAGAAGGTAAGATAATCACAAATGATGGACAGAAGGCTGGAATGCATACTTTACCTCAGTATTGACAGAGAAAAGTCATGGGTGATACCCGACAGTGAAATGTTTTTCATGGGGGATAAGAAAAAGGACACTTTTCAAGACACAGTATATGTAACATCTGAAGAACTTGAGAACATTTTAATGCTGGTAAATGTAAACAGGGCAATGAGACCTGATTGGATGCATCCTAAAATTCTTAAATAGCTGCCAAGGAACTATTCATACTACTTTTTTTTTCAGTTAGCTTATAACACTCCAAGATAGCCCCATCCTTAGGGACAGATCCCCTCCAGCCCTGTCGCCCTGGCCTCTTATGGATTTACCATCACTCAGTTGTCTTCCCCATGGCTTTTGCCATGGTGGGGTGGCCCAAGGCAACCAAACCGATCCTCAGTGTGAAACACTCCAATGGGGCCTGCAAGGAGTCAGTCCCATTATGCTGGCCATCCATGTCTTTTCCCTCCCTTTTGTTGATTCCACCTGGGAGGACAGTGTGCTGTGTTGCCTAGATGCTTCCCACATATGCTCCTGCACATAGGATGTCAGCAACCACTGCTCCTCTCATCCTCGACTGCCATCAGTGGTGCCTGACCATCAGCCATCACTAAGGGACAGGACTACACTGGGTGTGGCAGCCCTCCCTCCCCAGAGGAGGAGAGCAGTCCTGTGGATGCTCAGTTCTCCTCTTGGCCAATCCACCAATGACTTGAGTTTTCTCATGAACCTGTGTCATTGGTACTGCAGGAGGCAACTCTACTACTGCACCAGTGGGTATTCTGTCCATACCACTTCCAGTTATAGTTGAGTCTGTCAGAACTGCATACATGCCTAATGATTGAAGAGTGGCCTTTGTGGTGACAATATTCAACAACAAAAGAAAAGGTTCCAGGACAGAACCAGGGTAATACAGGCCAGTAAGCTTGACATCAATACAGGAAAAGTTGTTGGAGACCGTCACATGGAATAAAATTTGCTAACACTTCCAAAAAGCAGCTTGACTCAGTGGCCCAATATGGCTTCTGTAAGGAAATTATGCCAAAACAAACTTAATTCTGTTCTTCAAGAGTGTCACTAGATGTGTCTAATCCTGACCTGTGTATAGCATTGTTGACACTGCCTATCTTATGTACTAATGATTGTATTTACACCCATTTTAGTTTGTGCTTGTAAATATGTTTTGAACTGTATATTTTACACTTAAGTGAGGTATTTTCCTTGTGTATCTCTGTACTGTATTGTGATTACCGCTGTTAATGTATGTTGTATTGCCACCTTGTGGCCCAGGTTGTGACTGAAAATGGTCCTTTGATCAGCTCACTTACCTGGTTACCAAATACATAAATAAATAAAATAAATAAATAAATGTTGGAAAGTTCAGGTTTTTTTTTTTTTCATTTTGTGGATGTTGTATATCTGGACTTCAGTAAAGCATTTGATACTGAGAAGGCTACTTGATCAGCTAGAGAACCTAGGTATAACTTGTGTGCTACAAATGGATTCAATATTTTGTTTTCATAGGACAGGAGACAAATTACGCAATAAGTGGTAACCAATCAACATGAAAATATGTGACTATTGGTGTTCCACAGGGATCTGTTCTGGTACCTACATTGTTCAGTATCTTTAAATGTGATCTCTAGGTGTGTTCCACCAGCTGCATTGCCAAGTTTTCTGACACCAATATGTGAAGAGTAATAGCATAAAATGCAGATTATAATGCCTTTATACAGATCCTTGGTCAGTGAGCAGTTTTGGTCCCACATCTGAGGAATGACATTGACATGATGGAAAAACTACAGAGAGAGTAGCAAAATGATTGACAGCTTGGAAAACATGGGCTATGAACATCGACTGGCAGAACTGTGACTGTTCTCCATGGAAAGAGAAGACTAGGGTGACATGTCCACATTATTTAAGTATATAGAAGGGATGATACAATCAGTCTAAGTGCAGATCTTCAAGATGCACAAGGATGAAATGACAATAGAAAAGCAGTGTCATCAAAGTGAGGAAGATTCAAGGGAACTTCAAGAAGTATTGCATAGAAGGATTGGTGAACACTTGGAATAGACTGTCACAGTTCATTGTATCAGCTGATATGGTAGTGACCTTTAAGATGAGACTCGACAAGTATTTTGAAAAAAATATAGGAGACAGGGTATTTCCGCTGAGATGGTGAGTGGGAGGGAGGAACTCCATTGGCTGAAGGTCTTCTTTTCTCCTAAAATCTGTATGTCTGTCATTCTATCTGTCTGTTGTCTGAATCTCTGTGTGCCTAATATGGCAGCAATATTACATCCCTTTCCTCTCCTGGATAAAGTGCTTTGGGTTACAATCTCTGTGAGGGTTTTTGCATACAATTGACATTTACTATTCTAAACCATGCTACACTATAGAGGTTATCTGTAGTTAATATACATCACAGAATTACTACCATGTATTACAGAAACAATTTAAAAATTGACTTAATTTCTTGCTTGGTTTGTTCATATTAATAAGGTTTTCAAGCAGAATTACACTCCATATGTTCTGAATGTACATGTTATTGTTCTTTAGAAACTTGTGATCCTTGTTATAACTGCATGTCAACAACATGTAAACCTCTGACAAATGGCCGCTTATATATAGCTGACATTCACTGACAACTGCAATTAGTGTTTCATTTGCCAAAAAATAAAGGAAACAGACAAATTAACAATAAATGTAATTCCACTTGAAGCTCTATATCAAAAGGAACACAAAAGAGAGAAGCAAAGACAGTTTTAAAGTTTTTCTCTTAACTCTGTACTTTTAGTAACATCTGTCAGCAACATGTAAACCCTAGAGTGTAGTATAGGGTAGCATAATGTAATGCCACATAGATGCATAGACACTGTTGGAAGATAAGGGACTATGGCCCACCCAGTCTGCCCATTTGAGCTTGTAAGTTCACTTCATGCTTTCCAAGAAGTTTGTTGGCCTTACCCCTGACTTACAGAATTCTCTATGTCTATCCCACACATTCTTAAATCCGTGATTGTTTCAGCCCCACCACTTCCTCTGGGAGGGTGTTCCACTTGTCCACCACCTGTTCTGTGAAGAAATTCTTCCTCACGCTTCCTCTGAATCACCCTCCCTCCAACTTCATACCATGCTCTCTAGTCCTGGAACATCTTTTTCACTGGAAAATAGTGTATTCCTGAACCCTGTTCCTCCCTGTAAGATACTTGCATGTCTCTATCATATCCCTCTCCATCTCTCCTCCAGGGAGTACATATTCAAGTCTTTCAACCTGTTCTCATAGGACTTGTGATGCAATCCTGTACCATCTTTGTTGCCCTCCTCTGAACCTTCTCTACCCTGTCTATGTCCTTACATAGGTAAGGTGTCCAGAACTGTACACTGTACTCCAGGTGGGGCCTCACTAGTGTCTTGTATAGCGGAATTATGACCTCCCTTTTCCTGCTGGTGATGCCCTGCCTATGCATACCAGCATCCTATTTGCTTTACCTGCCTTGTCGCACTGTTTCCTACCTTGAGTTCATCAGAGATGATAACCCCAACATCCCTTTCCTGCTTGGTGCATGCTATATTCTCACCCCCAAACTGATATGTTTTTCCAGGGTTTTGTGCCCCATATGCATTATCTTGCACTTCTTTGCATTGAATTTCAACTGTCAAACCCTTGACCATTCTTCAAGCTTCTGCAGGTCCCTCCTCTTTCTGTCTACACCCTCTGGAGTGTCCATTATGTTACAGAGCTTTGTGTCATCAAAGAACAGGGAAATTCTGCCTTCTAGGTCTTGCGAATATCACTGATGAAGACGTTAAATAGGACCGGTCCCAGCACTAATCCCTGTGGTATCCCACTGGTCACGCTTCCTCTGTGGAGTGACAGCCATTTACCACCACCCTCTGTGTCCTGCCACCTAGCCAACTACCTACCCACCGCACTACTGTCCTGCCCACTCCCATATTCCCAGTTTGTTTAATAGCCTTCTGTGTGGTATAGTGACAAAGGCCTTGCTGAAGTCCTGATAGACAGATGTAATCACACTCTATGAAAGGCAAAATATAAATGAAATTCATATCCTATCATTATTTTACTTTTTTAATCCCCTGTTAAAAGGATGTACTCATTTTCAGTTTCATTATATTAGATTCTAATTCCTTTAAGACCTTTTTGAGCATTTTTCTCATGGCATGATAGAACTTGCTGAAGAACATACAGTACACTCTGTTACTCAGTAATCTTATAAGAAGCTGTTATTGTGAACACCTGGAAGGAGCCAGGGTGGAAATTATAATTTGAATTTAATTTAATTTTATTTTATTTATTTGTTACGGTAAACTCACTGGAACATCAGTTCCTTTCAGAGGACAGAACCGATCAAAGATCAAAACATAGTACCTTACATTTAGTACACAAAACAAACAAACTTATACACAACTTGCAATAATAAAATTACTTAACTCCAAATAAATGAAAGGATCTTGCACAGTTAGAATTCGCTCTCAGCAGCAGGGAGTTCCTTGAAGTGATGCTGAATGTAACCATTTGATTCAATTTAAATCAAGGGTTCAAAACCTTCTGAAATTACTTTTAAGGTTTACTGGCATTAACAAGGTGTAGGATGTTGCACATATTTTATTAGCCTTATGAGAACATCACCTGACCGTGCAATACATTTCTATAAATGCACAGTCAGGTACTGAATCTCATTTTCTCCCCTCAAAAGACTGCTTATAGCCATTTTATAAGTGTCGAGCCCTCAAGGTGTGTATCATAAGTTTAATGCACTTCCTAGGGGATAAGGACACTCAGCCTTCAGTCTCATGCCTTACTATACCCCTGGGGCATGTATTAAAATCCTATGATGCACACCCTGTCGTGACTTATTACTTACATGTTTAAGGGAGCTGAAAATAGATTTCATGGATAAGCAGCACTAGCTGCTAATTATAATAAAGTTGACACCTAATCAGGAGGATCAAAGAGTGATCAGCAATTTGTAAAAATGGAATGTTTTGCAATACCCCAAAAAATTTAAAGCCCTCCTGCCCTCTTTGCAACCTGAACTCAACATTGTGCACTGAATCATCTTAAACTTCCTTCTTGCAGGTGCACACACCTTTTAAATACATCTATAGGTGGGCGGTTGGCAGACTTCGCCTGCAGATTAATCCACACATTTTGAGGAATTTCACAAATTCTGCATGGCAACTATGAGTGAAATTCTGCACTTGTGGTGGAACTTCACCATTTCAAAATTTCTGAAGGTGGGGAAAACTTTGTGGTATTCCATGGAGGTGAATTTCATCCGCTTTGTGGCAAATTCCTGAATGTAACTTCAGTCCACCTCTGCATACATATGGTACAGTTAGTGTATAAAATGGACCAGATCTGTGTTGTGAGGTGTCTGCATGTTACTCTCATGGCAAATGCAAGGAATTTTATCAATGATCCTGATATGCAGGGGCAGGAGGAAAGCCCACAGCAGAACTGCAGGCTTTTGTTTATGCATTGTTTTGTAATGCAGAGCATGTTAAATAAAACTCTGTGTAACCACTACTGTTCCAGACAAGGTTTGTGTGGACAGTGACTCTCATATGTGCCAGGTTCTCCAGATGCTCTGACAGTACCCTACACTGTTCATTTCTCTAGAATAATTGATTGGAATCGTGTTTCATTTTCCCATTTATGGATTTTTTGCCACTCTTAAAATTATTAAAATTAGTGCAGATAGTACCTTCATAACCTTATTTTGAACTAATGGAGCAGTCTTGTTGAATGTGTATTGTACTGGTTCCAGTCAGTCCACAAGCAATAGCTACACACAAGGTTTCCTTTTGTAAAGACTAAGGTTTTCAAAATGCTAAAACATAGACAGTGCATATGGGCATCTGGTTCTGTGGTACTAGTTAACTGATAGTGTGCCCTAATTAGTCACTTCATTTCCAGTATCTTATTGCTTGGAAAGTGCTTTGGGATAAATGTGTATGAAAAGTACCATATGAATGATTCTTCTTCTTCTCCTCTTCTTTTCTTTTGTTCTTCTTCATCTTCATCTTTCTCTTCCAGCACAGCATTAGGAATCATGAGATCCTGGACTAGATTTTCAAAGCCCTGTCAGTCCTGCAGCTGTGGAAAAAACTGGTGCAAGTGGGTCTTCACTATGGAGCCACAGTTTTTCCCGCAGTCAGGGTATTTTGAAAGGGGATCCAGGTTACGACCTGCTCCTCAATTTATGACAGCTTGCTGTTGATTTTTCAGTGCAGTTTTGGGAAAAGCTGCACCTGGTCGGATATAGTGTAACATCCCCAGCAGCTGCACCAGCTGAAAAATAAGAAACTACACAGGCGCCAAGATTTCTGTCCATAGCAGCTGTTATGGAGCAGGTCTTAGTTCTGAGAGGGGCTGAAAACCTGCTTCCTATGTTCAAATTCCTCCACCTGACACTTTGGCAAATCCAGCTATAGAACAGGATGAAAGGAAGTCCCACTGCCCTGGAAACAGTACATTGTTATAGCACAGTTGGGCTCGCCTGAATACATTCATTAACATGTTTGTTTGAGTTCTGAAGGGTTCAATGCCCTAGTTACATGTTATACAGATTGGGCCCTATGCATTAATGGGTGGGTTATACATGCCTGAGGCGTGTACCCTGCCCACTTACCTTCACGGCCCCGGACAGGTGCAGGGTGCATGGCATGCACGACCGCATGCACCCATGGGGTGCCTGTCTGTGGCCATGCTCTCTCAGTGTGCAGGGTCATGCAGTCAGTAGGGGGCAGAGGCACAGACCCAGGTAGGCATCCAGTCAGATGCCCATACCAGGTCCCTCAGTGGATCCCTTACACCTCCTGCAGAGGGTGCACAGAGTAGGGCCAGCCACATTACACAGCGATGGAGGACCACCAGTCAGGCATTCACCTGAGTGGCTGCTCCAGCCCTCCTGCAGCCTAGTGGGCTGGGGCAGCATGGATGTCCAGTGGCCGGTGCTGCTGAGCCCAGCGGATGCTGTTCATGGGGCTGGCATACCTGTCACCCCTGAGCCTGGCACTACTCAGCTTAGTGAATGCTGCATAGTGCAGGCACACTCTGACATGCCCACAGTGTGGTGTTCCCTGAGGGGCTAGGACGGTGGGCGGCAAGTGTCTTATGACCCTTGGTGAATGCCGCCAGGGTCCTTGGGACCCCAGCTGTGTGGCATTCACACATAAGGTTGTCTACATGCCTCAGTTATGTGGTGTATTGGTAACTATTTCCACTCGTGCATAGGACCCATTGATAGTAAACTTTCTCACCATTTACTTAATATTTGAAAAAGCTAGCAATCTTTTTGAAATAGAAGGACTTGTATCATGTGTCAGTGTCAGTGTCTCAGTAGGTAGCACACTGCCTGTTAGGCTGGGAGATCAGAGGGTTGTGGGTTCAGTTCCCACATCTGGCACTTTGGTTAATATCCTAATACTGACACTGTAGTGTAGCATGAGGTGCTGCACTTCTGAGGTGCCATCTTGCAGATGAGACATTAAACTGAGGTCACATCTGCCTGGATTGCTGGTAGTTCAGGTGGATGTTAAAGATCCCATGGCACTTATCGAAAAGAGTAGAGGAATTGTTTATTAAGAAAAACATTACAGCAGGCAAAACCACCAACAACAAAACAACTGACAGCCAAAAAAACATGAACCAACAAAAGGCAATATCTTCATAACAGCAAAAAGAAAAAAGCAGTTCAGGAGACAGAAAATACAGTATCATCTATTGAAACCTGTGTGCTCAAAACAAAAGAAAGTACCACCAATATAATATTCCTAAATCTCCATTGTGACTTAAATCCAAACAATGTGTTTCCAATATCCTTGAAATTTGTGAGTATCCAATAAACTGGTTTTAAATCCTCTGTTTCCGGTTCCATTTCAACATGTGTGAGTAGGACTAACGTCAGAGTATGGGTGTGCTGCAGCGAATACTGGCATCTTGCCTGCCACATGTAGAACTTTTGCTGGCAAAATAATGTTTAGGGTACTAGGATGATACTGAGATAAAAACAGAGTAGCCCCTAGTACCAGGCTTTCAGGTAATGTGTATCATAGGACCCCATCGCCATTTGACACTAAATCAGCCCAAAACTGTTTGGCATAGCTACAAGAAATAAAAAATGCTCCAACATTTCTTCTAAACCTTCACACTCTGGTCTAAGACATTGTCTTTCAGCTATTGGTTTATGCTTTAAGTTACCCTTGACCCTTAATCTCCATGACAACTAAGCTAGACAATGTCCCACATCCTGAGGGGGTATTCTTTATCATTTAGAACCTTCAAAGCCAAACAGGTTTTGTAGGAAGCATTTTGGAAAGTCAACATGAACTAGGAAATTCTTTCCATAGTGTCCATATACAGTGCTTTCCGCTGAAGCCTTTGTACTTTAGCTTTAGGAATACTTCATGTCCTGAGTTTTGCAGCAAACATATATATGAAAGAAGGAACACTGGAGTTCACCTTTATTCTTGGGGCCTCAGCTTCCCACTTCAGTATAACATCTTTAACTAAATTGAACATCCAACCATTCCAGGGATCTGTCTAATAACGCCTTTTTCCCTAAAGGTAGCTTTTAAAAGAGAAAAGAAAATAGAACACCAGGGGTTGATCATTCCTAGCCCCCATTCAGTTTTAAATATGTAAAATCTCTCTTCACAAGCTTTAAACAGCTTCCCCAGAGCATCTGGAAACAGAAGCTTAATAACCTGGTCTCATAGATTTTAGGTAGTGGAAAGATAGCACTGAAATACTAAAAAATCTGGAGAATGAATTTCTTAACAATCATTACCCTCTTTTATTTTTAAAGCGTCCATGTTTTCTAGACTTGTATCTTTCATTCCCCCATTTTAATTTTAGTCCTCCAATTTAAGTCTGCCAAATCCCCATTTCCAAAAAAACACCCCAGAATTCTAATAGCTGTATTAGTGATAGTAATCTGTCCAATAAGTGTGTCATAAGGTCCGTCCCCTAAAAATCCCTGAGCTTTTCTCTTGATTAATTGTAGTAC
Organism: Neoceratodus forsteri; assembly: GCA_016271365.2. NCBI lineage: Eukaryota > Metazoa > Chordata > Ceratodontiformes > Ceratodontidae > Neoceratodus > Neoceratodus forsteri. The sequence continues at coordinate 1,793,804,546 of CM057455.1, read as the reverse complement.
CTGCTATATTACTAAAGCGCCCATAATTTCAAGGGCAGCAATTCCTGAACTTTTGTTGTGCAGAAGAAGACACATATTGTCAGCATACACTGCCACTGTTTGGGGTTCTAGCTCAATGGAAGGCGTGAGACCCTGAATATCAGGTTGATTGAGAATTTCCCTAATTAATGGGTCCAAGACAAAGGTATACAGTAAAGGGCTGATTGGGCATCCTTGTCGTACACCTCTTGAAACTGTAAACCTTTCCCAACCAAACCATTCACCACTGGATAAATTACTTCTTGTTTTATAAGGTTTGAATCCACATCTAAATTTCAGAGAAAATTCATAGTCCTGCAAAACCTGATATAAAAAATCATGAGATACCCTGTTGAATGCTTTAGCTTGGTCTATAGATAATAAATACCATGTAAGCTTATTCATCTGGCTACATTTGCAAACATTCCTTAAAAGTGTCAATTTCTGTTGAATATTTCTACCAGGAATTGAGCAAGTTTGCACTGGGTGGATCAAGAATTGTGCTGTTTTGTGGGTCTATGGCATAAAATTGCAGAAATAAATTTTATAATCAGGACTGAGTAAGCTAATTGGTATCCAGTTATCAATAATTTGTTTCATTCCCTTTTATATAAAATGATAATTGAAGCAGCGGAAAAATCCGTGGCGGTTTCCTGTGTCTAGAATTTCATTGTAAACATGGGTGAGTATATCACTGAGGTCATCCTGTAAAATGTATATAATTCATTGATTAGACCATCTTCTTCAGGTGATATCCCTGCTTTAAATGAGAAATTTCAACTTAACCTCCTCTACAGTGATGGGTTGTTCTAACTCCAGCATTTGTGTGGATGTTTATTTGTGGGGGGTCAAAGATCATCCCATTTAACTGTTGGTTGAAAAGCATGACCGTATTATTCTTGTAAAGCACACTGAACTATTTCTAACATCTCAGTATCAGTGTCTTTCAAATGACCTGTTTTGTCCAATAAACCTTCCATCAGTTTCCTATCTAAGACTTGTTTGCATGCTGAATAGGGGTCTGAATAATGTGTCTTTTTCAAACCATAAGACATCTCTGCATTCATAGAAAATATAGACTTTGACTGCAGATAAGGACCGCTGGCCCATCTAGTCTGCCCATTTCCTTACCTACAGCATAGGCCGCAGATACTAGTTAACCAACAGCCTATTTCTTCCTACTCCCCCACAAGAATTGCCTTATGTCTGTCCCATGCATTCTTGAATTCTCCCACAGTTTTAGACCCCAGAACCTCCTCAGGAAGGCTGTTCCATGCATCCACTACCCTCTCTGTGAAAAACACTTTCTCCATTGCCCCAGAACCACCCCCCATCTTTAAATTGTGTCTCCTTGTTCTTGCACGTCTCTTTTTCTGAAAGATGCTACCTCTTGGACTTTCTTGATTCCACTGAGGTACTTAAAAGTTTATATCATGCCCCCTTTCTTTCATTCAAGTCATGTGCTCTATTATACTGATACTGTTTCATCTGAGATTTAATTTGGGTTATCTGGTCTTGTATTCACACTTCAGGGTCATTGGGAAGCAACATCAATTTATAATATTGATTTCTGTGTCCTAAGTATGTGAGGTAATCCTCTACCTGGGTTTTCTTCCCTAGGCTTAAAAAGGAACGTTTAATCTCTGCTTTAGTGTCCACCCACCGTTCTGCCCAGGTGTCATATACATCCCAGCTACAGACTTTCTGTTTTGTAGAACCCTATCAGGGCAGCTTGAAATTGTGTTTGGTCCAATAATGCAGGATTAGGTTTCCACCTGGAAGGTACTGCAGGAAATCGTGGAGGTAGACGAGAAGATTGAAACAACATTTCAGCACCAAATGGCCCGAAAATTCACAAGTCAAAGAAAATGTGGCTGGAATTAAGTTTTTGAAGCAAAGAAATAATCTATTCTGGTAGCATAGCTACTCCTCCTATAAGTGGACCCTGGATCATTATGCAATTCTCTATATGTGTCATGTAAAGAGGCTTTATTTATGAGTTCTTGTAAAGCATGTGTGTCACAGTAAACCTTCTTTTGCACCTGGTCTCTAATTTTCAGGTCTAAACTGCAGTTAAAATCCACCCCATATTATGTGCCTAGGTGTAAAATCATAAGGTTCTAGCTCATAAAACAGGTCAGTTCTAGCTGTCTTAACTTGTGGGGCATAGATATTAATTAAACATAGAGAATACCCTTATATATGTAGTCTAAGAGTAGGGCCCTCCGAGAGCAATATCTACCAGTCTGATTACTTGAACCTGAGCGAGACAAAAAAATCCCAACCCCATCTGCAGCATCAGCTCTAAAGGACCAAAAGGATGGTTCACCTACACAAAGTTTTTTGTTTATGCAATGTCATGCCAGGAAGTGAATCTAGTTTCCTGCAACATGATTATATCTGCAGCTAAGGATTTACAAAGTGAAAAAAAAACAGTCTCTCCTTATAATTCTTAATACTGCAGGTGTTGGTGAAGTTAGATTCAAAGCCATACTTGAAGTTTAGGGTTTGTCTTTTTTTGCTTACGACCTGTTTTTTCTTAACTTCCAACAGTTCAGATCCTCCCTCATCCTCACACTCCATTTCTGGAGTGGCTCCTGATCTGATAGAAACATCAGATTCAGAGTCATCTTGCTGCTCCTGTAACACATGAAAAGTGTTTAGTATAGGAACACCTGTAGTCTGGCTCGTCTTTGGCATTGGCCCTGGTGACCCTCTTGGGATGTGGCATCTGAAACTCTGGAGCAGGGGAGGGGCATTGTATCCACCCCAGTCTGCTCTGTCCCTATATCTGTTTCATTCTGCATGGTGATGTGATTTTCAGGATTAGTGCTCTGGGGCTCAGTTATACCAGGAGGGTTTGTAGGGTCAGGCCAGCTTTGGGTGTTTCTTCCCTCTCAGGTCCGGGCCTATATCTATCTTGAGCCTGAGTAATCAAGGTTTCTTTAACCAGACCCCTTGTCTGTTTTGCCAGGCCCAGGGACACTGGTGATAAGCATGTCCTTGTTCATCACAAAGAGGTTGCACCTGAAAAATATTTCTACACGCCCACTGTCATGATCCAACTCCCTACACAGTGCATTACTAATTTTGTGGCATGCACTGCTTAGATACCTAGTACTGCCACATTTATAGCAGGCTTTCAGCTGCCCCGGTAAAAACAGACCCTCCAGTCTTTCCCCAGAAAACTGTTTGGGATACGTTGAACCTCATATCCACAGTATGTAGTTTAGTTTTAAATTTCCAGCTACCTGTCCAAATACCTTCTCCATCAATAATGGGTTCTGTGGGCCCTAGTACAGTACATTTGCTCTCTAACCAAAACTGAATATCTCCACGTTAACACCTTCATTATGAAACATAACATTAACAGTTTTGAAGATGGGTTTTGTAAGGGATGGCCCAAAAGGTGTCCATAAAGGCCTGGTCTTGCATGTCTCATATTTTAACCAAAATTAATCAAGTCCAACAAAAGTCTTAAAGCTGACATCGAAAGTGTCTTCTCCTCTTAATAAGGGCATAAATATCAGCTGGTTGAAAGTTCATGGAGTTTTTAGAAGCCTCTGGGCAACAAAAATCTATCCAGATGGTCTTGCAGACCCCTTCCATATCTCAAACGAACTTGCTTCTAGGGCTTGCTCGAAGTTTATTTTGCTTAAATAAGTCAGAGAAACACGTCCAGTTCTGAAATGTTCTCTTCTAGGGGAGGGAGGGGGAACTACAGGAAGTTCTTGCTCAGCCCCTGCCCCATTTCCTGTATCATTAGCCCCTTCAGGTAAATGTAAATTGTCACCTTGGTTTTGCTGACCTCTTTCCGCTGGCTGGTCTCTCAGAGTGGTGGCCCCTAATGATCTGGTGACTCTGGTGTGAAAGAAATCCAAACAGAATCTGGAATCCATTTCCGTCCTGCAAAGTCCAGCCAGCATCTGCCAAAGCAGTCTCATTGCTCCTCTAAACCAAAGAAAGCCACGTCAGCAGCACTGTGCTTCCGCATTCCTTTGCAGAAAGAGTCAGCCACCTGACTCATCCTTTCAGGCTGTGCAGGTCCCGATGGCTGACAACCAGATGCACTTGTCTGAAATGCTGCAGTAATTGAGGCAGGTGCTCTGCTGATATCTGAAGCAGTCCCAGAAAATAATACTTGTTCCATTTGAAGAGGTGTCATGGTCGAGAACGCTGTAGACGTATTGCTGAAGTCTATTTTCCCACTGCACAGTTTGCACCGTGCAAATCACCTCCAAGCTCCTGAGACATACTATGCTCACTAACAGTGTCCTGAAACAAAACCTCCTCTGGTGGCATACGTAGAACCTCCAGCCTCTTGGTCTCCAACACCTCTTTCATTTCCAAAGACCTGGTGTAGTCTGCCATCCTGCAGATGAATGACAGCAGTTCCCCTACTGACAGCAATGCAGTAGGGAATTTCCCGTGTGCTGTGCCATTTCTCCCATTCACTAAAAATGCCACCAACAGCTTAATCTGGTTCAATTTCAGTTGCTTTGCCATCTGTATCCCCTTCCCCAGTCGCCTCTGAAAAGGGACTTCTAGGCACAGTGGGCTTACTGGTCAACAAAATTTAATAAATAAGTAAATATGTTTTTCTTCATATCTGTATTTGGCTACTCTTGAGTTTGCTACTGCTTAAAATGCCTTCATTCAGTTTTGAGCTGTAGATGATCAGTCCCAGTTGGTTAAATTGCATATCATTCTAATTGTGATGCAGAAGGTGCCTGCTTATCAGTAGGTTCACTTGAAGGGCTATAATAACAAAATATGCTTCATTTTCCCATCAAAATCATGATGAAATATGAAGTCATTATGGTTAGTCACTCAATTCCCTGGCTTGATATTTTCCTGCAAATATTACCTTCATTATGGAAAAGGCACTGCTTTCAGTACATAAAAAGATGATTAGGTCAGATTTTGTTCTTGCTAATGTTTCTGTGAAAATATGGGCATGGTCAGCACTGGAACAAGCTGTAGCCAACAAATCATCTTGCTGCAAGAAGAACATCTCATACCAGTAACAACAGTTGCCATTATTACCAACATCCACCACCTTCAACAACACACTAATGACTGCCACCCCAACATCCAACCATCATTACTGCAACAACAACCAACACCACCATCACCATCTCTGGCAACCAAAACCAACATTACAAAATAGCATGGAATTTTCTTTGAATTTTGATTGGTTAGAGAGCATTCTTAGTAATGATGTTGTTACAGTACAAAATCACACTTCATAAAAGTTCCTGGCCATCAACCTTTTGCCCTTACAAAATCAGTGATCGCTTGTCAACCACAGTTTTCTATCACAGATATGGCTACCACCTTTCTTCACTAAAAGCTTTCAACTAGGCCCAAAAATAAAACTGCCATTAATCAAAAAATATAATAATTAAATGTTCTCAGCCCTCATAATCCATTTCATGCACACACCTACATGTAAAATGAAGTACAGTAGTCCTCGTTAAAACAAACACCTCTGGGTCCATCCAATACATTCAATATAGCGAGGTTCCTTATAACAAGACATTATATTTAATACAGTATAGTACCAGTTTTATTTTTTAGCAGTCCAGTTTTTAAAAATGAGTGATTGCAGTACAGCTCACCTGCCTGTGTGCATGTTTCTGCCAGCTGTCTACACAAACTTGGAGACTTGGAGCACAGCAGGAATAGGGACCAGAGAATAGTTTGTGGCAAATGGCAGGAGAAGAGTTAGTTGCTGCCAGATGACACCAACAGACTCAGAACACAGCATCAGTTTGCTGCAAAATCCCTGGACTAAGTGAGTTTCAGCCAGCAGCATGCAGCAAAATGCAAAGCTGCTCCACTCCATTCTGCTCAGACCATCACTGCTTAGAAAGCTGCATGCAAGCAGCAGGATGGGATGGGATGTATAATTTGGGCCAGAGCAGGGACAGGAACAATACTGAAATAAGGCTGTCAGTAGGAGACAGCTGTGATGGTGCCCGTTGTCTTCTAGCTAACCATGCAACACCCATTAATGGCTGTTAGCAGATTAAGCTGAAAAGAATGGAGCCATCACAGTTGTTCATTATACCTGGGATTCATTACAATGAGATTTGTTATAACAAGGGACTACTGTACTACCATAGTTAGTTTTCAGTTTCTGTTGTTTCTGTTCTGACCATGAAAATTCTCCCTCCCTCCATCTTTACCTGATTGCCTGGGAAATCTGTGCTGCAGCAGTATTTGTTAGTTACCATATAGTTTTGTTTTGTTGCTTTTTCAGCAATATGGGCAATGCTTTCTGGCAATAATATCAGGATACCATTTTTCTTTTTGTTGTCTTTCATTCCTATACAAAGATATGGGATTTTGAAGTTTTTAAAAGTTCACTCCCATGCCATACTGACATTAAAAAATTAAATATCTTGGTCTAGTGCTGTGCTGTTTATCATCAGAAACATGTAGTAACACCATCCTAATATGTCCATATTATGAATCTGGCATGTACATTCAATAAGAAACCTCAACAGTTGAGATTTTGAAAAATTGTGAATGGCGCCATCTTTAGTGATGTGAGTCTTTACTTACTTAAAAGCTGCTTTAAAAATATCTGTGAAAACTAAAATACATTGAGGATTAATCTAAGGATGTCAGAAGTACATTTTGACAAAAAAAGAAAACTATATGATGAAATTTTTGACCGATTAACAAATACTGCTGCTGGCACCTGCTACAGATACTGTAAAACAGAAGTCATGGTTCCAAATGAGATCTTCTGTTGTGTGACTCAGGCAGTAACATTCTGCCAGTAGAACTGAACAGAGATTGGAATTCTTGTGTTCCATCCTTAGTAAACATTCCATCTATTGAATGTAGAAAAGATAGGAGAGATTAGAAACACTGTGAGGTAAAGGAGGAAATAATATAAAGAAGAAGGAAAGGTGAAAAAACAGTTAAATGGGTATGGGATGGGCAAAATAGAGGTTTTATAGGGTAATTTAAAAATGCATTTTCAGTGCATAATATTTGAAACTGAGATGGCTTGCCAGGGCTAGGATGTGCTGGGACTATTTTGTTGGGGTAGATGAACTGTTTTAATTATTAAAAACATTTTACATTATTTTTCGTTTGTGCATTTTTTTTTATCAAAATGTGCCATTATTCCATGACGGTGTACACGTCATTTCCTAATAGCAAGTAATCATTGCCTTCTTCAGCAACTACAACCATCACCAACCAAGAACATCAACAGCACCACCACCTCCAACAACAACCAGCTACCACCATCACCTCCATACCAACAGACAATTGTGCTGCTCATTCAGATAGTTGATATGGTCAAGTTACATTTAACCACTATGACAATTAAAAAAAACTGAAGGCCTTTAAATTGCAAGAGATTACTTGCAAAAACAGTGTATGCCATGGGTGGTAAGGGCGGGCAGTGTAGCCTGTTTTTCACATTATGTGATTGCTGGTGGTCTGCCCACCACAGACTTTGCTGACACATTTCTCTTAAAGAACTTGTAACATCCAAGCAGCAACATATGAAAAAATCTCATTTTGGTCACATTTCAGTCTGTTCTTTTATATTTTCATTTCAGGGCTTCCTGTTTCAGGTATCAAAATTGGCACCACCAGCCAAATGCAAGTGGATTCTCTTATGATGAATGGCTAGAATTTGAAATCAGGCAGCAATCACAGTCCCCACACACACACACACACCTTTTCTCACTTCTGGTATCAGAAATTGGTTTTGTGGACCTGTGATACTGAAAAGTGTGAGCTGCTTGTGTTTTTAAAGAAGGCCCTTGTTATATCAGGCTCTTTTCCAACATCCTACCACCTATTACCTCCCACTACTAACCTGGCCTCACTTGTAAGTGCATCTGACTACTTTTGAAAGGACTGATGAGCCCTAGCATTTGTGTCCCTTTCCTGCCTGTCACAACTAACTCAGCAACACCACCAGCAACATACAACATTAGTTAGGATAAGGGCAGAGAAAGGCTGTGATTCCAACGTCCAATTGTTAGCTTTACTTACTTCCTCTGTGCCCTCAAATCATAGAAACATAGAAGCATAGACAGTGTTGGAAGAAAAAGACCAAAGGTCCATCAGTCTGCCTCAATTCCTATTTAGCCCTGGGTTATGGTTGCTCAGTGTTCTAGCCATTCCCACCCCTACCTCTCCATTCTCCCTCCCCAGTTCTGATGCCCTGAGCAACCATATATGCTGCCCAAAAGCCTTCCAGTGTGTAGCTGGTAGTGGTGGTGGTGTTGAGGGTATTTCTGCAGTCTAATAAACTAGAGTACTGTTCTGTAATGCTATGTGTGGGAGAATGATCTTACAGGCAAGGAGACCAATTTATTTTGGTTTGTTATAATGGGGAACCTTTCTCAATGCTGCAAACTACAGAGCCTTGTAACACTTATTCTGATTATAATCTGTGTTGGACAGGGTAACAATCTTCCCTGAGGCAAACAAAACCTCTACATTTGCTGGGCTAGTAAAATGTTTATGGGGACAGTGGATTTTCCCAGACATTAGTCTTGCTGGCTTCTGGCTGCTTGTGGCTGCAAAAGTTGATTTTTTTTTTGTTTCTGCACCTCTCTCCTGTTTACACATAATGAGATAACTGTAGAGCAGAGAGCTTCTAAACCCAGTTAGAGTGTCATAGTGTACTATTGCTCACTTTAGGAAAACATTACTGTTTAATCTTTGTATGTCATATAAACATCCTTTTTGTTTTCTGTTTTGTGGGGCTTGTTTTTAACTTACAGTTTTAGCATGTCATTAATCCAGGTGGGTTTTGCTTTTCATTAAGTGCATTCTTATACACACTGTGACACTCATAATTGAGTTTAGATGCTCTCTGCTCAAGTAGTTGTTTTCTTATTCTGAAAATATCTCTAAGTCATTTTAATTTATGTGCAGTGCACTCCCTGCATGTTATTATGCCTAAGCACATCTGACCTTTATGCCCTATCTGCTGAAGGTCAATTGGTATATTCACTTCTCTGACATTTTCTTCTGTTATTTTTAAATGAGTATTTTGAACCAATGGGAATTTTTTCTTTTTTTTTTTTCCTGCATGATCTGAGTGTTAAAAGTATGAGATTTTCTAAATAACTGTCATTAAGCTTCCGAGGAAGGATCTATTGGTCTGAAAGCTAAAGAACTTTGCTCTTTTGTTACATCTATGCTGGTCCAATAAAGGTATAAAATTATTTGCTTCTGGATCTGTTCACACATATACACTCAAAAGCCTCAAACCCAGTGCAGAGCATCCTTGATGTGAACTGTATTTTTACAGTTGCATAGCGAGAGATATGCACGATGTATTGCTTACAGAGTTACCCTCCCAATCCCTTTCTTCTACCAGATCTAAAGTCTTTGTCTCTCTCTCTCTCTCTCTCTGTGTCTGTCTCTCTCTCTCACACTCCCTCCCTTCCTCGTCTTTGCTTCTTTAAAACACAGTTTGTGTCACTCACCTGTCTGATCCACTCTCTCCTCACCCAGCTGGGACTTTCTTGTCTACACTGCTGGGCTGATCTCCTTGAACAACCCCACCATATCTGGTGCTACTGATCCCTCCCCTCCCCGTGCACCGATCATAGTGTCCAGCAACTCTCCTCCCACTGTGTCTCCTCAGTCAAGAATTTCAGAATACTGATGTGCCTGGAATCTTCTTAGATCAAAGGCAGCATTGCCTCCACACACACAGCTAGGAGAGCAGCTGATCTGCTATTTTCAACCTGGCCCTACAATTCAGGTCCAGGAATGATCTCATTTCATAGTTCTGGTTTGCGTGTGTTTATGTCTGTGTCATCATGCACAGCCCCATCCATCTGTGGATGGCTTTCCTTTCCAGTCACCAACACCTCCGTGAGCAGCAGATCCGGAGGACAATAGATTTGGGAATGCATACCCAGTCAGAGATGGAGGGTCACCACCGCAACTTGGCGAATAGTAGGGCTTCACAGTGTCAGGGTGAGGAAGATGTTCTGGGGGTCCTTGGTGGTATGATGACTGCCGTGGTATATTACCAGGAGCATGTGGCCATGGCTTATTATGACAGGATAAACATTGTAAACTCTCTATTTCATAAAATTGTGGGTGAATAACTAATTAAGAGTCAGACTTATGGCTGTCTAAATAAAGTAGCTATGTAACCACTTAGAAGGTTCCAAGAATAAATGTCCTTAAATGAATAGTCCTGCTATTGGCAAACATAATTTAAATGTTCAAGCTGAACTGCTCAGCAGAGCACTCCTACTAGTTCTATAGTCCACAGTGCTTACCTGATGAATAAACAGCAAGTGCAGTAATAAATGGTAGAGTAAATAAACAGAGGCATAACAGGTAGAAATATGCAGGGTTTATAACTTAAACACTGCAATTTAACATACAGCCACAGAACATCCTGTACTAGAACATAGTCACAGCATTTTGGGTTCATGCCCAGAGCTAATTGCTAAGGAGATAACCTGTAAGGCAAGGCATGACTCATGTTTTCATAGACTATTATGGTTCAGTTCTTTGTTAACAAAAAAGGCATAGCACCACCATTACCTCGGAGCACCTAACACCATCCCATACAGCACTTCTTTATTTATAGTATCAACTAGCACCAATGTGGCCTCATAATCAAAATTAGTGTTGCTCAGATAGTATCCTAGAAACTAAGATACCAACAGATACCTCCCATTTGGCCAGATAGTTGCTGTGGTAGGATAGCAGTACTATCTGACTATGGATCCTATCCCCAGGATCCAATGCATAGATCATATAAACGTTTGGATCCTGTGGATCCTAGCAACAGATCTGGATTGGATCCTAACTCTGACTCCAGATCCTAACTATCTGAGCTAGGATCCCTGGATCTGAGTTAGATCCCTGGATCCTAGCTAGGATCCATCGCTATCTGACCCTGGATCTAACTCTCTGACCTGGATCCCTGTACTGTACTCTTAAAAGGGTTGATTTCTAATCGAGCATTGTGAATTGGGAAGTAGTGCAGCAAGCGGTTGTGTGGATGATTGTTTCTCCTCCAAAGAGGATTTGTTCTTTTCTTGCCGCTTGGACAGAATAGACTGCAGGTGACATCAGTGGAGCTCAGAACTAATCACTAGCTCTGAAAAGGGCACCATTTTAACAAAGAGAAGGAGCTTTAATAAGCCAGTAAGAGTCGTTGGTCATACTACAGAGGTAACCGCTGCCACTACAAAAGGGTCTTGCAGCTGAGGGGGTACAGGACACTAGAGGACCAGAACTCCATTCCAGTGGGCTCCAGGATGAGCTGCATGGTAGTGTTTGCTTTTAAACATTTAATATTCACTGTGAGTGCAGTAGAGTCAGGGATTCTTTTCTATTTGCAAAATTGTACTGTAGTCGGATTTGTTTCTTTACGGGGTGCTGGTAACAACTTGCACAGAGCTGAGCAAGCAGGGCTAAGCTTGTGTGGTGGGTGGGTTGCACTGTAAATGTATTTTTTGTTTAATTTTCCTTGCAAATTTTTGTGGCAACTTGCAGTGGGAACATCCATGAACTATGAAATCAGGGCTGGGGGAAGTTGACTGTACTGTTAAAGGGTTGATTTCTTAACAGAACATTGTGCTTTGTGGAAGTGGTGGCACACAGTTGTGTGGCTGATTGTTTCTTCTTCAAGGGATTTAGACTGCCTTACCCACCCCATCCCTTCAACCCTGGCTAGTCCACCTTTATAGGAGGGTGCTCAGGACGGGGAATATTGCTTCCTGGGTAGTTCAGGACAGAAGGGACTACAGCCACTTCACAAAACCACATTTGTGAACAGCAGAGTACATACAGGAGGGGACAAAAGGACTTTATGCAGTAAGGCACTTATTGCAGTGAGCAAATTAAAATGAGAGAGGAATAATCCACAACAGGAAGATGCAAGGAGTGGTGCAGTACACTGAGTGTGGAGCAGCAGTCATCAGGAGAACCTTCTGGGTACTGCAGCGGTACTGCCCCATTTGCAGGCACCTCTCTGGGCTGAGGGCAGAGATTGACGGTCTCTGGGCTGAGCTGGCAGGAGTACTGGGAACCTTCACCCCACCCACAGGCCACCATGTCTCCAGCCACTACTACAACAGCTGGCAGGGCAGAGGCAGGATGGACTACGGTGGGCTTATGAAGGTTCAGAGAGGGTGGACAGAAGCACATCCCCATCCATTCTGGCTTAAGAACTCCTATGAGGATCTGAAGGAGCAGGAGAGTCCCACAAGGGAGCTTGAGGCTGCGAACAGGGAGGAGGTGAGGGTCCTCCAGGAATGAGACCCAGTGGAGGGAGGGAGGTAGAGGACCCCAAAGGAAGAAGAACTTACCCTGTTGGGGGACCCAATTCTCCGAGGATGTTTCTGGGCAAGGAAAGCAGGAGGGGAGAGGAGAGGGAGGTTAAATGCTTCTAGGCAACACTGCTCACATGTAGGGGAGCAGATCCTGAGGATCACTACTGCAGCGGCAAAGAGCGGGGGGCTGGAGGTCATTATCCACCTGGGAACAAATGACCTATCCAATGACAGGGCTAGTGTACAGCAGGTGCAGGAGGATCTCAGAGAGTCTTCGAGGAGTCTGGAGAAGGTAGCAAGCTCCATGACATTTTCGAGGTGCTGCTGGTCCACGGATGGGGAGGATAGGAAGCTCTGTATCAGAAGCTTCAACAAGTGGTTGAAAGACTGCAGGGAGAATGGGTATGGCTTCACTGGATATTGGGGACCCACCTGGAACAATGCAACTCTGTTCAAGTAGGATGGACTGTATCCTTCCAAAAGGGTACTGCAGTCCTCAGTGAATGGTTCAAATGCTTCCTAGATGAGTGTTTAGGGAAACTCAAGTAGCTCACCCCACAGGCTGCAGTAGCCAGAGACCAGGAACATGAATGCAGGTTGCAGAAAGGAACACCAGTACCAGATACAAAGGAAAAGCAGGGTTGGTAGGCTGAAAAAACAGGACAGTGGGGTTGGGGGAAAGAAGCAGGAGGGCAAACACAGGCTTAGCGGGAGGACAGGCAGCAAAACATGGAAGGCCTATGGTTACAAATGCCCACAGCCTGAGAAATAAAATCCCAGATCTAGAGGCATTGATAATAGAAGCAGACATAGATATAGCTGCAATAACAGAGACCTGGTATACCGTAAATCATAAATGGGATGCAAATATTCCAGGATATGCTCTTTTAGGAGACAGGAGGAGTTAGGAAAAGGGAGGCCCTGTACATGAAAGAAGGGATAAAAGCAATGGAGGTGCAGGTAGTCATGGAGAGGCCGAGGCACTGTGGGTCACACTTGAGCCAGGAAATGGCACAGCAGTCTGCACAGGGTGATCTATAAACCCCAGCACAGGGGAAGGAGATGGATAGGGATATAGTGACTCAAAGTCATGAGATGGTAACAAAAGGGAGGTGTTGCTGTTGGGTGACTTCAGTATCCCAGATATGGATTGGACCATCCCAGTAGCTGCTCCACCAGGGGCCATGACATCCTGGATTCCCTAGTCGGGCAGGCCCCAGACAGCTAATGATTGATCCCACCAGAGACAGGACGAGTATGGACCTAGTACTGACCAATGGGGACAGAATCACAGATGTCCAGGTGGAAGGACACAGGGACCTAGTGACTACCAAATAGCCTGGTTTAGCATGTAGGACAGAGATACAGGCTAGTCACACAAAGGCAAAGGTCTTAGATTTTAGTAGGGTAGATTTTGCTAAAATGGGGAGATGTCCCAAGGAGGCCCTGCAGGAGGAGATGGAAGGGTGAGTTGGAGGAGCAGTGGCACACCTGAAGGGAGTCATGGATGAGGTGATGAAACAGTGCATTAAGATGGTAAACAAAGACAAGAGAAGGAGGAAACTACTATGGTTCTCAAGAGAGGTGGTGGACAAGGTAAGGGCCAAAAGGGCAGGTTTCAGAAAATATAAGGAAACTCAAAGGAGGTGTATACAAAAGAATCAAAGCAAAGTGGGAAGGCTGTAAAGTGCAAAGGCACAGGCAGAAGGAACGACTGGCACAGATGGTGAAGAAAGGGACAAGAAATTCTATAGGTACATCAGCGAAAGGAGGAAAACCAGGGGCGGGATTGTAGGGCTAAGAGGGAATACAGAGGAATGTAAGAGAGAGGGAAGGTACCTAATCCAATCAATAGAAGCACTCTGGATTGGGGGTTGATACCAGTCCTTTCACAGAAGAAAGGGTTCTGAAAGAGCTCCAGAAACTGAAGGTGACAAAGCAATGGGGCCTGATGGGTTTCACCCAGAATTCTAAAAGAACTAAGGGAGAACTAGTGACACCACTGACTACCCTTTGTAACAAATCATGGGAGGATGTTATGGTACCTAAGGACTGGAGGAGGGCAGATGTGATTCCCTTCACAAAAGTGGGAGCAAAGAAGAGGCAGGAAACTACAGACCTGTTAGCTTGACCTCAGTGGTAGGGAAAATGATGGAATCACTTCTGAAAGAAAGAATTGTTGAGTACCACGTGGCCAGTGGGGCACAGGACCCAAGGCAACATGGATTCATAGCATGAAGGTCATGCCAGGGGAATCTAATAGATTTCTTTGACTGGGTGAAAAGTAGTAGACCAGGAGGGGCTGTGCACATGGCCTACCTAGACTTTAGCAAGGCATTTGACACAGTCCTACACAAAAGATTAATAAACAAATTAGCCAGCCTGGGAATTGGTCCAGGGTCGTAACCTTGCAAACAATTGGCTGGATAACTGGACACAGCTGGTAATAGTAAACGGAGTCCACCAAGAAAGGGGGTTACTAGTGGGGTACCGTGAGGGTTCAGTACTGGGTCTGGTCCTTTTAATGTCTTTATAAGTGACATTGCGGAGATACTGGAAGGAAAAGTATGCCTCTTGCAGACAACACAAAGATCTCGCAACAGGGTTGATACACATGGGGGAGTGAAAGGATGAGAAAAGGACTTGGCAAGGTTGGAGGAATGGTCAAAAGTATGGCAGCTTAGATTCAGTGCAAAGAAGTGCAAAGTAACACACCTGGGAAGCAAAACGCAGGAAAAGAGTACACAATGGGGGATGTATTAACAACAAAATGGAAAAGGACCTGGGGAGTCATATCAGATGACCTAAAGGTAAGCAAGCAGTGTGGAATGCAATAAGGAAGGCTGGGGCAATACTGGGATCTGTAGGAGAGGCATTACCAGTAGAAAACAGGAAGTTGTTATCCTCTGTACACACAGTTGGTGAGACCCCATCTGGAGTACTCGCGGCAGTTCTGGAGACCCCATCTTCAAGGATATAGACAGGATGGAGGCAGTCCAGAGGAAGGCAACTAAATGGTGCAGGGTCTACAACAGAAGCAATATGAAGAGAGACTAAAGGAGCTTAATATGTATACCTTTGAGGAAAGGAGGAGAGGGGGACATGATAGAAACCTTTAAGTACCTCAGGGGAATCAACAAGAGAGTAGCATCTTTCAGAAAAAGAGATGCAAGAACAAGGGGCACAATTTGAAGATAGAGGGGCATGGCTCAGGGGCAATGTGAGAAGCATTTTTCACAGAGAAGGGTGGTGGATGCATTGAACGTCCTTCCCGCGGAGGTTGTGGTGTCAAAACTGGGGCATTCAAGAGTGCATGAACAGACATAAGGCAATTCTGGTGGGGTAGGAAGAAGTAGGCTGTTAGTTAACTAGGATCTGCAGCTTATCTAATAGGTAGGAATTGGGCAGACTAGGTGGCCAAGTCCTTATCTGCTATCAAAGTCCATGTTTCTATGTTTCTAAGGAGGGGACCTGGAAAAGGCAGATATACTGATCAAATACTTCTGTTCAATTTTTACTGAGGAGGTGGAGGGTCAGGGACCACAGCTGGGTAATAGACATGAAGGGAGGGTGAGGTAAACACAAGTCCATTCACAGTGGAGAGAGTCCTGAGCTCACAAAGCTGAAGGTTGACAAACCAATGGGACTAGATGGTATATACCCAAGGATATTAAGGGAGCTTAGGGGGGCTAACAGTGCCCCTGGCAGCCATATTCTCTGAGTCACTCAGCACAGGGTGATACCAGAGGATTGTAACAGGGCTCATGTAGTCCCTCTACACAAAAGTGGGAATAGGGAAGGGAGCAGGAACTACAGGCCAGTCAGCTTCACCTCAGCAGTGGATAAGATCATGGAGGCACTGCTTAAAAGAAAGAATAGTGGCACACTTGGAATTTATTTATTTTATTTATCCATTGATTATTCTGTAACAACCTTTGAGCAGGGGCTCTTTACAAAGATTCCACGTCAGACACAGTCACAGTTAACACAAGTAATAAAAAAAATCCAAGTGCCCAGGATCTGAGACAAAATTAATTCACAGCAGGAAGGCCATGTCAGACAAATCTGATAGATTTTTTGACTGGGTGACAAAGGAAGTAAATCTGGGGAGGCAGTGGACATTGCCTACCTCAATTTCAGCAAGGCCTTCAACACTGCTCCTCATAAAAGGCTAGTTAACAAGATGGGCAGTCTGGGCATGGGGAACAAGGTGGTAAACTGGGTTAGGAACTGGCTAACAGGCAGGAGGCTGAGTGGTGGTAAATGGGATCCAACCGGGAGAGGGGGTGACCAGGGGGTACCACGGGACTGGTCCTTGAGCCAGTCTTGTTTAATACTCTTCATTAGTGACATTGCAGAGTGGCTGGAGGGAAAGGTCTGCCAGTTTGCAGATGACACCAAGATCTGCAACAGGGTGGATACTCCAAATGGGGTGGAGAGAATGAGAGGGACCTAGGAAGCTTGAGAAATGGTTTGAGGTGTGGCAGCTGAGGTTCAGTTCAAAGAAGTGCAAGATGATGCACCTAGGATGAGGGAACCCTGGGGAAAGCAACAGGATGGAGGAGGAGTTGACTATCACCAAGGAGGAACAGGACCTGAGGGTTATAATTTCAGATGACCTAAAGTTGTCAAGCAAGAGTACAAAGGCTGTAGGAGGGCCAGTGGCATGCTGGGGTGCATAGGCAAAGGTATCACTAGCAGAAGGCGGTAGGTGGTGATGCCATTGTATAAAGCGCTGGTGAGGCCACACCTGGAGTACTGCATGCAGTTCTGGAGGCTGCACCTTCATAAGGACATTGACAGGGTGGAGGCGTCCAGAGAAGAAACAAAGATGATACATGGCTTGCACCAGAAAACATATGAGGAGAAACTAAAGAACCTCAATATGTACTCTGGAGGAGAGGAGGGATTGGGGTGACATGATAGAAACATTCAAGTACCTTAAGGGCATAAACAAGGTACAGGGGAGATAACTTCAACATAGGAGGAGTACAAGAACGAAGGGGCATGCTATGAAATTGGAAGGTGGCAGATTGAGGGGAAATGTGAGGAAGTTTTCTTCATTTAGAGGGTGGTGGACACATGGAATAATCTGCCACAGGAGGTGGTAGGAGCGAGCACAGTGGAGGGATTTAAGCATGCATGGGACAGGCATAAGGGAACCTTAGAGGTAGGAAGGGGTGACAGAAAGCCATTGACCAGGTAGGATTAGAGGCTGGAAACAAGAGTAGGGCTTATGGGCAGACTGGATGGGCCTATTGGTCCTTATCTACTGACAGTTTCTATGTCTCTATGAATCCTAACTAGGATCCCTGGATCCTAACTATCCTAACTAACTGGATCCATCGCTAACTGACCCTGGATCCTAACTATCTAACCTAGGATCCCTGGATCCTAACTAGGATCCATCGCTATTCGACCGTGGATCCTACTGTACATCCTTCTTTGGTAGGATTTCTGGTAGGATCCTTGGTAGGATACCAGCACTATCTGACAGATAGTGGTAGGAGCCACAAAAGTTCTACCTGAGCAACACTAATT
This sequence comes from Neoceratodus forsteri, assembly GCA_016271365.2. NCBI lineage: Eukaryota > Metazoa > Chordata > Ceratodontiformes > Ceratodontidae > Neoceratodus > Neoceratodus forsteri. The sequence continues at coordinate 1,793,786,691 of CM057455.1, read as the reverse complement.
AAAATATTGTTGCATAGCCAAAGGATATGTATAGTACTGCTGACAAACACAATGCTAAACAAAGGTGTAGTTAACTACATTTCATGAAGAAAAGAAATTGGCACTACTTATCCACATTCAATAAAACAGATTCAGAGGCTCAATCTTATGCTTGTGTAAAATGTATTAGATCCAGTGGATATCACAACAGACTCATCAACTAAGGCAAAGTGAGAGGCATGCAGCACCTCTCAACATTTGACACATATATGTGCTTTCTCAAGAGATTGTCATGCTGCAAAAGCAGTCTCTGTTTAAAAGGAGCTTTTAAAGAGACAGGAGCAGTTCATAAATGGAAAATTCATAGAATTGCAACTAGAGTTAGTGCAAAGAATAAACAGTGCAAAACATGCTAGAAAACAGAAAACATTTAAAACAAACCACAGTTGTATCCTGACAAAATATGATACTATGTCAGTGCCCAAATTAGCATCAGCTTGCTCAGCTGGTGAAAATGTGTACACTTAAATTATTGATGCATTCAGATAATGCTAATGAAACAGGTAATGCACTCAGTGCCACATAACTTTATGATAAGATATACACAAGTAGTGTCATAGAACAGAAACAACCACAGTTAAACTGGGCAAAACAATACAATCTGCTATTCAGGCCATTAAGTACAGATTGTACTGACAGCCAACTGTGCAAGACTGAAAACAATTTGTATGAAGAATACTGGCAGTTACTGTACCTGTAGAACCGACAGTGGCCCTCTTTAACAAACACTGGCCAAAAACATGATATGTGCTGGATGTATGGACAACCAGTCCATACATGCTGGATGTATGGACAACCAGTATGGTAATCCATTATTCAAGCTAAGGGTTCAGAGCCTTTCTCAAAAAACAGTACTATTCAGTCTGCAAGGAAAGAAAACACAGGCATAAAATACATGAACAGCAGCAGAGGTTACAGAAAAGACATGACTTCAAGGTGGTCATTCAGGACGGTTCTACCACATGTGGGTGAAAACTGAAAGACTGCAGATGAAAAAGGGCGCAGTCAGAAAGACGATAGGTAAAAAGGGCAATATCACCCAATGCCACCAGAAAGCCAACCCCATAAAGTGTGGCACCATACAGTATTCCATGCCGACATTGTGTGGGCTCCACTCCCTGCACCCCCGGTTAACATAACTAACTCCATGGTGGGCATATCGTGAGAAGGAGGAGTGATGCCCTGACAGCAGGTTGCTCACATGTCCTGGACTCCCACATTTGGTGCACCCACATTATGGCACCCTTGTTCCCACGCTGTATTAACGGTATACCCATTCAGACCAGGTCACCATTGCTCACAATTTGAAATCCAAAACGACTCTTTAGCCTAAAGGAATCCAAGTCACCACCTCTGCCCCAACATAACTTTCTCCACACCTATGAAGGACCATTTGTGCTATATTGCCCCTTGTGACTACATTATGTAGGCTACAGTGGCTTGGCTAACTCATCATTTCTACTGGCAATGGCCCTCATGTTGTCCCCAACCTCTCCTTTAGCTTGCAGCCAACATAATATACACCACAAACACATGGGGCAAGGTATTCAAAATGGGTGTTGCAGCTGATGAACCTTCTTACTGTTAGCTGTTCACCAGTGGCAGGTTAGTGAAAGCACTGGATGCTGTGAGAACATCACAGTACTTAAATCTATTGCACTTGTATGTGCCTGGTGGAAGACTAGGCAACCAGGTCCTCACAGAGTTGCATGACTGGAAGCAATGGGGACCATGTCACCAATATTCTTAGCCCTCCTAAAAACAACTGAAGAGAGGAGGTGACATGTTCACACAATTTGGGTTTTGTCTGCAGTATATTCCAGTTTTGCATAAGAACTCTGTTTCACTTGCCCTTAAGTTATATGTAGGTGTGAACAGCCACAAAACAGGAATGGGGTCTGAGGCCATCATATCTGATAACTGAAGGTAGCAAAGCAGTGTGATAAGGCAGTAGGAAAGGCTAGTAGAATGCTGTGGTGCATTGGAAGGGTATCACCAGCAGAAAAAAGGAGGTGGTGTTACCTATATAGATCATTGGTTAGGCAACACCTGGAGTACTGTGTCCAGTTCTGAAGCCCCATCTCAGGAAGGACATAGACTGGGTGGAGGTGGTACAGAGAAGGGTAAAAAATGATGTATGGCCTTCATCAGAAGCCCTATGTGGAAAGACTCAGGAATTAAATATGTACTCACTGGAGGAAATTTATTTATTTATTTAGTTTTGTTGACTGGGTAAGCGACTAGACAAATCCTGCCTATTTTCAGGTACAACCCGGGAGGATACAGATGAATGCCAACTGACCTTGAACCAGATTAAGCTGTTGGTGGTATTTTTAGTGAATGAGGGAAATTTGGCCAGGACACCGAGGAAATTCTGCTCTTTTCGATAAGTGCCATGAGAGAAAGTGGAGACCAGAAAGAAACATCCAAATACCTGAAGTGCATCAATAAGGCACAGAAGAGTGGCATATTGTAATGAAAGAGATGCTCAAGAATGAGAGGGCATGATATGAAGCTGGATGCGGATACTTAGAGGGATGTGAGGAAATATTTCTTCATGGAAAGGGTGGTGGACATTTGAAACAGCCTCCCAGCAGAGGAGGAGGTGGTGGGTACGAAATGGTAACAGGTTTCAGAGATGCATGGGACAGACACAGGGGACATTAGTAACAGGGTGGGGAGGCGGAGATCAATCAAGGTCTATGGTAGCATATGGTAGTATGGAGGCAGTATAGCACAGTGGGTTAAGGCTCTGAGCTGCAGATCTGGAAACCTAGTTTTAAATCCACAGCCACCTAGATGCATACTCTGTGATCCTAAACAAGTCCATAGCTTCCTCGTGCTCCCAGGTCACATCTGGAAACAAACTTCAGCTTTGTGTGCTACTCCTGGTTAAACAATGTTCCCTTTCCCTAGCACAGTAGATATGGACTTTAGGCAGACTAGGTTGCAAATAGGTCCTTTTCTGCCAACAGCTTCTATGTTTCTACAGTGCTCATGCTTGTCTCCTGTCGGTGGATAATGGACTCTCATTTGGGTACAAGAGATCATCCCTCTTTGCTCTTTTAGACCTCTTATAAGACCTGCTAATTTTGTTGCACTATAACCCTCTAATTAAACCTAATATGTAGTTCAAATGCTCTCCTTTCAAAGGCCTCCTTCATGCTACATGCACAGGCGTACCCTCAAGAATTGACTTACAGGTGTATTTTTGCTAGTGTGGTGGTGACAGGAACTGGTCCAGAATCATAGTATTTCTGTTTGTCTGCTAATGGAAAGGTCTATATCAATGCCTACTTCCATATTTGTGATGATGCTAATGTCCAAGAACAAAATGGCCTCTTTACTGTGGCTAATTGCAAATTTAAGATTCTACAAGTTATAAGTTTACAAGTTTATTGATTCGGAAACAACCTTTGAGCTGGAAGCTCGTTTACAAAGGTTCCATGTCTAGACAGGATATACAATACAGAAAAATAGCAATGTCACAAGAATCAACTACAAGGTCACTTGGCAAGGTTCTAAACAATAATTTCACTCAATTACAGACTTTAGAGTTGTTTATACCTTCTAGCGTGAAGAGCAGAGACATATTACATATAGAGTTTAGACTACTGTATGATCTTAATTAAAGGAGAATGAGAAAGAATAGAAAGGATTATAAAGATGGAAAGAGAAACCCTATTCCACCAGCGAAGGCTGGCAGAGCTTAGTTAGTGATATAGCTAAACAGGATGGAGTGAAGGAGTCAGCGGTGTGATGGGAGGAAGTGTCAGGAAAAGTGGGGTTAATTGAAGGGAGAGGGTAGTGGGAGGAGCAGCCTCACAGGCATGAGAAATAGTGAGCCCTAGGGTGGACTGTGGGGTCCTCAGATACAATAAGAGATGGAGGTGGGGCAGGTACTGTGAGTAAGATTGTTACTATAGGTAGGGGTGGCTGTGGTGAGAGGCAAAGTGCTGCTACTAAGTGATGGGATGGATCTCCCATAGGGAAGTAGGTATTACCTGAAGCAGTTGTAGGTGGATAAGTTGGCGAGGTGCTGTTTAAGTTGTGTTTTAAAGATCCTCAGGCTCTGTAAGCCAGTTGTGCAGATGGGAGATCATTCAACCATTACAAAGCCTTGTAGGAGAAGGAGTGTTACCCCAGGATTTTTTTCTGAGGTACCTTGAAAGCGCAATGTGAAGTCCCACAGGTATTGTGCTGGGAACTAGTTCTCTGAACATTTGTTGGATGCAAGGTGGTACAAGAGCTAGCAGTGCCTTTTTGCCTAGGATGCAGATCTGAATTTTATCCTGTCCTAAGGTTGAGCCAGTTACTGTGATTATTTAGCAAGCATGAGTGAAGTTGGTTGTCAGCCCCTAGGACAAACCTGCAGGCCTTATTTAGCACATTGAGATCCTTTAAAGAGCTGGTGACACGGCAGGAGAACTTAAACAAAACATAATATTTTGGCACTGTCTAGCTTGTATTTCCAATTAGTTCTGTATTCCTCCACACCATTATTTAGTAGTGAGGCCATCTGCATGAAAACAGGATTTCTGCTTCTGAAGAGTTTATCTATTCCTGCTGCTTTCTCTATGTGAAGTCATGGAGCACTGCTTGTGACCTCACAGGCAGTCCTGTGGCAACAGATTGTGATGTCACAATAGAGGATTATGACTTGAAGTTCAGAGTAAGCTATAGAGGCAGATGAACTCACAATGAACTCTAGGCACAACAATCATAAATTAATACACATTTCTTTAGTAATAAATTATGGGGAGGAGAAATATGTAAAATATAAATGGAATGCAAGCAGAACTGTGCCTACTTAGTATGTTTTTAAAGTTTCCTTTGAGGCATCAGTAGCTCTTTAAGAGCAGTGTCAGAGGCTGCGCTTGTACCACTAGGCCATAATCAACCACTGACAGTACAGAACGTGTGACTGATAGTTGTAGGGCATGGGGCATGAGGTATTTCCTGTGTCTATACAGGATTCCAAGCTTAGCTGCTGATGCTTTTACCATGTGATCGATGTGATAGGATAAGGTAAAGGATTTGTCAATGTGAATACCTAGATAGTTGAATACTTGTACCTTCTCGCATAGGGTGTTCTTGTTGTTGGTGATGGCCAATGTGGATTCTTTCTCTAAGTTGAGGCTGGTTAGTAACATCACCTTGTTTTTTTATAGTTGAGGAGAAGTTTGCAGTTGTAAACCAGTCATCCAACAAGTTGAAGGTAGTTTGCAGTTTACTTGCCAGTTCACTTATATTTGGGCTTCGGCTCAGAATTACTACGTCATCTGTATAAAGGATGACTCTACTGGGGTATGATGAGGGAAGTCTGTTTATGAAGAGACTAAATAGTAGAGGGCCTAGGATCCCTGAGGGACATTTAGGAGACCTCTCTGTCAGTAGATGACACTGCTCCAATCTTTACCCTTTGGTTCCTGGTGGCTAGATAGTCACTAAGCCAGCCCACAGAGTCTGATGACAGGCCCAGATCTGCCAGTTGTTGTAGGAGAATCTTTGTTGACTATATCAAACGCCTTCATTAAGTCAATAAAAATGGACCCCACAAGGCTTCCATCATCCATGGCTTAGTGGACAAAGTCCATGAATTTTACCAGGGCTGTGGTGGTGCTGTGGTCTTTTCCTGAAGCTGTGCTGCTGAAGACACTGTAGGTTGTATTTATCCAGGTATTCAGTAAGCTGGTCTAACACTATTCTTTCAAGTGCTTTAGAGAGGGGGACAGTATGGATATAGGCCTATAGTTGGCCATGGAAGTCGGTCATCATTTTGTACACTAGTGTAATGAGTGCCTACATCCACAGGGCAGGAATTTTCTCAAGGAGAGGGACTTGTTGAAGATTTCTGAGATTGGGACGATTACCTCATCGAGGGTGAGTCCCACCATCTTCATGTCAATTAAATCGCTACCTATTCTTGTTTTTCCCAAGCACTCTTTTATGTATTTCTTAAGCGTCCTTAACTGAGATCGCCTGAAATAGAATTTTGGGTGGTTGTTAAGTGAGGCAGTGTTATCTTGTGGAGCCACCAAGTCATTCAGGCAATTGTGAGGGAGGACAGAGCTCAAATCGGTGAAGGCAGCATTGAAGGAGTTGACAATGGCTAGAGGGTCAAGTGTAGTGCCACCATTAAGGTTGAGCATACAGGATACTTTCTTATCAGCTTTACCTAGCAACTCTTTTATGTTGTCCCAAAACCTTTACCATTATTGAGTTTTATGGAGTTGCTCTTTGTAGTGTTTGGCCTCGGCTGCCTTGATGGCATAGGAACACTTGTTCCTAGCTTCATGATACTTGTTGCATGTCATGAGCTACTCCTGAGGCTTTGGCCTAATGCCACAGGTTGTCTGTATGATGCATCATCTCCATTAGGCTTCCAGTGACCCATCCATTCTATGTGCCATGGACTTTGCACCTTCTCGAGGTGCGAAGGTGTTGCAAATAGTATTAAACTTGTCTGTGAAGAACTTATTGCCATATCAATGTCCTGGATTTTATTCAGCGCATTCCAGTCAACTCCAGCAAGAATGGCTTTGAAGTCATTAACATGCCTTTCTGAGTACTCTACTCTCAATTAGTGTAGGCGCAACCTTCTCTTGTTTGTTAGTCCAGAGGCAGATGATCGGGAGTGGTCACTCAGAGAATCCGTAAATCAATGACTCCTTCACCCGCCTGGGCAGCTGGCCAGTACCCAGTCAATGAGGGTATTATTATCAGCCTTGTAATTATGGCAAGTTGGTTCCTGCACCAGCTGGGTAAGGTACTGGTGTCAATGAGATCCTTGAGAGGCTTACTCTCTGTACAGAGTCAGATGATATTAAAGTCCCTGTAATCAGGACCTCAGAATTTGTTTTGATTTGGTTAATGAGTTCAATAACTTTGGCAGTCCTAATTTAGCCTTTCCCCAGTGGAATGTATACTGAGATCACTGTGAGTGCCTTTTCTGGCTCCCTAGCAAGATTTGAGTGGCCAGTAATTTGTGCACAGTGGAGTTACTGGAAGAGGGAGCATACTGCCCTGCATGTTGTTCTGAAGGTATGTGAGGCATCCCCACCTCTCTTGGATGCTCTGTCCAACCTAAAAGTTGTGTTGCCTGGGAGCACTATTGAGCAGTCTATAATTTTCAGGAGCAGTCAGGTTTCAGTTAGGCTTATAATGTCTGGTTGTTGTTGATGGACCCAGGATTGGAATTGCGCAATCTCGGCATTAGGCTTCCAATGTTCATGGGGGCTATTTTTAGGCAGCCCTTGCTTTGAGTCATGTTATTGCTTGCAGTGAAGGGCGCTGGGTTAGGTTGAATGTTCTTTGATAGGAGTAGCAGGATAAGTGCTATCTTTGTAGCATTCATAACTATTTGTCTTTCAGTTTTTTCCTAAGATGGAATCTTCTATAGGTTTTCCGTGTTGCATCTTCAAGTTAATTGAGGGTTCTGACATGGGCCATAGTGGCCCTTGGTGATGTTCCTTGTGGTGTATGTATTATGGTGCAGTTGTTGTACTGGAGGGCCACATAAGGGGCTAGGGAGGTTTTCCACAGGTAGTGTTGAATCTGGTGTTTAGTTTAATTTGGCCCAGTGTATCACAGTTTAACATTGCGGGCTGGTAACAGTGAATTGGTGCTAGTAGCAGTACCAGCATTATACCTGATTTATTCTCGCTCATGGTGTGAAGAACAGTGGCAGTGTTTCCTAGTCTTGCCCACAGGCTGTTTTCCTGATATGCAAATCAGGTTTCAGTAACAGAGGTACGCCTTGCCCTTAATGAGAGGTGTCAATATGAGGTCATTTTACTCTATTCTAGGGTTTCCAACAAAGCATTACATTACATTACTTGTGAGTCTATTAACCAGAAGTCTGCATCAACTTGTACTGAGCTACAGAGGTGACTAGCAGCAGCTTATCTTTAGTCTCTCCAGAGTGATTGAATTAATCAAGTAGTCAAAAGGATTAAGGGTTATATCGTGAGCTTCTGGTGGCCAGGTAGTATCAACGCAAATGAGAAACCAGACTTAAAAAAAACACACAGCTGACCTACAGCCAGAAAATCAAGCACAGTGAAAATCAGCTCAGAAAGCAAGTGAGAATTCAGGGCAGCTCAGTGTGCAGGGAGAGGATTTGCACTCTGTAAATTAAAAGGCCAGATTTGAAAATCCTTACACTCGAATCCGTATCTTCAGGGTTTCAGGGATGGGAAATTGGGTGGGTGGCAGGCATTGGGAGCCATGGGATGAGACTTGGAGCCTGGTAGGGGCTGGACACAAGCCTGGGGAAGAAAGAAAAGGAACAGTTTAAGTAAGGAAAAAAAGACATCAGACAAAGGAGAAGGACTGTTAAGCAAATTGGGAGGGAGGGATCACAGCAGGGTGATGAGTGGGCTGGGAGCTGAGCTAAGAAAGCAGGAGGATGGGGGAGATAGAGGAAAAAGGGAAAATTGTAAAGCACAATATAATCAATTAAAACAGTTAATACAATTCAAAAATAATTTGTGCAAGCAGCCAGAAAAATCAAGCACAGTGAAAATCAGCTCAGGAAGCAAATGAGAAGTCAGGGCAGCTCAGAGTGCAGGGAGAGATTTCCACTCTGTAAATTAAAAGGTGCCTGACTTGAAAAATCCTCATGCTCGAACCTGTACCTTGGGGCTTCAGGTATGGGCAGCTGGGCAGGCAGCAGGCACTGGGAGCTGCGGACGAGACTTGAGCCCAGTGGGGGCTGGAGACAAGCCTGGGGTTTCAAGGATGGGCAGCTGGGTGGGTGGCAGGCACTGGGAGCCACCAGATGAAACCTGTAGCCCAGTAGGGGCTGAGACAAGCCTTTGGGCTTCAGGGAGGGGCAGCTGGTTCTGATTTTTCTTTCTAAGTAACCCACAAAGAAAACATTTTGCTACTGTCCTCTGTCACACCATCAAAATGTCATCAATATAGCATTTCCAAAGCACAGTTATACTAAAGAATGGGTTAGTCACTTCATTATGTACCAATCTCTCTTTCCATAAACACAGATAGAGATTTGCAAAGTTAGAGACAAACATAGTCCTCATTGCAGTTCCACTTATTTGGAGAAAAATTCTCCTCAAAAAAGGAGTATTGCACTCTAGAAGAAAGTGTGATAGTTTCAAGCAAAAATTCATGGGCGGGCTAACAGTTGCTCTTTGGTTCAAATAGTGACTCATAGATCGACCATCCTCATTCGCATGTTAGCATGGCAACATACAGCATGAGGATGGTCTGTCTGCCTCGTTCTGCTGAAACTATCATGCTTGGTCTCTAGAGTGCAGTACCTCTTTCCTGGGAGAATTTTTGTTTCCAACCATTTCTTTAGTAAAATCAAATCATGCCATTTTTTTAGTCTTTGGTAACTGGGTAAGGCCCACTAGGCACAAGAACCTGTTTTCAGGGGGCGACCTGGGAGCACTGGGTGGCTAAGTGACTTGCTCAGAGTCACATAGTATGCAAGTGGAGGTTGTGAGAATCAAACTCAAGTCTGTCTGCTAGATGTATCAAGCTTGTTCCTCTAACCTCTAGGCTATACTGCCAGCCCAGGAGATGCTATAGTTACAATAATTTTTTTTTTTGGGGGATGTTAACAAGCTGCTTTCTTTAATGACTTACTTAGAAAGCACAAATCAGAATCTTCAGTTTGCAGTTAGCCATGTTAGAGACTATTTCATTCCTGGATGTCTGCATTATAAAAATATAGAAGAAGATATTAATAGAGACCTTTGCCGTAAGCAGAATACTGTGCTCTGGCCAGTTCCTAGCACCTTACCACACTGGCAAAGCATACCCACAAGCAAATTCTTCAGGGTATGCCATACTTGTAGCAAGAGGAAGCCTTCAAAAGGGGACATCTGAACTACAGAGTAGGTTTAAAGTAAATGTGTGAGCTGTACCTGCAGGCTTCATAGCCTGCTGCTCTGGGGTGGTGATAGTCCCTGTGTGACAAAATTGTAATTGTTAATGCACTCCTGTAAGGAAGGGTAGGGATCATAACGGTGGTCAACTGGCAGTTAGCCAGTCCCTTTCCACTTCCCGTCCACCTGCTCTGCCCCACGCCTCCCTGTACTGTGACATTTAACCAGGAAGAATGCGGAGACGCACCCCATACAAGTCTATGTGGCTCATTTTCAGAACAAATTTATAGAACTTTAAGCAATTAAAGCCACCGCTCAACTAGTAGGGACCATAGCAAACCTCTGTGTTGGGAAGTGGGAGACTGATGTTATTAAATGAAAATGTGAACCCATTCACCAGTAACATCATCTGTTGAAGCGATACATAGACTATGTACTGTTAGTATGGAAGATGAGAAACAACTCTGAATCTGTTCATTTTTTATATGGCACAACCCCCATTTGAAATTTACTTTATACCTGCAGAAGAGACACAACCCCTTTTAGATTTGATGTTAGAGAAAACCCTGAGGGAAATGTGAACACAGATATCTATTGTAAAAAACAAACAGATGGCAACACATTATTGTTAGTTTGAGCTGCCACCCCCATCATGTTACCAAAAAAAAAAAAAAAAAAACAACTACCAAAAGGTCAATTTCTCTGTGAGAAGAAACAGTAGCTCCCAAACTAATTTTGAGCAAGGAGCAGGCAAACTTGAAGACTGGTTATTAGACAGGTGGTATGTGGTAGAAGCATTTCAGAAGCTAGAGACTTTGCCTCACAACAAAACCATACAGAGTTGCTAGGAATACGGGCAGGGGACACTAACATTTCTGACCCAAAAGATATGTTTAATTGGGTCACAACCTACTCTTTGTGGTTTGGATATTTGGAAATTATCATTAAAAACATTGGCATATGCTGTTGGCAGACATTAGGTTACAATCTGTTGCTTAAGCTCCCACGAATGTGCTATAGAAATGCCAAGACTTAGGGATTGCCTAGTGCACTGCCATTTTATTGACAAAAAGCAACATATATGAGCCCAGTGGGTGTTTTCAGTCAAGAGATGCACTCATTGCAACTCTCTACAAACAGGAAAGGATTTTACTACTGTAAATGCAAAGTGAAATTTTGAAATTGACAGTGTCTAACATGCGACACCTCAGGAATTATTTATTTAGCAAAGTGCTGTTGTGATGCATTTTATGTAGGAAAAACTGTGAGAAGTTTCAAGACGTGTGGGGAGCATATTAGGGCTATTTTGAGACAAGATGACACGTATTCAACTGTGTATCACATAGCCAGTTCTAGTAATTATTCTGAACACTGCTTCTCTTTTATGGCAATTGATAAAATAAACTACAACCCCAGGGGAGGTAATTTTGATAATGCAGTTAAAAATGAGAAACCTTTGGATAATTAACCTGGTGCTTACAAGGCAGCAGGTCTTAATACAGGCTTTGAATTGAACCCTTATCTGGAAGACAGATAAAAGTTTTGGACTGTATTATTATTATGTTGGGTACTATATTTCTATACTGTGCTATTTTTGCTTTAGATTCATTTATGCAATAGATAGGTATATGTTTCTGATTACATTTTATGCCCTCTCCCCCATTTTACCCAGTTTTCTACTTCTCCTTTTTCTATATATATTTTGATATTTTTGAGCTGTAGGGTTTTGGGAATGTGTTGTATCTTTAATTAACTTATTTGATATGATAACTGATGTCAATTGAAGTGCATTTTAAATCTTTTAATCATCTGACATTAACTGCCCAATGAGATGTATGTATTCATATGTGTCACTGTGACATCATGGTGTCTTGAGGTATATATTCACTGTTGTCTGTTATGCCCTAGCCTTTGATAAAGAACACGACTGTCTCAAACACATCAGGCGGGCAATTTGTCTTTTGCTACAATAAAGATGTTTTAAGCTTTCTACAGAGCTATGTGGTATCCTTCAATTTGAGGTGGTGAGTGCCATATTTTAGTTTTGCATAGTAGAGATAAGATAGAGATCATCTTCCTCTCATCTATGGTCCTACAAATTTGCCTGTACTGCTATTTGTTTATAAGACTGAGCAAGAAGTGTCTCACATCTTTAGAGGGAGCAAAATGTTTATCTATTGATGACAATTAGAGGCTGGCCAGGGTTAGAAAACCATGAGGGATCACTAACTCTCTGAGTTTCCATCTGGTTTGATCAAATCCTGTTCACCTCTGTTTGGTTGTATAACTTAAACCGTGGAAGAACATGATTTTCTTTGCAATCGTGTAAATGTTCCCCTTTTGTCAACACAAGCAAGACAATTTCTCTGGTACATAACAAGAGCTATGCATGACGTATTGCTAACATAGTAAGTGAGAGAACAGGGTCAGAAGTACACAACAAGAAGCAGCACAGATTATGTTCTGCCTCTGCTGTGGAATCTCAGTACCTCACTGATATGCATGAGGTCCCTGCTCTTCTTCTCTGTATCTTTCCCCTTTCATTTCCTCTCCCACCACTTACCAGATCTACATTCTTCATTAAAGAAAGGTTGTGGCTCTAGTTTTCTTGTCTGTGTAACCTCATCTCTGCATTCCTCATTCTTATCACAGTGGCTGATTTCTGCTCCCAACTCCCATGCCTATTCTGGGGTTCGGGAGCAAGTAACATCAGTCACTGATTACTACTCCTGATGTCATCAACATGGCTGCCTACCCTTGTGGAAAAACCTCCTGCTCCCATCCTAACTCTACATGCCTTTCCACCACCACCTTCCATTCCCAACCTCCGTGTCATTTAAAAATCCTCCCACTCCCTCCCTCTGCATGCATTCACACCACCACCCTCCATTCCTGGTCCCTGTATTAGTAAATAGCCTTTCTGCTCACTCCCTTTGTATGCTGTCCCAACCTCACCCTCCATTCCCAGGGCCTGTATCAGTATATTACCCTCCTGCTGGGGTGTCATCTACTCTGGAGCCTCTACAACTACCCTAGCCAAACTCACCACATTGTTCAATGCCTCTGTAGATTCACCCTGGCATGCCTTCCTGTACCCATCACTGTGCTATCTATAAATAACTAGGTTGGGTCCCTCCACCTGTGAGACACTCCATTCACATTGCTGTGGTACAGTAGGTGCCAGATATTGCTCAGGCAAACTATCAAGTTACCTCATGGACCTCCTCACTGCCTTGTCAAATGCAACATACTCCCTAAGGTTTGAGAAAGGCTACATGTTCCACTTCCCATGCTGCAGGCATAATTTAGGCAGGCCTCTATCCGATATAGACTCCTAATATCTGGAATAGCATTCCCTTTAAGCTAACTACACCCCCAACTTCCAGCCAGCTAAGATTTTGATCAAGACACACCTTGAGATCTGTATGTCATGTCATAACTGCCCGATGGGCACTTTCTAGCCTCACCCTGGTATGTCTCTGGCTTCAGCCTTACTAAGATAATCCTAGCCCAGGAGTCCTCCCTTGAGTATGTAGTTCCAACATTGCCTAATGGTGAACACAATCTCTGCCTTGCCTCTTTGGGTATACCTGGATATGGTGGTCAAAGACTATTTATGAATATAACTCTACATTCTTCACTAAGTACATGTCTTTAGCCTAGCTATAACATGACTAATGTTCCACAGTGCATCAATATGTATGTAGTCTCTCAGTAACTTAGTTGAGAACATAATGTAAACATATAGCTACATTATGTTACCTCAGCTATTTAGTTGGGAATGCATTGTGAATATAAATGTATACCTGCTCTCTATATCTACATGTAATACCTCTGCTGTCCTCTGTTCCTCCTCCCTCATGTCACAACTGGAAACAGCCTTCTGGACTCAGTTTACTCTCCTGGTAAAATATGGTTTAAATAATTAAGTGCAGAACTGTACAAAAATCAAAACTATAGTACGGTCAAAAATAAATTAGGGCTATATTTGTTCAAGTAAAAATCGTAGTAGAGCTCATTTTGTGAAGTAAAGCAAGGCAACTAATTTTATCAAATAATCTTCACGTATGCATGAAACCTGATGACATAACCCTAACATTTTGTGCCATGAAAACTGCTGAACTGCATTTCCAGATCCAGTTAGCAGCAACATGGCCTTCATATAAGGCTGGCATCTGGTTCTAAAGTAGGGAGGGTGAGAAATAGGCCAGCAGCCTTGAGATAGGAAATAAAAGATTTGAAATTCTTATTCATATGGTGACTGTTAGAAGGCAGTGTGGTTTAGTGACTAGAGTACTGAACTATGAAACAGCTTACTAGTGGTTCAACTCAGACCACAGTCATTGTCTCATCACATGACCTTTACTCTGCCACTTGCCCTTTGTGTGTTTCTGTTCTCCTGCTATAACATTTGGTAGAAGTGAGACAGTACTGAAAATTACATGTTTTATATAATACCCAACATATCACTGTGCTCTTCTGAATTGTAATGAAAACAAAATCCCCTGATGTAATTCCCTTCACTGGGATAACATGTTATTGAAAAACCTTTAGGATTTCCCTTTGCCTCTCCTGGCTAATGGTGGTAAAATAATGTTTGACCTGGGCACACTAGATAAGCTGTAGTGGGAAAACAGGTTTAGCCACATACTGCAAATTATAATATTTGTGATTATAAAATATGGTAAATTGCAGCATTTTTCATTAACCACATAGTATTTTTATTAGCTACATATGAATTTCATTAGCCATTGGCTACTTTAGCTATTCTTAACATTCACCCAGGCTGTTTCCTCTTTCAGACTGTAACTTTATTTATTCCTACTACGCACAGTATTGATCAGTTCCAAGTGCAACCTTCCCTCACCCCTGTCCTGCTCTTGTAACTATATGTCCTTTAAGCATGTTTCCGATTCCCTTTCTCTTTGTCCCTTTCCCTGTCTCATAACAACCTCTTTATGGTAATACTTTTACACATATAAAACAACTTTCCAACTAATACCATAAGTGCTCTTACTATTCATTGCAATTCATGCCAAATATTAGTTTTATAGACTTTAACAGGTTAATGTATAGCAGCCCTTTGGCTCTGACCAGAATTTGTTTCTTAATGACTGTGAACATAGACAAGAAAACTGGATCAGTATCACCTAGAATTTATCTATGTTATATGTTCTTTATCTAGTCTGCTGTATCTGTTCTACTGCTTATCTATATCAAGCATCACAAGCCTTTGTTTATGACTTCAGAATAATCTTCATATCAGCAGACTGTACTATCATAAATATAGGATTGTGACATAAGGTGTAGTTAGCAAACAGAGTAGCTGAAGTCTGGGGAGCAGTATTTTTTTTTTTCTTGAAGAGCTTGTGTACTGATTGGAATTTTATTAATTTTAGAAGTAGTCTACTATTACATTTTATATCGGAGGTATTTTTCTGTTCACATTTGCTAGTTAGAAGATTTTCTAACTGACAATACTAGGTGAGATGTGCAAGGGTAAGGTATATAAATAGTAGGGCCAAAAGCGGTGCTGGTGGACCAGGGAGGGCAAGAGGTGGTGAGGATAAGAAAGCTGCCTACACACGTTTTAAACACTCCAGGGGAAAAGGAGAGGGGTGAGTATGAGCTGTCAGCCAGAAGGGTCATAAGGGTGGTGAGGGGAGCCAAGGTGAGATGGAGTACAACCTGGCCAGGGATATCCAAGGGTGGAAAGGGATTTTATAGATACATAGGGGAAAGAGGAAGGGAAAGCACAGATCTCAAGGATTAGGACTGGAGAAGGATGGGCTCAGGAGGCAGGGGACCAGGCAGAGGTACTAAACAAGTACTTTGCCTCGGTATTTAGGAGGGAGACATGGGCTGAATTCACCTGGAAGGCGGGGGGCAGCTGAGGGGAGGACAGCGGAGATGAGAGGACCAGAAGGGCTGGGGTACCAGGTGGGCCAGGCACAGAGGAGGATGGGGACATTATAGAGGGGAGGCTAGGGAGGGTAAAATCATAGAGGGCAGCATAAGGGAGGCCCTACAGGCACTGAAAACTGACAAAGCACCAGGACCAGATGGGCTGCATCCAAGAGTGCTGAAGGAACTGGCAGACAAACTAGCGGCTCCACTTGCTGCGCTGTTCAATGCCTCACTCCAGACAGGGTGGGTTCCCCAGGATTGGAGGGTGGCCCATGGTGCCTATCCACAAAGGGGATCTAGGAGGAGATGGGAATTACAGGCCTGTCAGCTTAATGTCAGTGGTAGGCAAACTACAGAGGGCTTCATCAAAGGGATGCTCGGGAGGCAGCTGGATAGGCTGGGGCACATAGACGACAAACAGTATGGTTTCATCCTGGGGAGATTGTGCCAGACCAACCTCATAGATTTTTATGACTGGGTGATGGGGCCCTGGACAGACAGAGACCAGTGGACATCTTATACCTGGATTTCAGTAAGGCGTTGACTCAGTACCTACTGGGTTATTGACAATGTTGGGGGATGGAGGTGGAAGACAGTTGCTTAGATGGGTGGAAAGCTGGCTTACAGATAAAACACAGAGGGTGGTGGTTGGTGGGATAGTCTCCTCCCCAGGAAGGTCTTCGCAGTGAGTTGCCCCAGGGCTCAGTATTGGGACCACTCCTGTTCAATGTCTATGTCTCCAATATAGGGATGGGGGTTAGGAGTAGGATGAGCCTCTTGCAGATGACTCCAAACTGGGAGCACTGGCCAATGGAAAGGAAGCAAGGGTGGCAGTCCAGAGGGACCTGGGTACCTTGGAGGGTTGGTCAAGGAGGTGGTGGCTGATATTTAATCTGGGGAAGTGTAGGGTGTTGCATCTGGGGTCAGAAACCCAGGGCATGATACACCATGGGAGGGGTCACACTGCAAGCCACTTTGAGTGAAAGGGACCTCGGGTGGTGGTAGACACCAGAATGAACAACAGTGAGAACTGCAGAAGAGCAGCGAAAGACAAACAAGATACTGGACTGTATATCCGGAGAATTACATCCAGGAGAAGTGAGGTGATCCACCTCTGTATAATGCCTTGCTCTGGCCACATCTTGACTATTGCATGCAGTTATGGAGACCTCACCTAAGAAGGACATAGTACTGTTGGAGAGAGTCCAGAGGAGGGCAACCAGGATGATTCAGGGCATGAGTGATAGGACCTATGAGGAGAGGCTGGAAGCCCCTGGGATGTATTCATTGAAGGAGAGGAGAGACAGGGGGGACATGATTGAGGTATTCAAATATGTGAAAGGGATTAACAGGGCAGAGCCAGACAAATGTTTAGGCTAAAGCAAGGGCACAACCAGAGGCCACAAATGGAAGCTGGAGGGAGGAACCTAGGGGAGATCATAGAAGGCATTACTTCACTGAGAGGGTGGTGGAGCATGGAATGCATTGCCCAGAGTCTAGTCAAGCAAGGCACTGTGAAGGGCTGAAAGAGGTGGGACAGATGCTTGGGTGTACTGAAGCTAAGGTGACCCTCTCAGGGCCAGGGAGGAGGAGGGAGGGAGGAGGGAGGGAGGAGCTAGCAACCAATAGGGGCTGCCTACTGAGCAGACACAAAGACCTATCAAGCCTATTCTGCTGGCTTTAGTATGTTAGTATGTTAGATGTGTGGAACAACACTCGCCTGGAGGCCAACATTCTAGTTGTATTCTCACACCATTATCACCATTTTGACTCTACTGATTGTAGACATCACAACTGCTCAGGAAGAGCCACACAACAGCTGCCAGATCAGTCGCTATGATGTCACAGTGAGTCAGGTCACAATGCTTATGAGGTATGAAGAGGAATAGAGATAAATATGTCAGCTGCCAGACAAAGCATTGCTCGTCACATCCCACCAAATTCTATCAAACTTTCCAATGAGCAAAAGGAAAAAGAAAATACTTCAGGAATAAAAATAAGAATAGATTCCTTTTAAAAATTAATACCATTTTATGTCTGTTATGTTTGGTGCTACTATCTCTTTATGTATGTATGTATAGTTCTAAAGAAAAAGGGGAAACATGTCTAATAATCTTGCCTTGTGACATAGAATAATGCAGCTATCTTCGCCATGTTGACATTGATTCCCACCCTGAGCCACCGACAGCCAGCGGGAGGGATAAGAAGGAGAGGTTAGTGTTGTGCCACATTTGGAGCAGCTCCTGGTGGTTGCTTGGTGATGGGGCACTTGGCAATATGGGTGACAACAATTCAATTCAATTCAATTTTATTTTATACTGAAGGTATGTGAGCAAAAATGCCCATTTCACAAACGTCCAGTGGTACCAAAATTTGATAATACAGAGAAAAAGGTGAAAACAATATTTACAAAATATGATGGTATTTATAATAGGAACAGTGTATATGACAGGATCATCTAGAATAGAAAAAATACAGAGCACACAACAACAGAGCCAAATATACAGATACTTATAAACTCTAAGGTAACTCAAGGGTTGGTGGACATTCAAGGGGTTACTAACTGGGCAGCCACAGGTAGTGGATTGGAAGAGGTGCCCCTTGAGGGAGGAGGTGAATGAGCCAATTGAACTACAGGCCTGAAGTTTAGGGGGAAGTTATTGTAAAATTTAAGGCCCTTGTATGTAATGGAGTTCTGTGCATGCTTGGTGCAGTAAAAAGGGGTGTCAAAGATATGACAGGTGGCCCTCTAGTACTACGCTTGGGAACCAATGAGGGGAAAAGGAGTTAACACTGACTGGCAGTAGGTTACGATGAACTTTGTGTAGAAAAGAGAGCATTTTAAGTAGGAACCTGCCTTCAAGGGTGAGCCAGTTGAGGGAGGCATAGAGGGTACAGGGATGGATCATCCAGTGGAGGTTGGTCACTAAGTGTGCAATATTATTGTATGTTTTCCTGAGTTTGGGAGAAAAGGGGATGTGCTGGGGGGAGTAGATAATAGAGCCATAATCAAGGAGGGCAGGAGAAGGAGCTGGCAAGGTGTAATCTGGAGATGAGTACAGTATAAGGAACTTTCTGATTCAGTATAAAGACCTAGCCTCATATGGATTTTCTCAATGAGGTTGGTAATATGGATACTGTAGGACAGGTGAGGGGTTAAGTAAAGTCCAAGGCATTTGAATTTGTAGACTTGCTCTATGATGTTACCAAGACTGTCTGAGAGGGATCGCCCATGACTGGGGCTTTTCTTGGGCCAGTGAAGATCATATACTTGGTCTTCTGGGAGCTGAGAACCATGCCTTTGGCAGAGAACCAAGTGTTAACCTTGTCAAGTCAGCCTGCAAGTTACTGAACATTGTATCAAGGTTAGTTTCACTGCAGTAGAGGGCCATGTCATCAGCGTAAATAACTAGTTGGGTGGTTAGGCAGATGGAAGGAGGTTATTGATGAGGAGTGAGAACAGGAGCAGACCTAGGATGGAGTCCTGGGGTACCCTATATTTAATCAGACATTCAGCAGAAAATGACCATTGATATTAGTTTTCTGTGATCTGCCAGAGAGGTAGCTTCCAACCCATTTGATGATGTTTTCAGATATGTGCCAGCCCTTGAGGGTGTCCAGGAGAAGGCAATGGTTGACCAGGTCGAACGCCTTGGTCAGGTCCATGAAGACAGAGCCTGTGTACTGGCCCTTATCGCTTGCCTTGAGGATATCACTGGTGAACCTGACCAGGGTGGTTTTGATGCTATGTCCAGATCTGAAACCATGCTGAGCAACAGAGAGCAAGTTATGTTGGGGAGGAAGGCGGCAAGCTGGTATGAACAACTTTTTCAATGATTTCGGACACGGAACAAGGAGGGAAATAGGTCGGTAATTCCCTACTTTATTCCTTGAATCTGACTTGAACAATGGTTCAACAGTGGCGATTTTCGAGGTGCTAGGGGAAAAGCCTGAGCAAAGAGAGTGGTTTAGTATGTTGGTGATTAGGACCGCTAGTGAATTAATGGTCAGTTTAAGGATTTTAAAGTCGATTACATACGCCTTTGCTGGGTTTAGGGTTGTTACTTTGGATGAGTTTTATGGTGTCTGAGGGTTTTAGGACCCCAAAATAGAATCTGGGACTGAGCTTGGACTTAGAATTGGGGCAGGGGGATAGGGGTGATGAGGGGAGGGGAGTGTTTGTATTGATTGAGGTCACCAAAAAATGAGTTGAAAATGTTTGTTACTCTGAGGGGTCGTTGGTCTTCTTACCACCATGGATCAGAATGATTTGTTCAGTATTCTTGTGTTTCCCAAGTAGTGAGTTTCGTGTAACCCACAGTTGATGGGGGTTGAATGTTTCTCTGAGTTGCCATTACAACATATCATCGTGTTCCCACAGAATGCCATGATATGTTCATCCATGAGGAAGGCAGATGGAAGAAGAACAGGAGAAATGTAGACTAGTCTGCCTCAGCATGCCAAATGATGGCCTCTTATGATTGTCCCATGACACTCAGCCTATAAGTGCACCAGCTTCACTCCCATCAAATCATCCTCCTTACATCTGAAGCATGTGTCCTCCCTGATAGTAGCAGGAGAGATCCCCTGCAAAGACAAGCTGGAACTAAGTAAAGGGCAGGCTACTTTAGGAGCCTGGATGTGGAGGCCAGTAGCAGGATGCAAATGTTGTAGACAGCAGCAATATTTGGGGACCTAAGGACTAGGGTGAATGGGTGCTCATGTGAGCAAAAATAAAAAATTATGCTTTTCCAGGTCCTTCCCTGTGATGTCAAGGGATCTTTTGAAAAAAAAAAAAATAGCATTTAAAAAAAAAATAGACCTAGTGTTTTCTAATGAGATTTCTTTGATGCAGCTTCTGTTCTGTTAATATAAAGTCAGAAGACTTGTACTTTTTTTATTATCTTTGTATGCCCACTTTCTCTCTGGGCTGTCCCCTTGTTAGGTACTTACCCTGCTTCCTGTATGGGGCTGTCCACTAGGCCCTGTAGACTTCCTGTGTGGAAGAGGTGGGTGCCACAGTCAGTGATGTGGGGCTGCAGGAGGAGTGCAGTATTAACCTGAGATAAGCAGGGCTTTTTTCTAATTTCTATGCTCAGCCCTCAGTGATCCTGCTGGCACAGAACTGCATAATGTGTGCACATACAAGTGTAACTCATCATCCTGCCGACTCCAGCATGGTTCCAGCTGGAGCCTGTACCTGCAGTCACCCAGGTGGTGGTAGTGCAGCAGATAACCACTAGTGTGCCCCCTTCAGGAGGAGGAGAGGTTCACCAGGATGCTTGTCCCTTATCCCCCAGCTGGTTTCCAATGTGTCAGTTTCCATTCTTGAACCTGGGTTACTGGATCCCTATTTATCTGTGCCTGAATATTGACAAATGGGTAAACATCAGAAAATGAGAGAGATACTCAGAGCAGTTCTGTCCCTTGACGCTGTTTGCAAAGGCTCAAACTCATTTATTTTGTGTAGATTACTGTTTTATAGTGTCAATGATTACTTTATTTGGTATGATTCCTAAAAGTTAAACAACAGTTTGGTATCACTGCACTCAGCAATAACAAGCATCATATATATGCACACACAGCGTTATTGACCCTCGACATATCCTTCAGTGCACTGCTGGTTGGCAGTGCACATCACACAGTCATACTGTAATACACAGAATATACTTTGATCCCACACTTAAAGGATTAAAAATATCCCATTTGCATAAGTTTGTAAACAATCAAGGTACAATTCACAAAATGGTTACAGTATCTAGTGTTTGGATGATGTTATAGTTTTTCCAGGTTCATCTATGTTTCTGTTATGTCTAGGGGCATTTGGAACCTCTTTAGTACAACAAGGTAGATGCAGTAGATAAACATTGAGTTTGGGCAGGCAAGAGGACATTACCCCCAACAGTAACAGCATCAGGGGAGAACAATATGGACAGGGCAATATGAGTAGGGAAGGAGATCAGATAGGGTAAGGGGTCATAGGCAGCGTGCAGGTTGGAGTAGAAAAGTCACAAAGAAGAGACTTAAGGAGAAGAGGCTGGAGTGAATTGACAGGGAAGGGTGGACAAGAGTTTAGGAAAGCAATATGTGAAGGTAGCTTAACCAACAGTAGACTTCCTGATAGAACAGTAATGGAATGGGAAACATTGCTGTGAAGAGGGTAGGAGGAAGGAGGGGAGAAGATAGAAGGAAGGTAAGACAAAGAGAAGGGAACCACACCAGAATTTGGATATCAAGGAGGTCAGTAGAAAGGGCACCTGGCATCAAGAGAGGGAAGTAGAGGCAGAGTATAGTAAGCAACGATGGTACGAGGGAAGAGTCTAAGGCAAATGACAAAGGAGTGAAAGAGGGATTCAGTCTAGAAAGGGAGCTCCTCTATAAACTGTGTCACCATAGCCAAATATAGGATAATCATATCTAAAGCAATCTTACAGTGGGTAGAAGCGAGGTAACACATTGTTCCTGTAGTGCACCAAGCATGGGGTGGAGCTTCGGGAGTGGTTTCTGTTAAAGGGGACAGGAATTGATTACTTATGAAGCTGTTTGAAATGTCTCTGTTTTCATAAATCATATTCATACCTCTAAAGGATCCTTATTTATCTGTGCCTGAATAAAAGCTGAAGCTGTCAGTTGGGTTTTGTATTGTTTTCTTTGTATGGACAACATTCTGTGCAGTTCCTTTCATGGAACCAAGAATTTGGAGTTTTGACTATGTCACTCATAGTTTCAGAAGTGTGAGCATGAACTTATCAGTACAGTGTCCACGGGTTCTGAAAACCATGAAGTAACATAAGTCAAAACTCTAAATTCTTGGTTCCATGAAAGGAACTGCACGGAATGTTGTCCATATACAAAGAAAACAATACAAAACACAACTGACAGCTTCAGCTTTTATTCAGGCACAGTTAAATAGGGATCCTTTAGAGGTATGAATATAATTTTAAGAAAATAGAGACATTTCAAACAGCTGCACATAAGTAATCAATTCATGTACCCTTTAAATGTTTTTTTCTTAATTTATTCCTTGGAGCATCCAATAATCAGACAAGCAAAGAAAGTGCCCCTCAAACTCTGGTGCAGGTACAGTAGGGTTCTGGGAAAGCAGGGTACTATTCCTGTTCTTTTTCATTCTGTGGGTTACTGTCTGAAGGAGTCATCCAGTGGCAGAACATAGATCAATTGCCCTCTTGGCAGAGCGCTGTAGGGTTCAGCTGAGGTGGACCAGTCCAGAAGGAACAGCTTTTATTTTATAAAGGTGTGTGTGGGGGGTGAATACCTTTCTTGAATGCTCGGTGAGTATTGGAGTATTGGTATTTGCACCTCAGCTGCACTTCATTCATTACTTGTTATTTAGCCTTCAAACTAAGAAAATAAGCATTTGTCAATGCCGAATGTTGTCTCGCTGGCATTGGCATTGTAGTGCAGGAGTTAGAGATGCATAATAGGAATGGCAGTGAAGTATTGAAGTGGCATCAACTCCATCCCTCCTGCAGAGACCGACAGGCATTGGGGTGTGCTTTTGGGTCATCAGCTATAATGCTCATGCCATTTTACCTCACCCTACCCTGTAGACATTGACAAGTGTCGGGTGTGCTTTGGGATCTTTTGGCATTATACTTACCCCATTCCATAAGGAAATACGATGAGGTGGTGCAGTATAGGAGAATGGGGTGAACTTTGTGGCCGAACACTCCAAGGCACACCACATGCCTGTCACTGGCTGCAGCGTGGGGGTGGGGGTGGAAAAGTGTGAGCATTACAGCCAAGATCCCAAGTCACACCCTGATGCCTATCAGTCTCTATAGGGTGGGGTGCTACAGTTGGAAACCCTAACACTGTAGGCATGTGTTGGTATTTTACTCCAAATTTTCAACATGGGCTTTTTGTGAGCCCACCTCATGAAGAGTGGCACTATCAGTTTGTTAGCTGACAGGTGGTTTTGCACAGTGGCTATGCCATTTGGTGACACAGGGACAAAAACACATTTTGGGCAGTATGTGGAAAATGACAACTGTATTGTTCATGAGGAGATGTAAAAAAAAAGGCAACGTTGAAAATCTGGAATGAAAATATAAAATTGGTGAAGTCATGAGCATGCATAGAAACTGTGCAACACACATCTGTAACCCAATTATGTTGGGGTTTTTTAACCACATTTCTAACATAGGCATTTTGGGACCTCCCTCATGAACAGTGGCACTGTGATTTTGTTAATTTGTCCCAAACGTTGATTTCCCACAGTGACCACGCTATTGTACCACAGGTGCAAAACACATTTAGGGCAGGATGTGAAAAATGACAGCTGTACTGTTCATAAGGAGGTGGAAAAATGGCAGTGTTGAAAATCTGGCATGAAAATATTGCACATTTGATAAGTTACAAGGGTGCATGGAACCGCGAACACACACTTCTAACACAGTCACTTTATGGAATTTCATCACCAAATTTTCAACATAGACATTTTAGGACCTCTACTCATGAACAGTGTCACCATGATTTCCTCAAACTGTCCCAAAACTGATTTCACACAACGACCATGCTATTCTGTACCAGATGTACAAAACCACATTTCAGCCAGGATATGTAAATGACAGCTGTACTGTTCTTAAGGAGGTGTGAAAATGCCAATTTTGAAAATCTGGAGTGAAAATATTACAAATTCACAAAGTTACGAGCATGCACGGAAACTGCACAATGCACGCCAGAAACAGCCATTATTTGATTTTTTCTACCAAATTTGCAACATAGGTTTTTGAGAACCCCTCATGAACAGTGGCACTGTTGTTTGTTAATCGGTCCGGAAAGGTGATTCCGCACAGTGACCTGGAAATCACCTTTCAGGACTGAATAACGCCATGACAGTGCCAGAATTCATGAGGAGGGGTCCCAATAACCTCATGTTGAAAATTTGGTGTAGAAATTCCCAAAATGTCTGAGATATGCACCAAAGTTGAAAACCCCTATTTATGCCATTATACAGCTTACGTCATTTCTTGAGTTCGTGGGCGGCTTTGAACAGTGCAGACATGTTCCCGGTCCACAAGATCATCGTGCGGGCTCCGCAGGTAAGTATTGGGTGAGGGGTGTGTGGAGAGAGAAGGTGCGAGAGGGTGGGCAAGGTTGAGGGAGGGGCAGGAGACGCGAGGGACCGCTTTCTGTTTTACAGGTGAAAGTTAAAAAAAAAAAAAAAGCCATTGCGGGACACTTTTTTTAACAGAGTAATTTGGCACACTGGGATGGGCTTCCAGCGTGACACCTGAGTTGTTTTTTGGGGGCTGTAGCCAACTAGGGATTGGGCACCTCTCGGCAAATACGAGTGGGGTGGGAAAGCTGATGGGGATTGGGCACCCCTTGGCACACAACAAATGGAGGAGGGACATTATGCTGAAGGAGAGTGGCTCCCATCGGCAGATTGATCTGGGAAGGGGGCTGAAGTCGGCAGGGATTGGGCCCCGTCAGCAAATAAATACTATTTTGGGGCTTATGATGCCAAGGGGATTGGGCACCCTTGGCACACAGAGGAAATGGGAGGGGATATAATGCCAATGGGGAGGACTTCCATTGGCATTGTGACAGGCAGAGGTGGTGGCAGTCACTGCGCCATGTTGCTTGCACATCAGAGGCATGTTAGGTCCAGCTGCATGAAAGCTTTGCTCATTGCAGTGTACCTTTCTTAGATCTGGTGGCCACATTAGCTGTGCATGATGTCAGCACCTGCTGCTGGCTTATTGGGGAATGAGGGACGATCTAGAAACATAGAAACATAGACTTTGATGGCAGATAATGACCGCTTGGCCCACCTAGTCTGCCCATTTCCCTACCTAGAGGATAAGCTGCAGATCCTATTTAACCAACAGCCTATTTCTTCCTACCCCCACAAAAATTGCCTTATGTCTGTCCCATGCATTCTTGAATTCTCCCACAGTTTTAGACCCCACAACCTCCTCAGGAAGGCTGTTCCATGCATCCACCACCCTCTCTGTGAAAAATACTTCCTCACATTGCCCTGAGCCGTCCCTCTCTATCTTCAGATTGTGTCCCCTTGTTCTTGCACATCTCTTTTCTGAAAGATGCTACCCTCTTTGACTTTGTTGATTTTACTGAGGTACTGAAACGCTTCTATCATGTCCCTCTCTCCTTTCCTCAAGGGTATACATATTAAGCTCCTTTAGTCTCTCCTCATATGGCTTCTCTTGCAGAACCTGCACCATTTTAGTTGCCCTCCTCTGAACTGCCTCCATCCTGACTATGTCCTTGCGGAGATGGGGTCTCCAGAACTGGACGCAGTACTCCAAATGGGGTCTCACCAACTGTCTGTACAGGGGATAATAACTTCCTGTTTTCTGCTGGTGATACCTCTCCCTATACATCCCAGTATCCCCAGCCCTCCCTACCTCCTTCTCACATTGCTTGACAACCTTAAGTTCATCTGTTATGATTACCCCCAGGTCCCTTTTCATTTTGTTGTTGTTACTACCTCCCTTCATTGTGTAATCTTCCCCTGAGTTTTTGTTTCCAGGTGCATTACTTTGCACTTCTTTGCATTGAATCCAAGCTGCCATACTCTGACTATTCCTCCAACCTTGCCAAGTCCCTTCTCATCCTTTCCACGCCTCCTTGTGTATCAACCCCATTGCAGATCTTGTGTCATCTGCAAAGAGGCATACTTTTCCTTCCAGTCCCTCTGCAATTTCACTTATAAAGATGTTAAAAAGGACAGGACCCAGTACTGAACCCTCGGTACCCCACTAGTAACCCTCTTTCTTCAGAGTGGACTCCATTTACAATTACCTTCTGTGTCCTGTTGTTCAGCCAATGTTTTACCAGGCTACCACCCTGGGACCCACTCCCAGGCTGGTTAATTTGACTACTAATCTTTGTGTGGGACTGTGTCAAATGCCTTGCTAAAGTCTAGGTAGGCCATGTCCACAGCTCCTCCCTGGTCTACTACTTTGGTCACCCAGTCAAAGAAATCAATTAGATTGCCTGACATGGCCTTCCGCCATGAACCCATGCTGCCTTGGGTCCTGTGCCCCACTGGCCCTAGGTACTCAACAATTCTTTCCTTCAGAAGTGATTCCATCACTTTCCCTACCACAGAGGTCAAACTGACAGGTCTGTAGTTTCCTGCCTCTGTCTTGGTCCCACTTTTGTGGGGAACACATCCACCTTCTTCCAGTCCTCGGGTACCACACCATCATCCATGATTTGTTAAAAGGGTGGTCAGTGGTGTCACTAGTTCTCTGCTTAATTCTTTTAGAATTCTGGGTGAATTCCATCTGGCTCCATTGCTTTGTCCACCTTCAGTTTTAGGAGTTCTTTCAGAACCCTTTCTTGTGAAAGGATTGGGATCGACCCACCTCTCCAGAGTGCTTCCGTTAATTGGATTTGGCACCTCCCACTTCTCTTTGTGAATACTGAACAGAAGTATTCATTCAGTATCCCTGCTATTTCACTGTCACTCTGCCCACCACCATCCATTCTATTCAGCCTCACTATCTCTCCCTTTGTCTTTCGCTCCCTGATATACCTATAAAAGGTTTTATCCCTTCTTAACTGAGTTAGCTATCTTTTCCTCAGTTTGTGCCTTTGCTATTCTGACTACCCTCCTGCTTCCTTCTGCCTTAATTGGTACAGTTCTCTGTCCTGCTCCTTCTGTGTTTTCTTATACTTCCTAAATGCTATCTTTTTCTCCCTAACCTACACCGCCACCTCTTTTGAGAACCATAGTGGCTTTTTCTTCGTTTTGATTTGTTTATTTGCTTCACACAAAGTCTTGTTGCCTCTGTGATGGCAGTTTTGATATTTCCCCATTGTTGCTCCACCCTCCCTCTAGCCTGTTTGCTAGTGCTTTCTAAGGCACTCTCCCATCTTGCCAAAGTCAGCCCTCCTGAAGTCCAGAACCCTCACTTTTGTATGGCTTGACTCTGTAGCTGGTTTATCGTGAACTACACTGTTTGGTGGTCACTTGTTCCCAAATGGCTACCCACTTCTAGATCTGAGATCCTCTCACTGTCCCCATTTGAGAGTATGAGGTCTAAGATTGCTCCCTCATGAGTAGGTTTCAAAACTAGCTGTCTGAGGCATGCCACCTGAAGGGCATCAAGAATGGCCCTGCTTTTGGTTGTGGCTGCCGTAAAGGTGCTCCAGTTAACATCTGGCATATTAAGGTCCCCATCAACAGTATCTCCCTTTCTCTGCCATCCTAAGTATGCCTTCTATCATATCTTTGTCCATTCCTCCCTGACATGGGGGTCTATATACAACCCTGTGCAGATTGTGGTGCCATTTCCAGCCTCTAAGGTGACCCACAGTGCCTCCTCTCCTCCCTGTTTACTCTTTTGTTCGTTACTTTTATCCCTTCCCTTAGATGAGAGCTACTCCCCCTCTTCTGCCCTCCCTGTCTCTCCTGTAGGTTGTGTACCTGGTATGTTAACATCCAGACATGGTTCTCTGTGTACCATGTTTCTGTGACTGCTACAATATCCAGGCATCTCTCTTCCATCAAGGCCACCAGTTCAGGGAGCTTGTTGCTAGACTACGGCATTGGTACTCATTACTCTCCATTTCTTGATGGCCTTACTCTTTTTGCCCCATCCCTGTCCTTATTGAATGTAGGCATGCACCTACTGATGCATGCCTACATTCGCCAGTGACTGCACCTTCATATCTGCTACTACTGCAAGATGTTGGCTGCGCCTGTGTGAGCCTACATAAAAACACTGTTGCCTTCCACAGGTGGCAAGGGCTTGTCTCTTGCTTGCCCCACCCCCCACCGCAGACATCGATTGCCCTCCATTCCCTCCCCTGCCATCTTACCCACACTTTTGAAAAACATCAAGTTACTGAAACGTTCTTTGATCTTGACACTCTTCCTGAGTAAATATGTCTTTTAAAAGATACCCTCCATAGTCCGACCCCGCTTGTAATATTTTGGACACCCCAACCCATATCAGTTGCTGGGTGGAGAGGAGCCATAGTAGCAAAATCTGGCTCATTCTGTTGGCTTCCATCACCCAGTCATCTGATATCTGACTGTGCTAGCACACAGTGTGCAAGACTGTGAGGCTGGTGGGAGAAGAGGTTGCATCAGTGATGACTGACAGTCTACTTAGCAGCGTCACTGATGCAAACTGTTCCTCACATGTGCTATATATGCTAATACAGTTTACCATCAGACAGCAGATGACTGCATCAGTAAAAGTCAGTTATGAGTTGGGGGTGGACTGACTGAGCTAGCAGTTGACTATCATTGCTTCCCCCCCCTAAATAATGGCTTGGGGTAAGGAGGAGGCATAACACATTACAGATGGTTCTTTGGGGTGTGGGCGAGAGTCAAGCCGAGGGATAAAGGATGGTTTAAAGACATGTTTGCTCCTGGTGCAGTGCGAGAGCCTGGAAGTTTGGCAATAAAAAAAAAAAACAGTGTTTGTGAGGAAGATGGAGTAGAGGACAGGAGATAACAGGGATAGGGAAGGTGGCCGTGTGACCAGTTCTTGCCACTTTTAGCTTTTCTGAAGATTTTTCCTCAAAACCTCCTGAGCAGGGAAAATACTCAGTACATGGATTTGAGTACTGAGTATCCTGTTATTTGAATTATTTGGTAATTAATATTCATTACTCATACCCCTATTATAAAATCATTTTCTTTCTGTGGGTATTTCATGGCCCTTGCATTCTGCAGTAAATGCTGTTTACCAGCTGTTTCCAGAGGTAATATTTGTATTCTTCCACACATCCCCCATATTTTGCACTATCTATATAATTTAGTGCAGGACTGTGCTGCAAGCGGGAGCCCTTTCTACTGTGTCATCAAAATGGAAGTTACTATTAGCAGGCAGGCTGCATTTTCAGACTGATACAACCTAGTGCTGCTGACCTCATAAGCATCCTGAAACTCAACATGTCAAGACTGCTGTCCTGACTTGAACATATCTGAATCATGATCATTAAGTTCAAATTGCTGCTTTACAAAGAGCACTTAGACTTCATGAACAATAATGACATTTCTTATCAAGAGCAATTAGAAAGGGCTCTCTGTCACCCGAGTTGTACTGCTATCAAATCATTTAACAAGGCAGACCTGGAATACAGTAATTTACTGTGCATTCCATTATTAGACAGCGTTAAGATTTTCTGGGACATTTCTGAGGAAATTACAAGCAATTTATGTAAGTATTGTTCCTGCTTGAAAAATGCTCTGGTAGATATCACTTTCACCTTTGGTAACAGTCCCAGCAGAATTCAAAACAGAGTTGGCTTTGTGTAAGTTTCAAGTGCACTTCATTTAAGTAACTTGGTTTTAAACAAAGATATAGAGCTGAGCTCTGAATTGCTGGGTTTAATTGATGCATGCAGGAAAGTTTGTCCTCCCAACAAACTTGATTGGTCAGGCAATGCTATAGATGGGTAAAGTCACAGTAACTATCTGGTCTTGCAAACGTTAAATAGGGTTGCTTAGATTCTCTAGAATCTGATTCTTCTGCATCCATTGGAATCTCCAGTTCTGACTCTGAATCTCTTCTGCTTCTGACTGAGGTACTAGAGTCGGAATGGGAGTTGAAATCAGAATATGGATTCAGCCTCCGAATACTGGCAAGTATTTGCAACCCCACCCCCACCCAACGTACAAAAATCCCCAAGCTCCTTTCCAACCCTCACATGAACAAAAGTACCATTCCTTAAACCTACCCATGTCACACCCCTCCTTAGTTAGTCCTCCTACCTCCTGATTCACTCCTGCTTCCCTCGCATGCCGTGCCCAACCACAATGCCATCCGGAGAGACTGAGTCCAACAAGTGCCATTCAAACTGATAACCCTTACAGTCACAGGTCTGTGACTGTTTCAGGTGGTGGATCTCACAAGTAATTCTACAGTACTGCTTGCTGCCTGCTGCTGACTAACTGTATGCCAGATCCCATTCCTTGAACACAGACAGGTCCAAGAAGAGAGTGACCTATGACTCTGTGGAGATGGCCTATCAGCATCAAACCCTGTTTTTTTTAGCCACTCTACACTTACTGTGAAGAATAAGGGATGGTTTACCCAGGGTTTTGTGCTAGTGGGCCACTCAGGACTAGAAGGTTATGGGTCCATCCCAGAGTTGTAGTTGAGGAGGAGCCCGACCATCC
Organism: Neoceratodus forsteri; assembly: GCA_016271365.2. Taxonomy (NCBI): domain Eukaryota; kingdom Metazoa; phylum Chordata; order Ceratodontiformes; family Ceratodontidae; genus Neoceratodus; species Neoceratodus forsteri. The sequence goes on along the minus strand of CM057455.1, from coordinate 1,793,755,755 downwards.
GTGCTTGGCACTAGGTTAAGAGATGGCAGGGGTTCGGTTTTGGTCAGTTCTGTTTTTTCATTCATTTTATTTTTCTTTTGGTGGGGAGTTGGATGGCTCCTAGGAACAGCTGGAGCAAGATAGGTAATCATGGCAACAGGGTAGGGCTCCCTCTGATTCCTGCTGGAATGGACTACCTCACCTTGAAAACAAAGGTAAGCACTTCGGTATGGGGGACTTGAAACTTTAACTTAAGTAAATACTTTATTTTTTCATATAGCTTTTGGCCCCAACCATCTCCTCTGCCTGCCATTGGGCCCTCACTGATCCCCAGTCCCATTGTTGCTCCTACCATCATCAGGCTCGTAGGGATCTGCACAATGCAGGACCTGAGGACCGCTGGGGCCGTTACTCATGGTGGGCATGTACATGGTGGGATTTGTTTTTTGTTTGTTCTGCTCAACCCCGCCTCCACCTCAGATGTCTGGCATAGCCTCTGTTGGACTTGGACACAGTAGTGCACAGTGGGCATGCACCATCACTCACAAGGGAGCAAACTCCCTGGCTCATGGCAAGGGGCCACTACTGCACAAGGTCCAGGCCATCTCCCACCCCAGCTGGTTCACATTTTTTTGATACAGGTGTTTATCTCCTTCTCTGTCCCCAGCTGCCCCCTTCTAACCGACCCTCCCGCCCCATCACACCAGTCTTGTCAGAACTTATCCAGAGCCTGCCCAGTCACCAGGTGCAGAGCCTGCAAGGCTGGTCATTATCCTGCAGTTGTGGGTGTTTATCCTCCATTTTTCCTTCTCCATTTGCTGGGATGCACACACAGGATGTGCATAGGTGGAGGCATGTGCATCTCTGTGGAAGTCCTGCAGCACCTTCCTTCCATGGTGCCCACAGTCCCACACTGCCACCAGGCCTCCACCTGGGGGCAGTCATTTGCAGAAGTGGCAGTCCTCCCTCCCCGGAGAGGAGAGGAGAGCTGTCCTCGGATGCTCGACCTCTCCCTCCCTGTCAACCCCCAGTGGCTCGTGCTCATTCCCAAACATGGGTCACCAGTGTGGCACAAGGTGTGATGTCCAGTACCTCATTCCTCAGTGCCACTGAGCCAGCCCCACTCATTCACATTTTGATTGGGAGCACACCCCAGCCTGGGTGTCCAACCCGTGCAAACCAAGGCTTGCTTCCAAACCCGCTTGCGGTATGGAAGCATGTAGGCGCTATCACCGAGCCATCAGGTGACCTAAATAAATACTTTCTTATGAGTCAAAGAAGATGCTTACTCAAATTTCTAACGATTCAACCACAGGGTCTTCCCTCAGAGGGTGTTGACACCTCAAGAAGACCTCTGTGATTGAAGTGCTGGGGCATTTCAGTCAGCATCTTCTTTGGCTCATAAGAAAGTATTTACATGTTAAAAGTTTCAAGTTTTTTCCCCATGAGTTACCTTTTTTTCTTGGATTTCATTGTGGATGGCAATCCATGCACAGCACTGTCCCAATGTCCATGAGTGTCCTGCTACCTTAGTTTGGTTATTACCTCACCTTGGCCATCATCAGCAGCATGACAGACCAACACAGGAGGGCTAAAGTGGATGGGCCCAAGGCTCACAGCCAGATGACTAAGGTAAATGTTTGACCACTTGACAAGGGAGTCAGGACTTGAGAGTGGGCTAGAAGGGTGGGGAAGGTGGAAGGTCAGGCAATGGTCCTTCTGCTCCTCACTGTGTAGTAGTTGGGTGGGTGGGGGTTCAAACGTTTAGCAAGTAGATAAAATCGGATGTGGAATTAGAATTGGATTCCTATTCTGATTCTAATACTGCATCTGATTTCATCTGTTTTCAGAATTAAGATTTTTGAGCCTAAATACTAACATTCCAAATTCTGAAAAAAGCTCAGAATCTGAGGATTCTGAATTGATAATCTAAAATCTGAGCAACCATAATGTGAAATTAGAAACTCCAAGTTACAAAATAAAGTGCCCTTTACTTGCTGGGGAACAGGGAGTCGTAAATCTTTCAATGAGGATACTGTTCTCTGTTAAAACAGAGGAACCAATATATTGCATCCTCCTTTAGGGCCCATGCTGGGAGATGGAATACTGATTCTTCAAGAATCACCACATGGGTTAAGCGGTCAGTGGAACAGATGCAATGGCTACTGTTGCAGTGCGTGGACCAAAAGAGTGCGTAGGTTTGTGGAGCTCTTTGGCTGGGAGACTCTTGAGGAAGATGAAATGCAAATGAGATACCAATTACAGTCCAACATAGAAAAGAGGAAATCAAAGAAAGAAACACAAATAGAAGAACCATGCATTGAGGGTTTGCTTGCTACCACTCTGACCTCATTTTATTCTGCCACTCCTCATTCTGTTCGTACTTGAAGATTAGTCCTTGATGCCACACCCACAGCTTTAATCAGTGTTAGTGGTGGCAGATCTTTCTGCTACACTGACCCACCATCTACACAGCCGCCTTCCATTCTTTGGCTCTGTCACCTCAAATTGTTCCAGTCCCACCTGAAAACTGTATCTTTCTCTTATGTCTACTAAACCCTGCCCCTTTGCCTTTCTTTTATTTTTATGACTATTACTTCATCTGAGACTTGGCTGTTTATTGCTTTGAATTGTAATGTTTGGAACTTTTACAACAGGAATAAAAGTTTTGTTTTCTGCTTTACAGTATTTACATACTGCTTTGTTTGCAATGGCTGTTGTGATGTAATATGAGATATACTTGCATGAAAGTTGTCTACAAAATAATAATGTCTTGTATTGTATTGCATTCTGTTCCATTGCGTTGTAGTCAAAGGAGTTGTATATATGAGACTTTTGCTTGCAAGCCTTGCAAATTATCAAGTCAGGTGAGTGGTCCACTGTTAAAGGAGCCGACCTCACGTATTCAAATACAGAACACAGAACAGACCTTTTGAACTGCAGGTAAACTGAGGATTCATATGGAGTTGGCAGCTAGCTAAAGGAAATCTAAATCTGTATCTGACAAGGGACCAAGGAGGCAGTGTGGTCTAGTGGTTAGAGCAGCTTGGGAATTGAGCGATCACAGGTTTAAGCCCAACTAGAGCCAAATACTCACCACATGACTGTAAACAAGCCACTTAAGCTCCCAGTGCTCCCTCCACACAGCTACAGACATGTCAGAGTTAAAGTAGCAAGCAGAGGTTTTTCTCAGAAGAAGCCAGAAGGGAAGGAAGGAAACATATTCAATTCAGTGCTTTAGAGTAACTGGTAATTGCTATTTTTCTTTTAAACTTAGATTGTGGGCTTTAGTGACACTATACTTTCCTTGTTGTCTTTACTTATAATTGTTTTGGGCTGTTGAAAATTTAAAACATAGTGGTGGTGTAATTCTGTGCTGTCTTTAATTGCTGCAAATTTCGCCCCCTTCCCCCAACTCTTAATTATATGCCCTGATAAATCTGATTGACAGGAGATAAACACAGGGTATAGTAAGGGGTGAAGTAGGAGGGGCATAAGGGGAAGAAGCCCACCCTCAGCACAAGTTTTTGACTCATTTATTTATTTATTGGTTTCGCTCTTTAAAAAAAAAATTATCTGAGGATCAGTGACAGGATTTTTAGTACAGTAAATTAATAAAAAGGAAACTAGGAGAGCTTCAGTAGCAGACAAGTAGTGGAATTGCAGTATAATGTGGGGAGTGGTGCATGCAGTGGCTGTGGGCAGCCATATTCAGGCAGACCTTCTGGACACTGAGGTGCTGCCCTATCTGCATGCATCTCTGGACTGCGTGGGATGAGGTAGCCAGACTCAGAGCGGAAGTAAACTGGGTCAGGAGTACCATCACCCCTATCCAGGGACCACCCAGTCCAATGCAACTGCCTCAAAGGATGCCGAGACGAGGAGCACTTGGATGACAGTGGGCTCAGGGAGGGTTAGAGCAGTCAGGCAGAGGCACATCCCAGATCCTATTCCACTCAAGAACTCATATGCCACACTGGCAAATGAGGACAACCAAATAGAGGTACCCAGAGAAGTGGAAGGAAAGGATGTGGAGGTTAGCCAAGGAGGTGACCTCAGCGGGAAAGCAGTGGACCCCAGAGGAGGAGGAAGCGAATCCTGGTGGGGGACTCCATCATAAGAGGGATCCAGCTAGGAACACAGGAGGGGAGGACAGGGAGTTGAGGTGCCTACCAGGTGTCACGGCATGGAGGGATGGAAGGAAGATCCTGGGGATCACTGGGAAGGCAAGACGGAGGGTGAGCTGGATGTCATTATCCACCTAGGGTACCAATGACCTGGCAAATGGGGGGCCAGAGGAAGTTCAGGAAGAGTTTAGGAAACTGGGGAGGGTCTCAAGCAAGTAGCTACTTCTGTCACTTTCTCAGAAGTACTACCTGTGAGAGGCAAGGAGAGCATAGGAGTGCATGCACCAGGAATTTTAACTCATGGTTGAAGAACTGGTGCTGTGAGGAAGGGTTTGATTCATTGGTGACTGGGGACCCACCTGGAGGGATGGAGGTTTGTTCAAGGCTGACGGCCTGCATCCATCCTGAGGGAATCCAAGACCAATGATAAGTTTAAATGCTACACTGACAAGCATTTAAACTAGCAAAGGGTGGCAGGCCAGCAAGGAGGGTACCTACTTGCTCACCCCCATAGCTAGCAGTGGAACCAGTGAACCAGAGGAGTGGCTATCTCTGCAAAGCAGTGTGCAAAAGATGGAGATTAGTGCCCAAGAGGTGGATAAGCAGAAAAGGGGCAAAATTCAGCAGAAGGGCAGACAGCAAGGAGAACCAGGGATAATAACAACCAAGGAAGGGGCTGGAGAACAGTGAAGCAGTCTAGGAGGTCAAATCATGGAAGCTATGTATGCAAATGCCAGGAGCCTTAGCAACAAGATGGAAGATCTGGAGGCTGTCATGGTACAGTCAGACCTGGACATTGTGGCCATCACTGAAACCTGGTGTAATGATAACCATGACTGGGAGATGGCCATACCTGGTTACAACATATTCAGAAGAGACAGAGCAGGCAGGAAGGGAGGAGGAGTGGCACTGTATGTGAAAAATGACATAAGGGCCACAGAGATCCAGGAGGAACAAAATGGGGGAGAGATACTGTGGGTTGCTGGAAAGGAAAATGGGGACAGCCATCCAGACAGGTGTGGTCTATAGACCACCAGCCCAGGAGGAAGAAACAGATAGGGAGTTGATGCTAGCCGCCCAAAGGATGGCAGACAGGGTGAGGTAGTACTGGTTGGAGACTTCAATATTCCAGACGTGGACTGGAGCATCCCAGCAGCAGCATCAACTGGGAGCAGATTTATCCTGACTTCTTCAGGGTGCCTTCCTCAAGCAACTGGTCATGGAACCAACTCGGCAGAAGGCAATACTGGACCTTGTGCTCACAAACAGGGACAGTGTGATGGGGGGACAGTGGGGAGCACCTGGGAAACAGTGACCACCAGTCATTGTGGTTTGAAATCACAGAAAGAGCAGAACCAAACCCACAAAACATGTATCCTGGATTTTAGCGGGTCAGACTTTGGGAAAATGGGGAGATACTTGAAAGAGGCATTAAGGGAATGGGACAGGAATCAGGGGTTGAGGAACAGTGGGCAGTATTTAAAATGGGGATTACAAGAACAACAGAATTATGCATTAAGCAGGTTAGCAAGAGGAAAAGGAAGAGGAGACCATTATGGTTTTCCAAAGAGGTACAAAAAGTGAAAGCCAAAAGATTGCATTCAGGCAATACAAAAAGACACAGGCAGAAGGGATAGGGAGAAGTACCAGGAGAAGCAAAGGGAGGCAGGGAGGTCAGTAAGGGAAGCCAAAGCTCAAACAGAAGAACACATTGCAAAATCAGTGGGTAGAGGGACAAAACCTTTACAGGTACATAAGTGAAAAAAGAAAGACAAAGGGAGGGATAGTGAGACTGAAGGGGAGGATGGGAGCCGCTGGAGGATGACAACAGTAAAGCTGACATATTGAACAGGTATTTCTGCTCAGTCTTTACTGAGGAAGAGGAGGGTAATGGGTCTGAAGGGAGTACAAGGGGTGAGAATGGTGCAGAAGTGGACATGTCCTTTACACGAGAAAGGGTCTTGAAGGAACTGGAAGTACAAGAATTGATAAAGCAGTGGGGCCAGACGGGCACCCCAGGTCCTTAAAGAACTAAGAGAGGTGGTGGCTGAACCTCTGGCTATCCTGTTCAGCCGATCACTGGAGACAGGGAGGTACCCAAAGACTGGAGGACAGCAGATGTAGTCCCCTTATACAAAAGTGGGAACAAAGAGGAAGCAGGGAACTACAGACCAGTCAGCCTCTCCTCGGTAGTGGGGAAGATCATTGAAGCACTACTGAAGGAGAGATTGGTGGAACATCTGGTTATCAGTGGACTACAGGACCCAAGGCAGCATGGTTTCACCAGGGGAGGCCGCGTCAGACCAACCTCGTTGAATTTTTGACTGCGTGACTGGGGAGGTGGATCAGGGAGGGCAGTGGACATGGCCTATCTGGACTTCAGCAAGGCCTTGACACTGTGCCACATAGAAGACTATTACACAAACTGGGGAATATGGGTGGGCAGGACAGTAGGTGGTGGTAGGTAACTGGCTGGGTGGCAGGACACAGAGGGTGGTGGAAATGGCTGTCACTCCACAGAGGGAAGAGTGACCAGTGGGTACCATAGGGATCAGTGCTGGGACCGGTCCTATTCAACATCTTGATCAGTGACATTGCGGAGGATCTAGAAGGCAGAATTTCACTGTTCGCTGATGACACAAAGCTCTGTAACAGAGTAGACACACCAGGGGTGTAGACAGAATGAGAAGCGACCTGCAGAAACTTGAAGAATGGTCAGGGGTTTGGCAGTTGAAATTCAATGCAAAGAAGTGCAAGATAATGCATATGGGGCACAAAACCCTGGCACAATATATCAGTTGGTGGGTGAGGATATAGCATGCACCAAGCAGGAAAGGGATCTTGGGGTTGTCATCCTGATGACCCTCAAGGTAGGAAACAGTGTGACAGGGCAGCAGGAAAGAAATAGGATGCTGGGATGTATAGGCAGGGCATCACCAGCAGGAAAAGGGAGGTCATAATTCCGCTATACAAGACACTAGTGAGGTCCCACCTGGAGTACAGTGTACAGTTCTGGATACCATACCTATGTAAGGACATAGACAGGGTAGAGAAGGTTCAGAGGAGGGCAACAAAGATGGTGCATGGATTGCATCACAAGTCCTATGAAGACAGGTTGAAGGAACTGAACATGTACTCCCTGGAGGAGAGGAGGGAGAGGGATATGATAGAGACATACAAGTATCTTACAGGGAGGAACAGGGTGCAGGAAAACACTATTTTAAGCAAAAAGATGTTCCAGGACTAGAGGGATGGGATGAAGTTGGAGGGAGGACGATTCAGAGGAAACATGAGAAAGAATTTCTTCACAGAACGGGTGGTGGACAAGTGGAACACCCTGCCAGAGGAAGTGGTGGGGCTGAAACAATCACGGATTTAAGAATGCATGGGATAGACATAAAGGAATTCTAGAGGTCAGGGTAAGGGCAACAGACTTCTAGGAAAACAAACTGAACTTACAAGCTCAAATGGGCAGACTGGGTGGGCCATAGGCACTTATCTGCCGACACTGTCTATGTATCTATGTATGTATCTATGGTTAGAAGCAGGACTCGCTTGAAAGGAAATGTTGCATCTAAGCTGGCCTAACTTGGTAATAATTTGTAAAGTAAGCAATGAAAACTAGTCTGCATGTGAACAGCGGATATCTACCATCTACTGTACCATAAGCATCTGCCAGACACTGTTTTTTATATACTTTCACTTCTCAATTTCGGATTGTACATTATTTATTAGTCATTTCCATGCCCTACCCACATCTTTCAACCTATACAGCTGTAACAAAAAGGAAAGAGCAGCTCACCATGCGAAACTTGTTCAGACAAAACATGTCATTTCGCAGACAGCATTTAAGCATTGTACAGTCAGCAAGTGTCAAAGACGATAGAACCAGATATGCAGCGGTAGAGGATGTCAGGCCAGGGTCTGTCCTTTGAATATGGTATCATATTATTGGGATGACAGAAAGTACTTAGGGCCTGTTTGGTTTGTCCCTTCTGCCACATGGCATGACTGTACCCAATCTGAGTATGAGCTCACTTCCAAGCATATCAGCTGGAATGTTACCCTATTCATGTAACCCTCATTGGCATTCACCCTGAGGAATCTGTTTAATCCTGCTTTGAAAGATGAATAGTGCTAGGTTCAACTACTCACTAGGTAGGCTAGTCCACATGTCCACCACTCACTGTGTGAACTACCCTTATGATCATTTATTTGGAATAACACTGTAGCACTTTTGGTTTGCCATTGCAATACCACTGTGATAGCCACTGTTACTACCATTAGATTGTTATGGTATCACAAGTGGATTTGTTCCAGTTCCATTGTGGTACCATTGTACCATTGCCCTACCACTGCACCAAGAAAACTGAAATAAATGCAAACTACCATTGTAATACCAGGGTACCACTGGGTAGTACCACTGCATATTTTGTAGCTCCTCTGTGTTGCTATTGCAGTGCCATTGTGTTGCATTGTGATGCCTTTAGTAAGGTAAACTTTCCAGTGTTTTTTTTTTTAAGTATGCCTCACCCCAGTTTGAGAGCACACCATCTAATTCTGCTTGTATTCACCAACTCAGGTATTCATGTGTTCTTCAACCACCTGTACCTTTTGAAGTACTATGACCGTGTCCCTTTCAGTCTTCTCTTTCTAGGCTTAATGATCTGAGTATGTCTAATCTCTCCTCATAGTTCTTGCCTCCCTAAGCCACTAATCAGCTCGGCAGCCATAAGCTGAAATCTCTTGATCGATTAAATGTCCTGTCTGTGCTGTGGTGGCCAGAACTGGGCACAGTACTCTAAGTGTGGCCTTACTCAAGACCTTATATGGGAAAGGGCTCATCTCTATTGACTTGTTTTCACTAATGCATCCTAGCATTGCATTTGGATTTTTGAATGTAGGAGCAGACTGCCCATCTGGCTTCAGTTTAATGTACTAATTGCCCTTGATCTTTTGCCAAAGTCATGCAGTCCACTCTTGCACCACACAGGACTGTATAGTAGATGGATTCTGAGAAACAGAGAGCATTTGGTCTGTCACTCACTGTGAGGAAGGATTTTAAGTCATCTGGGTATGATTCAAAATGCACCTGTATAAAAGCTTACTGTATCTATACAAAATGACTTAACATACCACTCACTAAAATACCATAGACAGCTTAATCTGGTTCTGTAAATCAGTTTACCTACTGTATGTACAAATATTCCCCTTCCACTTCCCTTGCTCTCGGTCGCACCTGTGAATGAGCTGTGGCTCAGTGTGCTTTTCCCAGTTACAAACTCTCAAATAAATAAATAAATAAAGATTTTTGCTATGTAAACCTAGATGGAAAATATGAGGGTTTTTGTATGAGAAAATATAGGCCTGGATCTCTCTGTCGAAAGACATTTAGACCTGATTCATTAAGTTAAAAAGAAGTCTATGATGAATAATCTCAGTTAAAAGAAATTTATGTCCAATTCACGCAGCTGAAAGAGCTATAAAAACATAGATGATGACAGCAGAAATGGCCTCATGACCCATCCATCTGTCCTATCCTCACCGTGGAGTACCCTAGTTGTCATTCACAGTCCGTCCCTTGTGCAATCATCCCCATCCACTTTTACTATTCCTATATACCTGTTCCAACCATGCAACTTTCAGATGTTCTGCCTCAGTCCCCTCCTGTCAGTATCATAGAGTTCCTACTTGTGTCAGGATCCGTACTCAGTGTGAATAAATTGCTGCTGTCCGCCCCTGTTTATCTGACATAGAAACTTATAGGTCTCTATCACATCATCCCCTCTATCCTGGTCTCCAGTGTGTAAACATACACCTGCTTTAGCCTTTCATGATATGGCTTCCGGGTGGCTCTTGAATCATCTTGTGGCCCTCCAAATTTAGCCCTGATATTTTTCAATCAAAAGAAATTAGGCCCGTGTCTGTTATTCAACAGCAATTTAGACCTGATTGTCTCAGACATAAGAAATGTTGGCCTGCCTTTTCTCTATCAAAAGCAGGAGGTGAATCTACCATACTTCACGCAGGGCCCAAAGGGAGAAGCAGGACACTACGGACCCTTTGGCATGAGTCCTAACTTTCTCTGGATAGGGCCATGTGGTCCTTGCATAAAGAGGGAGATGAGATATAAATTTTTACAGTTTAGTCTGTGTATGACTTTAATTGTAGTACTTAATGTATGAGATTTTTTGGGTGGTGTAGGATTTGGAAAATGTCTAGCATTGGTTTTCATGCTTTAAACATTTTGTTTATGTTGGAGTTAGAACATTATTTGAAACAGTTTTGTGCTTTGAACACTGTTGGATGTAAACACGTTTTCATGACAGTTTTTGTGCTTTAAATATTTAATTTATGTTGGACTTATTCATGCTGTAAATCTTGGGCTGGATTCTCAAAACACTTGGAAGGTGCAAACATATGTGCAAGTCCCCAAACATTCTGCAGTTGTGGAAAAAGGGTAATTTCACTAAGTGGTATACATAAAACATCTGTTGCTGAGGGAAAATATACCGTGGACTCATGGAAAAAGTGTAGCTGCAGAAGTTCCTGAGGAACAAAAAAGCCACTAAAAGTATGGCCTATCCCTTTAAAGGCTATACTTAGCCACTGTTTTTGGAAAGAGTTTGTGCACATGCTGCGCTACAAAGAGTGGGGCATAACTCACCCTGAGCAAAAAGCAGTGTACTAACAATTAGAATACAGTTATAGTGGGGTTCTGGCACCAGCAACTGCAAACCTATAGGCTGTATAGTAGTGTCTGTTGTTACAACACAGATAGTACACATTTCCATTGAAAGGCAACAATCCACAACCACAGGACCCAGTGCAGCCAATAAAAGAGCCCCACAGGCAGTAGAGGCAGAGGTGGTAACAGCCCAAAGTATGTGCTATAGACACAGGAGGAAGAAACACCTCAGAGAGTGACACAACCAACAGATACATATTGCCAGTGGGTGCAAGGTCCTGCTGGTACAGGTGGTGCCACCATGGTCCCAGTTGTGGGACTGGCTGCTTACCGCTGAGAGTGCGGTTCTGCTGCAACTTTTGCAAGACTGTGAAAGCCTCCTGCTCCACATAATATGGAGCACCTGCTGTTGTTCTGTCTGCTGGGCCTTTAAAATTATTTTGTAGCTGTGGAAAAATTTTGCTAATTTTCCACACTTGGGAATTTCACAGCTCTCCTGTTTTGCGACTTTCCACAATTGCAGAACCTTTCTTTGTGAATATGCCGCAACTAAATTTCCACAGTGCTGCAAGTCGTTTTTCCATAACTATGGAATTTTGGGCTCTTTTGAGAATCTAGCCCATTATGTTTATGTTGGACTTAAAATATTTTTGCTATGATTTTTGCTGTTTGGCTGTGTGTTAGCAAGCACACACAGTATACTGTATGTTATGTGCATGCACTAAGTTTGTTAAAATCTGTCTCGATTTTTCTAGTCAATTCTCAAAACTTTTTTCTAATTAAAATAATAAGTTTCATTGTTGTTTGGAAGTCAACTCAGATGTTTTATTAGACTGCCTTCGAGGAACCATACTGTTGTCACCCTCTAGTGTTAAGTATTTATTCTGTTTTTATTTGTGATCAACTTTATTTGGAAAAAGCTGCACATTTGTCAGCTGTTTTTCTTCAGTCCTTTTGATCTATGCGTGCATGAATATTAAGACATAACTTAAAGAAAAAATGTTGTTTCCAAATTCCTCTTAGAAGGAAGTCTATTGAACCAGTAAGTTTTGTGATTTCAGTTAGTAGTTGTTTGCTAGCCATGAGCAAACAAAGTGACACAAATATTGGGACTTTTGCATTACGTCATTAATAACTTTTGAACTGTCAAACCAGTTTTCACCAAAAGTTAAACAGCTCCTAGTACTGGAAAGGTACACACTAAATTTCACAGTCCTTGAGTCTCAGTCTGCCAAGATATATAAGCTATCAGCTAAAATTTACTGTTGCTACCACACTTGAATAAGACAAATATTTTTATCTATATCTGTACCAATGTGTCTGTTTATCCATCTGACTGTCTATCTATCTGTCTGTCTGTCTATTTATCTATCTGTCTATCTGTCTGTCTATCTATCTATCTATCTGTCTGTCTGTCTGTCTATCGATCTATCTATCTATCTATCTAGCTATCTCTATCTATCTATCTATGTGTATTTGTGTGTATATATATATGTAGAGTTAGGGCTGTCTGACAGATTCTGTAGCTTTATTATTGTTTGAAAAAGTGCCACAGATTTGGCATACATTGTCTAAGAGTCAACTTCTAAATATGTTGTAAGTTTTGTGATGGCAGCTAGTGCTATTTCTGAGATTCACATGTCGTTTTCCTGTAGTGAGCAAAATTGTTTCCTATACTTAACGTGATTTTTGGTTTTGATCTCACCTGTGGCCTAGACAGAATGTAATTTGTTTCTGAAACTTTCATGGTAGAAGCGGCCTTTACCAAGGTAGTGCCTTTTAAAGGTTTCATAAAAATATTAAATAGTTCCAGAGTTACATGGATTTAAAGTTTGTTTTTGAGCTGTTCTGAGCATGCTCAGTAAGGTTTAGTTTCCTCCTTTCCCAACTCAGCCAGCCCTCCTATTCAGTTTAGATTAAGTGGACTGGGATATTCACCCCAGTACCGCTTCCACAGTCCCCACCCTTCCAGATTGCCCTCCCAAAATAAACAGGTGACGACACCAGAGTGCCCACCCCATGCTGCCATAGAGTACAAACTCACACTTGGGTGCCCAGTCCCCAATGTCAGATCCAATAGTGTAGTAAACCCTGCAAAAAGAAAATGGTCCTCAATGTCTTTTTACCTGTAAAAAAGAAATGGTCCCTCACTGATCTGATCCCAATCCCCATCCACCCCACCTCGAGGCCCCACTTAGAACTCACCACTGCACACCTACCCACACACACCTTCAGTCACCAGAACATGTCCCATGATGTAGCTCTACTTTTCAATCAAGATACATCTTACTGTGGGAACCAGGGACTGCAATATGAGAAAATAATGTAAGACCAGTTTAATGTATTTCAATAGGGTTTGAACTTTACTCATAACTTTGTAATTTTTAAATATTTTACACCAATGCAGGTGCCATTGACCAGATGGACCACTCACTACCTCAACAGCAGTGGCTCAATAAACCAGATGGCGCGCATCTTTCCTCAGCCCATAACTAGTGCTTCAGAGCCCGGTGCTCTTGACCAGACGGACCGCTTGCTACCTCAGTGGCAGCAGCTGGATAAAATAGCTGGCCATGCATCTTTCCTTGGCCCATAACTAGTGCTTCAGAGTCTGGGTGCCCTTGACCAGGTGTACCATTTGCTACCTTGGTGGTAGCAGCTGGATAAACCAGCTGGCTATGCATCTTTCACCAGCCCGTAACTAGTGCTTCAGAGCCTGGGTGCCCTTGACCAGGTGAACTACTCACTACCTCAGTGGCAGCAGCTTGATAAACCAGCCAGCCATGCATCTTTCCTTGGCCCATAACTAGTGCTTCAGAGCCTAGGTGCTCTTGACCAGGTGGACCGCTTGCTACTCGTGGCAGTGACTGTATAAACTAGCTGGCTGTGCATCTTCCTAGGTCTGTAACTAGTGCTTCAGGAGCCTTGATAAGCCTGCCTGCTTGACCAGGGACTCTTCCTGGACCCGACTGGCTGCTGTGCCATTCTGCCTGCACCACGATCGACTGCTGCCTTACTGATCTCTCTGGGATTGGTTCTTCAGTTTTTCCCTTGCTTTTGCTCACTTGCTGCTGGCTTTATAGCTTTTCTGGTTACTCTGTGAAGGTAATTTTAAACTGCTAGAACTGTGTAATATGTTGGGAATTGTACTATTCTAGGGTGTTATATAGAACTGTTAATGCAAGTGACATTTTTGTGCTTGTGACACTTGAACTGCATCCTTGTGCCCTTTGCCCTGTCTCTCTCTACTTCTGTCTCAGTTGACTTAGCTTAATTTTTCTGCCTTTCTCTGTGACCTTCTCCTCCCCCTCCTGGATTCCTGACTCTGCATTTTAAATTTGTAATTTATGGTGGTGCCTGTCCAAACTGCTATCCATCTCTGCTATCTGACTGCCCCCCCATTTTCTTCTGTTTCCACTCTGTCCCTTTGTTTAATCCCTCACCCACCAATGTAGCTAATCGGACTTGCTTTGTCCCTGAAATCCACTTATTCTGCTAACCTCCGCTCTCCTACCTCTCTGCAGGTGCCCTTGATCAGGCGGATCACTTGACACCTCGGCGGCAGAGGCTGGATAAACCAACTAGCCACACATCTTTCCTGCCTATAACTAGTGCTTCAGAGCCTGGGGTTGCCTGCCTCCTCAACCAGGGACTCTTCCTGCACGCCAATTGGCTGCTGTGCCATTCTGCCTGCACCTGACTGGCTGCTTCCTTATGGGTCTCTCTGGGGTTGGTTCTTCAGTTTTTCCTTTACTTTTGCTCACTTCACTGCTGGCTTTTACGGCTTTTCTGGTTACTCTGTGAAGAGTAATTTTCCTCCTCCCTGACTCCCAGCCTCTATTAAATAAACTTATAACCCTACCTCCTCCTTCTTTTGCCACTACTGTCTATTAAGCAGTTGACCTGCTTAAGTCATTACAATCTCTTTAGGCTGCTGCTGCCAACCCTGAAGTTGACCTGCTGCAGATGACATACTGTCTTCACTTTAGCCTAAGGCTTTACCTTATCTAACCACCTCTGCCTCCCCTCACCTTGTTGTCCACTTACTTCACTTTCTTCTGGAGTTTTTTCTCCTCTGTACCCTTACTGCCCTGCCATACACTGCTTAGTCCTCCCGAGCGCTTATCTTTCGTATCTTCATTATAGGCTGCTTAGGCTGAGTAGTTCCTGTGCTGCCTTGTTTTCCTTGGTTATGTGCTGACCAGTTTATTGCTGAGGCTCTGCATTACCTCTTTTCTAACAGTAACCCTCCCTTCCATGTCATATGCTCAGAATCCTCTCTTGTGCTCCTATACATTCCCTGTCTTCCCAAGCCAGGCACTGCTCTACTTGGACTGTGGCTCCACAAATGCTTATATATACCTACGCTGCTACTGCCCTAGAAATGCTCTCTACCTGTGCCTTGCCCTGGGTCCATATTTCCGTTCTCCTCCTGCTGGTCCTGCTGGGGACATTGAGCCTAATCCTAGACCCCTGTCCTATGCCTGCCCATTCCCTATAACTTCCATACCCCTGATAAAAGTCTAAAATTGCTCACATGAATGTCTGCAGTATCAACCCTAAAATGGCTGAACTTAAGGCTTGGGTCCTACTGATGTCCCGACATCCTATGTATATCTGAATCCAGGCTTAAACTGGCCATTAAACAGCATGAGGTGGCTCTTGCTTGGATATAATTGCCTCAGAAAAGATAGATTGGGTAAGGGTGGAGGTGTTTTCATCTATATTAGGTCTGATCTGACATTATTGAAATCACTGATCTTGACATGGGCTCATCCCCATAGAATCCCTATTCATCTCCCTAACCCTTGGAAATGTTAAAAACTCATTATTGGGTGTTTATATCTGCTCCTAGTAGAGCTTCATTTGACCTGCCTTCCTCCTAGCTTCCCTGGCTAACCTCCCTGTCACGACCTTATACTTTGTGGTGACTTTAATTTAGATTGGCTCCATCCAGATGCTGATGAAATGCGTGCTCTTGCTCTCCGACTCCAGCTTAGCCCAACTCCTCCAGGAACTAATGTGTATCAACACCAAGCCTGGAAAACAGTCTCTTCTCGATTGGATGGTCACCAATTGCCCTCAGAAGATCAAAGCTGTGGGTGCCTTCTCTGACTGTATAAGCGATCATTCCTCCCATTTTTGTGTATGGAGAAGCAATTGTCCCACCCCCCCCCACCCCAGGATCTCCTGGTCTGGGACATGTCTCGGTTTGATGCCTGTGGCTTCATTACCTTCATCAACAACACTGACTGAGATCCTATTAAAACACCCCTGATATAAACCAAGCCCTGACTTCCTAATATCAACCTTCACTCAAACTGTAAACCACCATGCCCCCCCATAAAAAAAAAAAATGTGGGTCAAAGAGTATTAAGGCTCCTTGGCTCTCCAAAGAAATTAGGTCTCTCATGTCCCACTGTGACAAAGCTTGGCTGACATATAAAAGAATGGGCTTCTCTCAGACTGGCAAGTCTATAGACAATTTAGAAACAAGTGCAAAAGTTCCCTGCCCAAAGCCAAACACCACCATTTTAAGTCCTTACAAACTGAGCACCTTGCAACCCAAAGGAATTCTGAAGCAAGTTAACTCCTGGTAAATGGAAAACTGCCAAAGCCCCGATCTCCATCACCTACAATGGCTCCACTTTGTCGATTCTGTGTCCATCGATCTGGATTTAATCACTATTTCACAGATCTTCACAATAAACCTCTCATTCCTAAACTCTTCTCTCCCCTATACTCAATACCCTCTGAACACCCCTGAGGCTTGTCTAGCATTCCACTTAAAAGTTAGCTACCCTTAAAGAGGTACAGAAGTTTCTCTCAAACCTAGTCAGGATCACAACAACAGCTGCAAGGGATTCTGAGCTGGACGTAATTGTCCACCTAGGGACAAATGACTTGGCTCATCATGAGGTTAGAGCAGTGCAGGAGGACATTGCAGAGTTAGGTAGGGGCCTAAGACAAGTAGCAAACACAGTATCCTTCTCAGAGGTGCTGCCTGTCAAAGGCATGGGGAGGCGAGGTAATTGGCACCATGCAGTTTAATGAATGGTTGAAAAAATGGTGCAGAGCACAGGGGTTTGGCTTCATTGGGGACTGGGGTTCCACCTGGAGGGACACCAGCCTATACTGGCAGGATGGTCTGCATCTGTCCAGGAAGGAACAAGTCTTTGAGCAATCGGTTTAAATGCTTCATTGGCAAGCTTTAAACTAGTCAATGGGGAGGCACTGACAAGCAGCAGAAAAATCCCAGCCTCCCTACAAAACAGGGTACTAAATGAGAAAAAGACCAAGGTAGAACGGCCAGTGGGGATGCTGCAACAGAAGGTAAGGCCATCAAAAATGGAGAGCAATGAGTACCAATGCCCGTAGTCTAGGTAACAAGCTTCCTGAATTAGTGGCCTTGATGGAGGAGGAACATCTGGATATCGTGGCAGTCACAGAAACATGGTACACAAAAACCATGACTGGGACGTAAACATACCAGGATACACTATCTACAGGAGGGACAGGGAGGGTAAAGAGGGGAGGAGTAGTTCTTTACATAAGGGAAGGAATAAAAGCAACAGAACAAAAGGGTAAACAGGGAGGAGAAGAAGCACTGTGGGTAAATTTGGAGACAGGCAATGGCACCACAATCCGCACAGGGTTGTAGACAGACTCTTCTCAGGGGAGGAAATGGACAAGGAAATGATAGAAAGTATACTTAGAATGGCAGAAAAAGGGAGATATTGCTGATGGGTGATCTGAATATGCCAGATGTTAACTGGAGCGCAGTTGCAGCTGCCACTCAAGAGTGCAGTTATTCTAGATGCCCTACAGGGGCATGCCTTAGACAACTAGTACTGGAGCCCACTCGAGAGGGAGCAATATTAGACTTGATACTCTCAAATGGAGATGGAGAGAGATCACAGATGTAGAAGTGGGTAGCCATCTGGGAACTAGCGACCATCGAACAGTATGGTTCACAATAAACACAGCAATAGAGTCAAGCCATACAAAAGACAAAAGTACTGGACTTTAGGAGGGCTGACTTTACAAATGGGTGAGTGCCTAAGGAATGCACTAGCAAATGGGTGGGAAGGAGGGTGGAAGAACAATGGGAATAATAAAACTGCCATCACAGAGGTAACGAGCCTTTGTGTGAAGCAAATAAACAAAACAAGACGATGTAAGAAACCACTATGGTTCTCAAAGGAAGTGGCAGTGAAGGTTCAAGAGAAAAGAAAGCATCTAGGAAGTACAAGGAATCTCAGGCAGGAGCAGGACAGAGAACTGTATCAGTTAAAGCAAAGAGGCTGGGAAGGCAGTCAGAACAGCAAAGGCCCAAACTGAGGAAAAGATAGCCAACTCAGTTAAGAAGGGAATAAAACCTTTTATAGGTACATCAGGGAGCAAAGGAAGACCAAGGGAGGATAGTGAGGCTTAATAAAGGGAGGGAGGGTGGGCAGAGGAGAATGTGAAAAGGCAGAGATACTAAACAAATATTTTTGCTCAGTATTTACAAAGGAAGAGGGGAGGTACATAAAACAAACAGTAGTAACACTCTGGATACAGAAGTTGATACCAGCCCATTTACAGAAGAAAGGGTTCTGAAAGAACTCTAAAACTGAAGGTGGACAAAGCAATGGGGCCTGATGGGATTCATCCCAGAATTCTAAAAGAACTAAGGGTAGAACTAGTGACACCACTGACTACCCTCTTTAACAAATCATGGGAGGATGGGTGGTACCCGAGGACTGAAGGAGGGCAGATGTGATTCCCCTTCACAAAAGTGGGAGCAAGGCAGAAGCAGGAAACTATAGACCTGTTAGTTTAACCTCAGTGATAGGAAAATGATGGAATCACTTCTAAAGGAAAGAATTGTCGAGTATCTAGAGGCCAGAGGGCACAAGACCCTAGGCAGCATGGATTCACAGCGGAAGGTCATGCCAGACGAATCTGATAGATTTCTTTGACTGGGTGACCAAAGTAGTAGATCAGGGAGGGCTGTGGACATGGCCTACCTAGACTTTAGCAAGGCATTTGACACAGTCCCACACAAAAGATTAATAAATAAGTTAGCCAGCCTGGGAGTGGGTCCCAAGATGACAGCCTGGGTAAAGAATTGGCTGGAGAATAGGACAGAGAGTAATAGTAAATGGAGTCCACTCAGAAGAAAGGAGGGTTACTAGCGGAGTCACCGCAGGGTTCAGTATTAGGACCAGTCCTCTCAATGTCTTTATAAGCGACATTGCAGAAGGACTGGAAGGAAAAGTATGTCTCTTTGCAGATGACACTAAGATCTGCAACAGAGTTGATGCACAGGGTGGGGTGGAAAGGATGAGAAGGACTTGGCAAGGTTAGAGGAATGGTCAAATGTATGGCAGCTTAGATTCAATGCTAAGAAGTGCAGGTAATGCACCTGGGAAACAAAACCCAGGGAAGAGTACACAATGGGGGTGAGATACTAACAACAACAAAATGGAAAGGGACCTGGGGTAGTCATATCAGATGACCTAAAGGTGGGCAAGCAATGTGAGAAGGCAGCAAGGAGGGTTGGGATACTGGGATGCATAGGGAGAGGCATCACCAGTAGAAAACAGGAAGTTATTATCCTCTGTACAGACAGCTGGTGAGACCCCATCTGAGTACTGTGTGCAGTTCTGGAGACCCAATCTCCGAAAGACATAGACAGGATGGAAGCTGTCCAGAGGAGGGCACTAAAATGGTGCAGGGTCTGCACCGAGGACATATGAAGAGAGACTTAAGGAGCTTAATATGTATAGCCTCGAGGAAAGGGGGGAGGGGGGACATGATAGAAACTTTCAAGTACCTCAAGGGAATCAACAAAGTCCAAGAGGGTAGCATCTTTCAAAAAAGAGGTGTGCAAGAACAAGAGGGCACAATTTGAAGATAGAGGGGGCGGCTCAGAGGTAATTTAAGGAAGTATTTTTCACAGAGAGGGTTGTGGATGCATGGAATGGCCTTCCGGAGGAAGGTTGTGGAGTCAAAATCAGTGGTGGAATTCAAGCATGCATGGGATAGTCATAAGGCAATTCTGGGGGTGGGGTAGAAAGAAGTAGGCTGCTGGTTAACTAGGATCTGCAGCTTATCTAGTAGGTAGGGAAATGGGCAGACTGGGTGGGCCAAGCGGTCCTTATCTGCCGTCAAATTCTATGTTTCTATGTTTCTATGTTTCTATGTTTCTATGTTTCTATGCTCTCCTGGCCACGATTCCCTTGAGCCAAAATTCCTTGGTTGGGTGCCTCTGCTATTGCTCACCCTGTCCAAGACTTATTCAATTGCTCTTCATCTCCAGTACTGTTCCTGATAAATGGAAGGTGATGTAGTAGTCCCAGTGCATAAGGGCGCTCTAACTCTATGGTTGACAACTACAGACCAATATCCATCCTATGTCCTCTGGCAAAGATTTAAGAGCATATAAGTAGTTTATAACCACCTTCAGGACTACCTGAATCTTACAATCTGTTATCCCCATATCAGCATGGCTTCAGAAGGAATCACAGTACCCTAACTGCCCTGATATAATTTACAATTGATATATTCCATACAGTGGACCAGGGCCATGCCACAGGTGCCATCTTTGTGGATCTCATGAAAGCATTTGATTTAGTGAACCATAGTTTTCTGCTTCATCAGCTTTATGCTCTTGGTCTGGATTCTAGTGTACTGAACTGGGTAAAAGCTATTTGTCCTGTCACTCCCAAAATGTTAGGTGGAAAGGTTCCCTTTATGATCTGAGGCCCATAACTCATGGCATCCCACAAGGGTCTATATTGGGTCCATGCTGTTCTCTCTATTTCATTAATGATTTACCCAGCTTCTGTGGAGGGGCTACACACACCTTTATGTGGACAATGCTAGCTTGTATTGCTCCTCCACACTTTTATCTGATTAACAGAGAGCTTGCCTCTGACTTTGCTTCCTTGAGGGCTGGTCCAACTGTAATCATCTTGTCCTCAATACAAAGAAAACCAAATGTATGGTATTCACCCACCATCCTCCCTCAAAGTATACTTCCCTACTCCCCCAGCATTACCTCTCTCAGTGGTGATATCCTAGAGTCTGTCCATGCCTTTAAATACCTGGGCATCACCTTGGACTCAACACTCTCCTTTAACACACGTCTCAAATTTTGTAAATCTCTAAATCAGAAACTTGGACTCCTCTACTGTATCCACCCTTTCTCACCTCCTGCTTTCGGATCACTTCATCATCCTCTTCTTCTCTCCTAACCTATGGTGCTCCATTGCAGCTCTCTTCAGACTCCTCCTCACTCTCTCCCATCCCAGGCTTGCCATAGGGTTGGTAGGTTTGCCTTGGGGGCTAATGCCCATACTCACCACTGTGTTGTCTTCTCCTCACTGGGCTGGTTGCTATATGAAGCTAAATTAAGGTATTTCTCCTTAAGTCTTATGTTTAAGCTTGTCCACAAATTCATGCCTCCTTGCCTTAGTGAGCTGATACACCTTAGACAAGCTCACGTGCCTCCATTTGGCCTCCTACCCATTTTAGTCATACCTGTTGCGACTTAGCTGCTGCCTTTAGGTCTTTCTCTCTTTGCGGCTGTATCTGACTGGAATTCCTCCCTCCTCAGTCTTGTCCTGTTCTTCTCTCTCCTATGTTCCAAACTAATCTATATGCCTCTCTCTCTGCCTCTATATCCTGCTCCTGCTTCTGCTGACAGTACTCCCTCCTTGCCCTCTTCCTTCCCTTCTCCTGCTCACCACCTTTATCCTTAAATATTTGCTCCTGTCGGTGACTCATTCCCACCTCCTTCCCATAATTTGTTCTTTATGACACAAGTCTATTAGACCTAAATTCTCAATTGTGTATGTCTGATAAGTGATGATATTATCAAAGTTTGCATTTTATGCTCTGGTATACTTTGTATATATTGTTATGCTCCTTGTCAATTTTGCCGTGATGTGTTTGCTCTTCTGTATTTTGCACTGTTTCTGTTTCCTCTTATTGAGACTCTGGGTCGACCCTGAAAAAAGGACTGTTATTGTCTCAGTGGACTTACCCAGTCACCAAAACTCAATTAAATACATTTTCAACATAACTCTTTTGGGACCCCACCTTATGGAAAAGGGTGGTGAATTTCAAATCTGTCCCGAAGGTGATTTAGTGGTTGCTGCATGAAATCTTCTTTCACATAGGATTCAGGTGGGGTGGGCTGACAGTATTGCCTAGAGTTTAGAGTAATGAGCTGTGAACGAGCTTGGTACATCCAGCAGACCAGACCTTGGTTTGATTCTCACAGCCTCTACTTGCATACTGTACGACTCTGAGCAAGTCACTTAACCGCCCAGTGCTCCCAGGTCACCCCTGAAAACAGGCACTTGTGCTTAGTGGGCCTTACCAGGTTAACAAAGACTAAAATAAAAATAAATAAACAAATAAAATAAGAAGGCTATGGTGAAAATTTGGTGTAAAAGTATGTTAAAATGA
The DNA here is from genome assembly GCA_016271365.2 of Neoceratodus forsteri. NCBI lineage: Eukaryota > Metazoa > Chordata > Ceratodontiformes > Ceratodontidae > Neoceratodus > Neoceratodus forsteri. Next base: position 1,793,733,498 of record CM057455.1, on the reverse strand, counting down.
CCAAGTTATGAGTGAATATTGAGATTTTTTAGCATTCACTGATATTTTCACTATGTTTTGAGATTTTCCTACCAAATTTTCCACATGGCTTTTTAGGACCTCACCTCATGAACAAGGCAGGTGACAGGGTTTTATTTAACTTTAAAATTGATTAGCTTTGCTCATAAAAGTGCTAAACTTTGTGAAAATGAATAGTTTTGCCTCACTGTGTTTAACAAACACAGCACTTCTAGAACATCTATATAAATACCTTCTGTACAGTTAGTATCATCCCAAGAAAAAACTGCTAATCAATTATTTAAAACCCTGGGTGACATTTCTCAAATCCACCCTAAAAGGTGATTTTGCAGTCACTGTGTGAAATCATGTTTCACGTGAGATTTGAAATGATTAGCTACCTGGTTCATGAGGTGGGGCCATACAAAGACTATGTTGAAGATCTGTGAAAATATGGTAAAATGACCAAGTTAAGAGCGTAATGTTGAAATATTTCAACTGTCATTCATGACTTCACTAATTTTCAATATTCTGGCTCAAAACTTTCAACATAGCCTCTTTTTCACACCATCACATGAACATGACAGGTTTTGTTTTTCAGATCTTAGATGAGATGTGTTATCCCACCTGTGGTGAAAAACTACATTTTGGCCAGTATTCTATAAATGCCACATGTCATGTTTATAAGAGGGAATCATAAATGACAATCTTGTAAATTTCAGGTAAAAAAATTAAGAAATGTTGTGTGTAGTACCAGCCTTTATATCAGTGGGTAGTACTTTGTGATCCCATGCCAGTGAGCTGAGCTTTTGGCAGCTTAGTGACCCAGCTGGAAGGGCCAAGGCTGGGAGGAAGGCACTGTCATGTGATACCACCCAGCCTATGGAAGGGTAGGTGCAGGGTTGCCTGCATATGCCCAAGTACCATGTAGTGAAGAGAACTCTTCTTGTCATATGGCCCAGCACCTTGGCACATGTGGAGCCACAGGCCCTGTGATTTGGCTGAGAGATGGCTTCATGCCCAGTACACCTGTGTCTGTAGCCACATGGAACTGCAGAACCCAGAGGGCCATGCACTTCCACAGTCCACCAGACAGCCCCATGAATCATTGACATTCATTGCTGCACTTCCATAGGTGGATGGAGTCTTCTCTTGGTACTAGACCCTCTCAAGGGACTTACGTGAATGAGGGTACGATTCTACTGTCTCAGAAAGAAAGGAAATTCTTTGAAAAAACTGCATTAATGTACCAATTAGGGTTCAATGTTAACCCCACAAAAGTAGGGAAATGTGCTTCAGGGTTTCCAAACTAACACTGCACCCCAAGCAGCAAAGGAAAAAACCTTAAGGTTTTGGATCTCTGTTTCTTTGGCAAATCAGTGGTCTGGTCTTCCTTGAGATTGCCTGCACTAATGCTCACACCTCCCCTAGTCCATAGCACTTTCTATCCGAGCACAAGGCACAGCTCCAATCCAGTGCCTCATACTGATATACTCTTCAGAGGCAGAGAAGTATGTCTTGCTACATGTTGCCAACAGAATCTGTTGTAGCTTTCATCACATAGGGCTTGCAGGCTCTGTGTAAATAACAGAGCCCATGTCTGATCTTGTTTGCTCAGGGAAGGGATGTGCATTGGGATTGAAAATTCCAAGCAAGACACCACTGATTCATCAAGACTCTAGATACCCAAACCCTATTATTTTTTCATTTTGCCGCTTATGGTGGGTGGTGAGGTAGGGGTTGTAAACCCTAATGTCACATTTCCTTACTTTTGTGGCATTAAGTCAAACCATAACTGGTGCATTAACAGAATCTCCTCTCTGTCTCTGTCTCTCTCTCTGCTTTCTCTCTCTCCTCTCCCTCCTCCCTCTCTCTCTCTCTCTCTATATATATATATATATATATATATATATATATATATATTATAGATCACCCACTGTAGGGTGTGTGTCAAACTGTAATATATGCACGCCTTGGTGTGTTCAACCACCCAAGGCGTGTGCTATCAGAGAGACTGCACACCTAGAGTGGGTTATTTATCCTATAAATGGCCAAATTGTTATGGAAGGGAGTGAAAGTGCAGGTGTGTGGTCATACCTGATATACGCATGGTCATATGTTGTGTTTTATCCACCAGGAGACAGCATTTTCCCTACCCATTTTATAAATATATATTTATTTGATTTATTTATTGAAATTGATTTACCAGGAAAGGCACATTGAGCAACAAGATGCTCGCCTCGGTGCAACCTGTGGGAAGGGGGTATACAGTGAAGAGGATAACACACAGGTTATCAATAAGTATAATTGGCAGTATACAGAAGCATGAGGTTAACATTTGAATAAGCACTGACATAATAAAGGGTAACAAAATGGATACAGTTAGGACTTGGTACAGAGATACATAACACAGAGGTAATTAAAATACAACAGCTAGCTAGCAATAGATCAGTTCTACAATAAGAACAAGACAGTAAGTGCAGTAGTTGGGTCAATAAGCCAGCTATAAGTAGCATAATTGCCGCTGGTCAGGCAAAAGCAGGGTGGTGGGGGTACACTAGGGATACTCATGGAGGTGTCAGGTGCAGGAGCAGTTTACCATGTGAGAAGTTAGTAAGGGCTGCAGATAGGGAATGCACACAGGAGGAGTGGTGACTATGTGGGGAGTGCATTCCAGAGATGAGGGAAATGGTAGCGAGAAAGCAGCTTGGCCAACAGTGGTTCTCTGCCTAGGGATTAATAGGAGTTAGAGTCGAGGGACCTCAAAGCATGGGTGGAAGTGAGTGGAATGACAGTGTGTCAGCAAGGTAGGTCAGGAGGTCACCAAGCCAGAATTTTGCAGTAAATTTAGTGCAGTGCAATAGCGATGGTTTCAAGGGAAGAGAAGTTGAGAGAGTGGTAGAAGTCACAGTGATGGGTGCGAGGGCATCAAGAGCGAACCGCAGAAAGTGTTAAAAAGGGTGTCTAGTTTGGATAAGATGGAATTGTGGGCTGCACTACAGACAATATCACAATAGTCGAAGGAAGGAAGTATAATCTTCTGGTCGCAGTCTTGCCCGAACAGTAAGGGAGACTATTTTGGTTCTGGTATAGGCACAGAACATAGGGTGCAGTTTTTCGAGATGGGGTCGACATGGACGGAGAAAGTTAGATGATGGTCTAGCCATACCCCAGGTACCGGAAGGAGGTGACATCCTCCAGCAAGGTCCCATCCAAAGTGTGGAAAAGAGGGAGGGAGAGGAAGCCTGGCTAGACATTGACTAGTGCCGAATGTCATGGTGACTGTTTTTTTTGCATTTAGGGAGAGCTGGTAAGAGTTGAACCAGTGTTGAACTTTGTTGAAGTCAGCCTGGAGGTCAGAAGCAACCATTTCTGGTGATGAGTCAGAGGAGAATAGAATGGTATCATCTGCTTACATGTAGATCGATGAAGGGAAACAGATTTGTGGCAGTCATTATGAAAATGGAGAACAGGATGGGGCGCGCACGCACCTTGGGGGACGCCAGTGGTCATGGGAAGCAGGAGGATATGGCATCTGCAGTTCTTACAGGTTGTGTTCTGCCTGTGAGGTAGGCTTTAAACCAACTGGTGGAGGACACGGAAAGGCCAGAGTCAGAGAGACATGATAGCAGTAAGGGGTGGGAGACAGTGTTGAAGGCTTTAGCCAGGTCGATGAAGATAGCTGAGGTGATCTGACCTCTATCTGTCTATTCCAGAGTGGATGGTGTTAGTGAGTCTTAACAGGGAGAAGGCAGTGGACTGTCCCTTCCTGAATCCAGTCTGAAAGAGTGTAAAGAAATTTGTGTCAGAGAGATAGGAGGTAGCTAGGCAAGCCAAGGTGTTCCTGCAGTTTTGCGAGGGCAGAGGAGAGAGATCAGATGGTAGTTTGAGGTGGAGATGGAGGCCCTCCTTTAGGGAGGGAATGATGACTGCATGCTTCCAAGTCAGAGGGACTGGACGAGTAGTGAAGGATTGATTTAGGAGGTAGGCGAGCGGGTAGCTATGGCAGGGGCTGAGAAGAAGAGGAGTTTGGGGTCCAACCCATTGGGGTTTCCTGCTTGATGGGTTTAGTGTTAGCAGTGCTTCAGCTGGTGAGATGTCTTGAAGGAGAAGGTACAAAGCCCATGAGATTGCTTAGGCCCTGCATGCAGTGTGTATGGTGCAGTGGGCAGGGAAGACAGGAGAGTAGTGGCACATGGGAGAAGTACAGGTTGAACTCTGCAGTGACTACACCTGGATCTGAGAGAATGGAGTTGTTTACATTCAGGAGGGAGGATTAGCTTCTGTGGAGAGAAGAGGGAGGGTTGATCTTTCAAAATTTTGAAAGACTATTTAAGTTTGATTGGAAGGAGGATCTGAAATACTCTGCTTTAGCTAGCCAAGTTACTCTGGTACACTTGTTCCATAGGAAGCTATATTGGGTTAGATCCTGAGGTAGGCCTGAGGATTTGTAAGCTCATCATGCTTTATCCTGGGTGTTATGACAAGCTAGGAGTTCTTGGGTGATCCAAGGCAGGTGGTTGCCTCATACTCTGGTATGGCGTGAGTGGGGCATGAGTTTCCCATACATTGAGGAATGTTTTTGAAGTGGAGGAGGGTTTCATCGATGGAGTTGGAGGGGATCCAGTTTACTAGGGCAAGGTTAAAGAGTAGTGGGATGAGACTGAGGGATTTGTAGGACCATTGGACTAAGAACTTGGAGGAGATTTGGGGCAGTGAATTTTATGGAGTAAGGATATGATATGGTGGTCACTCAAGGAGTCAGGAAGTAGTTCTGCTTTGGTGATCCGTGTGGATGGGTGGTTAGAGCCCAGTCTATGAGTGAGTGGTTGCCTGATTTGAGATTAAGGTCAGTGGGCTCAGCAATGATTTGGGATAGATTTAACGAAATTCTAACTGGGTTTTGTTAAGGCCTGGTGCTAGCCAATTATGGTTAAATCACCCATTATATATCATTCTCCTTAGAGGTTAGGGATGCGATTTTGTAAGGAGGTCGGTGACAGTTGTGGTCAGGGTGCCAGGTCAGCAGTAAATTCTGGCCATGTATATTGGAAGTAGAATGGGAGGGTGAGCTGCAGCAGTAAGAGTTTGTATGCTTTTTGTTCAGCCTTAGCTAAGACTACCGGCAGCGTAAGTCTAAGCTATGTAGATGGCCACACCACCACCCCTGGTGGCCCTGTCCTGGCGGGCCATTGTGTTGCCTGGGATGGTGACCGAGGGATCTGTAATGCTTTTATTTAGCCATGGTTTGGAGAGGGTGAGGATATCAAGGCGAGTGGGCTGCAGTACTTGGAGTGAGTCGAGTTTGAGGGTTAGGCTTCTTATGTTTAGGTGTAGAAGGTGGAGACCACTGGGAGGGATCACCTGATAGATTTGATGAGGTAGTTAGCATGGGGAGGGGCCAGTAAGGTTAGATGGGGGAGGTGTAGCCTGGGGTCTGGGGTTCGTTGAATGTCCGTAGCTGTGAGGAGTAGTAGGGCAAGTGTAAGGTGGTGCGCAACCAGATGAAAGCACCAAGAAGTGAGCGATCACCACCTCTACAGCAGGAGTGAGTGGCATAGCTGGCAGGATGGAAAGCAAGTAGACACAGGATTGCCCAGGAGTGCAAGGGATTGACAAGAAAGGGGAGGATGCACGGCAGAGTGGAACCAGACAGCGATGAGTAGAGAAGTAGTCACTGAGTTGGTGTAGCAGGGTGGTCTTACGAGGTCGGGCAGGAAGGGGAAAATTTGGGGTAAGTAGGGGCATATTGAGAGGAGGGGAGAGGAAGGTGAGGAGGCAAGTGAGTAGAGGCAGGTAACTGGTCAGGTGGACTGAGGTACCAAAACTGAGGAGCAGCATCCCCAAGCAGTGCAGGCTTGCTAGGAGGGACTGGGAACCAAAGATTTGATTGGTTCGTGTGAGGGGTATTGGAACCCAATGGTGCGAGAGTCTAGGTGGCCAATGGGGAGGAGGAAAGTGAAAAGGTGGGCAGATAGTGTATTTAAAGAGTTGAGGAGTGAGGTGGGTGGGGGCGAAACCTTTGTTGGAGTTCGGTCTGGGGTCCTGGTCTCAGTCGTTGGCTGCTGAGGTGTCAAACAATTGCAGGGAGCTGTAGCAGCCCTAGTCATTTATAGAGTCATGGAAAAGCAAAACAATGAGAACGCATCAGTTAGGGTTCTGAAACATCAAATGTAGGGAATTCTGTTGTTCTGATGTTAAAGATGTTTTGAACCCTAACTCCCCGTTAACGCCTCCAAATTGAATGCCAATGCACAATTGAGACATAAGTCCCAAGAACTCTGCATGAACCAAGTTAATATTCTTATTTTTGAAAAAGTAGAATTGGAACTTGCTTCATGCAGGGCCCTTTGGCTACATGTAACAGGACCTGACTCTTAACATGCTTTGTACAATGCAGGAGATGTGAACTAATCTGCTTTACACCAGGCCCTTTGGTTTCTGTTCAAAGCAGAAAGTATGCAATGCCCTTTGGGAAACAGGAGCTGACTACTAACTTATTTTGTGCAAGTTCTAAAGGGCCCTGCATGAAGTAGTAGCCGAGTTCTATATTGCTTCACAAGAGCACTTTGTGCTGTACAAAACAGGAACTGAGTCCAACTTACTTCATGTAGTTTCAGAAAGCAGGATGCGCAAGGGTTTTTGGACCCTGTGCTTAACAGCACTTGACTTCTAGTTTGCTTATCAGGTCCCAAGCCTTAATTTGCATTCACAGGGTCCTTTGGGATTGGGATCTGGACTGTGCTTCAGCATTCAGTGTGGTGGAGTTAACAGGGTGGTGCATGGGAGTTGGAAGGAGTTTGAGAGTCAAAAATCCCTACCATTGGATTCCCTACTTATAATGTTTCAAAACCCTAACTGATGCATTAAAGTGTTTGCGTTTTTTGCCATGATTTTCCTGTCTTTTAGATAGACATAGCACTTTGGTGGATGCATTGTGTAGGTTCCTACAGTTTCCTGCACAATGCAGTATGGTGTAAATATGAAAAAGAAGAGATAAGTCTAACATTGCTTCATGCAGGGCCCATTAAGATGTTTGTCCAAACCTGCTTCACACAGGGCCAAAAAGCAGGATATGCAGCACTGTACAAATCAGGAGGTAAGTTTTAACTTTCTTCACAGGGCCTTGGGGTCGTAACTGCTTTGCACTGGGCAGCAAGCACTATGGCCAGAAGAGCTGAGTCCTAAGTTTATGATCTTAACTTCCTGTTTTGTTGAGATTTTTTACCCCATATTTTCAATATGTTCTTTTTCGCCTCACATCATGAATGTGACAGCTCTCATTTTTTCATATTCTGCCCAAACTGTTGTTTTGCAGAATGACCATGAAAAGATGTTTCTGGTGGGCTTTGAAATGCAACAGCTGTGATGTTCTTTAAGAGATGTGGAAAAAGATGACACTGAAAATCTGAGGACAAAATCTTACAAAACAACAATGTTAGGAATCAAAGTTGAAAGGCATTTCAATGTTAGCACTAGCCAGCTATTGTGTTTTTTGGTGATAGTTTATTTTCATGTTTTCCAACCTTTGCTCATAACTGCATATTTTTTGAGATTTTGACCCCACATTTTTAATGTAGCATTTTATTCACCCACCTCATGAACAGAGAACTGTCATTTTCTCAAATGCCACCTAAAAGTTTCCTGGTACAACTGCAAAATGGTGTTTTGGCCAGATTTGAAAAAATGACAGCTGTCAGGTTCATGAGGTGTAGTGAAAAAGTCTATGTTGAAAGTTTCCAGTCAAAATGTTAAAACCAACAAAGTTATAAATAAAAGTTTAAAGAAAAAATATGAAAAACGAAGTTCTGAAAACTGTATTTGTTTAGTCTGGTGTTGGACGAGTAATGTTCACATCATCAGTTGCTTAGAGGAATATGATGGTGGACCCCATGCAGTAACTTGGTGACTGGGGTGAGAGGAGTTGGAATAGTTCTTGGGAGACAAGACAGTAGACAGTTTACTTTTTACAGGATTAAAAAATCAAGGAGGGAATTGACAATGGACATTTTTTGTTTTATACAACTGATAAAGTAAATACAATGGCTACTTTAGACAGTTTTCTTTTGACAGGTACTTTGATATGGGGAGAGAGGGAAAACAGGTGGCATGGTCTGAGAGGGTGGGACTGGGGGTCAGAAAAGTAAATTGCCACTGGGTTTTGGGCATCCTAGTGGTCATATGTCTCAGGGATAGCCAACGGACTTTGGCAACCAGTGGCTAAATCAATTTTTAATTACTGTATAACAGTGACCACTGGACTAGGGCACCCTGGTGGCCAAATAAAGAATGGGTGACATAGTAGTTCAAGGGTGCTTAAATGCACCAGACTTCAACACATCTATGGCCAACCAAAGGGGAGTTCATGATATGAGTCATTAAAATAACTTTTTTTTTTTTTACTTCCATAACTTTGCCATTTGGGTTTGACTGACACAAATTTTTTAAGGTGGGCATAACAGCACCCCACCTCATGGTCACATAACTGTCATTTTGTTATTGCACCCTGGAATGTGTTTTAGGGAAGTTCACAACATACTACCAAAGGCTTCATTAACTGCAAAAAGTCCTAAAAATATCAGAGGCCAGAAAATGATCGCACGCCACCTTAAAAGAGCCAGTGCTTTTCTCACCCAGAAGTTGGTGCTTTTTGCAGATTCCTTTAATAAAGCCTCAGATGCTACTTTGTAGTGGTGTGTTTTTGGTGCTTGCTTGCCAGAGGTTACGGGTACAGAATCTTTTTCTGGTTTGTATGTTCTTCCATTTTGCACCGTTGTCCCCAGATGCAGTTATTCTTGCTGCAGGCATGTGTTCAAAATCCCAACTTATCATTAGAATTAATATTGTTTTATACAGACTTCCCTTTATTTCCCTTTTCCACCCCAAACAATCATGCCACATGGTTGTACAATTCCACCAGCTGGGAGGGCTAGTGAGTGGCTGCCTCCCTGGTCAACACCAGTGCCACTCTGTAATCAGTGATGGGGAGGGATAAACACTTAATGGCCTGCTCTCCTTCCCAGGAGCCAAGCACCTCTTGTCATCCATAACCCACTTGGCCAACCGCCACAGCGCATGATTTCGTGCTTGCATATGTACCCAGTTGTCAAAGCAAGGCTCTGTAGCCATATAACTGGGCTGACAATCAAATCCCAACTTGGTCACATTATTACTTTCGAAAAGCCAAACAGTGGCATAACGCCCTCACAGCCCAATAGCACCACAGATGCTTTGTTCAGTGTATGGTACATTATGTACATATGCTGTAGCTAACCTGACCTACAAATATCTAATTCACTCTCTACAGTACTGCTACACATTGAACAAAATACAGACTATGAAGAGGTTATCAGCCATGCACATGTACCTATACAATTTTAATTTGCTACCAAAGCCTGATTAAACATGTTCTCATTCAGGATGAAGTATCAAATCACCCTGAATCTCACAGTATTAGGCACTTCATCATGTTTGCATGTTGTACTGTAAATCTGTGGAATGTGAGCAGCTGTGCATTAGATGGGAAACATAAAGCCCACATCTTCACCTTCTGTATTTAAGCTTTCCTACCTACAGATCTTGGTAGCTTGTGACACATGTCACTTGCAGTGCCTCATGTGTTCAAAGAGCTGGGGCTCCATACACAAATGCTGCATCTGGTAGCAGTGGTTACTACAACCACTCAGCACTAGGTGCAGTTCTCAACACGATGCTATGGTGAATGGGTCGTGTCTCTTCCTAGTATAGTCACAGAAGTGTCTCTAACCATACAGGAGAGGCAGCAGGATCTACAGGGCCAAACACAGACAGTAAGCAACCCATGCACAGCTGTTCTCAGCCTCCTGCAACCCCCTTTCCTGTAAAACCTACTTATGCAGGTGGTAGGGCTGAAAGAGACACTTTGGCAGGGAAGGAAAGGGAAGAAGGTGCCAGGAGGAAGCTGAGAATGTTTGGCAGACTGGATGGACCACTGGGTCCTTTTTTTTCCCCAACACTGTCTATGTTTCTATGTTTTCATGTTGCACTGGAGACCTGAAAACAGGACTAGGGTAAAAGAGTGGGATATTGTACTACTGGACTATCAGAAAATGTAACAGTTAGAGGGGTGGAAGGTGGCCACCAGTCCATCAGACCTGCTGATCAGTGTGCCATAGATTGCAGGACCAACATGTTCACTTGGGACATTAAGGAAAGAGGGTTCTGCCATCATGCAGCTCAGTTACAGTTCCTAACCAGCATGTTAACCATTGTTGCAAACCCTGTTTACTCTCTGACATCTGGATCATTAATTTTCATTATGAAAAGGAACACAGAGGTCTCCCTCTCCCCTCAGCAACATGTTCAGTCATTTGTGAATAGTGTACAAAGAATGGTGATGCAGCAGGGGTCTGAATGCCCCCACCCTCTTCGGACCCCACCCCCACTATTTTGCAACTGAGAATGGCCAGGCCCCAGATATTCAGAATATCTGCACATGCAGCTTGGTTGTTCCTGCAAACTGTAACATACTTTTTACTGTGATATGAATTTTTAGGAAGTCACCAGAATTTACCATCTGTAGTGTCAAAGTTGACTTCTGTCCTGTTAGATATTCTGGGCTCCTTTTCAGCCAATATTTCTAAGAAATTTTTCTAAAAGGTTTTGATGACAATTTTGAAAAACTCCTAAGGGGTTCACCTCTGTGTTTCAGGACAGCATACTATAATGCCACAAACACTGCAGCTGTGAAGTCAGTCACAAGTAGAGGTTTTGCAATGTTATGTTTTGAAAAGATTCAGGCAGAAGTCAATGTTATGTATTTTAGGCATTGAAACAAATGCCCTTTTCTTCTAATAAAATAACAATTAAATTTTGACAGTGAGAGCAGACTAACCGCACTTCTCATGCATAACTTGAAACATACCGATGAATAAGTACCGAACACCATATCTCATAGGAAAGCATTTTGACAGATGAGACAAAGTCAAAACCTAGAAGGTATTCAGGTTAAATTTAACTGTTGTAAACGTTGTGGACAGAATTATTTTATTGTACTAGTTACCTGCTGTTTAGGGGTGAAGCCAAATGATCAACATAGGAGAAACATTTTAAATCACAAGGGCCCTGTATTCAAATAGTAAGCATTTCACTAACATGATAAGCTCCACACTAATTGTGAAATATGAAGCCTCTTTGCATGGCCATTGCTATTCAAAACATCAATTAGTGCAGGCTAACCGTTTAGCACTTGAGTACTACCTGGTGCCTAGCACCTATGCTAATGAATTCTGGAGCACTGCATAGCATAGAAATGATATATTGAAATGTTTTCAGCGCCTAACAAGTTGCAGTGCCATACTAGTTATTGCTACCTAAAACCTACTTCTACAAACGTGCACATGGATGTGTGGAGATCCCCAAATCTGATCCCCTAAACATGCTATTATTTTTGTAATCCCTTGTTGTCAAGTGACACATCTCATCCCATCCGTAGATGGTCAAGGGTTTGGCGGTTGAAATTCAATGCAAAGAAGTGCAAGATAATGCATATGGGGCACAAAACCCTGGAAAAACATATCAGTTGGGTGAGGATATAGCATGCACCAAGCAGGAAAGGGATCTTGTGGTTATCATCTCTGATGACCTCAAGGTAGGGAAACAGTGCGACAAGGCAGCAGGTAAGCAAATATGATGCTGGGATGCATAGGCAGGGGTATCACCAGCAGGAAAGGGAGGTCATAATCCACTCATACAAGACACTAGTGAGGCCCCACCTGGAGTATAGTGTTACAGTTCTGGAGACCTTACCACGTAAGGACATAGACAGGGTAGAGAAGGTTCAGAGGAGGGCAACAAAGATGGTGCATGGATTGCATCACAAGTCCTATGAAGACAGGTTGAAGGACTTGAATACGTACTCCCTGGAGAAGAGGAGGGAGATAGAGGATACGATGGAGACATACAAGTACCTTACAGGGAGGAACAGGGTGCAGGAATGCACTATTTTCCAGTGAAAAGATGTTCCAGGACTAGAGGGCATGGCATGAAGTTGGAGGGAGGGTGATTCAGAGGAAATGTGAGGAAGAGTTTCTTCACAGAAAGGGTAGTGGCCAAGTGGAACACCCTGCCAGAGGAAGTGGTGGGGCTGAAACAATCATGGGATTTAAGAATGCATGGGACAGACATAAGGGAATTCTGCGGTCAGAGGTAAGGCAACAGACTTCTAGAAAACATAAAGTGAATTTACAAGCTCAAATGGAAGATTGAGGGCCATAGGCCCTTATCTGTCTACAGTGCCTATGTATCTATGTGTGTATCTATGATATGATATGATATGATTATTATAATCCCTGGTTGTCCAGTGGCCCCTCTCACCTGATCCTTGTAGAACAGATATTATTATTATAATCCCTGGTTGTCGAAGTGACCCCCTCACCCAATCCCTGTAGGCATGATATTATATTGTAATCCCTAGTTGTTGAGCGGCCTCTCTCATGCCATCACAGTAGACAAGATATTTTTATTGTAATCCCTGGGTGTCAAATGACTCTCTCTCACCCCATTCCCAGGAGACAGGGTATTATTATTACTGTTATTATTATTATTATAATCTGTGGTTATCCAGTGGCCCCTCACCTGCTCCCCACAGATCTGATATTATTATTCTAATCCCTGATTGTCAAATGACCCTCTCACCTGATCCCTGTAGGAGTAATATTATTATTGCAATTTCTGGTTGTTTAGTGTTCCCTCACCTAATCTCCACAGACAATATATTATTATTTTATAAAATGGGTAGGGAAAATCCTGTGACCTGATTGGTTGATACTCATGCATTAGACTGTCTAATGCTTTTAATAAATACTTCTCGATCTATCCACTTACACTGCTTCTTTTACTTCCTTGCAGGCCCCATTTTCAGCTCTCCTGCTGACATGTCCCACTCCTCTCCACCATTTCATTTCCAGCTCATTACTAGAAGAGCAGTCCTAAAACTGCTTAAGACCATCCCTGATAGTTCCAGTTTTGGAGCAGATGGTCTTGAACCCAGACTTCTAAAATTGGTTGTCCCCTTTCTTGCTTCTCCTCTCATGAGAATCTATAACCTGTCACTTTGCAGTGGAACAGTCCCAAATATCTGAAAATTGCCAGTATCTCCCCAGTCTTCAAAAAGGTGACCCTAAGTCTATTATTAACTATCGTCTAATTGCTATACTCGGTTCTAAGCAAGATCCTCAAGAAACTGGTCTCTACAAACTATTACCTATATACTTGATCATAACCTTCTATCAGGCTCCCAACATGGTTTCAGAAAGGGACACAGTACTTCTACTGCCCTTCTACAATTTATGAACGATGCCAAAGTAGCTATGAACAATGGCCTCCTAACAGGAGCTGTCTTCATAGATTTAACAAAGGCATTTGAGTTGGTCAGTCACTCTTCTCCTAGATAAAATGGCATCCTTAGATTTTTCCCCAGACGGTGTCTCTTGGTTTACCAGTTACCTGTCTGATAGAAAACAAGGAGTCAAATGTAATTCTGCTGTGTCCAGTCTTTCTATGATAAATATTGGAGTCCCTCAGGGCTCTATTCTTGGTCCCCTACTCTTCTCTGTATTTACAAATGATATCTCAAAACTTTCCTCCACCTGCTCATCCCTGCTTTATCGGATGATCTGGTCCTCTATCAGGTGACAAGACTTTCTATAGATACATTAGTGAAAGGAGAAAGTCCAGAGGGGTATTGCTGTTTAATGGAGAAAAGGGAGCATGTGAGGAGGAGGACCCTGTAAAGGCATCTATCCTAAATAGATACTTTTGCTCAGTATTTACTGAAGAGAAGGTAGGGCAGGGCCCACAGCTCAGCATCATGGACACAGGGGAGGGAGGTGAGCACTACCCCTTCACAAAAGAAAGGGTCCTACAAGAGCTTGCTAAGCTCAGGGTGGATAAGGCAATGGGACCTGATGGCATACATCCCAGGGTACTTAAGGAGCTAAAGGAGGAACTAGCAGAGCCATTAGCAGAATTGTTTAGTGAGTCTCTGAGCACAGGAGAGGTCCCAGAAGACTGGAGAAGGGTCATGTGATCCCACTCCACAAGAGTGGTAGCAGGGAGGAGGCGGGAACTACAGACCAGTCAGTCTTACCTCAGTAGTGGGCAAGATTATGGAGGCACTCCTAGGAAAGGATAGTGCAACACCTGGAATCCATAGGGCACAGGATCCAAGACAGCATGGGTTTACAAAGGAAGGTCCTGTCAAACTAATCTCATAGATTTCTTTGACTGGGTAACCAGAGTGGTGGACCAAGGGGAGCAGTTGATGTCACCTACCTTGACTTCAGCAAAGCTTTTGACACTGTTCCACATAGAAGATTGATAAATAAGCTAGGTAGGCTTGGGGTGGGTAGAAGTTGGTCAACTGGGTGGCAAACTGGTTGACTGGCAGAAAACAGAGAGTGGTGGTAAATGGTATACAGTCAGAAGAGATGCAAGTCACAAGTGGGGTACTCAGGATCAGTCCTGGGGCCAGTCCTATTCAACATCTTCATTAGTGACCTCGAGATGGACTAGAGGGAAGGCTTGTCTGTTTGCAGATGACACCAAGATCTGCAACAGAGTAGATGATCCAGATGGGGTGGGCAGAATGAGAAGAGATCTGGATAAACTAGCAGAATGGTCAGAAGAGTGGCAACTGGGATTTAATGCAAAGAAGTGCAAAATCATGCACATAGGGAAGAGAAACCCTGAAGCCACTTATAGGCTGGGAGGGAGTTGCTAGCAGTCACAAAGGAAGAAAGAGACCTGGGCATCATCATCACTGATGACCTAAAATCATCCAAGCAGACCTCAAAGCAGTAGGTAAGGCTAGGGGTGTTAGGGTGTATTAGTAGGGTATCACAAGTTGTAAGAGGGAGGTAATAATCCTCTGTACAAGACATTGGTTAGGCCCCATCTGAGTACTGCGGCAGTATTGGAGGCCACACCTTCACAAGGACATTAACCAAATTGAGGCAGTCCAGAGAAGGGCAACCAAAATGGTGCAGGGACTGCATCAGAAGACATATGAGGACAGATTAACGGAGCTCAATATGTATACCCTTGAGCAAAGGAGGAGAGAGGTGATATGATCGAGACATTTAAACACCTTAAGGGCATAAACAAGGTGAAAGAGTCTAACATGTTTAAATATAAGAAAAATAGCAGGACAAGAGGACACAGCATGAGATTAGAGGGAGGCCGATTAAGGGGAAATGAGAAATTCTTTTTCACAGAAAGGGTGGTAGATGCATGGAATGGCTTACCACAAGAAGTGGTGGCTATGAATACAGTGCAGGGCTTCAAACAGGCAAGGGATAGGCATAGGGAGCAATACAAATGACTATGAATAGATAGGTCACTGACAGAGCAAAGGCCGATGGCACATTTATAAGGTAGAAAAGAAATGGGCAGACTGGATGGGCCTTTGGTCCTTATCTGCCCAACTTCTATGTTTCTATGTTTCTATAGCACAAAATCTATCACTGACCTTAATACTCTTTACATTGGACTTCCTCATGAGCCAAAACTGACTCACACAAAACAACCTGGTTCTAAATGCTAGTAAAACACAATCCATGTTATTTAGCTGTTCAGCTAGATTAAGGAAATGTGTTGGAAGTCTATTACTTGTACAGATGGTTGCTTTCTGGAAAATGTGATCTCTTTTAAATATCTGGGATCTCGTGATCCCTCACTAAAATTTGACTCCATCTTTCTCTACATGCAAAGCCGTTAATTCCAAAATTGGCATTGCCTATTGTACAAGCTATGCTCTAACCCCTCTGCTAGGACTGCCACTGCACAGGATGTTCTACTTCCTGCTCTGCCTACTGCCTGGTAACCTATGCTGGAGCTGCTAAAACCAACCTTCTCAAGTAGGATGCTACAGGTAACAGTATTTATAATCTTCATTCGGGATCAAACTCTTCTAATTATACCTAGTTGCAAAACACAAATGGGAACCTGGGCCTTTTCCCATGCTGCATCCAATTTCTGGAACCTCTCCTGGTAAGCCTTAGTCTGTCTCCAACCCATGAAAATGTCAAAAGGTCGCTACACTCATGCCTCTTTATAACTGACTTGTATCATTGTTTTCATCTTCTTTGAACTCCTCCTCTACATCTCTTTCCCTACATTTTTCTCCTCTCCTCACCACATTATTCTCTGCATTAACTCAAATTACCATCCACTGTGTCCCTTCTCTTGTAACTTTGCCCTATTTCCCTAGTTATGTCTGTCTTTGCTTGTCTCTCCTATATCTGTAGACTGCCCCATATATTTTCTACTTCCCTCCTACTCCAAAGCATCCAGGTTGCCCACCTATATTTGAGCTTCTATCTAGGAATCTGTTTCTGTGTGCTTCTTGTTCAAATTGTATATCTTGCATTCTCACTATTGTTTTCACAATGTATGCTATCTATATTCCGATTTGTATTATTTCTAGTGTTATTTCTCACCTAAATGGTGAGCTTCAACTGTACTTTCTCTATACCACATTACATTGGTATTTTCACGATGTATGCTATCTATATTTCTGATTTGTATTATTTCTAGTGATGTTACTGATCTAATTGTGATGAGTTTGTACTGTACTTTTCTGTACCATATTGTATTTGTATTTTTGTTGACTAGTCTCATTTGTACTCTACCAGGTTGTGCCTGAAATAGGCATTTTATGTCTACTGCACTTACCGAGTTATTAAAAATGAAATAAAAATAAAATAAAATGTACAGGTAAAACAAGTTTTGCCAGACAGGAGGCTGGCCATCTTGAAATCCTTGAGCCAAACTTTAGAATCTTCAAAAAATCCACCTGCCATTTTGTTTCATACCTTACCAAGACTCAAGATCTCACACTAACACTCAGTAGCACACTCCACACTGCATCACTGTTTAAAACTTGAAACAGTTCAGTATACCTTTAGTTTACAAGCTCAGGCAACTGTCTTGGTCGAGCTCACCCTGGCACTTCACAAAAAAACACACCACTGATGAAAACACCATTGGCATGGATGAACACACCGTTGGCAGTTAGAACTGCACTCTGAACTCCCCACTGCGCTGACTCTCACCCACCACTCTCCCACTTGCCTTATCATACTACATCACTGTTTAGAAACAGTTTACCAGCATGTCTCAGTTCACGATATTTGGCAACAGTCGGGTTGAGCTCAGCATGCAGTTCCCAGCACCAATGATGAAAATGTCATTGGTAGTTAAAACTGCACTCCTGCCTCTGCTACCCAGCCCACTAATTGCCCAGTGCTCTCCCACTAGCCTGCTACACTGGTCACCCAAAAAGGATAATGAAGTCAAGTCCTAACGTGCAAATAGCCATTCATGTAGATTTTTTAAAATTACAGTGCTCTACTGTGGAAACATTTGTCCTTGGTGAAGAGTTGTTCACTCCACCTCCTGCGATTCATTCGCTTCTCGACCACTCACCAACTATGAGCTTTGAAAACTGCTTCAGCACACTTGCTCAACACAGCCCTGCTAAAATGCCATCCCAGGTAGACCTGTGCTTTATCCTCCACGTCTGCCTGCCCTCCCTATTCATCTTGCACTTCAGCTCCCATAGCACTTTATATTTTTCAATCTCACTTTACCTTCTTTGACTGCAACAATTGCAGCTGCACTTCCACTCTCCTGAAGTGCTTTTTAGCTTTTATTCATAATCGAGCTTGCCATAAGGACGGGGCACTATGATCATACTACCTCTCAGCCAGACAACTCTAATTGAAACCATGAGCAAAACTACAGAGTTGAGGTAAACTACAACTATAGAAGCCTATAAAGGACAGAAGACCTCAAGCAAAACAGAAATGCCTTACAATGCAACAAGGTGGAGGAACTATTTTATCAAAAACTAACCAACAATTTTAAGTTTTCCAATGTTTGAACATATAAATTTTAATTTTATCACTAAAGTGAAATACAAGGACCCATATTATAAGACAATAAGACACTCCGGGGTATGCATTAGACTTTTCTAATGCACAGCAAGTGCTGAATGCACACACATGTCCTGTGACCTCAAACCTTACTATGCCCCTTATCGTTACATTAGAGATGTCTAATGCGTACCATCACGTCTTATTACTTACTCAATCACTGGTTTCTATTGAAAACCTTCTCCTGGGCCTGGAATGCTATGCTAACACTCTAGCTTGGTGGCAGCAATTGGCAGAACTTCACGTTTCACCTTTGTCGCTTTACCACTGCCTGCCTAATGGCAGTCTTGTAGTACTATGCAATTTATATAGCAATACAATACTATCGGATATCCTTTTGCAAAGTTTATCTTTCCAGTGCATGTCACACATGTACTGTATCATTATTCAGAGTTGTAAAGTATGAAGCAGATAGTGGCTGGCCAGGAGGTGAGAGGTGGGTCTGTGGTGGTCGCCATTGCCATGCCATAGGGAGGCTGTATTATATTCTAGAACCAGGAAGTGGGGTTCCACAACCTGGGACTATAGTAATAATAATAATAATAATATCATGCTTACAGTGATCAGGTGAGGGCCAATAGACAACTAGGATTAGAATAATACTACTATGCCTATGGAGAGGGCGGAAGGAACACTAATGCTGGTGCTGCTGGTGTTTTACATGGCACCATGGGTGGGAGTGGAGGGAAGGTAGTGCTCCATGCAATCTCTGCAACCTCAGCTATCACCCCCAGAAATTGATGAGCCCATAATTGGTTGCAAATGACCTCTTAGTGCCTTGCATGGGCTAAGGTGGAATTTGTATGTGGAGTTTTGAATATGGCAAGATAGGGCACAAGCGCTAACAGATCTGGGACACCCTGACTGCTTTTACTCCCTGACAACCCCTGATAAGTGTAGACACATTCCTCCCTGTGGCCAGTAGAAGGCTGTGGATTCTGCCAAGTGCTTTGCTCTAGGGGTTATATTTAAACATGTGTAGGGCTCTCCACTTTATTCCATACTTGTTTGAATATAGTAAATTTAGGGCAATATGGTGGAGTTGTGCTCAGGATAGGGACTTCGCATGGCACAGAGACCTTTGAATATGGGGCCCACTGTTTTGTTTGCTGACCTCCCCAATTAAAGATGTATGGTTTGAGCAGGGTAAAAAACATAACGGCCACTACGCACTCACTCTTCCAAAACTATTTTGATTCACCCAGGCCTAAACATCATCTAGCTTCCTAATCGGTAGCAAGCTAAAAGGAATGCTTGTTCATGATTTTGTTGATAACAGATTTGCCGATCTGTTATGGAGACATGTCATGAGCCCTCCACTGAGATCTTATCTTCCTTCTGTATCAGACATTTATGTGAAAATAAGCACAAGGCTTTTCTCTAAGAGCGAATCTCAGTAGAGGATTTACTTCACTTGTTTCAGGAATTGAAAGTTACACTCACATTGATGTGATATTAAGACATAAGATTTTAGGTAAACTACTATGGGTGAAGAAAGGTCTTTCCTGGCCATGACGATGTCTTGGGGTTTCTTCTGCTGGGCTACAATTTTCCACATACAGTTTTGTATAGGGCAGGTAGTGTAGTCTACAGCAGGCATAAAAGCTGTCTGAAAAAATGTAACTGATAGTGGACACACATCATGCATCTTGCTATAGACTTTACAATAGTCTGGTTGGGCAAGAATTAAACAAGTGTGTGTGTGTGTGTGTGTGTGTGTGTGTGTGTGTGTGTTTCTTGGTACATTTCCTAACCAAATAATGATGTTGACTGACAAAGAACAGTAATTCATTGGACTGTTTCCAAGTATTCAGGGATGCAATGACATAGTGCCCAATATCCTACACGTTGATGTGGAACATGGTATTTTAGAAGCAAGGCAGCAAGAGCTAGTGGTTCGAGCACTTGTCTACAAATCTGGATTTTCACAGGGTGGTATAGGGACGCATCAGGCCCCGTGTCCAAACCCTTGCCTCACGGCAGCAGCAGCAGACATTGCAGAATGCCACAACTGCACCCAATTTTATAATCTTGGTGCAGCCGTGACAGTCAACCCACTTTATGGCAGCTTGTGGCAAAGTTCAGACAGCAACGGTGTGTGGCAGAGGTATCCAGAAATGGCTCAAGCTAGACCACAGAAGGTTGGTCTAGCAAGCATCAGTTCAACACAAGGGATTGAAAATACCACTAGACTGCTGCAACCCAATGTGCTATGTATTTGACACAGCTGGGGCTTGTGGCAGTTCTACATGTTTGAAACTCTGGCCGAGAAGACCTAGGTTTGAATCCCACCACTGCCACTAATTCATTGTGTTACCATGAGCACATTACTTGACCTCCTTTTCAAAGGATTTATCTAAGATTGATTGAGCCTACCTGGATGCTGTGCCAGATGTCAATATTGTCCTTCATTCTTTATCTCTCAATTTTTAAAAATTCATAGATTCATAGTCATGTGCCATCAGAAAAAGACCTTCTTGGCCAATTGAGTCTGCCCTTTTCCTAACTTTACATGCCCCCTTCCCCTTAGAGTCCCCATCCGTATCCTAGGCAGTCCCTTGTGGTTGCCCCAGTCTCTCTTGAATCCTTCCAACATTTCTGCCTCTACCACCTTCACCGGCAGACTGTTTCAGGGTGCCTCCACCCTCTCAGTAAAGTAATGTCTCCTCACATTCCCCAGAAACCATCCCCTCCACCCTCAGTCCATGCTCTCTAGTTTTGTGCCAACCTTCCTGTGAATATCCCTTCACGCATTTGAACATTTATACCATATCCCCCTCTCCCTTCTGGCTTCCAGCAGATACAGATCTGAAACCCTCAACCTCTCTTCATATGGCTTCATCCTCAGCTCTGCACCATCTTTATGGCCCTTCTCTGTACTTTTCTATGGCATCTATGTCTTTATGAGAGGTGAGGTCTCCAGAACTGAACCCCATACTCCAGGTGGGGCCTCAACATGAAACTGTAGAGTGGCATCAGTACCTCCCATCTTCCACTGATTATCCATCTCCCATGCACACCAGCATTCTGTTGTCTTTGTGTGCCACCTTGCTGCATTGGGTCCCTACCTTAAGATTATGTTGTGATTATGATACCCAGGCCCTTTTCTGCTCGGATGACTTTCTTACCTCCCCTCATTATGTATTTTGCCTGTGAGTTGTTTCTCCCTATGTGCATCAACTGCACTTCTTTGTAATAATTTTAGCTGTCATGTTTCTGACCACCCTCCAGTAACCTGAGATCCTCTCTCATAGCCTTCACTCCCTCTGGGGTATTCACCCCTAGCAGATTTTCATATTGTCTGCAAAAGGCAGATCTTTCCCTGTAGTTCCTCTGCAAAATCTTTGATGTAGATATTGAACAGGATAGGCCCCAACACTGACCCCTGGGGACCCCGCTTGTCACCCTCACCTCTCCTGAATGCACCCCATTTACCACCCTGTGGCTTCTACCCGTCAGCCAGATCTCCACCCATCCTGTTATTTTCTGACCCAACCCCAAGCTCTCCAGTTTGTTTACCAGCCTATTGTGAGGCACAGTACTGAATGTCTTTCCGAAGTCCAGTTAGGCTACGTCCACTGCCCCCAAAACGACAACCCTTGTCACCTAATTGAAGAACTCGATCAGGTTTGTCTGACATGACCCCCCATGTGAAGCCATGCTGACAGAAGTCCTGTAGCCCACTGTCCTCCAAGTACCTAACCACCCTTTCCTTCAAGATCACCTCCATCACCTTATCCACCACTGAAGTGAGGCTAATGGGGCAATAATTGGTGGCCTCCTCCCTGCTGCCACTTTTATGAAGTGTTACCACGTCCAGCCTCTTCCCTGTCCTCTGAACCTTCCTGTGTCCAAAGACAAGTTAAATGACCTCACTAGTGGTGCTGCCAGCTCCTTAGATACATAGATACATAGACAGTGTCGGCAGATAGGGCCAATGCCCACCTAGTCTGCCCATTTGAGCTTGTAAGTTCAGTTTATGTTTTCCTAGAAGTCTGTTGCCCTACCCTTGACTTCCAGAATTCCTTTATGTCTATCCCTGCATTTAAATCGTGATTGTTTCAGCCCCACCACTTCCTCTGGCAGGGTGTTCCACTTGTCCACCACCCGTTCTGTGAAGAAATTCTTCCTCAAGTTTCCTCTGAATCATCCTCCTCCAACTTCATCCCATGCCCTCTAGTCCTGGAACATCTTTTTCACTTAAAAATAGTGTATTCCTGCACCCTGTTCCTCCCTGTAAGATACTTGTATGTCTTTATCATATCCCTCTCCTCCTCTCCTCCAGGGAGCACATGTTCAGTTCCTTCAACCTGTCTTCATAGGACTTGTGATGCAATCCATGCACAATCTTTGTTGCCCTCCTCTGAACCTTCTCTACCCTGTCTATGTCCTTACGTAGGTAAGGTCTCCAGAACTGTACACTGTACTCCAGGTGGGGCCTCACTAGTGTCTTGTATAGTGGAATTATGACCTCCCTTTTCCTGCTGGTGATGCCCCTGCCTAAGCATCCCAGCATCCCATTTGCTTTACCTGCTACCTTGTCACACTGTTTCCTACCTTGAGGTCATCAGAGATGATAACCCCAAGATCCCTTTCCTGCTTGGTGCATTCTATATCCTCACCCCCAACTGATATATTGTACCAGGGTTTTTGTGCTCCATATGCATTATCTTGCACTTCTTTGCATTGAATTTCAACTGCCAAACTCCTGACCATTCTTCAAGTTTCTGCAGGTCCCTTCTCATTCTGTCTACACCCTCTGGTGTGTCTACTCTGTTACAGAGCTTTGTGTCATCAGCAAACAGTGAAATTCTGCCTTCTAGGTCCTGCGAATGTCACTGATGAAGATGTTGAATAGGACCTGTCCCAGCACTGATCCTTGTGGTACCCCACTGGTCACTCTTCCCTCTGTGGAGTGACAGCCATTTACCACCACCCTCTGTGTCCTTCCACCCAGCCAGTTACCTACCACCACACTATTGTCCTGCCCACACCACTTCCTCAGCTCCTGGAGCACCCCTAGGATGCAGAGCATCTGGCCCCATATCCTTGACTACACTTAACTTACCCAGTTCGCCCCTGACCCTGTTCTCACTGATTGGGCTAGGATCCATCCCATTTCCTCCCCTCCAAATCTAGACCCTTGCTTTTCCCTCACCGTGAAGACTGGAGCCAAAGCATCTATTTAGCACCTCTGCCTTCTCAAGTCCCCTTCCATTTGCTCTCCCCTCACCCCTAATCTTATCGATCCCCTTCATGGCTTTCCTTTTTCCCTTATGTACAGAAAGAAAGTCTTATCTCCCTTTTGACCTGCCTAGCAAAGTTCTCCTCTGTTTCTACGTCGCTTTCCTAATCCTCTGCCCTGCCACCCTCAGCTTCTCCCTGTATATTTCCCTGTCCTCCATACCCTGTGTCCTCTTATATTTTCTGAATGCCCTTTTTCTCTCCCCTATTGCTTCCCTCACTTTCCTGTTGAACCAAAGTGGTCTTCTTTTCTGTTCTTCCTTCACCTTTCATATACAGCTCTCCATGCCTTTAGTATCCTCCCCAATCATATTCCATAATTCCTCACTCCCGCTGTCCCTCCATCCCTTCTAATTAGTTTTGGACTACCTCCTTCATTTTGGGAAAATCTGCCCTCACAAGTCTAGGACCTTTGTGATGGTTAGATTTGCTTTGTACCCTGCTCTAACCCTGAACCCCACAGTGTTGAAGTCGCTTGCCCTAGGCTGGCTCCCACTTCACCCTCCACACTATCTCCCTTGGTGAGGATCACTTCAGTATATTATCCCCAGCTGGTTCCTTTACCAGCTGCTGTAGAAAGGCTCCTGGAAGGACTCAAGGTTCTTCCTACTCCTGGATGACCCATCTGCTGAGATATCCCAGTCTATGTCTGGGAAATTAAGGTTAAAATGGTTAATACACATGCCACCACTTATTCAGTTACAGTAGATCATGAATTCAACTCATATTACACCACTTGTGCTGATGAGCTACTCCAATCCCTCCCAAACTATTCCTCCCTCTCTCCCTTCCTATTGCCTACAAACAACCCCCCTGATTCCCCCTTCTCCTTCGCTACTGTCTTCCCAAATGACACCCTAAATGCCCTGGTAGCAATCAACCCTTCAAAAGGCTCCTCCCGGATGGCCTTGATCCTAAACTACTATCCCTTTCAGCCCCAACTATTGCCTACCTCTCTATTATCCTAAACCTCTCTTTCTCACCCACCTCAGTATGTTCCCCATGGAAACATGCAGTGGTCCTTCCTCCCAAAGGCAGAGACCCCACCTCCCTGGAACTACCACCCCATCTCTCTTCTCCTATCCTTGCACAAACTTCAGGAACACCTAACCCTCTCCCAGCTCACTGCTTACCTCAATGATTCCTCCTTCTTCACCCCTTATCAATCTGGCTTCAGGAAAAATCACTCCACCACCACCTCCTTCCTTCTTCATCTCACTGATTCTGTCCTCACGGGAATGGACAATGACCAGATCACCTCAGCCATTTTGTATTGGAGTTTATTAGAATTTATCAATAAATATCGGATAACACCTTTGAGTCAAAGACTCCTTTACAATGGTTCCATGTCATTACATAAAACAGAGACAACAGTGACCAAAGTAACAAGTAACACAATAATTACAGACAATGGTTACAGAATGGTTACAAAATGTTTACAGAATAATACAATATAACAGCTAAGAAATGCAGAGTACTGCTAAACAAAGGTGCAAAGTGCAAGGCTGCAGGTACAGCGTACACTTCAGGCGATGGCACTAGACATGCCCAGGTGGTTATTTGTTGGCCAAGGCCGGACAGAGAAGTCCATTGTCATGGTATAGCAATACCCAGGGTGGTTGGACCAGTGTTGGGCCCATAGTCGTGGAGGATGGGGTGGAGAATGGGAGGTCAGGTTTAGCGGCAGTCACATACTGATCCCTGGGTGATTAGGTCTCTTAGTTGGGACTTGAACTGACCACGTTTGGGTTCAGTGAAGAGGGAGTTTGGGAGTGAGTAGAGCCAGTGTGGGGCCAGATATTGAAAAGTTCTTTGGCCTGAGGTGATCTTGCAGTGAGGTACCCTGAAGTGGGTTGCTGCTGATTGCCATGTGAGGTGGATAGACAGTGGTGCCTGAAGTAGTGGAGAGAGGGCAGGTGGGAGTAACCTTGATGTAATTTTCTTTTAGCCTCCATCAAAGTTAAGCCAGTTTGTCAAGGCATAAAGGGTATAAGTATGTTTAAGCCTAGCACAGCCTGTAGCAAATCTGCAGGCCTTATTAAGGGCCAGTCTAATCTTTGTGTAGGTGTGTGTTGTCAGCTGCACCATAAATGATGATTCCATAGTCTAATAGAGATAGAATAGATGCAGAGATGGCTAGGTGGAGGATTCTGGAGGGAGGCAGTGCTTATAGTGGTGAAGGAGACCAATGTGTACGTTGACAGCAGTGCTCAGTGTCCAGATGTGGTCATGGTAGGTGAGACCAGAGTCTAGAGTGATACCAAGGTATTTGAAAGTGGTAACCTGTTCAAGGGGTCATTTAGTTAGTTCAGAATGAGCAAGGGTTGTCCTAGGTTCTTCTTTTGGGGTGTGCAAACATCATGGATTTAGTTTTTTGTAATTTAATACTAACCTATGCTGAACGAACCAGAATTCAGCTTCTGAGAAGGATTTCTGGAGTGCCAAGCAGAGGGCTGTGGGATCAGTGTGTGAGCTGTAGAGGACGGCATCATCTGAGACGTTAAACCGAGGTCCCATCTGCCTGGATTGGTGGTAGTTTAGGTGGATGTTAAAGATCCCATGGTACTTATCGAAAAGAGTAGGGGAAAGTTTTATTGAGACAGAAAATCGTGTAACACATACCAGTACTGCACAAAATCTGCAAACAACAAGGGAGAAAAAAGAATACAAAGGTAATACAGCATGTAGCAATTTGCAAACCAAAAAGAAAACATTACAAAGATATAATGAAGGAATAACCATTAAGTCACAGCAAAATCTAAGTCAGTTATCCAAGGAAGTGCAATCTATAAAGCAAGCAGGCTTGACTCTGAGTGCATGTTTTGTTCAAGTTCAGAGATGGTTTTCAAATCTTTCACTATTTTCTGTTCTAGTTCCAAATATGTGCTGTCTTTCTGTTGTAGGCAAACTTACATCTAGCCATCCAAATGTTCCATTTAATTACAACGAAGACAAGATTTAAAGTATCTGCATGCCAGGAGGACCATTGAGGGAAAAACACCATACATAAGCATCTGAAAAGTTACAGACTGAAAAATCGGGTAGACCACTGTCAGTACAAAAGGCCCACCAATTCAATAAATGTACATTCAAAAACAGATGAGGATTGTCTCCAGTGCAACTGTGCATAATGGCCTAGAAACACAATCTATCCTGAAGCTGTTTATGTTTGTGGTTGGTTTAACATTTATCCGCTCATGGCAAGATAGCCAATGAAAATCCCACATGTGTGCAGGTATTCTTTACACCGCAACAAAGATAAAAGGAGGAAAGATGCTGGACGGACATTTATCAAAAGGGATTGTGTCAAACAGACAGAGGAGAAGAGTCTTATATAGCGTCTTATGCGAATGGGCAATAAGTATCTGAGGCTGATACTTTCCATTGTTTCAAGCGTAAAACATATGTTTCACATACAATGGCGTGCCTTCTGTATGTCGTAACACTGCGTAGGAGTTGTGTTCCCACTGGTGGAACCAAACTCCACAGGAATCATAAAACACATTTCCACCCTCTCTGAGAGTTGATCGAAGTGGTCGAGATTGGCCGTAAAAAATGCTAGAAAACAACAAAGGATTTATCATACCAACACCTCCTCCATAGCAGACAAATAAGTGACATTCCTCTTGATCGGTTCAGCCTGCCCCCATAACGCCTGAAAGAATAGGCTTAAACTGTTGCTTCCAGTTGTTTTGGAATAGGAAAACACAACTTAAATATAGAAACAATGGAATCAAAAAGGTCTTTATCAAATAAACTCTCTTTTCTTCCCAATCGAACCTCTATTCCAAGAGGCGACTTTCAGTTTACCCTGTTGCAATTTATGATCCCAGTTAAAAAATCAGAATCTCTGGTCCCAAAATAAACCCTAGGATCGAATAGGGCCTCCACAGGCGTAGCTGGCCAATGTGGGACATTGGGGCCCGCGACCGATCCCAACCTAATACCCACACTTTTGTCAAAGTTCAGACTGGCTCCCATAAGTTCCAAACAAAGAACATACTTGTAGGGAGGCCGTCCACGAGGCAGTATCAGCTACTAGGAAACATATATCATCTGCATATGCAATAGCTGTAACCGTGCAAGCGTGGCGGAGCAGGAGATGGCATGGATCTGAGGGTGAACATTCAGGCGTCGAAGCAGGACATCTAAAAACAGGACATATAGCAGAGGACTGACAGGACAGCCTTGGCGGACTCCTCTTTTAACAGGAATCATAGGTCCTACCCACTCATTTACCACAGGAACCACCGTGGCCATCCTGTAGAACTTTTGTAGCCATCATATCATGTCTTCTGGTATATGTAGAAAACATAATGCCGTCCACACAAAAAATCGTGGTTAACCGAATCAAATGCAGCCTTCTGATCCACTGAAACAATGATACCAGAGGTCAGGCCCGCAAGCCATGGGAAAACAGTTCCGTGAGGAGAATCAGGTGATCTGAGATGCGCCTGGTAGGTATAGAGCAAGACTGGGCAGGGTGCAGGACCCGCCACAATGCCAGTCAGACATTTCGCGATAATTTTCATTAGGATCTTGAAATCAGTATTTAACATGCAAAGAGGGCACCAATTCTCAAGGAGGTGAATGTTGCCCTTCTGTTTTTAGACATACAGCAAAGTACCTTCGTAAAAGTCTAATGGAACGTCCTCGCTATGCAACAAGGCATTAAATACTGAGGTCAGTTCAGTGGCCAATTGAACATTTAACACTTTATACAAATCAGCTGGGAGACCATCCGGGCCAGGGTTTTCTGCAGGGCAGCAAGAAATCGCTGAAAACAGCTCTTGCACCGTCACGGTAGCACATGCCACAGCCACATTCTGTTCCGAAGGGAGTGGGATCTCAAGATCCGTGAACAGGGTGGCAATGTCATTCATAGTAGCTGGAAGGGGAGAATAAGGTGGTCGTGTGATCTGTCATAATCTGCAGAATTTCAGAACGTAGAGCACAACGCACCTACAGAATTTGCTAGGCTCAGCATTGATTTCTGGGAAACGAGACGTGAATTAGACTCAAAGGGCAAACCACGTCCCATGGTCCAGACATGTGGAATTTATGTTGATGGTACAATTGTTGGGATTGTTTGGACTGAAAACATAGCATATCCCTCTGTATTGCTTGTATTTGAAGAGATAGGTCCTGACCAGTCATATGTGCTATAGAAAGCAGCGACTGTAGATGAGTTCTCTTCTGTAAATAAGCCAAATAATCCCTCCTACATTTTTGTCGACTGTAACTTTTCAGACATGTAAACAGGGCATGTTTCGTATCCAGCCACCAACGATCGGATCGTTATAGCAAATAAACACAGATTTATGAGCAGATATAAAGGACAGAATAAATCTTTGAAACATTAGGTCTTGCAACAGGAAGTGTTAAATTTCCAAAATCCTGGCCCTTTGCTAAAAGGCGTGAACCTATACCGACTGAGGTAGTTTGTGATCAGAGAAGGCCACTGCCTGTACCTGAGCAGAACTTATTGGCAACGACGGGACAAAAAGACAAAATCAATCCTTGTTGCCAACGTGTTCTTCTGAAATGTGGGGTATGATTGGTCGTGAAGAGAGGTAAGCATCAGTCAAGTGCGCTATCCGAATTAGTTTATCCAATTGATGGGAGTCACAAAAATTTATTTGGTGGTGGCAAACAAACTTTGTCTTGAAGACTCAGGCCACAGTTAAAATCGCCAGAAAAAATTACTTGGAAGGGCGTGTGTAAATAGGGGCAATCAAGGAAAATAAGGCTATGAGCATAACTTAATTGTGGGCATAAATGTTAATGGCTCGGCATGGGCAGTTACCTAAAACAAAATCCAAAATGAGGACCCTACCAGGAACTAAATCAAACAATTTAAGTAACCGAAAGTCTGAAATATTAATTAGAATGCCAAGACCTGAACAGGGGTCCGGCCTATAGACCAAAAGATGGGCCCAAAAGCCAGTCTTGTTTAGCTTGCCTAATCTCCTGCACTGTATGGAGTCTAGTATCCTGCAACAAAAAGATACCCAATGGCAAAGTCTTAAGAAGGAAAACACTAATCTATGTTTTCTATCGTTTCATACTGTTTACATTGATAGTATGGCAAACAAAGTCGCCATGTCATAAAAGTAAGGTGTCAAGAAACATCACGACTTTCTCTTCCCAGCCAAATTCTTTCCTTTCAGTTTAACTCTAGCCTTACGCTTTTGTGAAAGGCGGTGCCCAGCTGGAGCTCCGATTCTGTAGAGCCATCAGGGAGAGAAGACGCAATGGAGGAAGTGTCAGACTCACCACCGCGTCAGTAGATGGCTGAAGCACCTCGAAGGTATTAGACAGGGCTATGGGCTGAGTTATCAATGTCTTTGTAGGAGGTGGCGGTACGAGACCAGCTCTCAGAGACCTCCGACGCATGACAGTAAAAGGTTCGCAGGGGTGGCATAGTACTAGGACCTGGGATTTGAGCCAAGTCAGATGCAGCTGACAGGGCATGTGTCGGTGGGGGGGTTCCACCTCTAATGGGGGTTTCACAATGTCGGCTTTCTGGGGAGCAATGACCTGGGTAGGCACAGGCACAGGGGTCTGCAGAGCTGGGATCACCACCGCTGCAGGGGTGCGCCACTGTGGCACGGCCAGCTTTTGTGCCTGTGTAATCACAAAGTGTTGATCAACGCCACCATCATGATTCGCCTGAGCGGGCAGACCAGTGGCAAGTTTGAAAAGAATGTCCTAGCTCTTCACAAAGGTTACATCTGCTAATATTCTGGCAATGGATCCCAACATAACCCAACTCACCACAATTATTACATTTTATCTTATCACATACATTACTCAGGTGTGAGGATCCCCACACCTGTAACAGGCTTTGGCTGACCGGGTAAAGGGACCCCCTATCACGACCTAAGAAAAGGAATTAGGTAAATGGACAGGGCCAGAGTCATTGGTATGTAACAGAACCTTAAACTTCCACCATTTTCCGTGTCCAGGATAGCTTCAGGTTGGCCCTGTACCTTACAGCGTTGTTTCAACCAGTACACAATATCAGACACATCCACGCCTTCATTTGAAACATCACCGTAATGGTCTTAAAGGCGGGTTTCGAGAGGGGACGGCCTGAAAGGAAGTCCACAAAACAGTATTCCATGAAGGCGTGGTACCTAGC
Source organism: Neoceratodus forsteri (assembly GCA_016271365.2). Taxonomy (NCBI): domain Eukaryota; kingdom Metazoa; phylum Chordata; order Ceratodontiformes; family Ceratodontidae; genus Neoceratodus; species Neoceratodus forsteri. The sequence continues at coordinate 1,793,703,138 of CM057455.1, read as the reverse complement.
CCAAAAGCGGTCTAGGCCACGTAGATGTCTGAAAACTCACATCGAATGTGGATTCGCCTGATACATGGATCAGGCGTAGATCTCATGGGCAAAAATTTCAATGAGTCCTTCAACAGAGTTCTGGCCACATACACGCGGTCAGGAGGGTCTGGAAGTCCACCTCTATAAACAAGTCTCACAGCGTTATGTCTTTTCGCAGCAAGGACAGGGTGATGAAATAAAGAGGAGAAGGAACGAGACTGTCCCACCTGCACAGAAGGAGTCTTATCCGTAGTAACAGAATCCAAGACAGTTACTGCTTTGCCATCAGAGGGGGCAGATCAAGTGGGCTCTTGCACGAGGACAAAACAGGATTCTGAGTGAGTTGAAGTTCCATCGGCATGCTCAAGGGGTCAGACGAACACTGTGAATCCGTTTCCCTGTTGCACTTCCAGGAAGTCCTCAGGACGGGGACTGAATAGGGGACGGACCGGAGACCCACTGCCCAAGTCCAGGTTCCTGAATCCACCCAGCACCACGCAACGCTGATTCTACTGACCAGGTAGGCTCTACATCATTAACAGCAGTGTGTGCAGGATTTGCAAAGAAGGTCTTCCATCCAGGGGTGGCTCAGGAGCGTATCATGTGTTCCAGCAGAGCGGTTCGTGGCACCTGCAAGCGGGCCTTGTTTCAGGAACAGTGTCTAACAGCATCGAACTCTCCGATGCAGGCGACAGCACAGGAGGCATTCCTGATAGCCCTGTGAGTCCCTCAGAGAGATCGGAGCAATCGCCATCTGTAGCAGCACCGTACACACAGTAGTTCATTGTGCATAGTTGGAGCATGTAGCGCGAATGGCAGACCGACTCAGCCAAGCGCTCTCCAACATCGCGGTCCTGTATTTTCGGACCCATCAATGCCAGAAACATGTCATTCACCACTGGGATAGCAAGAGAGGTAATACTGTCCATTGCCGTGAGGGCAGGGAGAGGTACAGTTCCAACAGTAGATACATTCAAGGATGTACTTTCAGACAAAACAGTCGCTTCCTCAATCAGAAAAGTGTCAGTGAGGTCTCCAAACAGCCAGAGAGAGGAGCTGAGACTAGTCTCCTGCCTCCCCAGCCACCTCTGCAGCAAGCACAGGAGGTTCCGCCATCTTGGACAGAGTATTCCCTCTGTCGGTAGGGAATTTCCTGGTGTCCTGGCCAAATTTCCCTCATTCACTAAAAATACCACCAACAGCTTAATCTGGTTCAAGGTCAGTTGGCATTCATCTGTATCCCCTCCCGGTCGTGCCTGAAAATAGGCAGGATTTGTCTAATGCACTTACCCGGTCAACAAAAATAAATAAATAAATAAATCTGCATACAATAGAAGTTTCCCAGAGCAGGCTTTGGGCAGGTGTTGAGGAACAAGGCGAAGAGTGGTGGGCCAAGTGTAGAGCCCTGAGGGACCCCAGACCTGACTTGGAGGGGAAGACAGGGAATGGGCAATCCAGACTGTCTGGGTTCTCTCAGACAGGTAGCTGGCAAACTAATCAGTGGTCTCAGGGAGGCCCATCTGAGTGAGGGAGTCCAGGAGAAGTGAGTGGTGCACTGTATCAAATGTCTTTGAGAGGTTTATGAAGACAACGCCAGCAGTGTAGCCTGTGTCCAGGGATGTGTAGAGGGTGTTTGTAAATTCTAAGAAGGCAGTGGTGGTACTATGGCTATGGCGGAAGCCATGTTGTTCAGGACACAGCATGCTATATTTAGAAAGGTAGTCAGTTAGCTGGATGGCCACGATTTTCACCAAGGTATTAGAGAGGAGAGGCAGGATTGATGTAGGCAATAGTTCCCAGGCAGGGTGTGGTCCCCACTTTCAAGGATAGTGTGATGAGGGCAGATTTCCATTTGGAGGAAACTGGCCCAGAGAAAGGGAGTGGTTCAGAAGCATGTTGGGGAGAACTTCATATGAAGGTTAGTCTAAGCAGTTTAAGGTCTAGGGTATCTCTGCTAAAATGAGATTTGCTAAGGGCTTTGAGTAAAAGAGGGCAGCGTCATGCTGAGAAACTGCTTTAAAGTGGAATGAGGGGTGGAGAGGGAGCAGTGCAGTATAGGGTGGGTCGGGAGAAATCATTTGGGAGGAGAACACCACTAAGGTTGGAGAAGGTGTCATTTGGTGTATCTGCGATAAGGTCTGTGGTGATAGACCCGTTGGCCCTGATCTGGGTAGAAGGAGTGGTGGAGGCTTTGCCACTTAGCATTTTGAGTGAGTCCCAAAACTTGTGACCTGAGCCCGTGTGGTGGTGAGCAAGGTTTTGTAGTACTCAAGCCTTTGCTTTTCAATACTCATGTACATTTATTACTTGCTTCTTGGTAGCATTGCCTGTCAGTGTGTTTACTAGTATTCTGCGCAATGTGCCACAGGTTGTCTCATTCTTGCATCTGGTCCATTAGGGCTTGTGATAACCAAGGTGTGTCATCACCTTTAATTTTTGTTTGGTTAGGGTGCATACCAGTTGCAGGCAGTGTTGAAAGTATCAATGAAATAGTTGCTGGAGAGTCAATGTTAAATGCATTTTGATGGGGATCAGTCAGTAGTTAGGAGGTACTGCCTAAGGGACCGAAGTTTGCCGGGTTTGAGGCGGTGTTGTAGGATAGTTTTGGGGGCCTGTTATGCTATAGACCAGTGACAGAGCACTGGGAGTGGTCACTCAGGGCATTAGGCAGCACCTTGATCTGTGTAGCTTTGTGTGGCGCATCGGTGAGCACTAGATCAAGGAGGGTGGCAGTACCAGTCTTCTGGTTGATTCTTGTGGCAGTGGTTACAAGCTGGGCCAGGTTTTGAGCAGCTGCAGCATCCCTAATAGGGTGATGCATCAGCCAGCCAGTTTGTATTAAAGTCTCCGAGGGCAATGATGTCAGCATTGTCAGGGAGAGTCTGGAGATGGGCGAGGACAGGTGGAAGCAGTCTTCTGATTTCAGGGAGGGATGTATCACGGAGGAGAGGAACAGAGGCTCTGTTTGGGGCAAGCGTGTTCTTCAGTGTGAAGATTGGACCCCATGTTTGAGGATGGGGAGGGTGGGTGAGACATGTAATGATTCCTGGACATACAGTGCACAACCACCCCTTTTTGAGGTTCTATCGGCATGGTAGAGCGTGAAACCAGGAAGTGAGACTGCAGAGTTGGGAATGTAGTTGTGAGCCAGGTTTCAACTACTGAGATGATGTTGGGGCGATTCTGGGCAACCCATCCCTGAAATTAATCAAATTTCTTGAGGAGGCTACATATATTGAGGAGGCAGTTATGAGGCTGCTGTGGGTAGTAACCGGGGGACGGTGGGTCCTGGGTTGGGGTGAACGTCTCCGGAAAGGAGTAGTAGTAGAAGGATGGTCAGGAAAGTCAATTTTAAATGTTCCTTCATGAGTTTAGGCACCATTAGGAGAGGGAACAGCAATGTATGGAGAGGGGTGGGTAGGTCCTGTAGAGAGAGAGGCCAGGCAGAGTAGTGTCCACTGCAACACCACATGTAGTACCAGTAGGGGACTGGAACATAGGGAGGACATGGCCCATTGGTAGAGTGAGAGGTATGGATCAGTGGTAGAGGTGGGGAGGAGGACTAAGGCGAGGAGCCTGGTGACAGGTGGTTCTGGTTCACCATGATGGGGAGAAGTGGAGCATCCCTAGTAGGAAGATGGGGCTATGGTTAGTAGCAGGAGACACATGGTGGTGGAGGACATGGTAAGCAGTGTTATAAAGATCACGGAGTGGTTGTGGGGAAGGGGACAAAAGCTTAAGAGCTTTGAAAGAGTGTGAGATATTAGCCTGACTTGTTGGCTCAGTGACAGTGCTGCTGATTTAGATGTTAGGAGTACAGAGTTTGGGGCTTGCAATAAGACAGTAGAGAACTGAATTGTTTTTGTTTTAGCAGACTATAGTGCCAGTAGGTTTAAGAAATGTAAAGTAGTAAGCTGAAAGTACTACGTTGGCCTAGAGGTAGAGCTGCAGATCTTGGAGTCAAGAGCACAAGGTTTGAAACAGACAGTAAAAAACTGAATTGTATTTTTAGCAGACTAAGGTGCCAGTAGGTTTAAGAGTTGTAGAGCAGTGAACAGGAAATAGCCTGAACTCATTGTCCTAGAGGCAGAGTTGCTGACCTTGGAGACAAAGGCACAGGGTTTGAGACCTTGACAAGACAGCAAAAACCAAACTGTTTTGTTTTAGCAGACTATGTAGCCAGCAGCTTTAAGTGCTGTAAAATAGTGAGAGAAATTAGCCTGACTCAATGGCATAGAGGTAGAACAGCTGACTTTGGAGCGAAGGGTGCTGGGTTTGAGACTAGCAGTGGGACATTAGCAAATTATAGGAAAAAGGGCTTAGTATTTGGGAGGTGAGCTGGGAAAGAAACTAGTGGAGAGACAGAGGTAGGAAGTACAGTATAGTAACTCCTAATATTCAGTGAGGAAAATTTAATATTAGGTACAGAGATGAGGAGAGTGAACAGACAGCATTTCCTAGTGGTTGGAGAGTATAAGCTGCAAATGGGAAAGTGGGCACTTGGGGAGAGGTGGTGTTCATGTGATATGTCACATGACTAGTTAGCAACAATAAATGTAGAGCCACCAGGGGTTGGTGGGCAGTGGTACACCTCTCCACAAGTAGGCTGGAAGGAAGGAGGCTTTTACCTCTTAAGGCATTCTCTGTAGTCCCCTGCTACATGCTCTTCAGCTGGGCTGTGTTTGTTGATCTGGCCAAAGCCTTCAACACAGTCTCCCTCTCTTGATACCCTATCAACAGCTGAGCTATCCCCTTAGCCACAGATTAGTTCAGGCATACCTCACTGGCAGAACCCAATCAGTCAAGTTCTCTGATGCAATTTCTCCACTCCTCCTGATAAGAACTGGCGCCTCCCAGGGATCAGTGTTAGGCCTGTACTATTCTCTATTTTTCTAAATGATCTCCCATCCACCTGCTCTCCATTCTTTTCCATTCACATGTACGCTGAGGATACAGTCTTGTATGCATCTGGCTCCTGCCCCACAAGGTTGCATCAAACTTACAGCATGACTTTGACAAAGTTCAGCGTTAGTTTGCAAACCACCAACTATCTCTCAATGCTAAAAAGTCTCCATGACCTTCTGCACCAGACAGAGACTTACCAGGTTTCCCTCTCTAGTCTCCTTCCATACCCTTGATGAGATTTTACTCGAGGACACACCTCCTTCAGGTATTTAGGTGTCTGGCTGGACCAACACCTGAACTTCTCTGGTCATATCAATGCCATTCAACTGTGCGTAGTCTACATGCTGCCCCTAAGTCCTCCTGGCCAGACTAGATACCCTCTTCAACTCCTTTACCATTTTGCTCTTGATGCCCCCCGCTGCACTCATCATTGTGATCTCTACCATGCCCTCTCCTTCCCTTCCCTGACAAACCAACATCTCTCTCATTGTGCAAAATTCATCTCCAAGCCTGGCTGGGTGAACTTCCCTCCTATCTCTCTCCACTGCCTTTACAATTGCCTCCCTCCTTCCCACTCCCTAAGATCTACTGACTCACAAACCCTGGTGGGCCCACACTCACTCCACCCTTATTGGCCAATCAGGGTTATTCTTATGCCATCCAAAATCTGAAATCACTTCCCCTCAAATTTGCCACTCCTCTTGCTACTCCATTAGCTCTGCCTCAAGACCTTCCTTGCCCCTTCCTGTGTCTGCCATGACCCTTCCTAATCCCCTGCCATTTCCCTAAACCCGTATTACCATATGCCTACTCCCCACCACTCCTATTTTTCTCTGATTCATGCTCCTCCTTGTCCCCTACTCTACCCCTCCTAAAGTGTTCCTCCCCATCTTTCTCTACCCTTAATCTATCTCCCTCTATGAGCTCGATCACTGCCTTGTGCAGGCAGGATCCATAACACAGGGGCAACAGTTTTACCTCTCCCTATTTCTCTTTTTGCTGCACCCCTCAGTCACTGCTAGATCACTGCCTTGTGCAGGCAGGGTCACCAGCACACTGGTGGGTACTAGCCCCACACTATAGTTGACCTCTGCTACCCCTCCCACAATGTCCCTCCCAACACCCTCCTCTTGCATCACTATATATAAGTAACTCTCATCACCTATCACCAGTGTCCTACCAGTAGGGCTGTCCACTGCCCTGCCCAGATAGGATAACAGGACACTGTTGAATTTCAACTCCCCTTCCCCCTTGGATACCGCACCTACAATATCTCTCTCATCACCCTACTACACTTTACCTCTCCTCTCCTCTTACCCCCCTTCTGGTTAACATAGCCTAACACTGGCCTACCCCTACACTCAATTAAGCACTTATAACTTCCCCATACCCCTCTTATATGCACTTTAGTCCACCTTGTCATCTCTGTTTGCCTCAAAATCATGCTCTGTCTGCATCTCTCCATAAATTTCCTTTCCCTTCTTCCATTCTACCCTCTGCAATTTTTCATTCCCTCTTTCCTTCTTCTTTCTTTACTCCAATCACTGTAAATCTGGTATATCTATGTTACACTAATGGCTGCCAATTACTATTGGGTCACCATATCATCTTGTGCTACATACTACTGCCAAGTTATTATATGCTTCCAGTGTTACCAACTGTCACCAACTGTTGCCAATGTGCTATATCGTCTTCATATCTACTATACTTACCTGTTGCATTGTTAGCCAATGTTATCCACCAGTAATCCCTCCTGCTCTAATTGCATGCAAGTAAGTAAACTGTATTCCAACATTGTAACATTTCTCTATATTCTGTTCCATTGTTCCCTCTACCCCCTGAGGTCGTGAGACTGAAGACAAGGCAACTTGTTGCTCAGTGCCTTCCTTGGTGAAACATTTCAATAAATAAATAAGTGAAGGTTCAAGGGTGAAGATTCAAAGTGGCTCAGTATGGAGCAATTTGCACTAATAAGTGCCAGAGATAGAGCCTGGGGTGTTTTTAATCCACTAACTCCAAGGCTGATTGGTGAAACTATAGGTGTTTTAGTAATAAATCCAAAAGCTATCATTACTGCAAAAACACTTATTTAAAAAATCAACAGGTATTTAATCTAAGCAACCTAAGAAATTTTGGAAATATGTAAACAATTTAATTAATACTAAAACCCTCAGATTACTAGACTGAAGAAAATTATACCCTATACAGTGACCCCAAGGCAATGACCACTGCATTTTAACAACCACTTTTGTGGTTTGGAAAAATATTGTCTCCCCAGAGAAAATAATGCAGACCTATTACCATTTGATTCCCTTGCTACTACTACTAAGACACAACCAAAATTTACATTAAGAGGGTAACCAAGACAGAGGTTTACAGACATTTATAGATTCTAAACTGACAAATCAGCTGGAAATGATGGCTTGTTGTCAAAATTTCTGAAATTAGCTGCCTCAGGAATTTCCTGTCCTGTACAAAATAAATAATCTTTCCTTCACAGCAGGGCAGGTTCAGATCTATGGAAGGTAGCAAAAGTTTCTCACCTATTTAGAAAGGGTTCTGGAATAAATGTTGGGAATTACAGGACTATATCTTTCTTTCGGCCTTATCAAAACTACAGGAAAGGCTTATTCATGATGAGTTGGCCTCTTATCTTGAACAATATCAGCTATTGTGCCCAGAGCAGCATGGTTTCTGCAAAGGGCACAGTACAGACCCAGCTTTGGTCAGGTTAACAGATGTGGCACTCAGGGCCATTGATAACACACAGCATACTGATATTGTATTCATAATTGTGGACCTGACAAAGATCTTTCTTCATGGACTATGCCCTGCTTCTGAAGAAGCTACATGATCTTGACCTGGACTCAGGCATATCACTAATTATTTAAAAGAGAAGCAATTTGTTAAATTGGAGAATTTCTTATCTAGTTCAAGGGTTTTGACCTGTGGTGTCCCCAAGGGTCTATCTTAGACCATTTAAATCTCAAAGCATCCTAACTAAAAAGTCAAATTGGGCGTGGATATTTGAAAATAAATTTGGCATAATAGGCTTGGCGGAGACCTGGCTAAATAACAACATTTCTGATGGTGAAATTTAATAGCAAGGATACAAATCCCATCGAATGGAAAGAGTAGAAAAAGGAGGTGGAGTGGGAACCCATGCCTCTCACTTATCTTGGGATCAAGATCTTCAGATCTCTCCTGATTTAATTCACCTCAGTCTTTCTCCACTTCTTCACACCGTCAGATTGGATCTGCAGAGATGAGGCCTTCTTCCTCTCTCCCTGGGGTCATGTCAGCATTATAAAAATGAATATTTTGCCAGAGTTCTTATATCCCTGGGCATGACATGAGTGTATCTGCCTAACACTTGGTTCTCCACCTTCAGACTGTCATCTTTGATTTTTTTATGGAGAAGCTGGCAGGTGAGCGATTTCAAGCTAACTGCTAGGAAGGATCTTGGGGCTCAGAGAGCCCCATTTCTTTCTTTATTGTTGTGCTTCACTCTAGCAAGCTATTTAAATGGGTCTCTTCAGTTGATATTCTTCTGGCCATTCTTACTGCCCTTTGTGGCTATTATTATGACTGACTTTGCCGTTTCATATGGTTTGAGTTTGAGTAGTCTGTTATGTAAGGCCATCTGAACTTCTTAATCATTAACGTCCCCTTGCTTTGGTCCCTGAAAGCCCTCAGCCAAATTTTATTCTTACTTGGGTTTGAATCCTAGTAGAAATCTTACTCAGCTGATTGTGGAAACCCACATTTTGACATTCAAACTGTCCCATACCACCTGTCTTTTATGCATCTTTACAACACATCTCAGTGGCATCCATTTTGAAAGCAGGTCATCCTCTTTTTGGTGATGCCCTTCAGAGCAACTGGGCATCCCCATTTACCATCCGTTTAAATACATGCAGCTGGTTGGAGCACTTTCTACCTTTCTGGAACCCCTCCTTGGCACTCTGGACGAGTGCACCTGATTGACATAGTAATCTGCCCTCACTCAGTCTCTAAGTTCTATGACATATTTCAACAGTGGGACTCCAAAAGCCCCAGTGGGATTTGTTTTATTGACAGCAGGAGCTAGGTCTTAATTTGGCCGAGAAGGGTTGGCAGCAAATTTGGAGGCACCTATACTGATATGTCAAACAAGATTGCATTCGCTTTCTTCAGTTTTGTATCTTGCACAACCTTTATTTCACTACATCTAAACTACACTGAATGGGTCATCTTGCCTCCCCCATCTGTGCCCGATGTAGAAGTTCTGAAGGGACCCTTAAACACATTCTGTGGGAATGTCCCGTTGTGGTACCATTTTGGCAGTCCCTCAGGAACTCCTTGGACCCTCTTTTGGGCCTTGACACTTACTTTACTCTCCAGATCTGCCTGGTGGGTCATTTTCCAATGGATATAATCAAAAGTCGACAGGCCTTTATGTCTCTGATCTCGACCGTCTCTAAGCTGATCATTGTAACGACATTGGTTGGACAGTACTGTACCCTCCCTTGGAGAATGGCACTCAGTGGTACTCCATGCTCTGGAAACTGAAAACATATTGCTCTTCAGCAGGCTAGGCAGAAAGGGTTTCAGGTGAAGTGGGGCCCCTTCTAGCTCTTCTCCCATAATGCAGCTGCCCTAAGAGTGATGGCGTGAGGGGCCATTTGGGAGATCGTATCTTTTTGTGGAGGAAGGGAGTAGTTTGTTCCCCATACTGTTCACCTTGGTTATCCGTATCTCCCATTCATCGCTTTTTCACACTGTTCTTCTCCTCTCTTTCTTTCTCCCTTCCTTTGTTTTTCTTTCTTTCTTTCTTTCTTTCTTTCTTTCTTTCTTTCTTTCTTTCTTTCTTTCTTTCTTTCTTTCTTTTCTTCCTGCCTTCCTCCTTCCTTCCTTCCTTTCTTCCTTTCTTCTTTTTGTTCTTTCTCTTCCTTTAGCCCGGCTATCTTCCCCTTCCTGTGCTTTGGGGTGAAGCGTGGGGGTGCTTGGGGTTGGTGGTTAGGAGGGAGGGAGGTGGTTTTATCTGGTCCATATGTACTAGGTATTACTGTTCCTTTGTTTGTTGCAATTGTATTGTCATATGCATTGTGACAGTTGTTCTTGCTTTTTGTTATTAAGTCATGGTTAAATTGCAATAAAGTGCATTAAACTGAAAAAAGGAGGGTGGATGTATGTTTTTATTTCTGAAAAATCTTCTGTTGTTGAACTCCCTCCTTTGAATCAAACTGGTCCTTGTGATCTTCTTTAAGCTTAATATTATCTTGGGAAATAAGAAAATAATTACAGTAACTGTAATTTATATTTCTCCTGGGTATGGTGAAGTTGGTAAAGAGTTTTTATTATCATTTGGCAATTCACTTCCTTGTGGTCATGAATGGATCTTTTTTTGTTTTTATCGTCTATTTTTGCACAGACCCGCGAGAACTCTCTCGGGCATCCTCCAGTGCCCCAGCTCTACCTATTTGCCTGAGAGGCCTCCATCTCCTGGCACCAGCCCGGCTATCTCCCCAGCCCAATGGAGATTGGGGTATTGCAGGATCACCAGCCAGAACGCTGGGGCAGGAGTGCGCAGACATCAGCAGGCAGCCGCATCGACGCCATTGCATCGTTGCACTCACAGGGAAACCTACATGTAGAAAATCCACTACCTTTTGGGATAGGCGACAGCACCTCCACCCACCAGCCACACTCCACCACCAGTTGCCATCCTCTCCTGGGCCGAGCCCAGCCCAGCCTGAATTCAAGATAGAGCACCCTGGATTGCTATGTGTGCACTCTGTTGCAGGTTTTGTGTCATCTGAAAACAGGCATACTTTCTTATCCAGCCCTCCTGCAATTTTGCTAATAAAGACATTGAAGAGGACCAGGCCTAGAACTGGCCCCTGTGGCAACCCGCGCACCTTGCCTTCTTCAGAGTGAGCACCATTTACCACCACCCTCTGAGTTCTGTTGCCTAGCCGACTTCTTACCCATTTTACTACTTTTGGACCCACTACTAGACAGCCCGGCTTGCTCACCAGTCTTCTGTGTGGAACAGTGTTGAAGGCCTTACTGAAATCCAGGTAGACCACATCCATCACTCTGCCCTGATCCACTTCCCTGGTCACCCAGTCAAAGAACATGATCAGGTTTGTTTGGCAAGATCTCCATCCTGTGAAACCATGCTGCTTTGGATCCTGTAATCCACTGGTCACAAGGTATTCTCCGATCCTTTCCTTCAGTAGTAATTACATTACTTTACCCACCACTGAAGTCAGGCTGGCAAGTCTGTAATTTCCTGCCTACTCCCTGTTACTTCTGTGAAGTGGGACCACATCTGCCCTCCTCCAGTTCCCCAGTAGGGTTACCACCTGTCCTGATTTTCACAGGACAGTCCTGATTTGGCAGCTGAGTCCTGCAAAAACATGAAAATACTACATGTCCTGACTTTATAGTAGAGAAAATATTTTCTAACTTTTCACTAAATGTTGCAGAAAATGACAATACCTAACTAAAATATGCTAAAATGACAAGAAACAATTGAAGCAACTAAGAAACTGCAATACTTAGCCTTAATTCTGATTATATAGAAAAACAAGTCTGTTGCATTGGTCGAGGTTACCTACTGTCCTCATGAAAAATTATGTTGCAGTAAGAAATGCCCCACTTTTGGCTTCTGAAAAGTTGGTACCTCTATTCCCAGACCTTCCCCATATCTAGTGATAGGTTAACAGGGCTGTCAGAGGTGCAGCCAGCACCTCCTTGAGCTCCCTCAGTATACTAGTTTTCAAGCTGCTGCCTGTAATGCTATTGTTTATCTATACAAAATTCTCCTTGTAGTGGTGCATTCATAAAATCTTAAAACAGCTTTTTATTTGATAATGTTCGCATATGTAGCATAACTTTATATTTGTATGTTGGTATTTGATCTTGTATGGAATTTTGTATCTTGCTTGTGATGTAGTCTTGTGATGTATTCAAGTACATTGGGTTGTGCCTGAAAAGGTCCTCTGGGACCAGCACACTTACCTGGACAACAAAATAAAAACAAAATAAATAAAATCATGTGCTCCAGTCCTCCTGTGAAATTGGACAGAAGTAGGACTCCACTTTAAACAAGCTGCTGGCTCTCATTTTGGCTATCCTGAGTAAATACATAAACACTACATCATACTGCCTTCATTGTTATATTCATAATGAGTGCCTGATGTAAGCCAGACTATAATTATCACATTTTTCAAAACCTGGTCCTGCAGCTCACCCTAACTCCACAGGGACTCTAGAAGGACACAGGGATCATGGCAACCTATTTGACCAACAACAACACTTGCTGTGGTAGAAGAAACACTGCTCCTCTTCCCAAGCCAGCAGTGCTTCCGTCCAGCAGTATCCAGGCCCTTGGGTTATTGGTAAGAGGAGCCAGGATCATTCCTGAACTCTGGTCACACACCTAGTACTGCCACATGCTACTGCTGGGCCATCAGAGTGGCACATTTGTTTATAATCTATTGATAACCCTGCACACACACACCTCCTGATACCACCCAGTTCCAACATCGTTCACCTCTTCCTTGTCAATCTCCATTGTTTGCCCTCCATGTCATGACCCTGCATAGCAGGGCATCCTCAATCCAGCTGGGAAATCCACATCTGGTTCTGAGGGAGGGCATGCGGTGTGGGACTAGAGTATGTCTGCCATCATACTGATGGTATTTGGGGGTAGTGTTCTCCTATAATGCTCATGGCAGTGCATATATTGTGCTCTGAATGCCAGTACCACTCTCCAGTCCCAAGTCAAGTACTTGTGTGTGTGTGTGTGTGTGTGTCTGTGTGTGTGTGTGTGTGTGTGTGTGTGTGTGTGTGCGTGCCTCCATTTCTCTACCTACTGTACCTACCAACACGTGAGTCAGAAGGAGCTATGGTATTTGTCCTCAAAGTGTATGCTTTTGCCGATAAATCTAGAATAGTAAGTGACTAAATCATCTTTATTTTTGACAGGAGTAGGCTGTAAGGGCACAGAATGCCCTATTCTCAAAACCATCCTGTTGATACTAAATAACAAATAAACTCACTGAACTACAATAGATTTGAAATGTTAAACTTTAAAATAGACACCCATTGTTTAGGTGCATCAATAAAGCAGGTCCATGTAATCCAACCCCCCACACACACACACACACACACACGGCACACCTGGAAACAAGTGGTCACACCTTAGTATGCCTTTTCTGGTCAAAATTTACAAAAAAAAATTATATTATATGGAAGAAACATTAGCAACATTAACAATATTCTTTGAATTCTGATTCCAACAAATTCTGGAACTGACTGAGTGTACTTGCTGATCTTGTTTCTGGAGATATACTGTTCAGGCCTGGGAGGCCCCAAAGGTGAGTGTCATTGACCTAAAACCAATTCTGACTTTAGGCCTGTTGAGGGGTGCAGGTGGACCACCAGGAAGTAGCAGGAGTAATGGGGGTGAGGTGGACACAAGTCCATTTTCAGAGGAAAGAGTCCTGAAAGACTTGCAGCTCTGAAGGTGGACTAGGCTATCGGACCAGATGAGATACACCCAAGGGTATTCAAAGAACATGGGAGGTGCTAGCTGCCCCACTGATGGCCTCATTCACAGTTCACTGGAAACAGGCATGGTTCTGGAGGACTGGAGAAGAGCAAATGGGGTCCCTCCACATAAGAGCGGTAGCAGGGAGGAGGCTTGCAACTATAGTCTGGTCAGTCTCACTTGAGTGGTGGGGAAATTAATGGAACCTGCTCAAAAAGATCAGTAGAGTATCTTGAATCCAATGGGTTGCAAGACACAGTCTGCATTGATTCATGGGGGAGGTCATGCCAGGTGAATCTGATTGATTTCTTTGACTGGGTGAGCAGAGGAATATATCAGAGGAGGGCAGTGAACTTGGCCTAGCTATCTGGACATTAACAATGCCTTCAACACAGTGCTGCACAGAAGACTGATAAAGAAACTGACTCAAAAGAAAACATGAAGCACAGGAGACAGTGGGCTCAGTTTTTCGAAGGTTGGCATGGTTTGTGTCAAGCCCTGTGGCAACCCTATTCTTTGGTACACCTACACCAAACTCCTTTGACGTAACTGCACATGATTTTAGTACATCAGGCACAGTTGTGACACTTTACACACTTTACAGCAGCCTGGACCCAAATATGTGGTGCAAGCCCTGTAAAAATGGTCCACAACATGCTGCAAGATAGACCAGGGGGACCTGGTCTAACTTGTGATATTTTATGTATGGGAGTGAAAATCCCAATTGACACCGAGAAAATGCAAGCCCTGTGCACCATATGATCAGCGTATCAAGGGCTTGTGGCATTCTCAGGCTTTTGAAAATCAAGTCCAGTGTCTCTTCTTGTTCCTACAATGCCTCCTGTCCCATGTGACAGTGATGCATCCAGGACCACTGATCCAGAGAGTAATAACTGCTGCAGCAGCAATCTACTGTTAGGAGCCTGATATTATGGCTTTAATTGAATAACTCCCTAATCCAAACTTTCTCTTTTCTAGGTAAGCGTCTAGGTGTACAAACATGTAACTGCAGTGCAATTACCTTGCTGCATGCAATTAATGATTAGTTACATTGAAACGGACACTTAAGTGTAGCCAGAGAATGTTTTGTTTTTAAAGCTGTTTGTTACATCAAACTACACACAACCATTAAAAAGCACACAAATCATTCAATATCACAAATGCTATAATTAATGAAGACTCTAGCTGTTTCTTTTCAGAGTAGCCCACTTATTTATGCCTCAGGTGACTGTGATCTGTAAATGTAGCCTTCATTAGAGCTCCCTGGACAAGGAGATGAATTAACATAACAGTTCTACTACCGTAAACTTGCCAAAAACAGCTCTTGTTCAAGTAATGGTCCTGGATGCATCACTGTCACATGGGACAGGAGGCGCAGTAGGAACAATAAGAGCCATAAAAAATTGTGACATGGAGATCCCCATGGGCCAAAAGCCACAAAGCAAATTTAGAAAATAAATCTCCTTTCAGCAAACAAAGGGAAGAACTTAATAGGAGTACACCTATTAATCAAAATACTCTGCACAACGTATCTTTTGTAAATTTTGACTAGTTTTCCTTTAAATGTACGTAATCATTTTGTATTGTATTTAAGAAAAGGCAGTAGGTGCAAAACAGTGCCATCTGGTGGTGAAAGTAGTGAGTAACTATAAAAGCAGCACTGAGTAGCTGCAATAGCTAGTGACTTGTAGTGGTGGTCCATGAGATAGCAATCGTAGCAGATATACTGTAGGGCTCTGCAGCCTCACAGCTAGTGGGAATTTCCCTTTAGCTGAATGGTTAGAACTGCAGCTTTTGGGATACAGGGACTCTGCTTTGATTCCCAACAAGGGAGGTGCGTCTTTCCAGTGGAGAGGACAGACATAACAATCATGTCTCCTATGAGTCTTCTCCTTCCGTGAAGAACAGTACGGTTTTGCCAGATAGGCTACACAATCCACATTTTCCAAACCATCAATCATCTTGATTACTCTCCTCTGTACTTTCTTCATCATGTCAATATTATTCTTCAGACATAGGACCAGAAGTGCACACTGAACTCTCATAGAAAGTCTGACCAAGGATCTGTACAAGAACATTGTCATGTCTCTTAACCTAGTCAATCTGAAACATATGTTGTTCTCTTCATACAATATTTTTAAGTATTTTTCAGTAGTTATAGTTTAGAAGCAAAGGCACTGTGAAACCATCTTCACATCATATCTGAAATCATTATACCTAAGTTTTCAATAAATACAAATAAATAAACATCACAAAGTGTGCTGCTCCTCCCACAACCCTGCTTCATTACTCACCCTGCTCATGTGCTTGTCCCCTTTTTGAACTGCCCTAGTGTTTCAGCTCATACAACCTCCCTGGGAACTTCTGTTTTATACTTCCCTTTCAATAAAGAAATACTTCCGACATCCTTTCTGAACTTCCCTCCACCAGTTTCATGAGGCTCCCTAGTGCCTGTGTTCCCACTCATTGTGAACAACTCCCCTCTATCCACCCTGTTTACTGCACCAAGGTACTTGAATGTCTTTATCAAGCCCCCTTCCTCCTGTCCTCCAGTGTGTACATATTGAAGTCCCCCAACCAGCCTCCATATGACTTTCTCTGCTGCCCCTGGATCATTTTGGTTCCCTTCTGCCACCAACTCCAGACTCTGTCTGTCTTTCAAGTGTGGGCTCCAAAACAACATTTTCATCTCTTTTAAAGCAGCTGTCCAATTAAAATGTGTTTCAGAAAAGCTTCCTTCCAGCTACAGCTAATGAAAATGTTACATCATACCAGTTAAATCTGCTTTTCCAGTTCAATCAATCAATCAAAATCTTTATTTATCCAGGCGAACATCGTCGAGCAAGCTCATTTACAAGATTGACCTGGTTAGCTCCAGGTCAAATGGTACAATGCATACAGAGATATTTACAATAGAGCCAGATGACACAAGTAAAAAACAATTAATGCAATTAATGCAAGTAAGTACTCAATGTTACATCAGTTATATAAATTCAGAGTGCTTCTGTAATATTTAAGGAGGACATAAGATGAGGCTTAGTAGGAACTTCAGTAGGAGAAGTGATCACCGCTCATGTAGGGAGCTGACACAAGCACAGAATTTCAAAAGTAGTGTAATCACACAGTATCCTAAATGTAGCACTCTAAACAGAAGAACAAGGGTCTTAACAGTCAAGGAGAAAAGTAATTACTGCTCTTTTTGGGCACATTTCAGCATGGAAATCAGATTTATGCTTGGTTTAGAAGCATTATACAGAAACACACTGCAGGAACCAATCAGAAGACAACAGTGAGGCGCTCACTCTCCGATTAGATGGCTGCTAATGGAGTGCTTTGCTAATGGAGAGCCGAGCTTAGGTTCTCAGGCGGCAGTAAGGCAACGCCGACTGCCTGGTGCCCGGATTTCCTACGCCATGGACAGGGAGCCCGTGGAGAGTATATCCTTGGCAGGGGATAGAAGAAGGGCCGGTATTAACTACTGGGCCCGGACAACGGAACATCTGAACCAGAGGGAGGACCAAAACAGCAGAACAACAGAATTGGGTATTCCTTGACTCCTAAAGACTGGCCCAACCATGGAAATTCAGAAAGGAGTGTAATCAAACAGAGTCCCAACTCTTGACACTCTAAACAGGAAACAATAGAGGTCATAACTGTTAGGCAATAAGTAAGTACAGCTCTTTTTGTGCAAGTTTTAGGCAGAAAATCAGACTTTAGCTTAGTATTGAGGAGACACAGGAGCAGACTGCAGGAGCCAATCAGGCGACAGAGCAGAAAAAGCGCTGTTCTGATTGAGTATCGCAAACTCGCACTCGCTAGCCTCCAATGCTGTTCATTGTATCTTTTTTTATTTTCTTAATCCAAATCTTAAACTTTTAAAATTTATTGGCATTTGTTTATTTAAAACGTTTCACTGGAAAGGCATACTGAGCTGAGTATCAGCTCATTTCAGATGCATTCTGGGGGTGAGGGAAGGGGACAAGGCAATAATAAAGATACTATAACAATCAGTTAGGAACATGTAACAAATTTTAGGCCATCATCAAAGTGTAGCTATTACAGTAAGTACAATGTATAAGAAATGTATTAGAAATATATAACTAAGAAAAAGTGCCATTGATTAACTTTGGGGAGGGGCTGAGCATAGTGGGTTAACCTGGAAGAAAAAGGACGAAGAATAAGAAAGGATAAGGCATAATAGAGCAGCAGCTTAAATGCATACAGTGAAAGAGGAGTATCTCAATAAGGCTGAACATGAGTTGCAGGGTAAAGGAGATGTGGGAGTGAGAAAAGCAGGTGATAGGGATGAGAAGGGAGGATAGAGATCATGGTATGTGGAGCTGCAGGCTGGGGGCAAGGATTAGGAGAGGAGGAAGGAAGCGGGGGGTGGGGAGAGGATAGTGCATGGAACTCCCAGAGACTAGTGGAGATGGCTTTTGGGAGAGGAAAGGAGGGAGGAGGAGGAATATAGAGGTAGAGCTGAGTTGCAGAAAAGTGAAATCAGGAGCAGCTGCAGGAGGAGATAAAATTGAGAAGGAGAGAAGTTAGAGATTGGAGGGTTGGAGCACAGTGAATGGATAAGGCAAGGAGTTCCACAGTTTAGGGAATAATTGGAGAATGCAGATTATCCAGCAGAGGCTGACCTAGAGGGACAGCAAGGGACCAGAAGCCAAAGTTGCAAAGGGGTAGGTGGAAAGTGGGGGTGGGGAGAGGATAGAGGTTGAGATGGGAGGAGAGAACCAAGCCAGTATTTCCGACAAAGAAGGAACAGTGTTGAGTCTTCTGGCTTCAAGTGAGAGGAAGGAAAGAGAGGTGAAAGTTCACAGTGGTGAGTAAGGGCGGACAGTCAAAAGCAAATTGACAGAAGGAGGAAATCATTGTATATTGATTTTAAATAGAGAACGCTACAAACCGTGACACAAGCATCGACCATATCAGCAATAACAAAATAAAACATGCAAGAGGATATTAGGTACAAGCCGCCTTATTGCATCATTAGGAGTAAATAAGATATACCAATCAATCAATCAATCAAAGTCTTTATTTAACCAGGCGATCACCATTGAGCAAGCTCATTGTCGAGGTGGACCTAGGTTTGTTAACAAGGAACAAGGACAATGTACATGGGATGCAACACACAAGAAAATAGTAATAATACAAATAAAGTGAGATATATATAGGATAAGTATGGGGTGCAGTGTATTACGAAATTTAACACACCCGAGTTGTTGGATGGCACATAAACCCGGCGAAGCCGAGTTTATGATAGCCATCCAACAACGAGGGTGTGGTAAAACGAGTGAAATACACTGCACTCCATATTTTGTTTTATATAATTGAAGGGTTCCTTTTTTGCTGAAGAGATTTGAATAAAAAGATGAAAGTGGAGTCTTACCTTGTGGTAATGAAACACTTTCATTTATGACACTGAGAGCTGCTGGTGAACACTTAAACTGTACTTTTAAGTATTAAAAAAAAGAAAACAAATAAATAAATATGTAGATGGTTGTTTGACCTGTAGAGGAAAGGTGACGGTTGAAAGGGAAAGTAGTTAGGGACCGTGGTGAAAGTGTGGACTGTACCAATCTGGTCTTACAGTTAAGCGTAAGATATTTGAAGTAAATGAAAGAGTCCTTGTTTTGTTTTGGTTAGAGCACATTATTCAAGATGTCCGAGTTCTCGATGATTCGGGTTTTGTTCTTTTTTGGTTGGTTGGTTGGAGTTATAGAAGTTGACTATGATGGGGCTGTGGAAAATGGCGCTCCCAAACACAGCCTGTTTACGGAAGGCATTTCATCATGCGGGTAGTGAGCTGTGGAGATGAGTCTTGCTGTGGGTGAGAAGCCTTGGAGGAACCGTTTGTTCCAGTTTGAAATTGGGTGAGTGTTTTTAATTTTACTTAGGTAGTGCAAGGCTACGGAGAATGTTTTGTAAGGAGGGAGCACTAGTGAGGAGGTGAGTTTGTATCGTCAGTGGTTTGTGAGGTGAACTTGAGTTGTCTTTCTCTATTTGTCTCGGCGATTTGAATTGGAAGGTAGCGTGAATACCCGTAACACCTACTCAGGTGTTACGGTGTATTTAACACACGGTTTTGCCATAGAAAAAATGAAGCCATTAATTATAATACAGTATATACAAAGTATCAGCAGGTAGCATTGACAGTAGTATATGTTTGGAACAGAAGATACAGCTAGTTTTGTGTAGGACACAATTTTCCATAAAAGTAAAGAAATATACATATCAGGTGCACCAAACACAAATAAAACCTAATATAAAAAGATATATAGTGATACGGTATGGAGAATTTAGAGCTGGAACCAGGGTCAAAGAATGTGGAAGGGACAGATCACGGGGTTAGAAAAGGGGAGAGGAAGAGTCGATTATAGATGTGATCAGCCTTTGAACAGTAGTAATTAGAGTGTGCTTGGACTTATAGGAGTCACTATTTAGGGTAGACAGGCACAGTGCTCCTCATTATGATATAGATATAGAGATTTAAAAGCTGCTAGGCTGATGGGGTGAGTTAATTTCAAAGTTTTTGCAGCTTGTTCCATGATTGAGAGAACAAAGCTGATGGCTGCTCTGCCAATGCGAGATTTTGCTTTGTAAACATAAAGGTAGATATATATCAAGCACAATCAGGAAAATAAAATGAGCCATGTACACCAACATGACGACATTACAGCTACCATATGTAAACAAAAGAAATGTCCTGAAAATTAAGTCCAAAATATGTCCTATACTGCAGCCCTAATCCCAACCCTAAATGTAACCATGTCATGACCACAGTGCTATTTGTAAGTCAATAGCAGTGGTTATCTTTTATCTTGAGGAATCCTCCCCCAAAAAATAAAAAATAAAAAGTGATTTAATTTCAGTAAAGCTGAAGGATTTTACTAGCAAAGAAGATGTCTGAAATCTTTAACTATTAAAAAGGCAAGGTAGGATTTTTTCTTGACTTTGCTGCACAGATGCTTTCAAACACCTACTATTATAAAAGCCAACACTGTAATGGGTTAGCCCTCAATACATTAAATCTTTTACATCATACAATAGTCCTTGTTGTAATGTATAAAAGCCATGGCCCTTCTGGTCAGCACCGTAATGAGAGTTCTTAGGGTTCTGTACATATATCTGTTCCCATGTGATTCTTCAGGCAGATGTTTATAGCACCTCCATATATTAAGTGCAATAAATGTCTTCACGATACAATAGTCCTTGTTATAATATGTAGGCCGTGACTCTCAGGCCAGTGGTATAGTGAAGGCTTACTTCCATTTCCATGTTGCTGTTTAAAAAATGTTTGTGTTTTGAAATGAGCGTCTGCCTTACCACTAGAAATTATGGCCAATGGCTAATACTTTTTCTAAATCGGCAATTACTTTCAGGATGAAATTGATCTTAATTTAGACCTAAATGATGATTAAAATTCATCAAGTAGCTTTCTTTGTGAGCTGAAATGTGTAGATTTCGCTCTGGGATGATAATGAGAAGTCTACTTCTGTTGCCCTGCTCAAAACATTATTGAGAATTTGCTGACTGTATGAATCCTGATCAAAGGAAGGTAGGAAGAAGTTCAGTAGGTGGCTTTTAGGATTTCAGTGACTGTGGCAATGCTGTATTAAACATCTGGGTGTTTAGGGCTGCCTATCAGTACATCAGTAGTGCTACCACTTGTGATTCCAGCAACCCGGGTTTAGGAGCGAGTTTGGGTCATCAGGGGTTGGCTGAGGGGAGGATTGAGCACCCAAGGGATGCTGTCCTCCTCTGAGGAGGGAGGCAGCCAGCTCTACTGCTACTGCCACCTGGGTGACCACAGATTGCAGTACTGATGGGAGTGGCTTGTGGGTGGGAGGATGTTGGTGTGGTGCTACACCACGCCTGTTTGTCATGCAAGCCCATGCGCACTCTTGCCACTGATGCACTAAGGGGCAAAGGGAGACAAGCAGAAAGACCCTGGCTGGCTGGCTGGAAGATGCCAGATGCCTGCATACCCACACCTGGCTGCCCAGCCACCACCTCTCATACACAGGATCAGCTCTGTGGTGGAGATTGGGAGTCTCTGCCACCCCACCAGAGGGAGTTAAACTCTGGGAAGTAATTGGAGGCAAAGGTAAGACCTGAGGGATGGCAGGGTGATGGGGGGGTGGGATGGTTGAGCAGATGGGGGCAGAACAGAGTTGAAGGGGCATTAACGAAGTAGCTGAAAAAAACCTGTTTTTACAGCTACCTAAATCCCGTCCTGCTTTTAGAGGTAATTTCCATAACATGCTGCACTGGTGGTAGAAACGGTCTGAAAAGTTGTAGGCAGAAGGATGCAAAGGTAAATCCCCCATACACACACACCCATTGAGAGGTTTCAACCACAGCCTCTGTGTTTTTTTTTTTGTTTTTTTTTGCTGATATTTGTAGCCTGTGGAGTAACTCCCTCCCCATCACTGACTGACAGCAGCTTCCTGTGCCTAATTCATTGATGCCCCCCCACTAAAGTCCTGGTCATTTCTTTTCTTTTTTTTAACTTTGGCCATTGTGTATTAACTCAGGCTGCAGCCCGAACCCAGTCCACCCCGATCAACACTGTTCAGACCTTCACTTCCAAAATTCTGCTGACACCTTGCAAGCCACAAAGGAAGTGATTAGTAAGTCTCACTATGTACTGCACATGCTGCGTTTTAAATAAGGCACAGTCCTTCCTGGTACTAAATTAACATTATTGCAAAACTGGAAGGGCCATGGTCGTACTGCCCCCTCTCCCATTCCAGCACCTAAGATAACGTGGTTATTATAATAGATTAACATTTTTCTAAATACTACAGAGATATACAAATTCTTCTCTAACCCTGGTGGCTCACTGGACTAAGTCTGACTGCTATAATATGTAGCTGACCATCATCCTTTCATAGTTGCCCTCTAAATTAAAATTGATCTGACCACAATCATAATAGATATGGGCAAATTGCAGGCTGAAGAAAGCTGCCCATCATAAAGCATGTGCACCCTACTGCTGGGCAACTACTTTACTCATCCTTGAAATAAGGAGCTAAACACAGCAGGACACCTTTTCTGAATCTATAGATCTTTCAGTGAATGCCTGTCAGAAGATGTACAGGCAGCTGCTGGGTAAGTAGTTGAACTGAAGTCAGTACAAAACAGATATAAGTGGGGCCTGGAGTGCTTCAAGCGCTGACAGATGGATTTTTCCTAACACCTAAGTAAGACTGTTTCCAAAACCAGGAACCGTGCTTAGAGCTAGTTAATATCCCTTATGTGTAGAAAACCAATAATACATAGATAGTAAAAACAGATGCTGTGTCGAGAGTTTATAGCTTCGTAAAAGTGGCAGTTCCAGCTACAAGCTATAAGATCATATATTATTGCATTTGTGGAAATGTGACCCAAGAAGAGACCCTTGAGATTTGACAAGTTGTGTGTATCCTCCTCCCTGCTGTGGTATGGTGATATGAAAGGAACAGCCATCATCAAGACCCCACACCCAAGTGTAGGACTGGTCCCAATGTGCACTTTCTATGCAAAAACATTTTGATTTACATTCTGTCTATTGTATAATAGATTGTGTCAGACTAATTGTGCTTCGTTCTAGGCTGACATCTTCTGTTACAACAAATCTTAGAATCCTCTGCAAATGACGTCAGAACAGGAGGCAGCAGTGGGAGATTTCAATAACCTGCTGTGCATGCAGGAGTTTTATAACAGATGTTTTCTGGGCTACTTTTTCCACGGGCTAAATACAGCTCTCTGTGAAGACAGCCCAGAACTAAGCAAAACCAGTCTGATACAGTATACTACACAACGGTAAACAGTAAGTAAACTAACATGTTTTTGCTCATTGGGACAACCCACATTTGAGTGTGGCGTACCTGGTGCTACCTGTTCCCTTTAACTTATTAGAAACATAGAAATGATGGCAAAAGGAGACCAAGGGTCCATCAAGTCTGCTCATGAGTTTCAAGACCTTCTACTGGTCCAGGGACCTAGTCCCCCCATGGTGTTTGTCCATCCCTGTTGTAGTTCTTTCTATCGTTCTGTCCCACCCAAGCTTGAATGCTGCCACTGTCTTACCTCCCACCATTTTGGCTGGCAGGCTATTCCATGGTACCACTACTCTTTCAGTAAAGTAGTGTTTCCCTAGATACCTCCTGAAGCTCCCTCCCTGCAACTTCCATTCGTGACCTTTTGTAGTTGAGCTGTCAACCCTGTTGAATAGTTCAGAATAGGGCACTTTATTAATACCTCTCACGAATTTGAATGTCTTAATCATATCCCTCTCTCCTCCTTAACTCAAATGAGTACATGTTTAGTGACTTTAGGTGCCACTCATACAAGAGTCCATGGAGTCCCTGGGCCATCTTTCTCACCTTCTCTGTATGGCCTCCAGCCTATCCCTGTCCTTCCTAAGGTGAGGGCTCCAAAACTGGACACAATACTCCAAGTGAGGCCTCGCACGAGGGACCTATAGAAGGGAGGATCACCTCTTTTCTCCTGGTGTCAAATCTCCTTCCTGTACAACCCAACATTATGTTTACCTGGCTATATGCCTTGTTGCATTGACCTGTTTGTTTTAGAGTGTCAGATATGGTGACCCCCAGGTCCCTCTCTTCTTGCAAGGTACTGAGCCTGACACCATTGAGCCAATATTCTGTCTTCAGGTTACCTTCCCCAGATGCATCACTTTGCATTTTATCATGTTAAACCTCAGTTACAAAACATTAGACCATCTTTCTAATCTGTGGAGGTCTTTTGAAGGTCCCTAACTGCTTCTACACTCTCAACCCTCCTGCCGAGTTTCGTGTCATCTGCAAATAGGGCAATCTTGCCCTGAATACCTTCTCCAATGTTGCTTATGAACATGTTAAATAGGATTGGGCCCAAGATTGATCCCTGTGGAACTCCACTTGTGATCTTTCCTTCAGATGATCTCACTCCATTAACTGCTACTTTCTGTTTTCTATCCTTGAGCCAATCCCCCATCTAACAATGCTCTTTGCAGTGCCTAGGTCACCCACCTTCTTTAACAGGCAATTATCGGCACCAATTCAAAGGCCTTGCTAAAATTGAAGTAGAAAAGGTCCACCGGATGGCCCTTATCCAGTTCTTTAGTCACCCAGTCAAAAATATAATGAGATTTATCTGGCATGATCTACCTGCCACAAATCCATATTGTCTGCCATCCTGAAGACTGTTCCTTCCAGGTACTCCAAAGGTCCTGTTTGATTAGGGTTTCTATAAGTTTCCTATGACAGATGTGAGGATAAGTGGTCTGTAATTGCCAGCCTCCTCTCTCCTCTCTTGTGGAGTGGAACCACATCCGCCTTCTCCAGTCACACGGTACATTCCTTGTCTGCATAGATCAATTAAACAGATATACCAAGGGGTAGGCCAGTTCCTCAGCCAGCTCCCTTAGCACTCATGGGTGCAGCTCATCTGGCCCTGGTGCCTTGTCCTCCTTCAGATGTGCTTGTACCTTCCTGATCCTACCAATGGTAATTATCAGTGATTCTATTTGAGTGATCCCTTATTAGCTACTTTGAGGATGATTTCAGTCATCGATCTGTTATTCTCCTTGGTGAATACTGAGCAGAAGGCGTTGTTCAGTATGGTAGCCTTCTGTCAGCCCTCCTCAATGATCCTGTCATCTTCTACTAGCCTGATGATCCCTTTCCTTCCCTTTTCTTTTTTTTTTTTCTTGAATGTATTGAACAAAGTATTGTTTCTTGTTTTGACCTCCATAGCAGTCTGAAGCTTGGTTGCCACCTTTGCTTGTTTAACCTCCATCTTTGCTTCTTTATTTTTCTGAATGTAGTTGTCCCTCATTATCCTCTCTGTTCCTTTTTATATTTGTGAAAAGCTTCTTTCTTGCTTCTGATTGCTTTTGACCTGGGCTGTGAACCATACGGACCTTTTGTGCCTGTTTCTTTTCTTCACTGACCTAATGCAGAGTTTCATAGCCTCTAAGATGGACTGCTTAACCAGCTCCCAGATGTCTTCCACTTCAGACTTTTCTTGAACCCGGTCAATTTGTCCCTGACTAAAGTTTCATCCTTTCAAATTTAGCTCCTTTAAGGTTCAAGACCTCTGGCTGCAACTGAGATTTTACATCCCCATGGGATAACTCAAACCTGACAGAGTTGTGGTCGCTATTGGCTAGCAATTCACCAACCCTAACAGCTCCAGCCACCTCTGAGTTTGTGAGGACCACATCCAGGATGGCTTCCTACCTGATCAGAGTGTTAACCAGATGGGTCAGCAGGCAGTCCTGTAAGGTTTCCAGCACAATTTGGTTTCTCGAGGTACTAGCAATGTCAGCACTGTTGAGTGTTACCCACTGTTGTCTCCAGCTTTCTGCTGTGTAATGCCACATTTTGTATCTCACAGCACTCTGCCCTCTAACTGTGAAAGCTTGGAGCTCCTTCCAGTCTCAGACCCAGCCTTCTTTAGAGCTGTTTCTTCTTACCATGTCAGCCACATTTGTTAACAGGTTTTTGTAGTTCATTGAATAAGGAATGTGGCTCCTAGAACTGTGTATTTCCAGCCTCTAAACATTTTCCCCATTCATTTATGGACTTAATGTTTATCAAAGAGATTTATTTATAGCTACTGTAAAGTCTGCAAAACTGCCATTTCTTGCTTTCTTGTTCTTGGCAGCAGTGTGGACCAGCAAGGAGAGGGAACGGAGGATAGTAGGTCAGTCACCAAGGTGAAGGTGAACTCTGAGTGGAGGGCTTCCAGGACAAAAACAACCATCACTAGCAGCCAAGCCTGTGGGGCAGTCTTCCAGGGTTGTGTGGCGGCAAAGCTTAGAACCCCCTTGGAAGAGAGGGGCTAACTGCTGCCTCACCAGGAGACTACCAGTTCCAACCTGAACTCCAGAAGGTATATAGTAATGAATCACTAGTGTCTGACAAACTGCTGCAATTCAGAGGAGATCTCCAGTTATGAGACTAAAGGGGAGTGATCTGAGTCCTCTTCAGTGGAGGAGAGGCAGCTGCATATCCAGAATTCGCCTCATTCTCAGGTCACTGTCCTGGCACCACCTTCAGTGTGGGACAGAGAAAATGTTCAAAAGCAGAAGTAACTGGGCTCATGGAAGAGGCAGAAGTTGTGCAGGAAGATACACCCTTGAGAGAAACAGGTCAAATATTGAATCCAAAACTGAAGGATGAAGCTGAAAAGGAACATCCAGGATGGTGTTACCAAGACAGGCTACCCAAAGTGGCATCTCAGTTCCTGCATTACCCAGAGCTACCAGTTTTGGGTCTGCTCCTGCTCGAGCTACATCTTGGTGGCCCCAAAGGTCCTGTCACCTACTTCCTGTCCAGACTCCAGTCATCCCATACTTTGTCCTGTCTCAGGCATCGTAGTCCCCTGCCTATGGACCACACAGTGATCCCCTACTTTGCCACAGCCTTAGCAACACCAAAGTCAGTACTACTTGGTAACTTGCTTAGACACCCTTCATCCTTGTGGTCCAAATTACTGAGATGGGGGCTCATCTATGAACCCTCCTTGCTCAGTAATGCAGACCTTCAGCTTGGAATGATCCACAATGCAGAGATGGTGTAGAAGTGAGGAAGCAGTGAGAAGATAGCATGGCAATGTTTCTTAAGAAAATTTCAGCTTAGTCAGTGGGACCTTCATATGACTCAGGGACAGTGCAATATACAGAGGAACTTGCATATTATGGATGGCTTCAGGACCAGACTCTGTCCTTAAATTCAACTGCAAATATTTCTTAAAATGACTCATGTTCTCACAAATAAGGTCAATCAGGCCTTACTTTACAAATAAAAGCAGAAATTACTATTTCCTATATAAAATACTATATAATTGCCTCTTTTATTTAATGGTTTCGAGAAAATCCTTCACGCTTTTTCAGACCAGTTGGCAAAATCACTAAGTTTTTATATCAGAGATGACTTGCATGTCTCTGAAGCTCATGTTGGTGGGTATCCCATGATATGGAGAGTCAAATTGAGCAACTCAATTTGAGCGATTCAATGTGACTGCCTGTAAGAACAGCGAGTGGAAAAGGATAGTGAGGAGCAGTAATAAGCGAGGTGAGAGTACAAGAACTGCGATGGGAAGAATACAATGATTGTGATAGGGAGCTATAGTGTATGAGGATATGGTAGGTTGTTTGGCCACGCAATTCCCAGCCGCCGTTTGGTGTTGTGGTAACAGTCACTGTCTCTGGTGTGGGAGGACCCAGCTTTGGAGCTAGCTAGGTGGGTGAAAATAATGTTTTTTGTGTTGTTTGGGTACTTACATTTTGTTTTTTTTTTAGTTCTCGACCTCCTGAATTTGTGCACTATGCTCCCTGCCCTCCTGAATGTGGTCCCCATCTGCAGGTTGCCCCCAATATTCTCTCCCTAATGACTTGAACCCCCAAATAGCCCCTCCCAAATTTTCCCTGTACCTCAGTGTCAGGCCCCCCAGAGTTGGTTATAATAATAATGGGAGTGCGTAGTACATATCACCCGGAGATAATGTTGCGGACCGTCACTGTTTATGATTCGCTGTAGTCCGTCGCCGTTTTGTATTTGCTAATGTTAATGTTGCTGTTGCTGCATTGCTAATATCAAATGAAACTGTCCACGAAAGTCTGCCTAGGCAGATCTCACCTTCAGTAGTCTTGCCTGAATGGGAGTGGAAAGGATCGTATCTCAGTATTGGCCAGTATCTGTTTTACTTCCTATTAGACTGAGCTGCCTCTATCCTTTTCGCTCAGGCAGGTAATTATGTACCAAGGGAAGGTGGGGGGGTCACCATATTAAAATAAATGGGTCAGTTTTACATATGTTTTCTAGACAAATATGGCTAACTGGAGAGCAATCAAAGGGCACGGGTGACTAACAAGGCCCTTGTTGGTGACGGTGCCCTTGATATCTCCGACACAATATGTTGACTATAAAGCTGTAAAACTGACCCCATTGATTTTAATTGGCACCCTGTACTCCTCCCCGGTACATGTCGTTACCTGCCTGAGACCGAAGGGGTGATCGAGGATTGCTCGATTGACCGGAAGTGAAGGATCAGCTGCTTAGCTGGTCAGTACCCAAGATATGATCCTTTCCTCTCATTCAGGCTCTAGTTCTAAGTTGAGATCTGCCTGGCAGACGTTCACTGACATGACTTTGCCAAAACAGTAAGGCACATTAAAAAGGTGTAAAATCACTTTAAGCAAGAATGACTTAATTTTCCTCAAGGTCCTGCCTGCTCAGTGCACACGAGCTGTCTGATACTGTATACCCTTCTGATTTACCTTTTCGCTAATGTTTAACAATATTCCAAGATTTGCAGCTGCTCTGTAATGGGTTTTCCTCCTAGAATTTGTACCCAGCTAATGTAATCCTTCTAAAATATGTACTTTTACCCTTCACTGCTTCCTAATTTGTATTTCTACCCTGCATGCCTGCTAAAGTTAGACATTTATTCATATTTCTCAAAATATGGACCAGTCTTCTACTGTACCCTTCTCCATTTTTACCTTTACTTCCTCCTGTCTAAAACCATGTAATTTTACTCATCGCCTCCAAAACTGAACTTCTTCTTCTTCACCTGTCTCCAAGAAGGTGTGCCTTTACCCTGTACCCTTCCCCAAATGTTTCACCTCTTCTAAAATTAGTACTTTATCCTGCAGACATCCTGAAATTAACATCTGCCCCTCGCATTCCTCAAGAACTAAATACCTCAATATCTCACCCCTCCTAAGGTACATCCCTTTCAAAATGTGCATTTTAACCCCATACCCTCAAAACATATTCCATTTGCCCCACTCCCAATATGTGACCTTTACTGCTGTCCTTCTGATAACTTTGCAACCCTCCCAAAATTTGTACTCACCCCAAAATCCTTACCAAAACATGTACCACTACTAATGAAGACCTCATGCAAGGCTAGAGGAACTATTTTGTTTTGGGGATGTAGGTAGAGGGTAGATAATCTAGGATGGTTTCAGGGGATACAAAATTATGGGAGGGAGTTGGTGTAGAAGGTATGTATTTTGTGAGGTGCCAATTCAGAAATGGTGCAATGGAGGCACACATTTGGGAGTCATGTGGGTAGGGTATTCAAATGCTTGAAGAGGTTGGTTTTGGGTATAATTTGGGAGGTGTGCAGATGTGCACAAATCTTGGAGAGTGAGGATGGGTATAAATGTAGGGGCAGGGTAAAGATTTTGGGAAAGGTGTGAGGTGTGGGTGTACAAATCTAGGGAGGTTGAAAGGTAGAGGTACAAATTCTGATAGGGTTTCAAGAGTGAGGGTACAAGATTTAGGGAGGCATGTAGATTTTATGGATGGGTGCAGAGTTACAAAGTTAGGAGGTATAGCTGTAAGTACAACTTGAGGTGCAGTGTTACAAAGTTAGGAGGGTGCAGCGGTAAGTATAACTTTCAGGAGGCATGTAGGAGGAAGGGTGCAAATTATAAGAGTGGTGCAAGGCAGAGTTAGAAACATGGGAGTGGAGTACACAAATGTTTTAGCATTGTTACATGGGAGCGGCAGGGTGGAGGTGTACATTTTTTGGGATTGTACATTTAAGGAAAGGTACAGGAGTAGTAGTATTCATTACGTGAGTAATGTGGAACCGCATCAGTGATAATGAAATATAAACAGAATAATAAGGAGGGAATTGTGGCATTCCATTCAGGGCTAGGAGGACCAAAGGAAATCAAAATGTTCTTTTAATGGCCTTTTTACACCACAGGGGAGCAACTAAAACATTAACTCTGTTGTTGTGTAGAAGCTCCTGGCAACACATCTCAAAGCAAGCGTTCGCTGAAATAGCGTTCCCTGTTCTTTGTGGTTTGTCATTACATTTTGGAGTTTCACGCTGCTCAGTTGTGCTGTCTAATCTGAAGAAAACTGCCACATCGGTACAAGGATAGCCTCTCACGAGCCATGCTGCACTTCTCTACATGTGTTCTTAGGGCTGGCACTTAAATATTGTGCCCTAGTTCAGCTTTCTTTATCTTATCCTCAGCTAAATATATATTCAGATATTAGAAAAAAGCTGAACTTAGGAAACTAGTTACTTTTTTGAAATGAGGCTACAAGCTACTTTAAAAGTGCTCTGAAAGCAGAAAGCGAGATACTGGACACGCTGTATGCATATTCATATTTGAATATGCATAAGTTCATGCCTCACAGACAGTGTCATGGCTCCATTGAGCCCTTTCAAAGTATTTTGCAGCCCTTTGTTTCAAAAAGTAACAATCTTCCCAAGTTCAGCCTTCTTTTAATTATTAGGATATATATTTAGCTGCACTTGGGTTCAATATGTAAATGGCACCAGTGCTCACCACCAGCCCCATGTCCCCCTCCCTCCACGAGTCTCGGACTCTTGGCCAGCCAGAAAGACAGAGAAAATGCTGGCAGAGCCACAGGATCAGTGCACTCCTCTTTTGTGTAGAGGGAAAGGTAGCGTGCAGAGGGAGTGGTGCAGTGGTTTAAAACCTCTACAGTTCAGTGCTGTTTCATGTAAAAGGGGCTTAAGAGCCTGACAGGTTTGTTTGCTTGTCTGTCTGTTCATCTGTTTGAGTGTATGTTTGTTTGTTTATTTTGTGTGTGGGGGAGGGAAGGCTTCATACTGTGCCCAAAGTGTTGGTGATAAGCCTAGGGAATGTGCCAGATATTTATCCTCGTTGTGTTTTCAGTATAATTCCATTAATAAAGGCTCTCATCAGAAAACTGGAAGCAAAGACTGAGTATTGCCATATTACAGTCTGATGTACTGTATATGTACTGAGCTGAGAGGACCTTGATGAAAATGATGTCATTCTTGCTTAAATTGCATTAGCACTAAATCAAGATTCCACCAGCTGGTCTGAAAAAGTCTGAGGGTTTTCAATTGAAACTGTAAAATAAGGAGGCAATAAAATACAGCATAGTGTCTGGGTAGGTGGTCATAATGAGAATTGTACACACACCTGAGGAGGTGTGGGATGCCGCATAAACCCAGAGGCGAAGCTCTAGGGAGTTTGTAAAGGCATCCCACACTCAAGGGTGTAAAATCTCAAGTTTACACACCTACTCAGTCTTTTACATAATTGCTGGGGATAATTTTTTACCACAGCAATTTTATAAAATAAACAGACTGTCCTACAGAGCTGTGGACCAGTCGGTTTCAGTGTGGTCCATAGCAGTTCATGAAAAAGCGTACATTTACTTTTGTTTTTAAAACAGCCAGTATAAAAGTTTTTTAGCCTGATTAACACATATATTTTTTAAAAGAACTTACCGCCATTCTAAGTGGCAGTGAACTATTCAGAGCTGAGGAGTGGGACTGCAGTAGAGAAAGAAAAGGCGTGACTGGTGCATGCATAGAGTGAGGTAAACCCAGCATTATATTTGCTGTTGTAACCCGCAGGTTATACTTGGCCAAATTATGAGGTTTCCCTACTGGAGAAAATGCTCCCCAGTTATTATATAATATTAATACTAGAAATGGCAATTCCTGCACTTTGTAATAAATAAGACCTGATTGTCCTCAGGTGGGCAAAAATACATTTAATAGCATAGCAATTGATCTTTAATATCAATTTGTCCTTAAAATGCAGGACACATTCTACTAAAGAAATTACATTCAGGACTACAAGAACTGCCTTAATATCATGATGCCCTTCAGATGCAGTGTCCTTAATAGACATGTTTCATTGAACATTGCTGCCACCAGGATCAAGCACTTTGGGAGTTTCTACAGTATACTGCATGATATATTGAGTAATTGCAGTTGGATTACAGTGAGTTCTAACAGTATCCTGCAAGATATCACAGCAGAAACTGTGATAACAGCACTTGATCATGGCAGGCAGCCCTATATTTTACCTTATCAGTATTTTATTTAATAGAAACAAAGTATACTATTGTGTGTCTTTAAGAGCATTTTATGTTAATTTACATAATTGAAGTCTTGGTATGGGTTTGCTATATGCATGCAGGTAATGCTTAGAAGTAAGCCAATTTTGAAAGCGCCCACTGACCGCTGGTTTCAGAGGTTGCTTCATCCTGTTCTGTTGTTTACCACTTGTTGTGTTTTCCTCTGTACCTGGAGGTTAAATTGCTTGTAAACTGTGGCTGAAACACCATCTTAGATGCTTTTAATAATGAAAAAAGAACTGTCACTGGATTTGACAGGCTTGATGATTCTTGGGCTCAGCATCTAGGGATCGGTGTGGCTGAGCCAACTAACTACATTGTAACTGCAGTTCGATTGCAAGTGTCAGCCAAGTAAGGCAAAACTAGAAATGTGGTTACCATGAGGTAATCATGCCCCTTGGAGTTGGGGGCTAAACAGCACGCAAAAGCCAAATGATGCTTGCTCCAGGAACAACCCCTAGGCATCTGAACCTGTAAATGGCCAATGCAATTAGTAAACATAAATTTCAAAACAGTCTAAAATAAACTATCATTACACTGCACCTATACAGTCCACCCAGCTGTGGAAATGGAAGCAGCAGGACTCCACTGCAAACAAGATGTTGCTTCTCAGCTGGTCTGTCCTGAGTAAATGAACTGTAAAAACTGTAACAATCACATCAGTGTATGTCTGTATTTTATGGGGTTGGTAATGCCACATTTGATTTGTAACTTAAAAAGTGCAATTACAAATGAGTGGTGAAATGTTGCACTGTATGAGCAGTGCATTATGAGACAACAGTAAGTACTTAGCTTGGGGTAAAATGTAAAAGCTGAGAAGTACAAAGATGTAGTATTGAATCAAACCTCCCATCAACTGGCTTAGACTCCTGGAGCTAGATTCACAACACTTTGCACTGTCACAAGCCAGTTTGCACTGTTTAAACTGGTTTGCCCCAATGTGATATTCAAAAAAAGCCCAGTTTGCACTCACAAGCTGGGTTTGCAATAGAGCAAAAGATTTGGAGGGGCCACAGTGCAAATGGGGGCTGACATGGGCATAGCCCTATTCACCAAAGATTTTCTCCACACAAGGGCAATTTGTGAGACACCATTGCATGGAGAAAATACCGATTGAAACCTAGTGGTATTCTTGTGCAACCCTAGTGGCTGGTCGGAAGTACTGCCTGTCACAATAAAGGTGAAAGTTTCCTGGTGGTCTAGTGGTCCCTCTGTTTCTGATCACCATTCCTTTAATAAAAATAATAATCCTTGGTAGTCTAGTGGTCTCTCCCCACTCCCTGATCCCCAATTGTGATCCTGGTTATAAAAAACAAGAGTATACATGGTAGTCTAGTGGTCATGCTCCCCTCCTCGATCCCTGTCATGGTTCTCATTGTAAAAACAAGACTATCCCTGGTAGTCTAGTGGTCCCTCCCTCCTCAATCCCCAATCATGGTCCCAACTGTAAAAGCAAGACTATCCCTGGTAGTCTAGCCACCCTCACCCTCTCCGATCCCCAATCGTGGTCCCCATTGCAAAAAGAAAAAGACTATCCCTGGTAGTCTAGTGGTCCCACCCTTCCCCGGTCTCTGATCGCCATCCCCATATATTTAAAAAATATCCCCAGGCAGTCTATTAGTTCCACCCTCCTGGTCTCCTGTCACCCTCCAGACCATACAAAATAATTCCCTGGCAGTTCAGTGGTTCTCTTCTGACCCAACACCCACCCAATAAATAGATGTATGTTTGTCATTACTGTAGTTGAGACAGACAGCAGCCACAGCATCTTCAAAGTAAGGCAGTGATTTAATAGTACACTGAACTGAATTCTTAATTTTGAGGCCTGTATAATTAATTAGACATCAGTGTTTTGGTTTCTGTTTTGGGGCTGACTTTACTTAGTGTAACTTTTATTTGTCAGGAGGAAATCTAGCTGGGAGACTATTTGCATTCATTTATGACTAGACCTGTTACTTAAACTCTGTGAAATAGGTATCTGAAAGGAAAAAAGGCACTCACTGGGTGGTGGGTCAGAGTTGTAGTTGATTGTTTCTGGAGGGCACAAACTCAGTCCCGCCACCCACCCTGCCCTTACCCCACCCACCCAAAGTGCATCATTTCTTATATCAGGAGTTCTGACATCGCTCCCAAAAAATGCAAAGGATATACATCTGTTCATATCCTTAACAGCACACTGAATAGTAAACACAATCACACGCACTAAAAAAAATCTTAAACAGGAAGGGAGACAGAGATGTGGGAGTAGTGCAATGCACTGGCTGTGGAGCAACAGTCTTCTGGGAGACATTCTGGAGGCTGTGTTACTGCCCTATTTGCAGGCACCTCTCTCATCTGAGGGAGGAGGTTGCCCATC
This sequence comes from Neoceratodus forsteri, assembly GCA_016271365.2. Taxonomy (NCBI): domain Eukaryota; kingdom Metazoa; phylum Chordata; order Ceratodontiformes; family Ceratodontidae; genus Neoceratodus; species Neoceratodus forsteri. The sequence continues at coordinate 1,793,668,418 of CM057455.1, read as the reverse complement.
TCCATGCTGGATCTGGCGAGGATTTGGGAAACCTCCTCTCACCCAGGGACCACCCAGGCCATCACCACTGTCTCAGAGGTTGCCAAAAAGAGGAGCAGTTGGACCACGGTGCACTTAGGAGGGTGAGGAGGTGGAACAGAGGCATCCCTCCAGTTGTGCCTGTCCACAATTCATTCGCCATTCTGGTGGAGCATGTTTCTCTATGAAGGCACCGCAATGGAGACCAAGGAAGATGCTGGGATCCTCCACAAAGGAGACCCACAGGAGGGTGGCATAGGACCCCACTGGGGAAGGAAACAACTTCTGGTGGGGGACTCAATCATTATGATGGTAGAACTGGGGGAGGAAAGAGAGGTAATGTGCCTGCCTGGTGCCATGGCTTGGAGGGACAGGAAGTGAATTCTTAGGATCATGTGAGCAGCTGCATGGAGAGGGAGCTGGATGTCATTGTCCACCTAGGGACAAATGACCTGGCTGGGAATGAGATCAGAGCAGTGCAGAAGGGGTTTGTGGAGTTGGGAAGGGGTCTTAGACAAGTAGCATGCATGGTAACTTTCTCAAGTGCTGCCTGTCTATGACATGGGTGAGGCTAGGGCACTCTGCACCATGAGATTCAATGACTGGTTGAAAAACTGGTGTGGAGCTCGGGAGTTGGCTTCATTGGGGACTGGGGTCCACCTGGAGGGATGCAGGCCTATACTGGTATGATGGTCAGCATCTGTCTGGGAGGAGAACCAGGATCCTAGGTGATAGATTTAAATGCTTCATTGGCAAGCACTTAAACTAGCAGGGAAATCCCAGACCCCCTCCCTACAAAACAGGGTAGTTAGTGAAGTAGACACAAAGGTAGAGAAGTTGAGAGGGAGCAGGATAGGGTAAATCCAGAAAAGGCAAAGGCAGTAAGGACAGGGAAGGGCCTAAAAGGGTAAGGCCATCAAAAATGGAGGGCGATGAGTACCAGTACCCTTAGTCTGTGTACAAGCTCCTGAACTAGTGGCCTGATGGAAAAGGGACACCTGGATATCATGGCAGTCACAGAAAATGGTACACAGAGAACCATGACTGGGATGTTAGCATACCAGGGTACACAATCTACAGGAGGGACAGGGAGGGTAAAGAAGAGGAGGAGTAGCTCTCTACACAAGGGAAGGAATCAAAGCAATAGAACTAAAGGGTAAACAGGGAGGGAGGAGGCACTGTGGGTCACTCTGGAGACAGGAAATGGTACCAAAATCTGCACAGGGATTGTTTACTGACTCCCATCTCAGGGGAGGCAATGGACAAGGAAATGACAGAAGGAATCCTTAAAATGTCACAAAAAGGAGAGCTATTGTTTATGGGGACCTGAATATGCAAGATGTAAACTGGAGCACCTTTACTGCAGCCACATCCAAGAGCAGGGTCATTCTCGATGCCCTATAGGGGCATGCCTCAGACAGCTAGTGTTGGAACCCACTCAAGAGGGATCCAATTTTAGACCTGGGACTCTCAAACAGGGATGGAGAGAGGATATCAGATTTAGAAGTAGTGGTAGCCATCTGGGAACAAGTGACCACCAAACAGTGTGGTTCACAATAAACACAGCTATAGAGTCAGTCATACAAAACAAGGGAGTTGGACTTCAGTAGGGCTGACTTTGTCAAAATTGGAGAGTGCCTCAGAAAAGCTCTAGCAAACAGGCAAGAAGAAGGGGTGGAAGGACAATGGGGCAAATAAAACTGCCATCACAGAGGCAACAAGCCTTTGTGTAAAGCAAATCAGCAAAACAAAATGAAGGAAAAAGCCACTATGGTTCTCAAAGAGGTGACAGGAAGGTTAAGGAGAAAATAATAGCATTCTGGAAATATAAGGAAACACTGAAGGAGCAGGACAGAGAACTATATCAGTTAAAGAAGAAGGGGCAGAGAAGGCAGTCAGAATAGCAAAGGCCCAAACTGAGGAAAAGATAGCCAACTCTGTTAAGAAGGGGCAAAACCTTTAAAGGTAAATTAAGGAGTGAAGAAAGACCAAGGGAGGGATACTGAGGCTAATAAAGAGGAGGGAATGTGGGCAAAGGGTGATAGTGAAAAGTAGGGATACTGAATGAATACTTCTGCTCAGTATTCACAAAAAGGAGGGGAGGTACCTAAACCAAACAGTAGAAACACTCTGGATAGGGGCATTGATACCAGTCCATTTACAGAAGAAAAGGGTTCTGAAAGAACTCTTAAAACTGAAGGTGGACAAAGCAATGGGGCCTGATGGGATTCACCCAGAATTCTAAAGAACTAAGGGAGAACTAGTGACGCCACTGACTACCCGCTTGAACAAATCATGGAGGATGGGGTGGTACCTGAGGACTGGAGGAGGGCAGATGTGATTCCACTTCACAAAAGCAGGAGCAAGGTAGTGGCAGAAAACTACAGATCTGTTAGTTTGACCTCAGTAATAGGTAAAATGATAGAATCACTTCTGAAGGAATGAATTGTTGAGTACCTAGAGGCTGAAGGGCCAGAACCCAAGGCAGCATGGATTCACAGCGGAAGGTCGGTCAGACTAATCTATTAGATTTCTTGACTGGGTGACCAAAATAGTAGACCAGGAAAGGCCATGTGACATGACCTACCTAGATTTTAGGAAGGATTTGACACAGTTCCACACAAAGATTAATAAACAAGTTAACCAGCCTTGGATTGGGTCCCAAGGTGATAGCCTGGGTAAAACATTGGCTGGACAACAGAACACAGAGGGTAATAGTAAACGGAGTCCACTCTGGAGAAAGGGGTTACTAGCGGGTACCACAGGGTTCAGTACTGGGACTGTTCCTTTTTAATGTCTAGAAGTGACATTGTGGAGGGACTGGAAGGAAAAGCATGTCTCCTTGCATACAACACAAAGATCTGAAACAGGGTTGATACACAAGGTGGAGTGGAAAGGATGAGAAGGATTTGGCAGCGTTGGAGGAATGGTCAAATGTATGGCAGCTTAGATTCAATGCAAGAAGTACAAAGTAATGCACCTGGGAAACAAAAACCCAGGGAAGAGTACACAGTAGGGGTGAGATACTAACAACAAAATGGAGCGGGACCTGTGGGTAGTCATATCAGATGACATAAAGGTGGGCAAGCAATGTGAGAAGGCAGTAGGGAGGGCTAGGGAATACTGGGATGCATAAGAAGAGGCATCACCAGTAGAAAACAGGAAGTTGTTATCCCTCTGTACAGACAGTTGGTGAGACCCCATCTGGAGCACTGCATGCAGTTCTGGAGACCCCATCTCCACAAGGACATAGAAAGGATGGAGAGGCTGTCCAGAGGAGGACAACTAAAATAGTGCAGGGTCTGCACCAGAAGCCATACTGAAGAGAGACAGAAGGAGCTTAATATGTATACCCTCAAGGAAAGGAGGGAGAGGGGGGACATGGTAGAAACTTTCAACACCTCAAGGGAATCAACAAAGTCCAAGAGGGTAGTATTTTTCAGAAAAGAGATGTGCAAGAACAAGGATGCACAATTTGAAGATAGAGGAGGATGGCTCAGAGGTAATGTGAGGAAGTATATTTTCATGGAGAGGTTGTGGATGCATGGAATGGCCTTCTGAGGAGGTCGTGGACTTCAAAACTGTGGGGAGTTCAAGAACGCATGGGACAGACATAAGGGCAATTCTAGTGGGGTAGGAGGAAGTAAGCTGTTGGTTAACTAGGATCTGCAGCTTATCCATTAGGTAGGGAAATGGGTAGACTAGGTGGGCCAAGCGGTCCTTATCTGCTGTCAAATTCTATGTTTCTATGTGTCCAGTGTACTCACCCTACTCCCATGAACAATAAATAAATAATCCCTTGTCCTGGTGGTCAGTGGATCCCTGCCCTCCCATCACAAGCTTGACCACCACCCTCTCCCTCTCCCATCCCCAAACCCAGTTGGTGACCAGCACAGCCCTCCTCTTCACCACCACAGCTGACCACATGGACTGAACTGTGAATAAGTGAGTACTGTGTGCCAGCCGTGGAAGTGAGAGGAGGGCTGTGCCAGTTGTTGGTTGGATTTGGGGATGGGGGTGGGAGCAGGGTGGTAGACCAATGTCTGCCAGAGTGGGAGGGTGGGGGGTCCACTAGACCACCACAGGACATGGGATGTTTTCCCCACGGTCCACAGGAGCAGTGGGTGAGGTACACTGGACAACAATGACAAATATACATCTATTTATTGGGAGGATGTTCAGGTGGGGAGGGACCACTGGACTGCCAGGGAATGAATTTGTATGATCGGACGGCTACCAGAGATTGGAGAGGAGTTTGGACCAATAGACTACAAGGGGATTTTTAAACCTATAAGGATGGCGATCAGAGATAGGGGCGTTACTTGCAAGACCTCCACGGGTCATACCACCCATCCCATTCCCTCCAGTCAGCTAGTGAGGGCCTCCTGGTGATTCCAAGGGTCTGTCTTAAATCATCAGGGGCTAGGGCATTTTCATTAATGACCCGACACTGGGGAATTCACTGCCTGGTGTGATTAGGGGAGCCCCATTTTTAAATGCCTTCAAAGGGAGCTAAAGACATTCCTAATTAGAAAAGCATTTCCTCCAGCTGATGTTTATTTAATTTAAGTAATTCAAATATGGTATTTTACATATTTTACTGTTGATATGTAACTTACTCTACTTGTACAGCACCTTGAATCAAAATGAAATTGGGCACTATATTAAATAAATAAATAATTGAAATGAATGAAATAAAATGAGGTTGGGACCACAAGACTACCAGGGACAGTCTTTTTTGCAATGGGGACTGTGATGGGGATGGAGAGAGAGGGAAGGACCACTAGACTACCAGGGATAGTCTTTTTTACAACAGGGACTGTGATCAGTGAGAGACCACTAGACTACCAGTGATGGTCTTGTTTTTGCAATGGGGACTGCGATCAGGAGGGGCTACTGACTTGGAATGAATGAAATGAAATAAAATGAGGGTGGGACCACTAGACTACCAGGGATAGTCTTTTTTTGCAATGGGACTGTGATCGCGGATCGGAGAGGGGAGGGGCCACTAGACTACCAGAGATAGTCTTTTTACAACAGGGCCTGTGATCAGGAGGGATCACTAGACTACCAGTGATAGTCTTATTTTTGCAATGGGGACTGCAATTAGGAGGCTCCTAGACTTGCAATGAATGAAATAAAATGAGGTGGGACCACTAGACTACCAAGGATAGTGTTTTTTTGCAATGGGGACTGTGATTGGGGATCAGAGAGGGGCGGGACCACTAGACCACCAGGAGTAGTCTTTTTACAACAGGAACCGTGATCAGGGAGGGCCACTAGACTACCAGTGATAGTCTTGTTTTTACAATGGGGACTGAGATCAGGGAGGGCTACTAGGCTACCAGGGATAGTCTTGTCTTTTATAGCAGGGACCTTTATCGGGAGGGGATCAACCACTAGACTACCAGGGATAGTCTTGTTTTTGCAATGTGGATCATGATCGGGAGGGAGGGACCACTGGACTATCAGGAATCTTGTGTTTTACAAGAAGGACCACAATTAGGGATCGGGGAGGGACCACTGGACTGACAGGGTCATTTACTTATTACGAGAGATGGCAATTGGTGGACTTGGGCCACTAACACCACAGACTGTGGCTGCATAGGGCATGGGCTGGAGGGGTGCACTAAGCCACCCACAGACCTTGCAAATGAACCCATAATGGGCATGCAAATAGCCACCTAGTACCATGCATGCCCAGTAGGCTCAATGGGCCCTTTTCATTTTATTTGGCTCTCTCAGTTGTTTTATTTGGCTGTCTCAGCCATTTTTTCATTGTTTTTTCGTTTTGTTCGTTCCAGGCTAGTGAGGGCTGGAAAGTGAGTTAATCAGAGTTTTAATTGGAGTGATACTGGGACAGCCGTGATCGACTCCGTAGTGTGCACTGGGGCTGTTTGATTCTGTCCTGTTACCTCCTGAAGAAAGATGTTTTATGTTGTGCTTCAGTGCTGTTTTTTTAGCACTCTATTGTCTTGGATTACCTGGATTACTGAGATTATCTGGAGGCGACCTGTTGTTTTTGTTAAAGCCCTGATTCTGCTTGGACTGACTGGAAATCGAGCTGAGTTGTTACTGAGGAACTTGAGAAGAGGAGGTGATTGTTCTGCTACTGACTGCAGTGACCGGTTCAGTGAAAGAAGATCATTGTATTATCAAAAGTCCTGGATGGTGCTCTGGACCATGATGTTGGATTAATTTTTGTGGAAGTTATCAGGTGGTCTCAGCCCTGTGGGTGTCCAGTGGCCAAGGCTTGTGGTTGCATGGGGATCTGGTTTGCTTTTAGCTGGGTAGCGGCTGACCGAGCTGATGGTCCCTTCAGCTTCCTGGGCGTCAACTGCTGGGTCGGTACCATCGGGGGTCTGTAGTGGCAGCTATGGGTAATTTGGTCATGGTCCCTTTGCATGGGATTTGGGTCATGTTTCTGCATCATCCTGGAGTGCGAGAGAGGATTCATGTCTCTTATCTGCCATGGTCAGACCTTTTAATTTTTATTCTGCTGTCATAGAAATTTGGAAGGCAGTGAGGGTGCCTATTTGTCTGGTCAGACTTCCCATGTAGTGAGAGAACCTGGGGACTGAATATCATCTGCAACAGAAATATTATTTTGGTTCTTCAGGTAGTAAGAGTACCTGTACTTTGTTGGTTGCCTCAGGCTGTGAGGAGGCCTCAGGGCTGATGACATTTATTCAAACTTATTTAATATTATTAGACTTGAGTTATAGTTCAATAATTTTATCATTTATTTCATGTCCTGGACTCTGAAAATGAATTATTCACACTGGACTGATTAATTTGTATTATGACTGGTTTTTAATGTTTTATTGTTTCATTAGTGTTATTAAGTAGTAATTTGTGGGGTTGTTGATCTGGGTGTTGGTATTTTGGGGTTTTTGGTGGTATCTTTTCTTATTGGGGTTATTATGTTTAAGTTACCTCCCAATTGTGAGAGAGATTGGTAGGGTGTGTTATTATTATTATTATTTTGTAATTTGTTTTAGTTATTTGTAATGAGTGATGGAGTGCTGTTTGGGTTACCAAAATGTGTTGGAGACCTGCCCCCATTTGTCACGCGCTATTCATCCTCTGCCCTTCATGCTCTCCTCCCTTCCCCCACTTCAGTTTACAATGTACTAGCGCTGTGGGGCACTGAGTATTGTGTGTAGAGGTGGGAGGAGGGCGTGGGTTGTGAACAGTGGAGGATGAATGAGGGGGCCACCACACTGGGGTAGTGAGATCCAGAAGATGCCCTGGGGTGAAATGGAATCTGGAACGTGGTCCACCATGTCTGGTTTCCATGCCCAAGGGCACTATCAATTGTGGTAGGCCGATGGTCTGGGCAGCCTGAGAAGTTTATTCAACTCGGTGGTGTTATGCAATGCTAGGTCCATTAAAAACAAAACTGCAATTATTGCAGATCTTGTTAAATCAGTGTACCTGGCTTGCATCACTGAGACCTGGCTGGATGAAAACTCTGGGCCCAGTTATGGAGGCTACAATTCTGGCTGGGTCCTTGTGATACACCGCCTGAGATTGGATCGCAGGGGGTGAGGGGGGGTAGGTCTCTTTCAAGACAGAACTTAACCTCACTGAATGTGCCAGTTGGGAGACTTGAGTCATTTGAGTATACTGTAGTAGCAGGTGTAGGTTGTCAGATCGCTCTTATCTACCGTCCACCAGGAGATGAGAAGTGATTCCTTCAGGAAGTCGCGGACTTGTCATTGACATGGCATTTGAGTTGCTGAGGCTAATGTTCCTGGGCAATTTCAACACCTGGACTGACGACGAACTGTCCCAGTTTGGTCAGCACATCCTCAGTTGATGATATCTCTGGGCCTTACACAGATAGTTACCACTGCTATGCATAGTCACGGTCACTCTCTTGACTTATTCTTCCTCCTGGGATTGAGGCCTCCAACTTGGGGTGGAACCAGTTGGATGGTCTGATCACTACACCGCTGGGTTTAGTTTTAGCACCCCCACGTAGGCCTACCCCTGTGGAGATGACTAGGTACCGCCTTCGAGATATAAGCCTCAGGGCCTAACGCCTGTACTAGATCTCTCATCCCTCTCAGAGGCAAACAGTGACCCAGAGACCCTCATGATGGCTTATAATTTGGCCATTGTGGTGGCCCTGGATATCATTGCTCCTGTCCATGTTCGTTCTCTCTCCTTCGCCTCGATCCCCATGGTTTGATGGGACTTTGAGGAGATGTGGCAACTAAGACAAAGGTTAGAGTGTTGCTGGCAGAAAACCACCCTTGATGCCACCACCTTAGATTGATGGACCATAATCAAGTCTATCAATCTGCAATCACTCATAAGAAGGCAGAGTTCCTATCCGGGGAGATTGCGGCTGCTCAAAACTGACCAGTTCAGCTGTTCCGAACTGTGGACAGACTGTGCTACCAGCCTGTCTACAAGTCCGGAAAGCTTTTGCAAGAAGAGTGTGACGAGCTTGCTCGATTCTTTTGCGACTAAGATGGCTGACATCAGGGCGGCACTCCATTCAGCACACTCTATGGGTGTTGCTGTGGGATCAACGCAGGGCCACTGTCCTCGGTTTTCTTGGAGTACCTTTGACTGGCTAGCTTTCATGGATGTCATGGATTGTCCAGAGTGTGCACCCTACATGCTGTAGTTTGAATCTGGGACATGCTTCCCTGATTTTGGGTTGTATCGATTCTATCGGTCCAGTCCTAGCTGGATAGTCTGGTGCTCCTTGGAGAAAGGTGAGCTCAAGCTACGCCTGGTGGTGACACCACTCTTGAAGAAAGCTTCTTGGACCCAGACCACCTTTGCAAACTACAGACCAATCTCTATCCTCCCTTTTTAGGAAGGTGATTGAGAAAGTAGTGGCCACTCAGTTGAAGGACCATTTGACCATCCATGACATCAATGAACCTCTCCAGTCTGGATTTCGAAAGAAGCATAGTACTGAGACAGTGCTGGTTTGGGTGCACAATGATCTCCTGATGGCTAGAGATCGGAGGAGCCATTCTATTCTGGTTCTCCTAGATCTCTCATCAGTGTTTGACACTGTGGACCATGGGGTTCTGCTTGATCATCTTGTCAGGTACAGTCCTCATGTGGTTTATATCATTCTCTCATGGAAGATCTCAGAGAGTGGTATCTGGGGTTTATTCCTCAGATCCAGTTTCTCTATCATGTGGGTTCCTCAGGGCTTGGTGCTGTCCCCATGTTGTTAGCAGTGTATATGTTGCCCTCGGAGACATTGTAAGAAGGTATGGGCTGAGGTTTCACTGCTATGCTGATGATACCCAGCTCTACCTTTCTTTGCACCCGACCAGGATGGAGCTGTCTCAGTCTTTAATAGCTGCCTTACTGAAATCCAGGAGTGGATGGATGCCAGTTGGTTGAAGTTGAACTCTGATAAGGCCGAGGTATTGGTTGCAGATCCAGGTCACCAGATAGGTGGGTTGGGTGTGGGTTCACCCTCTGAACTTTTCTTGGGGGCATGTCACTCCTGACTTCTGAATGGGTGCGAAACCTAAAGATAATTTTTGACGAGGGCTGACCCTGCATTTGCAGGTGTTGGCGTTGTCAAATCCTCATTTACCATCTGAGGAACATCTCCAGGATTAAGCACCTTATTCTGTCCAGTGACCTTCCTACTCTGATACATGCCTTTGTAACCTGGCATTTAGATTATTGCAACTTCTGTACCTAGGGCTATCAGGGTGGAAATCCATCACTTGCAGCTAGTGCAGAACATGGCAGCCCGCTTTTGGGGATCATCTCAGTCCTGTCATATTTTGCGGTGCTGCATGGACTGCACTGGCTGCCAGTTCAGTGGCCGGATCACCTTTAAAGTCAGTCTTCTAACTTTTAAAGCCCTACAGGACTTGGCCCGGACAACCTGAAAGAGCTTCTGGTCCCTTATTGCCCTGGGCGATTGCTCCGCTCAGCCAACGAGGGGTTGCTAGAGAGTCCAAAGGGTGTGTTTGAAATCCACTGGGGCTAGAGTATTTGTGCACGCCACCCCTACCTTTGGAACTCTCTTCCTGTCGGTTACATGAGTGCACGACTATGGAAGGATTTTAAGCAGGCATTACAAAGTTTCCTATGGTACCAAGCTTTTGGTGACTAACTAATGAATGATACCAGTCTTATATACTTTTGCTGCTGAGATGTTTGTTTTGTTTATTTTGTGATTTTAATATTGTTAAGGCACCTTGGTTTTGAAAGGTACCATACAAATAAAGTTTATTATTATTACTATTATTATTATTATTGCATGACTGCTTTCTGAATTACAAATAGAGCACTAGCTCTATTCATTGTGGGGCCATTTCAGGAAAGCAGGTCAGGGCTAGCATACTTGAGGAGTTAGAGGATAATGATAATGTGGTTACTGTTGCCTCTACCTACCCTTATTCACAGTTGGATAGCGCCCTACGCTGTTGCATCTGTGAATAGAATTTTTACCACCTGGGCAATCGCAGTGCAACGCAACGAACTTTGCATAGCACTTTGTGCTGTTTTGTGAATCCTGCCCTGGAATTTCCTCACGGCTGTACAGAAAGTATTATATGGTTAGAAGACAGCATTTCATTTTTATATGCCAACAAATGTGGAACATTAAGAAACTGTAATATTGCCTTACCTTTGGAGGCAGCTTGGTATGAAGCAGGAGGTCGTAGGTTAAATACGACAGGCTCCCTGTAGGCTTCAGAACTTCCAGCTGTAAATCTGTAGAGAAATAGGACTTTATGGAGAAAGAGTTACCTGTGTCAAGTGGGCTATCCTGGGAATACAACTGTGTAAAACAAAACATAGTAATGTGTGCCTAAGATATGATCTTGAGAGCCATGATGCTGATGGGCTACAAAGGGGTTCTCAATCTTTCTGACAGTGAGGGACCCTGATTATAGGCACTTTTACATGGAATGCACATTCTGTGATGGTGCTTTGTTCCACTGGGACTGTTGCAGACAGATTGCCTTTACATGCAGTGCTCTGTATCCTATGGCGGTACAGATACACTGCAATGTTATGCTTTTTGTGCCGTGTACGGTGATCCGCTCCAAAAAGTCAAGAGAACACACAATTTCCTGTTGTTCTGGCACCAAAATGAGCAAAAGAGCACTATTATATGGCCAGATAGAATGGAACAAAACTCTGCAAACCCAGGAAAGCAAGAAACATGGAATTACGAAAGTTCGTTCTCTTGCTGAACCGGTCATTTGTACATGGTGAAAAGGAAACCCTGCAGTTGATGTATATCTGATTGTGATACAGATCTCTGCATGTAAAGATGCTATTTGACTACATGTCTGAAGACCCCCGCTCATGACCAGATGTGCCTGATGGCCTATGACCCCATGATCCCATGATCAGACTTTTCCGAGGGCTCTTCTCCTCAAGCAGAGTTTAATTTCTATTAGTTTTCACTTTATTCAGTACTAAATAGGAATAAAATGTCATAGTAGATGTACAAGATTTGTAAATATTAAAATGTAATGGGATATTTGCATTTGCTTTTTGTGTCTTGCTTGCTGGGGATCTCTGAGTAAAGCCTCACAGACACTCTGGAGAGTATGGCACTTAGGCTGAGAACACTGGGCTACAAACAACTTCATAGTAATGGTGCCTGGCTTTCATTTTGGCAGGCTCATTCTTAGAACCCCTTTCTCATAGCATATAACGGTTTGTAGGGATTTTGCATACATTTGTCTGTTCATAAAGTTGTTTACCATTTTTTTTCTGCAGAACCAGTTCTCTGCAGCAATATTGAAGCTATATTTCATAGAATGCCTGAAAATGGATTTTACTTGTAATTAAACTGATGATTTAAGGTGACCTTGCTGTAAGTTGTTGGAATTTGCCCTTTGGCTGCATTTGTATAATCATAATGTCTATGTTCACTAGAAAAAATGTTTACTTAAACATTTGTTTTTCCCAGTAGGAATGAAATCAGACAGATTCAAGCCTGTGCAAATTATGAGCCATTAACTGTTTTATTATAGACAATTGGGCACACTGTCAGGGTGACTTTCATCTTTTACATGCCTTATAGGCATATGCTTGGCAGTGTGGCAAGCTTCGCTGTTAGTCTTTCCAATAAATTATGATTTCTAGCCCCTACAAAGTTACTAATGAAGAAATAAAACAGTATTTAGATGAAGTCATTATGCTGCATTTTAATTAGAAAAATATTTTCTAATTAGTTACATTTGGGCACCCCTGCAGTATCCCCGGGTGGCCTGCGAAAGAGAAGGCCTCCTGTTGACTTCTCCCTGGGTGGCCAAGAAGTGAAAGACTTCAAGGAAAATGCAGGCTCCTGTTTGTTTTTAGTTCAGGCTTCAAAGACGTCCAGCCTTCCATAAGTTGAAGATGATGTAAAGAAAAGGAAAGAAAAAAAAAGTTGTGGGACAATATTTGTACTTTATTTATCCCGAACTTTATAGCTTACCCTTTGGTATTCTCAATGCTGCAAGCCAGTGATGCTTGTAGGGGGATGGAGGCATATTTCACTTTGCACCATGGACCATTCATATTTAAATAAGTGGTGCTTGAAGGCTTTTGGCTTTTTAGAGGCAGGCATTAGAAATCTAAATACAATGATGCGTTCACACGAGGGTTGTAAATACTGCACCAGAGTTTCATGGCTGCATACACATAGATGTTGATGCGCCTATACTGGGACACAGTCCAAGCCATGTGCTGTACATACTCTGCCTAGAACAGCTGTCCTTCACTGCTGTGTGGGATGAAGTTGTGGTTTAGGGTTTTTAAACGAAAGTATAAAATTGTAACACAAACTTTGTTAGCACACAGATGCTATCTGCATCTTCGGTCCTGAGTTAACTCAGTCACGCTCTCCTAGCTCTCTGTTTCTGCTTGGCAGGACAGCAAACACGGTCAAAATAAAAGTGTAGTTTACAGTACACATCTGCCTATAAATCTGGACATTCTATCTATCTATCTATCTATCTATCTATCTATCTATCTATCTATCTATCTATCTATCTATTTATCTGTCTATCTATCTATCTATCATTTGTCTATCTATCTATGTGTCTGTCTGTCTGTCTGTCTGTCTGTCTGTCTATCTATCTATCTATCTATCTATCTATCTATCTATCTGTATACAACAGGATGAAACATCCAGCAATCTGATTCTCTGTAAACTATCATATGATGCCTGATTGTTTTAGCATAACAGGATAGTTCAGAGCTTGCAGCTAATTATTCACTATTTTTAATCTCATTCAGCTCAAGGAGACAACTTTGAATAAGACTAAACATAGAACGTTTTGACTCATATATATGTTACAAGAGGAATGAGTTAATACTGTTTGATTCTTGCAGTAACATCCTCTGAGGTACCCAGTCATGCAGAAGTATACAGACTTCTTAGGCGGTTAATGGAATTCTGCTTCACCATGCCTCATAACACACCCATGGATGTGTCTGTATAGTGCAGCACAACAGGATGCTTTGTTTGGTGCTATTGCTTAAATATAAAAGAGGGGATATTGCATGGCCTAAGTTAAAATGCATGATTGGTTTTGTCATGTACTTTTAAACTCTGTGACCTATGGAACAAGTAGTGTAGTGAAATGAAACCATGAGCTTAGGCTAAGAATGTATAAAGACTATACAGAAATAAAACATTTATTTTAACTGAGGTCATACAATATCACATGTATATGATGTGTACAGTAGGTTGTACAGTGATGTGAGGCGTGTTTTATTGAGTGTCTCAATTTGAGAGACTCAATAAAACTGCTCATAAAAAGAGCAAGTATGAGGACAGAGCGATAAGGACATTTAGAGCGAGTAGAGCAGGAAGCTGCACTCAGTCAGACAGTATATCTTGATTTGTGTGACCAAGTCTTGCTGAGCTGGCTGTTTGGGGTAGTGGCTTGAGCCACCACCTGTGGAGCTCAAGGTCCTGGTGCAGGAAGATTTTTGCCCTTGGTCTATTGTTGTCTAAATCCACCCCCCATGAGTTAAGAATCATTTAAGGGTGCGGGGGTGGGAAAATACAACCCTCTGCATATAAGATTGCTTTTATGTCTGCTAGCAGGAATTTATTGTGACCATTGCTGTTTGTGGCAGTGGCCCTTATGTTGCTAAGCTGCGATGTGTTCGGGCATTTTTAGTCGCTATTATTGGTCTGGGCGACTAAAAAACTCACCCAGATCACATAAAACAGTACAGTAGTATACAAATAACATGCTAATGGCATACTGTAAAATGTTTTATTTATTTAAAATTTGGTGACCGAGTAAGACATACTGAGCTGAAACTTATCTCCAGGCATGACCTGGAGGAATGGTTACAAGGGGAGGAAGGTCAAAGGTGGGGAGGACCCAGGTGAATATTACTGTAAAACAAATATAGGAAGAAAACATAACCAGATACAACAAATTAGATGGTATAAGTCAAGAAGATATGCAGCTGACTTACTTCATGAGCTCCTGAGATTTATTTGTTTAGTTATTGAATTTTGTTAACTGGTTGGGCTCATTGATACTAAAAGTCCTTTTTCAGGGGCAATCTGGAATTTATTACATAGATGCATTTCAGAAATATACAGAGTCAAGAACAAAAATATCAAGTATTCGCAATATTCACATGGGTACAAGAATTAGCAGACAGAAGTATATTAAAACACGAAAGCAAAAACCATAAACATCAAATCAAGTCAAGACAAATAGCTCTATAAGCATACAATAGTTCACGGCATCATTGGGTATTTATTTATTTGGATATTCGGATACAACCTTTGAGTATGTAGTCTTTACAAAGGTTCCACATCAGGACGAGAAACAGAGCGACATCACAAAACATAACAATTCTTACAGTAGATTAGAATACAGGCAAAAACTAATTACATGAATCATAGACAATTGACTTACAACAGGAGTAAATAACCACTGTGAGATGTACCAACATAGCTTCCCAGAAGGGCTTATCAAAGTAGAAGTTGTAAAAAGAGGGGTAGGGAGAGATTATTGAGTGAGGAAAGTGGAAGAAGAGGAGAGGTAGGGGGTGTTGGCAGGAGGGGGCTGGGGAGTGTAGGGAAAGAACATAAGGTGCAGGTAAGGAGAGAAGGAGAAATGTTGGTGGAGGTCACCAGGTGCAATTTGACAGTATGACTGGCTAGTGGGAGGATGAGTGACTAGTGGATGCTGTTGGGTGGCGGAGGCCAGGGAAGGGGGATGAAGTCCAGGGTAAAATTCCAGGAGGATTAGTCGGATAGTTGAGTATGGACCAAATATGGAGCACGGTATGGAACAAGGATGCAGTATGAGCAGAAGTTTTAGATCAATGATTACAGGAACGCTGACTATGTTCAGGTAGAAATACCTTTCAAGTGAGGAGCAGTTTTGGAGGGTTTCTGGGAGGATGTTTCACAGGATGGGGTTGAGGTGGCGAAGGATCTCTTCTTCTTCCCCACACTGGACCTCACCCTAGGGATCTTTAGTAGGGTACTACTTGAGTACTTGAGTGCCCTCCTTAGGGGTTTGGGAATCAGGAAATCCTGGAGGCAAGGGGTAGGACCCTTGACGGATTCATATTCAAGGCAAAGGAGGAGATACTCCAGTCTGACTTCCAAAGAAGGCCAGCTTGTGGTGCAGAAAACATTGCAGTGATGCTCCTTTGATGGGGCACCAGAGGCAAATTGACTAATCTTATTATAGAGAAATTTGAGATTGTTAAATTTCAAGCACCTCAAGGTCTGGAGAATAGGGCGTTATACTGTAGGAGTCAGAACACAGTACTGTTGGCAAGAACTAGCTGAGATTCCTTAGATAGGTAGTTACCTATGTGGTAGAGAAACCCAATTTTCTGATGCAAGGATTTTGAAATATGATCAGCGAGGGCTCTGAGAGTAACTTTCTGGTTGAAGTATACCCCAAGATATTTAGTAGCCTCTACCACCTTAGTATGGTCTCCTCTGATGTGGTTAGGTTAGTGGGTACTGCCTTGCTATACCTAGGTTCTAAGCCAGGCAAGATAACCTTGGTCTTTTGGTATTCAGGACCACATTATTGGAACAGAACCACCTTTGGGTGCCAGGAGTCACTGCCAATCAGCTGATAAGGTTGACATCAATAGAACATCTGTAGAGTACAGCATCATCAGCATAAAGCAGTAAGCTAGCTATCCACAATTACCAGGCATATCACTGCAAAGGAGGAAAGAGCATAGGATCCAAGTTGAAACCATGGGGACACCATCAGTAATGGGTCTTAACGTGGATTGCTACTCTTTCATTTAACTTTATGAGACCAGTTAGTCAGGTAAAGCAAGAACCACTGACAGGCAGAATATCAAGACCCAACCACCTCAGGTTTTCTAGCAGGAGGCCATGATTAACAAGGATGAAGGCTTTGGTGAGGTCTATAAAGACTGCACTAGTAATTTGCCTTGTGTCCATGGCATCCAAAATGTCTGTAGTCAGCCTAACTAGACTGTCTACTGGGTCCCTTTGTCATCGCTCTACTGCACATGTTAAAACTGCGCAACAGTAACAGCATGGGAAGAGAGAGAGGTGCAAAACCACAAAGGCTGTATGCGGTAGTGCATTCTCTCACTGTTCCCAGGCACAGGATAAGACATCTGCTAGGAGGAGGGTCCGGCAAGCAGTTGCCATGGCTCAACGGGATGAGCCACAGGCAGCAAGGAAGGCAGTGCATCTGTGGATCGGGTTCATTGCAGGTCCCAGACGCAAAACCATTTTTTGTTTTTCACACTTTGTGTAATATTAGTGTTAACCCCTCCACCAGAGTTAGTTATTTGAGTTGGGGTTTCGGGGTGCAGGGATGGAGCCCCTGTAAGACATACAGTATTGAGGTTGCAATATATCACACTGTATCGGCAGTGCAGTATATTGCTTCACTGTAATGTCTTGCCACATTATGACCGCATGCCACCAGAGCAGTGTCAGTTCTATGATGTTTCTGAAGCCATGCTGTCACTCAGTCATAAGGTGTTGCTGTTCAGGATACTCTTGGTACAGATTATATACTAATTTCTCTTGCATTTTGGCAAGGGACCAGAGGAGGGAGATGGAGCAGTAATTTTCCACAGGCTGTTTGAGGCCATCCTTGTGCACTTACTACAAGGGAATCTTCCAGTTTTCAAAGATTAGGATTACCTCTATTAGAGACTTGTTAAAGAGCATGACAGTGGGGAGGCAATTACAGGGTGGCTATTTTTAAAAACTTAGGTTCAAGTTTATCGAACCCCACTGATCCTCCTGCTCGGTAGTTTTAGGAGGATCTGATCCTCTTTCCTTGTCATCCTCAGAGAGTGGAATTTAGAGGTAGGTTCATTGCCTCAGGCTGTACAGGGGTGTCCAGAGGAGACCCAAATGAATTTTAAACCTATCCATGTCAGTGAAAAACTTGCTAAGACATTGGCAGAAGCCAGGGGTCACTAACTAACTTACCGTCAGCCAGTATGTCACATTCTGAAGGACTGGCACAACCCTTTAGGAGGGCATTAATGTGAAATAAAACCTCTAGGGGTTAGTCAACTTTTGTCTTGCAGGTGCCTTATGTATTTTGGCAGACTTAGGGTTACTCTTGCAAGCATTCCTGAGCTCCTGTATTTGTGCTAGTCAGACGTGAGACCAGTGATTAGCCTTTACCCTGATCTTCTGAAGGGGGCTTGTAAGTTGGCAGTGTAGAGAAAATTATTAATAAAGATGTCCAGGGAAGAGTCAATGTCAGGAAGAACTTTGACCGAGTTCCAAAGTATGCTTGAGCGGATGGTGAGAAAGGTGCACGAGCAAGCATCACAACTGCCTATCGTACCAAACAATGATAGAAATCAGAAATAAAAAACAAAACCATAAGCAACAGACAGCATAGAATACAAGATGCAAATAAATGCAGCAATCTGTATATATGGGACATACAATGACCGCTGTTAAAATATGCCATTTATTTCAGGAATGAGGGTGGGGATCATAACTCACGGGTGGCAAAGCTAGCGTGAGTTATGAAGGCCCCACCCCTCATGAATGGAAATGACTGGAATATTTTAACAGAGGTATCCCAAAGCAGTGGAGGAAATGACCTACTTACCAGATATTTTCTAAGTGTATTTATTCAGTGTTCTGCTAGCGTACAGGCAAGAGAGGTGACATCAATGTTTCGTGATCTGAGCCTCCTGTACACTTCTACAGGAAGTAATGCCTGCTATTCAATACATTAAAACATAAAAGCAGTTTTAAAAGCACTGTTTCTTTATCTGCATCATAATGTAACAAGATCCAACTTGTCCATTATTTTTTATAGATGCTGAGTATGAGTGAAGGAGTAATACTGCACTCATACATCATTAATTCATGTATTAAAGTTATTACTGGATTAGATTCAGTTTTATGCATTTATGACTGTGTATAATATAGTTGCTGCCAAATGAGTATAAAGTTCTGCACTGTTAGCCCACTTAATATTAAAAGCCATATCTGCAAACAAAAATCCTGTTTGAGGTTCAGATATACTGCCAATGCAAGCCCTTTTGCTTCTATAGTTTTCTCAATTTTGTAAAGTTCTTTGCTCTGTGAACAGACACCATCACTGCCTTAAAGGGAACAATCATGACCAAGGCCACACAGTCAAGTGTAGGGCTGGACCTAGAGCACACTTTTTACACAAAACATTTTGATTTACATGTTTACTTAGTATAGTAGACTAATCAGTAGTCTGATTAGTAATCAGACTAATTTTGCTTTGTTCTTTACAACAAATTCCTGAATCCCTGC
The DNA here is from genome assembly GCA_016271365.2 of Neoceratodus forsteri. NCBI lineage: Eukaryota > Metazoa > Chordata > Ceratodontiformes > Ceratodontidae > Neoceratodus > Neoceratodus forsteri. The sequence continues at coordinate 1,793,649,646 of CM057455.1, read as the reverse complement.
AGCTGACATCAGAGTAGTAGGCAGCAGGAAGATTCACTAGCCTGCAGTACATGCTAGAGCTTTTATAATCTCCAAGTAGATGTTTTCTGGGTTTGCTTTTCCCAGAGGGCCAAGTACTGTCCTCTGTGACTGTACATAGCCCAAGGAGGACAGCGGACCAGCAAACAAAAGATTAGAGCTTATATAAACTCTAACATGCACTGCAGGCTGTTGAATCTTTCACTGTTGCAATCTATTATACTACAGTAACAGTAAGTATACCAAAATGTTTTGCACAGCAAGTGCCCATTAGACCAGCCCCACACTCAAGTGTAGGGCCCCTTGGTAGTGACTGTTCCCTTTAAAATAAGTTCCTTAGCCATTCCACAGTTTACTGGCATATCTGCTGTAATGTGATACTCATTTGCTACTTGGATTCTTTTTGCTCTGTTTCCTTTGTATTTGTATTCTACAAAAATTATGTTCAATTATCATTGCTTAAGTTTGCTTTTTTGTAATGAGTCATGACTTTGTTCACCTTCAAAAACCTCACTGTGTAGTGTCTGTTATTAATTGACACTCTCCAGCCTTCAGCTTATGAAATTTTCATAATCCTGCAAGTTGTGTGACACCACAAAAATGTTTTCACACTTTGTAAATAGTTATCTTATTGCTTAAATTCCCATCTCAGGTATACCTATAAATCAAAAGTACCACCACTGTAAAGTGAATGCTATATAAAGTTTATTTATTCAATTACTCTGGCTAACCACTGGCCGGTCCTGGCCCTCGCTAAGCCTGAAGTGTAAACAATGCATTCGATTACTATTTGTGCTGCAAGATCAGCTAACAGTTTTAGTTCTGCCCAGTTAGAGCTTACCCGCTATAGCTGTGTTGCAGTCTTGGGGAAGGGGAGGGTATGTGTGTTAGCTCCCTGATACTGATCCCATTTATGGAATGCTCAGTTGCTAAGGCAACTTCCAGGGCACATTAAATCTGGCACGCATGTGCTCTAGTACAGACTTGGTAAATTACTGGCTCGATCTTAGCCTGTCACATCCTTGCAGAACACTGATTTCACCTGTAACATAAATTATACACTCAGGACCAATGCACTTTCTTTCACATTGTAGTTCCAACCTCTTGTACACTTTGAAGGGATAATTCATACTGCCAGCTTGAGATATTTTGTTGCTCTTCCTTAAAATGTTTGACAAATGTTGATTTTCATCTTCTTGCGTAATGTACTTTTGTGCTCATTGATTCGCTAATTTCCATTATAGTTTTCCTTCTATGCATCCTCTCACATGGGCACTTTATCATATAAATAACTTGCTTGATCTCGTAAGTGATAAATTGCTTGATTTCTACCTCCTTGTTTCTGAATGGGTTATGTTCACTTTTGGTCCTTCTAGTGTTGCTGCAATTCTGACAGTTTGATACATGGGTAGTTAGCTACAATCTGAGCACTTTCTGGGAAAAATCTAATCTCAGTATTTGGACATTTATGAAAGAAATATGTGACACTTTCACCCATGTTTCATAACATTTTGCCGATAAGATTGCCGACATTAGGTCTGAGATTTGCACGGATGCCCCAATGGGGCGGACAGTGATAGATGGAGGTGGCAGCTCCTCTGTCTGCCTGGGCTGACTTTGGCGGCGGTGATCGGGGATGTTGTGAAGATTATCCAGTCTTTGCAGCTGACCTGCTGTGGTTGGGACCCTGGCCCTATGTGCCTCCTTGGGGGGTGTTGAGACCATTGGCCTGCCCTTGCTGAGATAGTCTAGTGTTCACTAGAATCCAGGGTGTTTCCGAACACCCCTGGAGTGGCAGTAGTGGTACCTTCTAAGAAACCATCTCTCAACCCATACTGTCTTGTTAACTACAGATCCCATCTCTAACCTTCCCTTTGTGGGTAAGGTTATTGAGAAGGTGGTCACGCTGCAGCTGGAGGATCATTTGACTATCCATGACATCTACGATGCTCTCCAGTCTAGTTTCCGGAAATGGCATAGTACTGAGATGGCCCTTGTTCAGGTTTTCAGTGATCTCCTAACAGCAAGAGATCAGAGGAGCCATTCCATCTTGGTTCTTCTTAATCTCTCAGTGGCATTTGACACTGTGAACTATGGGATGTTGGTCGGCACCTGCAGTCAGTCTGTGCACTGTCTGGTACAGTCCTCAGATGGTTTCATTCTTTCCTCACTGGCAGGTTTCAGAGAGTTGTCTATGGGGTTTACTCCTCTGACAAGGTCTTGCTGTCATGTGGGGTTCTGCAGGGCTCTGTACTATCCCTTATGTTGTTCGTAGTGTATATGCTACCTGGGAGACATTGTAGGTGGTATGGGCTGAGTTTTCACTGTTATGCAGATGATACTCAGTCTACCTGTCCTTTGTGCCTGATCAGGGGAGCTGTCTCGGTTTTAATGACTGCCTTTCCAAGGTTGAGGCTTGGATGAGTGCACGCCTTTGTAACCTCCTCACCTTGATTACTATAATGCCCTGTACATAGGGCTATCAGGGGTTGATATCTGCTGCTTGCAGCTGGTGCAGAATACAGAAGCCAGGCTGTTGACTGGGCTACCTCATAGCTGTCTGTCATGCCAGTGCTGGAGCGATCTGCACTGGCTGCCTATTCAGTGGCGGATCACCTTTAAGGTTGGTTTACTGACCTATAAGGCACTACAGGACAGGGACAGAGTTATCTGCAAGATCTTCTTCATCCTATTGCCCTCCCAGCCACTTCGCTCCACTGACGAGGGATTACTAGAGATTTCTAGGGTTCGTCTAAAGTCATCTGGGGCCTGTGCATTTGAATTTGTGTTCCCATCCCTGTGGAATTCTCTATCTCGTTGGATTCAACAGTGCCTGATGGTGGAAAGCTTTAAATCTTCTTTAAAAACTTATTTACTTTGGTGTTCCTGATTTTATTTGATTTGCTGCAGATGGTTTTATATGTAGTTGTTTTTATGTATTTTACAGCTATGTACTAGAGCTATGGTTTTGGAATAGTGCTATTTTATAAATAAATGATGATTGATTGATTGGTAACAAGAGATCTGTCTTTGAACGCTTTGTCCCCTTTAACGGTAACTTGTAATACATTCCAATGTTTAAAAGAATCCTATAATATTACCAAAATCATCACCATATGTAGTAGAAAAAGTGAGTCCATCATTTTTCTTTGTGTATTAGACTGTTCCAATAATTCACCTTTCAACAGACAATCACATTTCCTACTTGCTCCTCCAGTACTTCCACCCTGTATCCTCTTTGTAGAAATGCATTTGTAGATCATCCACTGCCTCCTTGTAGTCATCTTCCTTTGAGCAGTTTTCTTTTAAGGAGCACAAGTTGTCCATAGGAATATTGCTTCTGGTTTGTGGTTTGTCGTAGCTCCTTACATTCATGTCTGTTTCCTTCCAAAACAGTTTTGTTAAAAGTTTGAAATGTTCCTTAAATATGCATAGCTCTAGGAAGTGGATTGTCTCATAGTCCTACTTCATAACAGATCTTATAGAAATAAGTTAGGTTGTCTGATGTCCCTTTCCAGATACATGTTACTGTTTCCAAACCATAATTTTTGATAGATTATTATCCTGATTGTAGATGAACTCTTTCCCAAACCTATTCATAAAATGATTGGCATAACTAGGGGCCATAGGTGAACTCATTGCTATTCCCTTGCTCTGCCAGAGAAATGAATTTTCAAGTCTAAAATGATTTTTAGATAGCACCAGATCTGCCATTCTAATCAGGAATTTGGTTGGAGGTAGTTTTCAAAGTTCTCTAAAGGGCCATGAGACCTGCCTCATGTGGAATGCTTCTATTGAGGTCTTTCATGTCTAACATCACTGGATACAATCACTCCAATTTATACCGCTTTATTCAGTTAATCTAAAATTGCCATGGTATGCTTCATATTTCTCAAATGTGATCTAGTGGCAGTCACCAGGGGCTGAGGTGGTAGTCCACAAAGACAGAGGGAGGCTCCAGTGCCAGCAACTATTGGTTGACCCATGGGATTCTGTCTTTGTGGACCTTAGGTAACACTGGTATAGCTGGAGGAGGGTTAAACAGCATTTTCCTCTCTCAATCTGTCAAAAGTTTCTCTCTACCCTTCTTCTAGAAGTTTCAATACTAGTTTCTGCACCTCTTTAGATGGTACTGATTCAGCCCTTCTGTAGTTTTTCTTATTCTCCAGTCATATCTTGCATTCAGTTTTATATTTCACATAATCTTATACAAAAATACCCCTTTTTTGCCTTCTTAATCACTGTTTTCGCTGTTGTTCTCCAGACTTCTAAGAGCAACACACTCTGCTGCTGTTAGATTATATTTAGTCCTTCTGTCTGTTTGGTTATTTTCTAGTCTTTGATGTCTTTCTTAAGATAGAGGATCACAACATGACTCCTCAAATGAAATGAATACAGTACACTGTATTTATTATGGCCACTCCAGTCTGAATGTTTCATTCTCAGAAACTGATTCCACAGCCTAAGAATGTGTTGATCTTTTGGAAATGTGAGCAGTGATAAACCTGCTTTGTACGTTGCCACAAAATCCAGCCACACACTGGGAAGGCATTCTGAAATTGTATTTATTTTGTACAAAATGAGGAATTTATTGATTAGCAAAATAAAGGCACTACAGTAAGCATTAGTTGATCAGTATGTGGAGAATGTCTGGTTGAGTCACTTACACTACTAACACTGGCAAGAAAATCAAACCACAAGCAACCCTGTGTGTAGCGTCTACTATGGACAGATCAGAAAAGCATCAACTCAGGAAGACACCAGCAGAAGACAAGGCTCAAGGTGAAATACCTTTCATAACTGCATATGTTCTAGACATAAACATTACAGTCTCTGCTTCATATAAGTACTTTCCAGTTACAACCCCACTATGTTGCTACTTCTATCACTATCACACAAAACAGAATTATGCTCCCCACCTAAGCTCTGTACATACTGTCCTCACAGCTGCTGCAATATGCCTGAATTGAGGTACAAAAGACACATATATTTCTGTACAGCTGTCTATATGCAGGCACATAAAACAGACCCCCTTTATAGATCTGTTTCACATTTAAAGCCCCATATGGTTGTGATTGAAAGTTGCTGCTGTCACTGTCACACTATATGGGAAGCTCACAAAATCAAGATGTCACATACAACCCCCTATAATACCAGAATTACAATACAAAATTTCATGGCCAGAAGGATTTGTATTTAAAAATAATTAACAGACTCGACTGAACAGTGACAGTGCCAAGGAACACTTCTAGTACTGGGACACTGACTATCACTTGGGACGAACTGATGCATCATCAAAAAGAAAAAAATTGATCACACACAAACTGTTAATTATGTTACTTGTAACAATCACACAGGAATGTGGTGTGCATATTTTTTGGAACACATACAACATAAGAGAGAAAGAATAAGTCCCAGCTGAGGCACTTATTCTTTCTCACCTTTGTTTGTATGTGTTAATTATGTTACTGTAGTATCACACAAGACACAAAATGTAATGGACTGTTTCAAATAAGTATGAGACTGTGACACTTCACATGTCAGGACACGATCGGAGCTTCAAGTGAACAGAGGATGAAATTTCTACAATACATAGGCACCAGCATTAAAGAAACCATTGGCAGATCTGGAACATACGCCATGTCCTGTCTGGCGAGGTAAACAGGATGTTCTCAGCCAGCAGCTCCAAAACCAGACAAAGTTATAAAATATAAATAGGAACCATTTTTGATGGCAAACTGGCACTTCACATGAATCCAATAGGCGGTATCCTGCTACAGGGTAAGTGCTAAATCAATGGCTAAATCGTGGAAGTCCCTCTCTTAATATGTGTTTCTATATTTGCTGGAATGGGGCCTGGTGGTAGATTATAAGATTTATATTGTAAATTTTTTGGGAGTGTTTTTATTTCTTTTTTTTCAGTTTCCTGTCATCAATGGTTTGTTCCTTATTAGAAAAATGTTATTTAATCCACATTTTCTGAAAACTTCTGAATTTCCATTTATAGACTGAAAATGATCTTTCATGGGGCAAAATGACAGTCCTTTTTAAATGCCTGGGCTGGATATTCCAAGGGCCCTTAGACCAACATAAGGTGCATCAAACAACCACCCTGCATCAAATCCAGGTGAAGAAAATACTGTGCACCGTATTTTGCAAGAAAAGTGTTCTTTGTGGCAAAGTCCCCAAAATGATGCAATGAGGTCTGCTGCATCACAAATATGCAGCATGTGGAGAGACTGATGCAAGCTGAGTCAAAAATACATAGGGCAAGAATGACTCAAGCTGTCAAAAAGACAAGTGATGCATGGAGCTAAAATGATGTAAGCTGCATCAAAAGATGATACATGGGTGAGAAATGATTCAAACTGAATCAATAATACTATGCATGAAAAGGCCAAGACAGTGGCATGTTAAGGCCCCAAAATGCTCTAAATTAGTGCTGCAAGGGAATATACTGGCCTCATGACCAACCTGCTACATAATCTGCTCTTACCTTTATATGTTCCAATGTCAGTTAGACCAGTTCTGGCTGGTCTAACAGTGGCATGTACCTTGTGCATTGTTAAAGGCTTCCACCTTTGAAAATAAAAAAGGATGGTACACCATTTTTTGATGCAATCCCCATTGCAACATAGCACACTCATTTTTTATGCAAGCCTGATGCAAGTCACTTTGATGCATGCAGTTCTGCTTTTGATGCGAGCAACATTAGAAAATCAGAACTGATGCAGGTTTTGATGCAGCTTGCTTCTTGCATCATTGTTTTCTTACATAAACACCTTGCATGATTCTCTGACCTTTGAAAATTGAGGCCCCTGTGTTTCTACTTTGTGCCTGATTTCTCCTGAAATGTTTTCCAAGGATAGAGAAAAACAACAAAGAATTCAAATAAAAACTTACAGGCTTGTTAGGTAGTATAGAGGAATAGGGCCTTTTTAGTTGTTAAAAATGTTACTTAATTCTTAAGTTAATTATGATTTATTGGTTATGCATGATCAATCGTGAAAAAGGCATTAATTTTTTCCGTGTTTAAGTACTACATGACCAAAAATATGAAGGTAATATAGCTTTTGAAATACTTAAAGTTAAGGGTAACAGTTTGTGAGAAAGGATTGTATGGGGTGCATTACGTATTTTTAATTAATTACCAAGTACTTATCTTTAATTAAAATGAAAATGTTCACGACAGGAAACCTTCACGCTTCAAAACGTCCACATGTAGCATGCATAATTAAAGTTGGTATTTAAAAGAATTCATGCTGCACAACAGATTTTGTGTTGTACAATGATTTTGGAAATGCTCATGAGGTAATGCCCATAATTCAGAGCTCAGTCAGTGGTTGGCCACAGTGATGAGTGGTGGACTGTTCCAGTCACCATCTCAGGTACAGGTTGAGGGATTGAGCAGTGTGGGGTGGGGGTCAACTAGACCACCAAGGATTTCAGCAGTTCTTTTAATGGCAGATCAGGGTTGGGGCTGTCTACTAGACCACCAGGGCATATAAATATGATATTATAAATATTATTACTTATTATAATGGGAAATTGGGAATTGGGGAAGGGCTAGACTACCAATGATTTTGGCATTTCTTTTAATGGTGATCAGGCTGGAGTGGTCTGCTAGGCCACCAGGTCATATAAATATTATACTATAAATATTATTACTTATTATAATGGGAGATCAGGGCTGGGGGACTAGACTACCAGGAATATAAATATTATATCATAAATATTACTGATTAATATAACAGGACATCAGGGCTTGAGGGGCGCTAGACTACCAGGGAATATAAATAGTATATTATAAATATTACTACTCATTATACACGGAGCTCAGGGCTTGAGGTTGCACATTTGTGTACCCGCAGAGGATTTCTAAGTACCATTAGATCAGCCCTTGGCTGGTCTAACAATGCTCAGACCATTGCCCTCTGGGAGGGTTTTGAGAATACCAACTGAGGGGATATGGCAGCCTGCATCTGCTGCAAGCCCCTAGCACAATGCCGTAGTCCATTTTGTGGCACAAGGCTGGCACAAGCCTCCTTTGGCACATGTAGACTGCATTTGACACAGGCTACTTTTTAAGAATGACCAGGGTTTTATTTTGATGCAAGGTGCCACTTGTGTCATTTATATTTGACACAGGCACCTTGTATCAGTCTAAGGGCCTTGAGAATCTGGCCCACTAAGTTTCTTTTATGAAAAGTTAAATGAGTGACCCCCAAAACATTGTACTACAGTTAAAGTCAATTATGAAACGCAGCACAATTGACCCACCTAACAAAAAAGTGTGTGTGTTGGGGGCTGTGAGGCATGTGTATGAAGACAGGGAACCTAAATCCTAAATCCACCATATCTTGGTCTTGAATAAACCACACTGCTCACCGACTATTTGTATCTTCTAAATCCTTTTATTCACTTAGCACATAAGCACATTGTCGTTATAGTAAAACATAATTTTACAGACATTAATGACTTCTAAAAAATACAAAAATGTTTTCAGCATACAGTCTCTAAATTATTTCTAGTTCTGATGTTTTATTGCACATCGTAAGCCATTCTGGGATGGGCACCTAACAAATAAAATTGCCATACCTTTGTCTCACCTTCTAAATGTATACAGGGAAATTAACAGACCCAGAATCTGCAGCATATGGAATACAATAACAAACTCATAGAGTAGGGTCTCATCCTGAAATATTAAATACAGTAGATATGTTTGCATATCTTTAAACAAATCAGTAAATTGTTAACTTATGATTATATGGAAATTTACTTACATTGAATTTAGGTTCATACATCTTTAAATTAAGTAAAAGTTCCAAGAGAATAAATTAAAATAAATATATAATTTAAATCTATTACAAAGGGCCATTTAAATAATAATCTGCACCCAGTACCTCTTATGGATCATCTAACCAAGGGCTCAAATGATCCTTCAAAATTCTGTTCACAAAGTGGTCCTAAAATGATAAAAATAATTGCAAAATCAAGCAAATCCATTCAGACTTCTCTTATAGCAGTTCCTCAAAGCACCTTAAATGTCCTCATTCATTTGATTCACTCACTTTTATTTATTTCTGTTACTTTCTTATTCAGGCTGCTCTAACATTATAATCACTCTCAGTCTCAAGATCTAAAACTTATATTGCATAATCAGTGGATGCTTATCGCTTGCCTTTTTATTATTAGAAGTGCTGCTCTTAAATTGTAATAAACCTGTTCTCTGACCCTGAATGTCAGTGTTTTTACCCACAGTATTCAGCCCCACACCATAAAGCTTACTCACTTTTAAAGACCTTCTTCCTGCCACCAAACTGAACATCCAGGGAGCACATCCATCAGTGTGATGACATCATTGCAGTATGGCATGTGCACATAGACCTTGAGCTCTTCCTACCAACCTGGCCTGTCACAGGTTAGACAGCAGCAGGACAACCCATACAAGTCTGCACTTGCTCTCTCGCAATGGACTGCTTAATTTCAGCCTTACAAAGTTAGAGAATGTTATTTAAAATACTTTCTCTAGACCAAGACTTGTCAATTTATTTAAGCCAAGAGCTACTTGCTCCAGCTCCTGGTGTGATATATTTGAGCAATAAAGCATGACAGGGGTGGATATCATGGATATCATCATGCCTCGGCGGTTGGGCACAAGGTCACTGGCCGAGTGCTCAACCATCTGAGAAGTGACGATATCCCATGGATATACCACATCCTGGAGTGCCTTATTGATATTATGAACTAGCTCAAAAGATTTATTAGTAAAAAATTTAAGAAAAGTTTTAAAACATTTGAAAATGGCATTTTGGGGGTGTTGGAGGAGTACCTTTCCATAAAATAGTTCCTGAAGGGCTCTGGGCAGCAGGTGGCGCTATTACAGGTGGCACTCATGGAGAAGGCGAGCTGTGAAGTGCATCTCATCCTCCAAGTACTGGTTTAGGATGTGAACCATGTTTTTCTGCATTTGACCCGGTCCCCTGCCTGCTCTGGGACTGGGTGAAGCTGTGTGTGCCTTCCTATTTATTTCTGGTGCGCCGCATGTCGAAGTTAGCAGGCAACGGTTGGTAGTAATTACTGAAACACTTAGGGATTTTTTGGGTTGAAGTTGATGTCCATAGCCCCATACTGACTGAAAGTAACATTCAAAGTCTCAGGACACCGGAGCCAGATTTGTGAGTACCAGTTTGTTTTAAAATGTGCTGAGGATGACTCGGGGCTTTTCTTGTTCTGTGAGAAGTTGCGAGATTTTGTTTCCCTACCAGTGCAAGTTAAGCTAGCTGCTATTTTTTGCTGTTGTCAGTGAGGCTGGTGGCAAGAGGCTTTTTGAAGCCGTGATGATGTAGCCTGATATAATCACAGCTTCAAACCCTCGGCCAATCAACTTGCCGATTAATCGCCAGTTCATAATTATATATACACACTGATGTCCTGTATGAGATCAAGATAAATTCCAAGAAATAGTAAAAATCTGCATTGAGTTAGCAGACTATATGAGTGGGGGATTGTTAATGCCTTCAGTCTAGCAACATTATAAATGTTTTAAGAGAAAAGGTTAATGGTTTGTAAGAAATACTTAGAAACATAGACAGTGATGGCAGCAAAAGATCATCAGTCCATCCATTCTGCCAGTAATACCTTACCTTAGTTCATTAGTGTTGCTCTTAAAGAGGCATTGTCAAATATTTTCAAGCATTAATCTTTAAATGAAAAGGATCATCTTGGCATCCTGCAACTAAATAAATTAAACTGGAATCTTTAAACCTGCCACATATTTATGACTGCAGAGTTTTGAATAAATGACAATTAATGTGTAAATGTTAAGGTTTTACTTTGAATTCTGCAAGCAATCTTTGTTTAAGACATCCAAGAAAATCACAGTTCATTTTCAAAAGTAAATGGAAGGAACAAGACACTATACTGGACACATAAATGGAGTGTAGCAACCTCTTACTTATATACCTCTAGAGTGCTATGCATTACATATAGCACTACATAGTTTACAATTAAATTTACCCTCTCTTCATAGGATACAAGGGATACATGATGTCTTACTCAAACTATGCAATTTTTCCACGTGATGAGGGCAAGACCATATCTCATTTAGTGGTGAAGCCACTAGTGAATTATAAAATTCTTGTCCCTCACAAGTGGACAAATATTGTATATTTTGAGTAAGGCCATTGTGTATTCTAGTTATACAAAATCAGTTTAACGGTTATAACTTTTTAAATCAGCTTTTGTGTGACTATTGTACTGTTTTTTCCTGTGATTTGAACTGCTTGCTTCAGTGCTGCATTGGTCAATTATGATATCATCAACATTGTGATAACTTTGTCTGGTTCTGTTCTGTGCAACAGCCAAGGAAAGTGATTGTGTCATATCTAACCTCTAGATAAAATGTTTATCTGGAAGTTAGATAGCATGATACATTTATCATGGACAATTTATGACTACTGGTGTTATATAAACACTGATGCTCCTTATAATAGTGGAGCTATTTCTGGAAATACAAACCATTAGAAAATGTATTCTAAAGAAATATCCTTTCACATGAAACATATTATACCCATGATGTTATTTCTTAGTCTGTAAACTAAGATATGCACTACACATTGTGGCGTTTATACCATATTTAACCCTTGCAGGGCCACTGACTGATATATCCGTCCAGAACTGCAATATGTTCTAATTCTGTCAGCAGTCTATGGGGTTAAAAGACCAGTGCTGCACTATTGAATACTGACAAGATAAGAGGTATGCCTGCCTCACAAAGAATATATAATCCTAATAAACAAAAGTGCTCTTTACTTAAAAAATCTGGCAGTGCCTCTTTCAATTCTCTGTCTAAAATACAGATGTTACTGTAGTGCATGATGCACTAATTTTTTGATCGTGTAGTGAATAACAATCTAGTCACAAAGTTTTCAACAGAGTAATGAAAATTGCTATACCTTTATTCACATCATGTCAGTGGGATCTAATAAACAAGGAAAGCTCTGCTTTCCATCATTGTTAAGATTCAATTAAAAGAATTTTCACTTCAAAAGGATAGCAATGTTGGCCATTGGTCCTTAATGGGATTAACTTAATTGAAATTTATTTGGCATCCTTGTGACAACAAAGACTATAGATTAGCCAATCCTTGTGTTTTAAGGTGGATGTTATAGATCCAGTAATTGATTATTTTTAATGAGCTAATATGTGTGCAATAGACCCTCCCCAGTCCCCAACATCCTCTGACAAACCTGCCACCTTTTTCATTTCTGGGCTTTGCAGATGTTTTCCTGCCATCCTGGCTGTGAAGCATTTTCCCATGTTCGTAAAATCTGTAGAGTAACATACATTAAAGAGCTTTGCTGAGATCTGCAGTAAATCAAGTCTGCAATACATAGAAATGACTGCAAAGCAAAACCAAAGATGCACCATCCCTTTTTCTCTTAAAATTCTAAAAGGTATATACTGACAGTTTCTCTGTGACCACTGCCAAATAGGCCTGATATGGTGTAAGGAGCTCAGTTTTTTTATATGAGTCGTTGCTTACCTGGTCAACAATAAATAAAAAAAAACAAAAATATGCTTAGTCCTTCTGCTCAGCTAATGCTGATCTCCTGTTTATGCCTCCTCAATGATGTGACCAGCATCATCAGAACAGAAGTAATAAAACAGTAACACATATAATAAGATGAACAGAGAGGGATGACGGGGTCAGTTACTGTGCTCTGAAGTCATACATTATAGTCCATTTAAATGTTTGCTATTTGGGCAAGGCCTTTAGTAAACAATGTCTGTGTTTAATAAGCCAATCTCTAAAATATCAAATACATAAATAACAAAATTCATCACACTTAGAAGCTGACAAATTCTGAGATGACAGAAGGTATTTTGGGAAATAAAGTAATACTGTAGGTGGTATTTATCACTCTGAGGCTATTGCACTTTAATCATTAAGGAAATGCCTTTAATTATTGAAGTCTGAGGAGGTAACAGGGCCAGTGGCTGAGTAGGTTGCCCACACATCTCTAATACTGGAAGACTAAAAGGCAGTGGGTTTTGATCCTCACCAGGAACGTGGTTAATAACCAGTGCTGACACTGTATTTCAGCACTAGGGAGGGGTGCTGCACTGCTGAGGTGCCATCCTCAGAATGAAATGTTTTGTTATTCATTTATTCAAATTGTGGTGACAAGAATAGACACACTGAGGCAAAGCTTGTTTCCAGGCATTACCTGGGAGGGGCAATAGCTGGCCATGAAACTGCAGTAACAAATATGGTGACAGCAATGGGTGCATGCACATGAAAATGAGATCCCTTTCATCCATCTCTGGTAGCCATGCAAGTGGAAGTTAAAGATCCCATGACACTTATCCTAAGAGTACAGAATTTTTCCCAGGGTCCTGGCCAACTTTCCCCATCAAGAAAACAGGTCCATGTGACCCATCCTCCATGCCATACCTGGAAATGAGCTGTCATAGCTCAATGTGACTTTCCTGATATTAAATTCAACTGAACAAATAAATATTCCGTAGCCTGAAGAATCATTAAAGAGTTGAATCACTTATCAGTAAAAAGAATACTCGCTGTTGGTCAGCATCAGTAGAGCCAATTATTCAACAATCCAAAGTATAATGGAATTCTAAGCCATTCTGTTCTTTACCACATTGATATGTGCATCAAAGCGTGATCCATATCCTTTAACGGCATTTTGTCTTTATGTTATTCAGGAACTGTGGCCATAACCCTTAACTTGGGACATCAGAGTTAGTTTCATGGCAGAAGATTATGACATCACAAGCAAATGGTTATGAACGTGGCTCTTGAAGAGCAACTGGACAAAATTCTCCGAATATACCCCTATTAATATAGAAAATAATAGCATGATGTAACTGAGCAAAGATTGAGGGTCAAGGTTTTTTCTAAGGTATGCATGTGGTAGACAGACACTAAGCTGTAAACACAGTTTATGTTTATGGATACTGCATCTGATAAGAGGCACCAATAAAGTGCACTAGTAACATAAAATTAAACTGCACCAAAGTATTGAGACATAGATTCAGTGTTTTAAAACATAGAATTTGATGGCAGATAAGGACCGCTTGGCCCACTTAGTCTGCCCATTTACCTACCTAACGAATAAGCTGCAGATCCTAGTTAACCAACAGCCTACTTCTCCTACCCCACTAGAATTGCCTTATGTCTGTCCCATGCATTCTTGAATTCTCTCCCTGTTTTTGACCCTATGACCTCCTCAGGAAGGCTGTTCCATGCATCTAAATCCTCTGTGAAGAATACTTCTCACATTACCTCTGAGCTGTCCTCCTCTATCTTCAAATTGTGTCCCTTTGTTCTTGCACATCTCTTTTTGAAAGATGCTACCCTTTGGACTTTGTTGATTTCCTTGAGGCATTTGAAAGTTTCTCTCATGTCCCCCTCTCCTTCCTTTCCTCGAGGCTATACATCTTAAGCTTCTTTGGTCTTTCTTCATATGTCATTTTGGTTTGCCCCCTCTGGACAGCCTCCACCCTATGTCTTTCTATGGAGATGGGGTCTCTAGAACTCTACACAGTACTCAGATGTGATCTTACCAACTGTCTGTACAGAGGGCCAACAACTTCCTGTTTCCTACTGGTGATGGCTCTCCCTATGCATCCCAGTATCCCGCCAGCCCTCCTTACTGCCTACTCATTGCTGGCCACATTTGTGTCATCGGATATGACTACCCCCAGGTCCCTTTCCATTTTTGTTGTTGTCAGTATCTTACCCCCATTGTGTACTCTTGCCCTGGGTTTTGTTTCCAGTGCATTACTTTGCACTTCTTTGCATTGAATCTAAGCTGCCATACATTTGACCATTCCTCCAACCTTGCCAAGTCCCTTATCATCCTTTCCACCCCACCTTGTGTATCAACCCTGTTGCAGATCTTTGTGTTATCTGCAAAGAGGCATACATACCCCTCAGTCCCTATGCAATGCAACTATAAAGACATTAAAAGGACCATTCCCAATACTGAACCCTGCGGTACCCACTAGTAACCCTCCTTTCTTCACTCTGACTCCATTTACTATTACCCACTGTGTCCTGTTGTCCAGTCAGTGTTTTACCAGGCTACCACCCTGGGACTCACTCCCAGTCTGGCTAATTTTTTCATTAATCTTTGTGTGGGACTGTGTCAAATGCCTTGCTAAAGTCTAGGTAGGGCATGTCCACAGCCCCTCCCTGGTCTACTATTTTGGTCACCCAGTCAAAGAAATCAATTAGATTTGTTTGACATGACCTTCCTGCTGTGAATCCATGCTGCCTTGGGTCCCAGCGCCCACTGGCCTCTAGGTACTCAACAATTCTTTCCTTCAGAAGTGATTCCATCATTTTCCTACCACTGAGGTCAAACTGACAGGTTTGTAGTTTCCTGCCTCTGTCTTGCTCCCACTTTTGTGAGGGAATCACATCTGCCCTTCTCTGGTCCTCAGGTACACACCATCCTACCATGATTTATTAAAAAGGTAGTCAGTGGTGTTACTAGTTCTTCCTTAGTTCTAGTTTTGCATCAGTAGGTTCATAATGGGCTTTTCGCAGTATCTCTCTAAATGAAGATGAAGAATACGTACAGAGTGGGAGGTGAGAAGAAAATGGCTAGTGTAAAATTCAGTCCAGCTTTGATTCTGTCCTCTTTTCTAGGTTGATTTGGAGAATTTGACTGGAAAAGCTCAGCTCACTGTGTAGTAACTAGCATGTTGGTAAAGCAGACTACAAAAGTGGGGTATGATTAACCTTGAGATCGCAATAGATATTTATTACTGAAGCTTCCTTATGACAGGTGGATGTTTAGTGGTGCTGGGGACTGCTGTCTTTGTGGTGGTATGACCTAGCCTACAACCCACTAAGGCAGTGGCCTCCTAGTACCATTGGTTTATAAATTATATACAATAACCCCTCCCAAAATAGAATGCATAATCACACAAAACAAATAAAAATAAATGTTAGGCACATGTATTGCCTATCACTGCTATTCATTTACTGAACAAAACTTAGCATTCATGAATATATTTTATTACTTACAACAAAAATTACAGACACTGGTTGAGGTGGGAGAGGGGACAGTGCCTTTCCATTCTTAGATTGATGAGGAGCTATGAAGTAATGTGGTCATAAAAACATAGTAATTAGAGCAAGTATATTGCCATCAGCATAGTACACATGCATGAATTACTCAACAAGATTGCAGCACCCATTCCAGAAATATTTTGTTATTATAGAGGTGTGGTATCACCCTATAGTTAGGGTTGAGTAAGGTGTTCGATGTTAAACCTCTAACTTTGTGCCAGAATGAAATTTTTCCCCAGACTTTCAGGGTACAGGCATAATGCCCCGCAAGGCATTGTCTTTGAAAGGTTTCATGAAAAATATTAAATGGTTCCAGAGTTATCAAGCTTTAATGCTTTGCATTTTTTGTTCTGAGCATGCTCAGTAGGGTTCTTGGTTTAACGTTCTGATACAACACCAGAAATTCTGTGTTGCAGGACCACTTTATTTCTTATCACTTGCTTCTCACAGCACAAAACATTTTTTGTGCTGTGAGCTGCCATCTTGTTTCTTTTCCTCCAAATAAAAAACATGGACAATGCGTAAAATGATTTGATTTAAAAAACAAACACTGGACCAGTTTAGCTAGGTCATGGTGTTTTTTTTATTTGCTAAATACTTTACTGGGCACCCCAAGATGCAGGGTGCCCAGTTTAGTGAGAGGAGCCATTTGCCCTCATTTTCTGTATGAGAACAGAGGATGTTGTTAAGTTCTGCAGCCACAGATGGAGTCCTGCTGTGGTTTACAGTACAGGAGTGAGTTGCCGATCCTCTGCTCTGTCTGTCTCTGTCTGTCTATCTATCTGTTTGTCTGTCTGTCTATCTATCTGTCTGCCTACCTACCTATTTGTTTCTTTTATTTAGCAGACTGGGTGCCCATCCCGTACCGCTTCTTGCTCCCTCCTCCTCCAGGTGTCCTGCCTACCCATCCCAATCTTAACCCTTAGGCTGCCAACAGAATAAGAACATATAGGTATTTTTGACTGACATATCAGTCCGCAGCACAGCAAGGGTTAATATGTATTATTTATTTATTTATTTTTTAAATGAATACATGTAAAGTGGACTGGGGTGCTCACCCGGTGCCTGTTCTCTGCCCCCAAAGGTTTGCACAACCACATTTCTGTGCAGTGGTCCAACACTGGGGTGCACAATCAGTGTTGGACTTTGTGACCTGAAATAGAAAACCATTCCTCTGTGAGTTTTTTAAACCTGCAAAAGAAAAACTGTCCCTTGCTGATTTGACCTCCCACCACAACCTCACACTCAGCAGCTACCATCCCCACCCCACACACCCTCACTCACCTGACCATGTCCCTTGGCATAGATCCACTCTTGATTGAAGACACATCTTGCTCCTGGAACCAGTGACTGCAACATGAAAAGTTAGATAACTGTGATTCAATGTATTTCAATGGGTTTTCAACTTTGATGCATAATCGCTATTTTTGCATACTTTTGAGCCCAAATTTCACATGACCTTTTGTGACCCTACTTTATGACTAATTGTGGAGGAATTATGTAAATCAGGCCAGAAAGGTGTTTTGTGATCACTTGTCAAAATCAAATTTTGGGCAGGATTTGAACATTTTCACCACCCTGGTTTATGAGGTGGGATCATAAGAAGGTTATGTAGAAAAGTTGTGGTCAAATTATTTAAAAATGGCAAAGTTATGAGGCGTACATTGAAATTTTACAATGCATGCTCATAACTGTGGTAATTTTAAATATTTTGATCACAAATTTTCAACATAGTTATTTTTTCAAATCACCTCATGAATGTGACATCTGTCATTTTCAAATCCTGGCCAAATGTGTTTCTGCACCTGTGGCTCAGCATAACATTGTTGCTGCAAAATTGCCTTTCAGAAGGGTTTTGAAAGTTTTCTCCACCCTGTTCATGAGGTGGGGTCACAAGAAGGCCATGTTGAAAATTTAGGTAAAATATCACAAAACAATGAAGTTAACGCATGTACATTAAAATTTTGCAATGCACGCCATAACTGGTCATTTTATATATTTTGATCTCAAATTTTCAACTTAGACATTTTTTCACATCACTTCATGAACATGACAACTGTCATTTTTCAAAACCTGGCTGAAATGTGTTTTGCACCCATGCCATGGATGATGTTTGGTTGAGATTTGAAAATTTTCATCTACTGGGTTCTTGAGGTGGGTTTGTAGTAAGGCTATGTTGAAAACTTGGTGTCAAAATATTAAAAACAGCACATTATAAAAGCACATTGACATTTTCTGATGCACATTCATAACTTTGGTAATTATTAACTTCAACACTGCATAGAAGGGCAGGGTTAGCAGGCCCTGCACTTCCATAGGCAGACGGAGTCTTCCCTTGTGTACAGCCCAGATGCCTGTGCATGTCTCCATCTGTAAGGGACCTGCATGAATGAATATATGATTCCATTATTGCAAAAGAAAAGGATCACCAGTTAGGCAACAATGCCACAAAAGTAGGAAAATGTGGCATTAGGGTTTCTAGCCCTAACTCCTCCCCCCTCCGCAGCAAGGAAAACAATTAGCGTTTTGGGTCTCAAGTCTTGGCGAATCAGGGTGGGATCTTCCTTTGGGTTGTCAACCCTACTGCTCACCCCTCCCCCAGCCCATAGCCTCCAATCTTAGCACAAGGTGCAGCTCTAAACCATTGCCTCATAGTGATACACTCTTCAAAGGCAGAGAAGTGTATCTCGCTACATGTTGCCAACACAATTTTCTGTCACTAACACAATTTGCTGCAGCTTTCTTCTTGCAGGTCCCGAGAAGATCATGTGTGATGTTGTTTGTTCACGAAATGGGGTGAGCATTAGTGTTAACAACCCCAAGGAAGACCCCACCACTGATTCACCAAGACTCCAGAGACCCAAAACCCTAATGTTTTTTTTTTCTTTTGCTGCTTGGGGAGGGGAGTAGGATGGGAGTTAGGGCTGGAACACTCTACGCCACATTTCCCTACTTTTGTGGCATAAGTTACCCTACCTGGTTTATTAACGATTTTTTTGTAAAGAATACTAATATACATGGTATTTTATTGATATTGTATTTTTATTTAACATAGATTGGTAGACAAGGAGGAGGTACAGTATATCCGCTCTAATAGTTATAAATATTATTGCAATATTACACTTCATTCTGACTTGAAATGGGCATTGACAGATCCCTGTAGCCCCATAATATAATCCACAAAATGCATCACATAGTACTTATAAGAGACATGCCCAATTGTAATATTTTTATAAAACAAATCTATAAAGGAAGAGTTATATATTAGCAGTAATAGTAATAAATTATCTCAAGAAGTCACACCTCCCGTTATTAGTTGAAGAGGGCATATGCTTTCCCTTTGCTCCACCCTACACTCTCAAAAGCATCACATAGTACTTTCAAGAGAATTGCTTGGAGTGGCTTTCCAGTTTTCTGCAAAACACTGACACTTGGCATTGGCAAGACTGAACTATCATAGCATTCTAAAAGCTAAATTTCAGGACAATAGTCTTTGGTCCCGATCCTCACCAGCTCAGTAATCCCTTCCATACCTGCAGAAGTGGGTTTCAGAGCTTGTGGTGTGCAGATACTTCTCTGCAGATGCAGGACCTCTGCTCATCCACAGCACTGGCAGATGGCCCCTCTGCACCTGAAACAAAGTCACATGCATGGCTACCTGGCTGGCTAGGATGAGGGACAAGCCAGGGAGCAGCACAGACAATGCAACCACTCTGAAACCATTTTCCACAGTGTGGCCTGCTGGCAGAGGTGTGATCTGCTACATCTACCTAACCCAACATTAGTAGCTATTTTCCCCTCTGTATGACCACATCTTTCGTGTCCAGGCTCAATCCACCCTTTCTCCTGGCAGCAACCAAAGAACCATGCAAAGGTTAAGCGTGGTGCTTTCAGCAAATACAGGAACAATTACCAAAAAGCTGGAAGCACACACAATTCCCAATAATGGAGCGGACCCAGAGCTAAGAAAATAGTTTATTACACCAAAAAGAACAGCCACTTGATGCGTTTCGGACAGCTCTTTTTGGTGTAATAAACCAGTTTCTTTAGCTCTGGGTCCGTTCCATTATTGGAATTGTGTGTGCTTCAGCTTTTGGTAATTGTTCCACCCTTTTCCTCCAGAACTCAGCCCTGGGAGGTGTTTTAAAGAATTACTCTGATTCTGGTGGGATACAGCAGTCCAGGAGGAATGCAATATCCTGACATTCCTGCACCCTGTACAAGCAGGGATCCACTTGTGGACTGTTATTGGCATCTGATTGGATGCCTGGTCTGGCCCAGCTCCATCCCCCTTCCTGTCAGTGGAGGGCAGTGGGCGGGGCTGTGGATGTTGTCTACAGGCATCAGGGACACACAGTCACAGGCGGAATATGGTTGATTCAAGCATTTCGCAGCCACCTGTGTGGTATGGGCCATTATTACTAAAGCTATTCCCAGGACATGAGACTCTTTACTCTTAATACTTGATCTGTACCTGCTGATGTGCTTGCTATGAAATCATAATCTTGTTCTTGACATCCCAACCCTTTACCACAAAATTATTCAATGTCAAATGCACAGAACTGTGACTTCAATGAAGGAAAATCATCAGAAACAGATACATCTAAAGGTCTAAGGTTTATATGCAACTTTAATAATAAAAAGGAATATCCAGTAATTCAAATCTTGGGGAAATTTGTAACCAGGTTCTCCTAATGTCAACTGTATTTTTTTTGTATGTTTGTTCATTGCTGGAATCAGAAAATTACTTTAACAAGACTGTAAATCCATTCCAGAAATAATTTTATATTACATATGTGTTTTTATTGATTTTATGTAAAACAGATTGGTAGAGGAGGAAGTATTGTATATTAGCAGTAATAGTAATTTCCTAGTAATGGTGATGGTAATGAGAACATAACAATGATGGTGGTAGGCTTTGCACTGGATGATGAAGGTGAGGGGATCGTATGCAAGGCAGAATGGGGTATAGTTTAATTTTTTTAATTATAAATATGAAACAATATACCTGCACAGGAATGGCCCTATCAGTGACTTTAATAGTTAGCAACACACTTGCTCCACAATTACCTTGCAGATCGCAGTTCAAACATCACAGTGGGCATGTTGTAATCCATCATTGTGCTGCACAAGATGTATTCCCATAACTATTGGACACCCCACCCCACCCGGTCCTTCCCTTCCTGCATCTCCTATCCATATCTGCAGCTGGGGGACTGGAGCCTTGGGAAGTTAAGTGAGTTGCCCAAGGTCACATAGTGAGAATCGATACCCACCTTACCTCCCTAGATGTAGGAAAATCCTCATCAGCATCAGCAGTACAGGATCCCTCTCACAAACAGCCAGCTGTTAGTAAATAAAACTGAACTTCCAAATCCAAACTGCAGAAATCTCCTCTGTCTGGCCACCATGTCTCCCAGTACCAGTACTACTACAACTCTTGCACGCACAGCTGGCGCTTTGTCTCTTTTAGTCTCTGACGCAGCAGTACCACCAGATTGAGCTGCATAGATCACTCTGCTCAGATCCACAGGCAACCCCATCTCATGTAAGTTGATTGAGGGACTGTGTTTGAGAAAGGGACTATATGATAATACTAAATGATTCTGTAATTTGTCTGTTAGGAAAATAATGTTTATGGCTGAATTGTAGAGCTCTGTCACATAGGTCCTCCTCTGCAAAGTTTGAGCTAGGCATGTCACTGAGACATGTGAAGTGCAAGCTGATCGTGATCTTCAGGGTTACTGTGAAACTAATGGGTTGGCGTTGCGTAGGGTCAGTTATCCTGCCTACACCCAACACAAGGATTTGCATATCCATGATGCTTTGCATTGGATTTGAGGCTTGTGCATATGTGTGTGTGTGTGTGTGTGGGCAGATATATAGAAAACAAACAATTGGTGATTGTGTTCTCAGTTTATCCTTAATAGATTCCACATCCTGCTCTTTTCAAATCTGCCTCTTTGTAAGCTATCTACAAGACTAATAAATGCCTCAGATAAGCTGGTCTGACTTGGTTATTAGGTTGGGATGTTGACTGTGCTGCATTTAGTAGACCAAAACAGAGTAGTGGAGTCTGACAGATTGGGATTCTTCGTCAAATATCTACATCTGGGGAAGATAACAAAAGCTGACTACAAACTGCTTAGCCTTTGTACATAATAATCTTGATTTTCAAAGGCGCTTAAATCACCACAGTTTGCAGTGATCTAAGGCTGCATCAGTATTGGTAAATACACCTGACAGAAGGGGTCTGGGGCATAGGAGCACTGGGATCCCTAGGGGCAACAGGGACATGGCAGCAATGTGCAGGGGTTAGGTGGCACCCTGCACGGGTGCCCTATGCTAGTAGGCACAGTCAATCAGCCTGAGTAAATGGGGCTGACAGACAGGAATGAGGCCCCACCCTCAGAAGGATACAGCTTTGGCACCTGCCTCATAAGTGCCACTGACCCCAGCACCATAGGCAGGCAGTGGCCTGCCTACTTGCAGGAGCCAGGTACCAGGGACTGCCGTAATACCCAGGGACCATTCCCAGCCACCACTTGCATCTCGCAACCTGCAGCCACTGCTACCCTATGATGGTGCTGAGGTCAGTGGCACCTGTGGGGCAGGTGCCAGGGCTGTATCCTTCTGAGAGGGCAGGTCCTGGTCCCTGTCTACCAGCCCCTTTACCTCAGCTAGTTGGCTGTGTCTAATAGCACAGGGCACTCTCATTGGGTGCCACCTCAATCCCCTGCACATTGTCATCATGCTCCTGTCACCCCTAGGGCACCCCATGCTTTATGCCCTCGGTCCCCTTCTGTCAGCCCCCAATCACTGCCCTGCCCAGCAATGGCACAAGGCCCTAAACCATCTCCTGGCTGGTCTAACCAGAGCCCCTGTTGCTGCCATGGCAGGGTTATTGAATCCCAAATAAGGAGATGATGCAGTCCTGCCATGGTGCACCCACCCTTGTGGCCAGGCACATGGGCAGTTTGCTGCAAAGGGTGGTGCTGGGAGGCTTAGCCACATGGCATCCTGATTTTGCTGCAGCTGGCATTTGAAAATCGGAATGCCAAAACTATGATGCAGGTGCCACTTGCATCATACACCTTTGATGCATGCACCTTGCGTCATAGTTCTCTGTCTGAAAATCAGCCCAATGTCTTTAATAAAATAGATCATTGCCACTGCAGCTGCTGTGTGGATAGACCATTTGTAATGGCAGTAAGCACATGTCTGTAAGAGAGCAGGAACTAACAAGATCTGCAGAGTAGTGGAGACTAGAAGAAGTCCCTGGTGTGTAACAAAGTTATCATTCCAGGAGATACCTCCTATTGGCTATGTCAGAAAGAGATAGGAATTTCTAGGATGTAGTAAACTAAGATTTCACTGTTATAAGGAGCTCCAAATACACGACGGGACAGTAGCAGTGCTACCATAGAGGTGTTAATTATCACAATACTGTAGAGAACTGTATGCCCTCAGCAAGGGCTAGCAGTTACAGCCCTTAGTGAAGGTTCCTAATGATGGAGTTTCTGCCAATGGTACACTGAAACTGAAGCCAGTTGAGTAGGTATAAAATATAGGCTGAAGGAGCTTGATAATCAAAGTCCTTGTGAGCATGGGAGCAGGGGTTATACAGAATCTGGTGCCCCAAACCAAGATGGCCTAGTAGTTACAGTTATAGCCTGGAGTTACATAGGTAGGATCCCCTGCTGAGGGGATTAATTGAATATTCCAAGTGGCGTGTATAAACTGGAAGTACCACATCATGGTAATCAACCTCCTGGTGGGAAGCTAAAAATGGCATACAAATCAAAGCACCTAATCTGAAAACCAGCAAGCCCCTGGAGCTGCTTTCACAAGCATATGCCTCATGTATTAGTCCTTTTTAAACTCAAACTAAAACCCTTGCAAATCTGATTTTTACAGAGAATGGCCTATATTCATGAAGCAATATATTAAATTTCTAGGCAAAACAGCTTTATAATCTCTATTTATGAAGCAACTTTTATTTTCATTTTTGCACTCCTCTTTATACTGTACTCTGATTCAGCAATGCACTTCAGCAGTGGAGTAAAGCAACAAGAGTATAATAAAGCCAATGAAGTAACAGTAAAAGTGTAAAGGTGTTTCATGAATAGTAGGGTAGAATAATGTAAAATAATAACTGTGTAATGAATATCCCAGGGCCATGAGTATAGGTCTTTATCCCATATTTGGGTGACAGTAGATTAAGAGATATATCAAAATGGCCCTGAATTTTGCACAAAACAACCACATGTACCCTAGATTTGCTCAGCTCTAATGAGGTACATATATTCTGGAGGCAGCTGTCTTCTAACAAAATGATAGCAGACATGATTTGGTATGGCCTCTTTTAACAAAGGGATTAGGGCAATTTTTCCAGTGCTTTAATCAGAGAGTAATAACTTTAAAAGAGCAGCTCGAGGGAGAAGGGTATAATGTTGCAATGTTTATTAGCTATAGTTTTCTTCAAGGGCTGGGCCTCATTTCACATATTTTCATGGGTTCATGGTCTTTAATATTTGTATCTAAGGTACATTCAAAAAGTGCTTTCACTGAACTCAGTATATAAAGAACACAATACAATTTATCCACAAATATTGGGAATAATGGTGTATGACTGACATGGCTAAAGCAAAACATTCATCTAATATGCTCTTGCACCCCTCCAGCACACACACACACATACACCAGGATTTCTCAGCCTAGGCTAGTAAAGGCACAGACATTTGCTTTGTAAGCTTTATTTTGTTTGGAGCAAACCCAACATTTTTGACTAATCAAATTCAGATTATTGCTAATACCACATTTAATGTTATGGTGGGCTTCAGCCAATAAAAGGCAATTCCTGCTCTTGAAAACTCACAAAACTTATAACCTTGGATAGGGAATCCAGAACATGTAACCTGGCAGAATGATGAAGTACTGTGGGTGTCGGTGTTTATGTCTTAGCTGTACACACATACATACAAGCCCACTGTGTTAAGAGGAATGGAATATTATAATGCTGGTTGTATTTATTTTTTCTGCTCTGACTAACAGCTCAAGGAGCTTGAAAAGCAGTAATAGTGTTTCGGTGACAAACACAGATATGTTCCCTTGTGTTTCAGACTGCTGTGGTAATCGATCAGACTGCCTAAGAAATTGTGAACCAAGCCACCTTGTCTGGGATCCTTCTTCATACTTGACATCCATTTAAAAACACAGAAGTATCTGCAGCAACAACTGTTTTACATTTGAGATTACAAAGTGGTATGAGCTGCTGAACATTGCAAAGAGCATAGTACCTAGGAGGGATTATAGCTGTCTGTTTTTTTTTTTGTTTTTGCAAATTAACTTCCTTGAATTTGCCAGAAAGGTTGATGGAAACACTCAATGCAGAATGTGGACTGCATTTCAGTAGAGTTTGTGGCCACTGCTATTAGTATACAGTGATGCTTTATTACAAACAACAAAAATATTTATAACATAATAACAGTTTTTTTTTATTGTAAAGGTGCTTTGAGAATTGAAGAAAGGGCTTTGTAAGCAGTGACAGCCTTTTCTAAGCATGCTGTTATTAAACTGCACCACCGAGTAGAAAGGAGCTTTTGGAGTTTAAATATATCTTAAAATTAGATATAATTTTGCAGCAAAACCAATGTGAACTTTCTTGCAGTATGGTTTGACCAGCACCACAGGACTATGAATAGTACTGCAGGAAAGCTGAGAAACATTTTCATTTTTTTTAACGACAACTCAGAACAAGAACGTATCTATAATTTCACCAGAACTACAACATATGACTCTCATTCTCTGCAGCAAATACATTTTATTGTCTTTCTCAGCTACATGTGCCCTGTGAGAAGCCTAAACCTCTTGCATTACTCCCTCCCTTAGTTAAATAAATAAGAACCACAGTCAGCCACTGAGGAAGGGTGGATGTGGAACACACCAGACAATTTCGTTTGCAAGATCTGCTTGACTTCTTTGATATGGTGAGTGAGGTTAGCTGATACAAACTGTGCATTCCTGGCTCCTGGTTGTGACTTGCCGTTGCTGGATGATGTCATCCTGATCCCATCAGGGCATCATACTTGTGGTGTTTGCAGTCCTGGCATTTAAAGCTGCAAGATCCTCAGTTTTGTATTAAGACTGTCCAGTGATATCAAATAAGTATGTGACAATTTGCATTCAGGCAGAGAACGAACAGGTTTTGATACTGGCACTGAGTCCTTTTGGATTCTTCAGTGTTTTAATTTTAGATCAAGCCATAGAGACTGCCATTGAGATGTGGTACATGTACTGCAGTTTTGTTTTAAAGACTTGTCACATGGTTGTTAATTCAGCAAGCTAGTGCAGAATGGCTCAGAAGGAAAGTGTTAAAACGTTTTGATTTGTGGAGATCAGAGACTAGGTTTTATTTTACATTTCAAATTCAGGGCTTCCAGATCTACAGGGATTCTTGTATTTTACGGGATTTTAAGCCATCTACAAGGAAATTCTTCCCATAGACTTGCATTGGGTATACAGGAAAACAGAGCAATTCTGCTTCCATAGGAAATAATGTAGAATACAGGAAAATACAGGAAATCACCTTGGAGTTACAGGAAAATGCCAAATCAATCTGGGAGCACTATTTTAGCTTCACACATTTCAACATATTTGAATCCCTGAAATAAACCAAGAAGTATACAGTAGTTACACCAGAAATGGCTCATATTTTGAATCAGTTCATACCAGAGTCTGACCATTTCCACATTTACCCCCAGCCTCTTCCCTCTACCCACAGAACTGGAAAAAGACATACTGAGCCATCCCAGTGTCTGATACCATATAGCTGCACTTCTTTATGAGCCATGATTATTACATGGGGGTAGCCTAACCATGTGGAGTAACACAGATCATATAATAACAGTATACTTTTTATACTGTTAAAATACATGTAGAGACATTGCCCCATTTTCTCATATCTCTTTGGATACATTTGCAGAGAGTGTACTAGTCCATAGGATTAGTTATTTTAAAAATAAATATTCCTTTTTTCTTATAAATATTAACATTTAGATGCCTTTTATAAATCATTGTGGCTAGTGTACTGCTGAAGACAGAGGGTGTTGTGTGCCCCTGTCAGGGTTATTTTAAAGGGCCAGTACTATAACTGCTTTAGTACATAAAGTACAGATATAGTGGCATGAAATTGATGATATGATAACCATGGCATAGAATACCACAGTTATCACTGTACTGTTATGGAAGTAGTCATTGTTGTACAAAACAGAAGTTTCCTCAAACTCATGTGCAGTTAGGGCAGGTACAAAGATGTAACCATATCTAACCCGCTCCCCAAAACAAAATTAGTTTAAATGCCTGAAACCATGATATACTGTGAACTACAGTTATCATGTGTCAGAAATTGAACAAGGTATCAATACCATGACATCTGATAACATGCTATACTGTGATGTGAGTATCTCATGACTTTGCTGTATTGAAACCCTCATAGCCAGTTTAGAGTAGTGGCAGTGGTCAAATGCAGCACATACTACAGCCACCAAGATATATAAAGGCTATAAATGATCAACGTAGTAAGAAAATGAATCACATTTTATTAAGCTTACTATTACTTTTATTGTTTTTATTACTAGATGATTACACCCAGTGTTCCAAGAGGTAACAATACAGCAGCAGATGCAGACATTACTGAAGAAGCCATCTCTGTCTTAGTTCTGAGACAGAATTTGACAATTCTGTACCATTTTATGAAACTGTCCTTCCACTGCTTGACTTTCAGGTAAGTCATCTGGAGTACAAGTGTCATAATATTAAGAGAATTTTCTTCAGCACCACTGTCCTTCCAGCTGTCTAATGAGGTAACAAGCAACTGGTCAATAATCTTCTTTCTCCCTCTTTATTCACTTGAGTTACAGGATTGAGGTGTTACACAATTTTTAATGTATGTATTAATCCTGCTCTGAGCCCCTGATCTGCTTGCCTTGAAGCACCCCAGCACTGGCACTTACTTTCTCCTGGGCTTACTTGACCACCTCTTACCCAAGACCAATAAAGTAGTGGAGTGCCAGGTTGGTAGTGCAAAAGCCTGGGGGTGTCAACATTTCTTATTGTGGACAGGGGCTATTTTCTACTTTTCTGCCCTAAAGGAAGCTTGTTGTGCAGTGCTGTACATGCACACACCAAGGCATGTAATGTGTCCGAGATCTCACGGTGTCCCTTGCCTGCTGTACTGGTCCCAGTTGTGATACCACTTAGCCTCCACCAGGTAGTGATTGCAGTGTGGACTTGGATACCCACCCACCCTGAAGGAGGCAGTGGCAGAGCCAGGATTTTACAATAGGGGTGCTGAAGTGGTGTGCATACATGATGTGCAATTTTGTAATTTTTTATCCTTTATATTGTCTGTAGTATTTTTCATTACATTTTGACAGAAAATACAAACATAATCCATAGTTTTGGATGTAAACTTATGTGCAATCAATAAATCAGAATCCTTCAACAAAGTGAAATTCACCAGCAATAAGCAAGTAAGTTATAATGGGAGGTGCAGCTGCACCATTGCCACCCTGGATCCGCTACTGGAAGGAGGTGCATCACCCTGCAGATGCTCAATCTTCCTCCTTCCCAGCCAGCTTCTAATAATTGGAGTGTGTTCACAAACTCATAAGTGGTAGCAGTACTACTGTTTTGATGGACCAGCTGAGTTGCTGCACATTTGAGCCTTTAGACGGCTTTTCATTCACCTTCCCCAATGCCTGCATTTTTTACAAATACAGTTTAACCTGTGAAGGATCCTGAAAGAGACCTTGTAACTTACAACATATTATTTCTGTAGTAGAATTGCAGTTTCAAAAATGAAGAAGAGGCAGGCATGTAACTTCCCAGGAACAATTTAGCAAAGGGCCTTTGGAGTGGTAACATGTGAACTGTTCTGTAGGCAAACAAAATGTTGGCTAATGGCTAGAAAATTAACTTTTCTGTCACTTCATCCTTTTACAAAATTTTCTGTAACATCTTCACAAAATGTTTAGCCACACCATTTGAAGCAGGGTGATACACAGGTAGAATATGATGCCATTTTTATGTTGACTTGTGCACAGCCAAGCAACATCTTGTGGTAGTAGCACATTTCAAAGGTGTGGCAGTGTTGTGGCCAATGCAGGGATGCTTTAGTGGTGTGTCCCTCAGCTGCCAATCAGTGAACATGTTGGTGATGACAGTAGACTTCAAAGACAGCCAAAACTTGAAAGAAATCTGCAGCTGCAATCAGGTGCAGTTTTGTCATTGCACTGGCAGATGACAAGACTTCGCCATGTGCATTACAGTGCACAGCGCATTGCTGGAGTTATGAGCAACTTATGGAATGGTAAATGTGGCACATTGGGAGCTCACCCCAATGTACTGAAAATGGTGGCTCTGCTGCCCGCCACACAGTCCTGAAAAGTCGACATCGGGGTGCCCAATCCCCACGTCGGCATGTATCCACACTCATTAAATGTGGCACACTGGGAGCCCACCCAGTGTGTTAAAAACATGGTGGCTCCTGCCACCTGACACACACTCCCAAAAGCTGACATCGGGGTGCCCAATCTCCATATCAGTATGTATCCCTCCCCTTAATGTGGCACACTGTGAGCCCACCCCAGTGTGCTGAAATTATTTTTTCTTCGACACCAGGATGCCCACTCCCAGTGTCGGATGGTCCTCCCCAAACCCCTCTAAATGATTTGCCAAATCAGGGTGCCCAATCCCCATGTCAGGATGCCCCCACTATTGTGGCACTCTGGGAATCCACCCAGTGTGCCCCATTAATAAAAAATTTCCTATGAAAGAAGAAACCATCCTTCACCAGTTATTTTTTGTACCTGTAAAAGGAAATGGTCCATCGTTGTCTCGCTGTCCCCTCCCCATCCAAACCCTCCCTCTCAACCCACCTCCCGCACCCTCCTCATCCCATACTTACCTCTGGAGGTTGGGTGCTATCATCTTCTGACACATCTACACTCTTCAAAGCTGAACCGCAAAATGAAGAATTGAAGGTAAGCCGTATAATTGGACTCAATGGGGGTTCAACTTAGGTTGATATCTCAGCCATTTTTTGAATTTTGGCCAAATTATCAACTTGGGGTTCTTGGGACCCACCTCATCAACACTGGCACTGTTATTTTGTTTCTCTCTCACAGAAGGTGATTTTACAGTCACGGCGCAGAATCACCTTTCAGGACTGATTAACGAAGCAACAGTGGCACTGTTCATGAGGAGAGGTACCAAAAGTCCATGTTGCAAATTTGGTGAAAAATTCCAATGACTGCATCATGAGCATGTGTTGCACAGTTTCTATGCACATTCATAACTTCGCATTTTTTATATTTTCACTCCAGATTTTCAACAGTGCCATTTTTTCACACCTCCTTATGGACAGTATAGCAGTCATTTTCACATCCTGCACAAATGTGTTTTGCACCTGTGCACAGAATGCCATGGTCGCTGTGGGAAATCAACTTTTGGGACAGATTAACACAATCACAGTGTCACTGTTCTTGAGGAGGACCCAAAATGTCCATGTTGAAAATTTGGTGGAATAATTCCAAATTGCGTTACGGCCGTGCATTGCGCAGTTTCTATGCATGCTCTTAACCTTCGCAATTTTTCATATTTCACTACAGATTTTCAACATTGCCATTTTTTTACCTTCTCATGAACAGTACAGCTGTCATTTTCACATCCTGCCAAAATGTGTTTCCACATCTGTGGCATGAATGGCGAGTCACTGTGCAAAATCACCTTTCAGGATTGAGTAACAAAATTATACTGCCACTGTTCATGAGGTGGAGTCCCAGAAAACCCATGTTGAAAATTTGGAGTGAAAATACCGACAAACATCTGGGGCATTAGGGTTTCCATCCATAACACCCTACCCTCTACAGAATGACAGGAGTCAGGAGTGCGACTTGTGTTCATCGGCCATAATGCTCATGGCATTCCACCCACCTCCCACCCTGCAGCCATTGACAGGCATTGAGGTGTGCCTTGGGGTCTTCAGCCCTAACGTTCACCCCATTTTCCTAGACTTCACCCATCTCAGCTTATTTTTTATGGAATGGGGTGCACATAAGGGCTGAAGATCCCAAGGCACACCACAACACCTGTTGCTGTCTACAGGGTGGGTTGAGTTGGAATGCGTATACATTATGGCTGACGACCCAAAGGCACACCCTCATTAGGTTGCTAGCCTTGCTTGTAAAGCAGAAAGCAGCTAACTAAAATAAGCTACATTTTCTTATTAATTTAACACTTACATCTCAGCAGGAGTCAGTGTCTGTTGAGATTAAGCAGACATATACTTTATTAGAAGTAGAAGAGGTCTTATTTAGGGTTAAAAAGAAAGAAAAGAAAGAAAGTCAGTGTGTGTTCTGTGCTGGGAAGGGTACTGTATCAACTTACTTTGCTAAACCAGTAGGAGGAGAGAGAGCTAATTGGGGTGTGGCTTAGACACTATAAAAGCAGGTGACTCAAAATTACAACTTCCTGTTGCTAGCCTTTTTCTTACTAATTGCCTCCATCCCACCCTCCACCCCTAAGCCAGTTCTACTTTTATAGCCACTGGATTTGACTGTCAACAGGAACTTCCTGTTTGGCAATAGGAAGGAAGGATCATAGAGAAACATTGCTTTTGTCAACCCTAAAGGAAAAAATAGCTCACTATCCCCCAGCTGCTGGTGGTCTGACACTGAGCAAGGAAGAAGGAAGCTACTGAAGAATATAGGAAGTTGCTGTCCCAGAACAGGAAGGATGAGAGTTGTAAGGCAGAGAGAGAGTAAGCATACAGAAAAACAGGAGGGGACACAAAATAAGACATGATAGGAGTGGTGCAGTGCAATGGCTGTGGGGTGGCAGTGTTCTGGTAGACATTCTAGAGGCTGCGATGCTGCCCTATTTGCAGGCACCTCTCTGGTCTGAGGGAGGTTGCCCGTCTCCAGGCTGACCTGGCAAGGATTCAGGAAATCTCCTCCCCACTCCAGGGACCACCAGGCCAATGCCACTACCTCAGAGGTTGCCAAGAAAGAGGAGAGGCTGGACCAGGGTGGGCTCAGGGAGGGAGAGGGTGGTGGAACAGGTTGCATCTCTACAGCTGTACCTCTCCACATTCATTCCACTCTCTGGTGGATAGTGGTTCCTCTATGGAGGCACCTGCAGTGGAGACCAAGGAGGATGCTGGGAACCTTCACAAAGGAGACCCACAGGAAGGGTGGCATGGGACCGCACAGGGAAGGAAACAACTCCTGGTGGGGGACTCAATAATTAGAGGGGTAGAAATGGGGAGGAAGGGGAGGGAGGTAAGGTGCCTGCCTGGCGCCACGGCTTGAGGGACAGGAAGTGAATTGTCAGAATTGTGAGGAGCTGCCAGAGAGGGAGCTGGATGTCATTGTCCACCTAGGGACAAATAACCTGGCTAGGAATGGGATCAGAGCAGTGCAAGAGGAGTTTGTAGAGTTGGGGAGGGCCTTAGACAAGAAGAGACACGGTAAGCTTCTCTGAGATGCTGCCTGTCTATAGCAGGTGGATGCTAGGGTACTCTCACCATGGAATTCAATGAATGGTTGAAAACTGGTGAGGAGCTCAGGGTTTGGCTTCACTGGGGACTGGGAGCCACTTGGAGGATGCAGACCCATACTGGTGTGATGGTCTGCATCTGTCTGGGAACCAGATCCAGAGAGAGGTTTAAATGCTTCATGGCAAGCATTTAAACTAGCCAAGGGGAAGGCACTGAAAGGAGCAGGAAATCCCAGCCCCCACAAAAACACGGTAATTAGTGAGGTAAATACCAAGATAGAGAAGTCATTACGGAGCAGAACAGAGGTAAATGTAAAAAAAATGCCAAGGCAGTAAGGACAGGAATGGGGCTAAAAGGGTAAGGCCATCAAAAAGTGGAGGGTGGAGTACCAATGCCCATAGTCTGTGTAACAACACTCCTGAACTAGTGGCCTTGATGGAAGAGAGTTGCCTGGATATTGTGGCAGTCACAGAAATATGGTACACAGAGAGCCATGACTGGGATGTCAACATACCAGGATACACAATCTACAGGAGGGACAGGGAGGGTAAAAGAGGAGGAGGAGTAGAAACATAGAAGCTGATGGCAGATAAGGACCATAAGGCCCATCCAGTCTGCCCATTTCTTTTCTACCTTATAAATGTGCCATGGCCTTTGCTCTGTCAGATGACCTATCTATTCATAGTCATTTGTATTGTCCCTTATGCCTATCCCATGCCTGTTTGAAGCTCTGCACTGTATTCATAGCCACCACTTCTGTGGTAAGCCATTCCATGCATCTACCACCTTTCTGCAGAAAAAGAATTTCCTCACATCTCCCTCAATCGCCTCCCCCAATCTCATGCTGTGTCCTCTTGTCCTGCTATTTTTCTTATATTTAAACATGTTAGACCTTCACCTTGTTTATGCCCTTAAGGTGTTTAAATGTCTCGATCATATCACCTCTCTCCTCCTTTGCTCAAGGGTATACATATTGAGCTCTAATCTGTCCTCATATGTCTTCTGATGCAGTCCCTGCACCATTTTGCTGCCTTCTTCTGGACTGCCTCAATTTAATAATGTCCTTGTGAAGGTGTGGCCTCCAATACTGCACACAGTACTCCAGATGGGGCCTAACCAATGTCTCTATACAGGAGGATTACTCCTCCCTCTTACGACTTGTGATACCCTACTAATACCCCTAACACCCCCCTAGCCTTACCTACTGCTTTAGAGGTCTGCTTGGATGATTTTAGGTCATCAGTGATGATGATGCCCAAGTCTCTTCTTCCTTTGTGACTGCTAGCAACTCCCTCCCAGCCTATAAGTGGCTTCAGGTTTCTCTTCCCTATGTGCATGATTTTGCACTTCTTGCATTAAATCCCAGTTGCCACTCTTCTGACCATTCTGCTAGTTTATCCAGATCTCTTCTCATTCTGCCCACCCCATCTGGATCATCTACTCTGTTGCAGATCTTGGTGTCATCTGCAAACAGACAAACCTTACCCTCTAGTCCATCTGCAAGGTCACTAATGAAGATGTTGAATAGGACTGACCTCAGGACTGATCCCTGAGGTACCCCACTTGTGACTTGCATCTCTTCTGACTGTATACCATTTACCACCACTCTCTGTTTTCTGCCAGTCAACCAGTTTGCCACCCAGTTGACCAACTTCTGACCCCAACCTACCTAGCTTATTTATCAATCTTCATGTGGAACAGTACAAAGCTTTGCTGAAGTCAAGGTATTTGACATCAACTGCTCCCCTTGGTCCACCACTTGGTTACCCAGTCAAGAAATCTATGAGATTAGTTTGACAGGACCTTCCTTTGTAAACCCATGCTGTCTTGGATCCTGTGCCCCTATGGATTCCAGGTGTTGCACTATCCTTTCCTTAAGAGTGCCTCCATAATCTTGCCCACTACTGAGGTAAGACTGACCGGTCTGTAGTTCCCGCCTCCTCCCTGCTACCACTCTTGTGGGTGGGATCACATGAGCCCTTCTCCAGTCTTCTGGGACCTCTCCTGTGCTCAGAGACTCACTAAACAATTCTGCTAATGGCTCTGCTAGTTCCTCCTTTAGCTCCTTAAGTACCCTGGGATGTATGCCATCAGGTCCCATTGCCTTATCCACCCTGAGCTTAGCAAGCTCTTGTAGGACCCTTTCTTTTGTGAAGGGAGTAGTGCTCACCTCCCTCCCCTGTGTCCATGATGCTGAGCTGTGGGCCCTGCCCTACCTTCTCTTCAGTAAATACTGAGCAAAAGTATCTATTTAGGATAGATGCCTTTACAGGGTCCTCCTCCTCACATGCTCCCTTTCTCCATTAAGCTTAGCAAAACCCCTCTGGACTTTCTCCTTTCACTAATGTATCTATAGAAAGTCTTGTCACCTTCTTTTACTGTTCGTGCTAGTGTTTCCTCAGTTTGGGACTTTGCCTGCCTTACTGCCTTACCTGCTTCCCTTGGGCAGTTTGGCATGCCTCTCATCTTCATCCTGCTGTGTTCCCTTATATTTTCTGAGAGGCCAGCTTTTGGCTCTGACCTTTTCTGCTACTGTATTTGAGAACCAAAGTGGTTTCCTTCTTCTTTGCACTTCCTTTTCTGTCTAACACAATGGGATGTTGCTTCAAGTATTGTATCCTTAATGCTTGCCCACATTGCCTGTACCTCCTCACCTGTGTTTCTTTTGCCAGGGCTAGCTTAACTCTGTTGGCCATCTTATCAAAGTCAGCTCCTCTGAAGTCCCATATTTTGCCTTGAATGGGATGATTTAGATGTAGTACTAAATTGAACCATACCATGTGATGGTCACTGGCCCTCAGGTGACCTTCTACCTGGAGATCTGTGATCCTTCTTTGTTAGTCAGTACTAGATCTAGGATAGCCCTGTCTCTTGTGGGTTGCTGTACCAGTTGTTTGAGGCCCTCCCCTGCAGGAATCCACTATGAGTCTAGTTCTGGCAGATGTTCCTGCTGGTATTGACCAATCTGTATCTGAAGTTGAAGTCTCCATTATCAGAACCTCCCTTTAGCTGTCATGTTTTGTATATCTTCTAACAGTATGTGTCTATGTCCTCCCCTGGTCTGGGGGCCTGTAGACAACCCCAGTTCTTATGGCTGTCCCATTTCCTGTTCCAGGGTGACCCACAGTTCTTCTGGCTCCTTATGTATCATTCTAATTTCTGTAGCTTTGATATTTTCATTAACATACAGGACCCTCCTCCCCTTACACCTCGGTCTCTTCTGAACAATACATAGCCAGGTACTGAAGTCTCCCAAGTGTGGTTACTGGAAACCACGCCTCACTAATAGCTACTATGTCCAGCTTAGCCTCTGACATTATTGCCTGCAGGTCTGGGATCTTATTTCCCAGGCTGTGAGCATTTGTGTAATGATTTTCCATTGGCCAGATTTTGGTGTATTAGTTGTTGAGTGAGTTTGGCATTACCCCTGTGCATCGTATGGGAGACAAACCTTTTCTTACCTGGTGATGCAAATGAGCGGCAAACACGCTGAATTCCTGTTTGACCACTAGCTGAGGGAGGGGTGTTCTTCCATTCGAGCGTATGGGGTGCTGCACCCCTCTCCCCATTGCTAGGTTTAAATATTCTGCAAGACGTCAAACTTCTGCCCCAATGCACTGACTCCCTCTTTAGTCAGATGCAGTCCATCAAATTTAAAGAACTTTCGCTCCCAGAACTGTTGCCAGTTCCTACAAATCTGTGTCCTTTTTCCTGGCACCAGTCCTTGAGCCACGTGTTTAGCTCCTATCTCCCCTTCTCTGACCTTCTGTCCATCTGCTCCCTTCTCCCAGACTGGCAGGATCTCAGAGAAGGAGATGCCAGACAAAATAGATGATAGTTTGTCACCCAGCCTAGTCAGGTGTTCCTTGGTCTCCACAACTGACCGGCTGGCGAGATCATTAGTCCTATGTGTACTAGGACATCAATGTTTTCTCCTGCTTTGTGAACAATTTTGAATCGCGGTCAGTGTCTCCATGCTGATGTACCTGGAGACATCTGACCATCACCCCTAGCTGGAGATGGGTATCAACTCCCGAATCATGGAGTCTCCTATGATCAGAAGTTTTTGGATTTCCTTTGTGCTTGTTTAGTTTTGGTTCCTGATTTGGGTGAGTATTGTTTGTGCTAGCTCCTGTGCATGAGTGTCCTGCTCTGCAGTGTCTTCTGCCTCTTTATTTGATTTCAGAGATATAGGCAGATACCTGTTTTGAGTGTTTATATGGTTTTGGAGGTAATGTGTTGGAGAGCAGAGAGTGATGGGGCACCTGATTTGCTCCTCCTAACCACCTGCCAACCTCCTGTACCAACTACCCTCTGCGGTCAAGGTTTTCTGTTGGATGCTGGGAAATGGCGGGTGGTTCTTATAATGTATTTCCTCTTCAATATGAAATTTGAGGCGTGCAATCTCTGCCCATGCTGCCCGGAGCTGAGACCTAAGATCTCCAGTAGCTCTCTATGTAAAGGAAGGGATCAAAGCAACAGAACCAAAGAGTAAACAGGGAGCAGATGAGGCACTCTGGGTCACCCTGGAGACAGGAAATGGCACCACAATCCACATGGGGTTGTATACAGACCCCATCTCTGGGGAGGAAATGGACAAGGAAATGATAGAAGACTTCCTTAGAATGGCAGAAAAGGGGAGATACTGTTGATGGGGTCCTGAATATGCCAGATGTTAACTGGAGCACCTTTGCTGCAGGCACATCCAAGAGCAGGGTCATTCTTGATGCCCTACAGGGAAATGCCTCAGACAGCTAGTATTGGAACCCACTGGGAGGAGCAATCTTAGACCTGGTACTCTCAAATGGGATGGAGAAAGAATCTCAGATTTAGAAGTGAATAGCCATCTGGGAACAAGCGACCACCAAACAGTGTGGTTCACGATAAACACAGCCATACAATCAAGCCATAAAAAGCAAGAGCATTGGACTTTAGGAGGGTTGACTTCAGGAAAATGAGAGAGTGCCTCAGAAAAGCACTAGCAAACAGGCAAGAAGGAGGGTGGAGGAACAATGGGAGTAATCAAATCAGCCATCACAGAAGCAACAACCTTTGTGTAAAGCAAATCAACAAAACACAATGAAGGAAAAACCACTACTGTTCTCAAAAGAGGTGGCAGGGAAGGTTAAGGAGAAAAGGATAGCACTGGAAATAAAAGGAAACACAAAAGAAGCAGGACAGAGAACTTTATCAGTTAAAGCAGAAAGAGGCTGAGAAGGCAGTCAGAATAGCAAAGGCCCAAACCGAGGAAAGGATAGTCAACTCTGTTAAGAAGGAGGATAAGACCTTTTATAGGTACATTAGGGAGTGAAGAAAGACCAAAGGAGGGATACTGAGGCTTAATAAAGGGAGGGAATGTGGGTAGAGGCGACAGTGAAAAGCAGGGATACTGAATGAGTATTTCTGCTCAGTATTCACAAAGGAAGAGGAGGGGATACCTAAACCAAACAAGAGAAACACTCTGAAGATGGAGGTCGATACCAGTCAATTTACAGAAGAAAGGGTTCTGAAAGAACTAATAAAATTGAAGGTGGACAAAGCAATGGGCCTGATGGGATTCACCCAAGAATTCTAAAAGAACTAAGGGTAGAACCTGTGACACCGCTGACTACTCTCTTTAACAAATCATGGGAGGATAGGGTGGTACCTGAGGACTGGAGGAGGGTGGATGTGATTCCTCTTCACAAAAGTGGGAGCAGGACAGAGGCAGAAACTACAGACCAGTTAGTTTGACCTCAGTGGTAGGAAAATGATGGAATCACTTCTGAAGGAAAGAATTGTTGATTACCTAGAGGCAAGTGGGGCACAGGACCCAAGGCAGCATGGATTCATGATGGGAAGGTCATGTCAGATGAATCTAATAGATTTCTTTGACTGGGTGACCAAAGTAGTAGATCGGGGGCTGTGGACATGGCCTACCTAGATTTTAGCAAGGCATTTGATATAGTCCCACACAAAACATTAGTACACAAGTTAGCCAGCCTTGGAGTGGGTCCCAAGGTGGTAGCCTGGATAAAAATTTCTAGACAACAGGATGCAAGGGTAGTAGTAAATGGAGTCCAGAGTGAAGAAAGGAGGGTTACTAGCGGGACCGCAGGGTTCAGTACTGGGACCAGTCCTTTTAATGCTTTATAAGTGACATTGCAGAGGAACTGAAGGAAAAGTATGTCTCTTTGCAGATGACACAAAGATCTTCAACAGGGTTGATACACAAGACGAGTGGAAAGGATGAGAAGGGACTTGGCAAGGTTGGAGGAATGGTCAAATGTATGGCAGCTCAGATTCATGCAAAGAAGTGCAAGGTATTGCACATGGGAAACAAAAACCCAGGGAAGAGTACACAATGGGTGGTGAGATACTGATTACACTAAAAATGGGGTAATTATATCAGATGACCTAAAGGTGGGCAAGTAATGTGAGAAGGCAGTGAGGAAGGCTGGGGTGATACTGAGATGCATGGGAGAGGCATCAACAGTAGAAAACAGGAAGTTATTATCCCTCTGTACAGACAGTTGGTGAGACTCCATCTGGAGTACTGTGTGTAGTTCTGGAGACCCCATCTCCACAAAGACATAGACAGAGTGGAGGCTGTCCAGAGGAGGGCAACCAAAATGGTGCAGGGTCTGCACCAGAAGACATATGAAGAAAGATGAAAGGAGCTTAATATGTATACCCTTGAGGAAAGAAGGAGAGAGGGGACATGATAGAAACTTTCCAGTACCTCAAGGGAATCAACAAAGTCCAAGAGGGTAGCATCTTTCAGAAAGAGATGTGCAAGAACAAGGGCACAATTTGAAGATAGAGGGGACGGCTCAGAGATAATGTGAGGAAATATTTTTCACAGAGAGGGTTGTGGATGCATGGAACAGCCTCCTGAGGAGGTCATGGAGTCAAGAACAGTGGTGGAATTTAAGAATGCATGTGACAGACATAAGACAGTCCTAGTGGGGATGGAGGAAGTAAGCTGTTAGTTAACTAGGACCTGCAGCTTATCTGTTAGGTAGGAAAATGGGCAGACTAGGTGGGCCAAGCAGGCCTTATCTGCCATCAAATTCTGTTTCTGTTTCCCCAATGCCTTTACTCTCTGCTGGGATGGGGTTGGTGTTAGTTCAATACTTCACTGCCATTCCTGTTATGCATCACTCTAACTCCCATTACCAATGCCAATGCCAACAAGCCAACATTCACCATTGACAAATACTTGTTAATATACAACATCTTTCTACAGTTGGATCACAAAATGCTTTACAAGAAAGGAGGAAAATACATAGCATAACACTTGATGACGGATTTGCATGTTACATCATTAATAAAATCGAACACTGTAATAAGTGCAGTAGCACAATTGCTATTCAAGGCTAGATATACATGTCAGAACATAAGCTCGGAGAAGAGATAAGTTCTGATGTGGGATTCAAGAAGGAAACAGTCTCAGAGGGCAGGAGGCTGCTTTGCAACTAAGCACACATCCTGAACTTACCAATTAGGTACAGCCCAATGGAATTCTCAGCAAAGATAAGTGAAGGGCTGAAAGGTTGATCAAACCCTTATGTTTCCTCAAAGCAAAATACTACAATCCATCCTCATGACAAAATAATGTAGAGAATAGTTAATTGTCTTTAACAGAAAATGTATGGAACACATGACAGTACCATATTTTCTGAATAAGTAAGGAGAGAATTTAAGGAGAAAGAGCTATGTTGAGATGTGGAATTTAAAGTGGTGATGGAACCACTGAGTCATTG
This sequence comes from Neoceratodus forsteri, assembly GCA_016271365.2. Classification (NCBI taxonomy): domain Eukaryota; kingdom Metazoa; phylum Chordata; order Ceratodontiformes; family Ceratodontidae; genus Neoceratodus; species Neoceratodus forsteri. Next base: position 1,793,609,217 of record CM057455.1, on the reverse strand, counting down.
AGGATGAGGAAGAGAAGGGTGAGGAGAGATAAAATACCTCTCACAACTGGCAAACGGAAAGACATGCAAGATAGCAAGTAATCTGAGCTTGAGGAGTTCAGAATGCAGGAGATGATGATGAGTAGGTGGGGATGAGAACAGAGAGCTATGAACATACTATGGAGAAGTAAGAAAACAAATTGAGACATTTTATATTGAATGGGAAGGAGACACAAGAGCCAGTGGAGGTCTTTGGTCATGTTTTTGAGAGTGGATGAGGAGACACATGGTAGTTTTCTGGGTAGTTTGTTGCATAAGTAGGAGGAACCCATGAATACTGTATCAGAGAGAGTTAATGTTGTCGTTCGAGGAAAATAAATGCATGGATGCTGGTTCCAAATGTAATTGGGCTGTGGTAGTGTCAGATGGTTTTATATTACTATTATTATTGTTAATATTAATATTACTACTGTACCTGTAGGCATCTGAAATTGCAATGTACTGTATGCACTTGTGTAATCTGTATTACTATGTCAGTTCCCTCTCCCTTCCTTCCCAGGATGCATCTGGAAATGAGCAGTTCGCCCAGTATGCATTTCCAGGAGATACTTTAAATAAATAAATAAATATTACACAGGTGATAAAAGGCAAATTTTCTGGTTGTGGAGCTGTGCAAAATAATATGTTTAAGATTAAGTATGCAACAGGTTCTGATGCAGGGAGCAAAGTAGAGGTCAGAGCCATGGAGGGTAATAGATCTGATTAGGTTAGATTTTATTGGTAAACATTTATGCCCAATGAGCTAAAGTTTGCTTTTGTGGGTGATATGGAGCAACAATCACAAGATACAGACAATATATAAAATGGATTCAACATTATGAAATAAAATGCTTTAGTCAAATAACACATCTTCATATAGCAAGACCAAGTAAATGTAACTTCAGACTATTTTTAAGTGACAAATAAGAATTTCATGTTCTTATGTTGAGAAATTCATTCTTGGATATATGTGTATTGTGTTGTATTGTACTGCATTCACTGTCAGGTGTGATGAGAAAGAGTTTTTCACTCAACCCACAGCCAGATTAAAGAAACTAAATAAATATAGTAAATAGACACAAAATTCATCACACAGGCCATTTTCAGCAAACAAATCCTTTTAATGCCCCTGATGCTAGTGGGACAACTTTCAAAATATTAATTATTTTGACTCTGCACATATTTCATTTTTTTTTCCAGTAATACCCATATTTCATTCTTACTAAGGATATACTGTATGCATAAAAATAGATTTATACTCTATCTGCACTGGCAGCTTGTCTTTACCCAGCACCACAGTTCTGTTTATAACATCACAGACTGTTGCTCTGGAGATAATTATGATGTTATAAACAAGTGATTATGATGTGAGGTGTAGGCATGCAGCCAGAGCAGATAAAGCCCATGGGACAGTGATCTTGATTCCATGCAACGTCCTCAGTTACAAAGAAAGGGGAAGATATGCAGAAAATATAAGAAGCATAAATTCTGTCTAATTGTAAATTTTTCAGCATTTCCCTCAAGTCAGAGGCTCTTGAAACCTTAGCATTTTAATAAAATTGGTAGTGGACATAGGCATCTCTAGTCACCACTTCTGACCATTTGGGAGAACATCGATGACAGGTACATTGGCCTGTATTTAGAGCATTACCTCCAGTGTTAATGCCACTTTACTTCATCTTACTTAACCCAGTTCAGCAATGTTCCACTGAACAACATGGCAGATTGCCAAATCTGGTTAGTTAATGGAAAGTAAAGCCATTTTACTGTGGAAGTAATGCTAGTGACTATAAGCCATTGTCAGATGTCCTTTTTTAAAAGTCAAGTCCATGTTCATTTGCTGGCAAAATTTTGACATCCACTGCCAAGGGTGAAGAGGTACCACTGTAGGCATATTCTTATTTAGCCTGACAAATTTTGTACTGACACATTGTTCAATATATCTGAGCCAATGCTGGATACGAGGGGTTGGATAAGATGCCATGTGCAAGTCTGGCCTTACAATAAAATGTTTCGGTTTAGACAGCTATTCTGGCACATTTTGTTTTTGATAGGCAGAAATAAATGTAGCAAAGAGTCATCAGAATGATCCGGGACCAGTAGGGCAGATTCTAGGCTGTAGGCCCTAATCATGTACTCTTTGGAGGCCTGAATGGTGAGGGTGACATCATAGAGACCTATTGGTTTCTAAGAGGTATAAATACTGTAGCGTGAATAGTAAGACCTGTTTATTAGAAACAGAGATATAGCCATGAGGGGCATGATTGGAGGTTAGTGGGGATAAATTCAGGAGAGATGTGAGGAAGAAATGCTTTTTCTGAGGGAGTGGTGGAGTGGTGGAATAGATTGCTAATGGAATTGGTTGGGGTGGCAACATAAAGAAGATTGTTTACGTTTTTAATATAATTGTAAATTTGGAAGTCTGTTTAGTTACCCCAGCTTATTGCTTTGTGTTCTTGTTTTGAAGTAGTTTATATTTTCCCTATTTAGGGAGGACACTGTATTAATACAGACCTTTTCACATCCAATATTTATGTTTTAATTACTTGGCAGTTCCAGAACCTAGTGACATCAGTTGAGCTGAAGACTATGATGATGCAGAATACAATAACATAAGCTCTGCCTATAGCATATTCGATGGACCCTTGGTCTCTGACTGCCATCATAGTCTATATTTCTATAATTCCCTCCCTCTAAAGAAGAACATAATTATATTTACTGGCTGTATTGAACTTAAAGCATCGCATACTGTAGGCAATAGTATAAGACATATAGTTGCCCTGGACCCAGACACCAACCAATACTTCTTCCTGTCCATAGAGAAATTTTAGCATCAGCCCTTTAATCTTCACTCAAGCACTATCTACAGTCACTTTAACACCACCTAACAGTAAGCCCCTGACACCACTGGGAAAACTTAAAAAGGAAGCATTCCAACACAATTCAATTCATATTTCATTTTCCTTCTAAGTCTTTCTCCCTTTTCTTTATTTCTTTTCATGATAATTGGATGACTGTTCATTAGGAGTCATCTGCTGTGGCAGATTGCCTACACCTGACATCATAGTCCAACATCATAATCGCTTCTATAGCACCAGATTGGATGTCACATGCAGAGGATTATTTTGTCTGGTGTAGACAGGTTACAGTAGCAGCTGAAGTCTGCAGGGTAGAGATTCTATTGTCATGCAAGTGTGCTTAGCAATATTGAATAGAGGGTGAGATGTACAGAACAATATGGCATACAGTAATGCTGGACTGTGTCTAATTTTACTTTTAAATTGGTAAGAAAAATCAGGGATCTGATTGGCCAAAGGCTGTCCAGATCCATGTGGTTATTAGACCACAGCTGAATAGGCTAAAACATGTTAGAAATTATTTTCCAAGCTGGACAGTTTGCACAGAGATTCATGGGCCATTTCACTTATCCTTGATTGGCTTTACAAATATGGCTGCCACCTCACTAAAACTGTTCTTGTAGACCCTAAGATGAAACTCTCTTGAACCTCTTGAAGTTAAAAATAACTAAATAAATACATATTCTTTCACTTTATGGCTCCTCCTTTACATGCATACAGAAATTTAAACAAATGAAGTTCTCATTCCAGTTTGAATTGCCAGTGTTTCTGCTCTGCTGCTTACCCTGCCACAGATGAAATTTAAAGTCTGACTCAAACTGATTTGGTATGTTTGTGTGTGTGCGTGTGTGTGCATGTGCGTGTATATGTGTGTGTGTGTGTGTGTGTGTGCACGCGTGTACCCTACAAGAGATAAAATTAAATGCCTAGCTCTGTTTTGCTGAGTGTGTGTGTGTGTGTGTGTGTGTGTGTGTGTGTGTGTGTGTGTGTGTGCTGGGAGGGTTATAACCACACTTATAAAATGAGTACTGGCAGGAAGGAATCTAATTGATTGGAATGGGATTCTAGCCTATCTTTTTGTGTACAGCACAGTAAATAAAAGTGGATTCAAAACCAATCATATAAAAGTGTCACCTGATCCACAAACATTTGTCCATCATTTTCTTTTTCTAAGCGGCGATACTTTGAGCTCCAAACTGTGAAAATCACAGTTAAGTTTCATATTTTGTTTTAAAATACCACCAGTTCTCCTCCAGACTGGCTTCCTCGACTTCCATCACTGACAACAAATTGATAGCTGCTGAGCTGACTGTGCTGTCCAGCCGCAACTCCCAACCTGAACACACTGAGAACACAGGCACTTTGTGACACTTGCTACTGCAGATGGTAGCATGCCTGGCAAGACACAAAACAAAATCACTGTCTTGCGGGTGGCATACTGTAGTGACTTCCAGGGTCTACTACAGATACCTAGACTTAGCACAGTGCCCCAATGACATCCAAAACATGTCAGTGCCCTTGTGACAGCAGAAAATATACAGGAGTGGAGGGACTTATGATCAAAGTAGACCTTTTATTGTTTTTACTAATTTGCATAAACAATATTACAATTTCTCAACATATACTCATTTATAAGTGCAACAGCTCACTCGGGTTGCTTTATGCTCTGATAAATGCACTCTAGGAGCAGTAAGGCACTTGGCCTGCGGCCTTGTGCTTCACTCACGACTAGTTGGCATTTATCAGAATATAAGCATACACCATCATGTGTTAATGCTTGCATATTCTAAAATTGTACAGAATGTTAAATCCTATATTCCATGGTAACATTCTGTCACTTGTGGTTGCATGGTAAAGGCAGAAAAACAGGGTTGGGGAAATAATGTAAAGAATGATGGGGAAAGGTGGGAAAGATACAAGTAAATGTGTAGAGGCAAACAAAACTGCATTTTAATAAAACATAAAACAATCCAGTTCTTAAAAGCTCATGTGTAGGAACCATGGAAGGGTGAACGTTTAAGATGATATCTACATCATGCCTCCTGAATTTGCAGGTGCAACACTTTTGAACATGTTAGCATTTCAGTTAATAATATTTGGATTGGTTTGAAATGCAAATTAGGTTGTTAGTGTAATGTTTATGGAAATTAAAAGCCAAACATATTTTCTTTGAATGTTATTATTTTTATCTACCCCTCTCACATTACTGTCATAATGACTATTTTTTGTCTTCCATGCTAAAATGGAAGTATATAGATATATATATATATATATATATATATATATATATATATATATATATATATATATACACATACACATATACAGTGTATATATATATATTTATATTACGTCTTCTTTTGGCACCCTTTTGCAAACTGTGTGAGGCCTTTCGGCACCATGCATTTTGCTAAAGTTGAACCAGCATAATATTCTGAGGTGATTTGCATATGCAGCCCATGAAGCTCTGCATTATGGGGGCATGTGTGATTTTGTATTTATATACATACATATATATATATATATATATATCTTTGGTAACCATATAAGGCCCACTAGCCACAATGCCTGTTTTCAGGGGTGACCTGAGAGCACTGGAGAGGTTAATTGACTTGCTCAGGTCACACAGTATGCAAGTGGAGTTGAGGGAATCAACTTCATATCTGCCGGATGTACCAAGCTCATTCACAGCTCATTCCTCTGACATTTAAGGTTTTCTGCCAGCAGTAACATGTCTTCATTTTATCTTTTTAAACAATTTCTTTAGAAGACAAAAACACATTTTAAACTATTTTATAAGTGTAATAACACATTCCTGGGTGTGTGATTATTGTGTTTTAACTGCACTTTCTTGGTGACAGTAGTCACTCCACTGATACCTAGGGTCTCACAGCCCAGCGAGGCATGCAGTTATTTTCTTGTCCTCTCAAGCCAGGAATGAAACTGCCTAACCAGCATGTGGCTTATATTTGCTAAATGATATGACCCCATTTTTACCTGTCCCTACTGCCCTTGCCCCAGTTCCTCCTACCTACATCTTACTCCCACCCACTCTTCCTAACCCCCAGCCTTCCCTGCCTGCTAATCTATTACCCTGCCCTCCTATCTATCCATTCTCTCTTGTCCTTGCACATTAACCATTTTTCATTGCCCCTATCTGAGTTATGTGTAAAAAATTCTTCCTTGTTTAGCTTTGACAGAAGAAACAATGTCTTAACTGTACCTTGCTCTGCTAGGTTGTACCTTATCATGAAATGTCTTTTGTGATCTATGCTTGCACTTTGTTTAATTATACCAATGATACCCTTTATGAAATATTCACTTGTCTGTGTAAATGTCATGGGACCTCCTTGTGAATGAACTTGCTCAATGGAGTTTTTCCTGTGATAAACATGAACTTGAACTTGAACACAGTAACCACACATCCTGTCATGTGTCATTGCTTACATTTGTATGTGCTTAATTTTTATTCACTTTCAGTTCGCAGTTCTGTCACCCTAGGAAAGCACAAGGTGACACTATCATATCAAAAAGACACTTCTAGTGCCCCTATGAACCAGTATCAGAATATGGCCTATGAACATCATCAATAACATGTTTTGGTCACCCATCCAAGTGAAAGTTGAACATCTCTGAAAGTATGTGATCTTATCAGATTGTTTTTGCAAGATTACTTGATCTGACAGGTAAATTATCCATCAATAATATTTTGTACACTGACTCAGAACTAGCCCATTGCTCACTTGATATGGGTAATCTTGATCATGTGTTTAACTAAAGGTTTTGTTAAACAACGTACATATAGGCTGATAAGATCAATTACTACATCTGCACTTTTACAGCAACCAGGAAGCGGTTTCAAGTTTGGGGCCTTAATGATGGCATATGATCTGTTATGAGGGTAAAGATAATTGCATGCAGTGGTGGCATCTAAGTATAATTATAATTTACTCAGGGTCTCTTTTTCAATCTGCCTGAAGTAAAGGGTTTGCTTATCAAACATTGATTTGACTGTGTTAGACCACTCATTTTCACTTTCTCGTTACTTTGCCAAACTCAGGAAACTCTCTTCTTTTGCATAATACATAATATATAATACATCATATCACTTGAAAAATGCAGAACTTGTGCATGCATTAAGTATATCAAGCGCCTCGCCATATTATAATCACAAACTCACTACTCATCAGGCGGCTAACAAAGGTCAGATCGCTGCAAATACTATTTTGAGCCAATTATAAAAAATAACCCTCATTATGAATATAGGAGAATGAATATAAAATCTCTTAGTGTAATGATGACAACAGGCACCATATACAATCACTGCCTAAAAGTAAGCAAAATAAATGTCCTCAGACATAGCATAGGGTTGTGTCAACATGCTTATAGTATATGGTGTAATGCTGTGGTGCATGGAATTCCATGCATGGAATATGCTTGTTGTGTTGCAGTAGTGGTATCATAATGTTGTTGTGCTGCACTGAGGATGTCATTATTGCAGTACAACAGTTTAGAATGGCGCAGCACAGCAAGCCTTCCAGACCATAAGGACGCTGTCGTTAGCACTGTGAACTGACTTGCCTTTGTCAGTTTCAGTCTGAGACACAGTGCCAATTATCAAAAGCATTATGGCAGCCTTTGTCTTTTCAAAATGCAGTACCACTTAGACTTGATGACCAGACAGTAATTTAGATTCTACCTATAAAGTAAAATTGTTCCTTTATACAGTGATTATATTGACTGACGTGCTGATGTCTCAAACGTGCCAGGCTTGGCCTCACATTATGATAAATCAGTTTCTGCCATTTCAGTTATTTGTCATGTTTGGCCAGAGATCAAGTAGGGTCTTACAGTGATACTGTAGGTAGGGAAGAATGTCAGACTGGTGGACCAATAGTTTTTTATCTGCTGTCAAAGTCTATGTTCCTATTTTTGGAGTTGGTTTATTTGACTGATCTTGGGTGTCTAAAAGATAGCATGGGCATCCATACACAGGCAAGCCTGTGTCTGCATCGATAAGTTTCCATGGTAACTGTTGAACAGCTCTAACTTTTGCCTTGAGGGTTCATAACTGCCATGGAAACTTCTCCATGCAGACACAGACTTCTTGTGAAAAGATGACCATACATTACCCTCTATGTTTCATTGTAGCTCTTTTTCTTATCCTTCAGGCTCATAGTACTTTGATGATCTCGGTTTAGTCACTGGTCTCTAATTATTTCTACCCCAACAATTTATGAAAGATTTTTTCTTTAAGAAAAAGTAATATGATATGAATTTATAGTGACAGGATTCATTGTAATGTATCAAGGCATTCACATACCCATTTTATCAGAGGAGAATGTGCTGAGATTTAAATGACATCATGCTGTTTCCCATGATATATTGTCACTTTGAGTACTCAGAGCTGAGACAGCAGTGACAAAACACTTAAACAGTAGACTTCAGTATTGTTTTTTTCTTTAAATCGTAGTATTCTGTTACATTTACCTCAGCTGTGAAAGTAATATGGAGCACATCTTATACTTCCCATGATCTTTAAAGTGTAAAGCAATCCAACTGCGGAAACATTTGAGGCCATACCCTGGGGTAACCCAGGATCATAATGCACCACCAGTTTGGAAGAAACAAACTTTTGCTTTACCAGTCAAAAGCAGTCTGACACTGTAGCTCCATCCTGTGCATTGTCTTTTGGTAGCAGCTCAGTCAAGGGGTCACCAGTGTTTTCTGGGGCCAACTAAACAACTCTCAGCAATTGAGCAAAGACAAGGAGAATAGCAGCTCTGCTATATTTATAAAACAGGAGATGTTATGCTCCAGTAGGCTGAATTTCTTTGCAGCTATACAGTGCCTAAGCTCAGCTACAAGGATGTTTGGGAAAAATCACCCTCTCTTTGTTGTTGTCTTAGTTCATGCTTTTAGTCATTTTAAGAATAATTTTAGATACCCCAAAATGCCCATCTCTAGTTGGACATGGTTATAAAATATCATCCAGGTAACAGATACCATTAAACAGCTGTGGCTGGATTTTCCAGGAAGTAGCACAGGTGCAAGGAAAAACTGACAAGCGGGTCTTCACTTGTGAGCTGCAGTTTTCCTGCATGCACAGATTTTCAAAGAAGGGCCATTTTATAGCTGGCTCCATGATTTATACAGCTTGTGCCCATTTTCTGGCACAGCTCTGCAAAATGGTACACCTGGCTGGACCATGCATGACATACTTTGTAGCTGCACCTGCCGCCCATGTGGAGCACAGTCTAACAATGTGACTGTCTACCAGTGCAGAGATTTTTCCACACCAGTGGTCTGTTCAAGGGATGTAGTCCTTGGTTGTTGAAAATTGGGCTCCTGATTTATATTTGACTTAAACATAGCTGGGGTGTTGGAAAGTAGTAATGTTGAAGTAGCCCATATTGCATATGTGATAATATAGGGGTTTAAATCAACACCACTTTCTACCTTCTGGTATGCTTGGGTCAAATAAAGTTAGTAAGTGTATCCCTCTACAAAGATGATCTGAGAAGGACAGGGATCAAGATCAAACTTTGCAGAGATGCTATATGGTGATTGAAGGGATGTTGTCAAGAAGAGGGTACCATTTTATGGAGACTGGGGACCCCTGGGATAGGGAGGTCTTCAAGGGTGATTGCCTTTACCTGTCAGAGAGGAGGCTAGTGTGGTTGGGCAGAAGTTTGATGTCTACATTGGTGGACATCTAAACTGAGTGGGGAGTTAGAATTGGGGAACCACAGAGGGCAGACAGCAAGAGGAGGGCAAGAAACTGTGAATAGGAAAGGAGCAAGGTAGGTGTTCAAATAAGATAAGATAATGTTCCAGGAGGTAGGGCTTATAAAGATGTTAAGTAAGAGGAAAATCAGGAATTTAAAGAGGAAGAGGAAGATGAAGAGAGAGGAACTAAAAGAAGGGATATAGACACAAACTCTAAGGCAATCTGCCTGAATGCTAGGAACATAAGAAACAAAATTAGTTAGCTCCAGATGATGGTGTCTGATATCGGGCTTAGACCTCATATCCATTACAGAAGCGTGGGCCACCAGGAATAATGACTGGCACCTGGTAGTACCAGGCTACACCATGTATAGGTGGGATAGAGGAAGGGAAAGGAGGAGGGCAACTCTCTATATCAAGGAAGGCAAGGGTTCATCAAGGGAAGGAATGAGAAATAGAATGACCATGGGTACAGCTCACGACAATATCAGGTAACAATTTGTGCATCTGGGAGGTCTATAGACCACTGGGAAAGGGGAAAATGGTAATAGAGAACTAAGGGCAGAAATACAGATGGGGCTACAGAGGGAAGATAGTGGCTATGGAGGATCTCAGCCTGCCAAACATAGAACTTGGACACTCCAGCAGATAAGAGCACCAGAAGTCAGGCCCTGCTATATATGTTGCAGGACTGCCTGCTGGTCAGCTAGTCAGAGAACCCACAAGGTATGCTACCATTCTTTTGTGATGCTTGCCAACTTGGAAATGGTAGGTAGAGTGTGAGTTGGGAAACCACTGGTGTCCAATGACCATACACTATATGGTTTGAATTGAACCTGTGTACCAGTATGCCTGCATCAAGGCTGAGGTTCTGGATTTCAGAAGAACACACTTTGACCAGATGAAGGAATTCATCCAGGATAAGTTAGTTGGATTAGACAAAATCAAGGTGGTGAAGGAAAGATGGGGAGTAATTAAAGGGCAATTCTTGAGGCAACTAAGTTATGCTTGAGAATGATTACCAAGAGAAACAGGCACAAGAGACCAAACTGGTTCTCTTAAGAAGGTGAGGAGGCAGTGAGGGCCCAGAAAATGGCCTTCTTCAGATAAAAACAGAAGCAGGGGATGAGAATGGAGCAAATACCAAGTTCAGATAGGAGAGGCAAAGAAGGCAATCAGGGATGCAAAGCAGACACAGAGCTGCATTGTGGAGGGGTCAAGGAAGGAAAAACAGTTGTTCAGCTGCATTAGCAAAAGGAAAGATAAGAAAGGGAACTGTAAGGCTGATGGAGGGGCAGGGTAATAGTGAAGGATGAGCAGAAGGCAGCCATTCTTAATCACTACTTCTGCTCACTATTCACAGTGAACAGCGGGCCTTTGCCGAAAGTGGCAGAAAATCTGTTACAAAGATAATCCCAGGATTGGAGAAGGTGGTATTTACAGGAGAAATGGTCAAAAATATTGTGCATCCCTGAAAATAGATAAAGCTGCAGGGCCAGATGGAATGCACCCAAGTGTACTCAGGAAACTGGCATTTAAACCAGCTGAACCCCTGACAGGGTTATTCAATAGCTCAATACAGTCAGGGGTAGTTCTAAAAGATTGGAAGGTAGAGGTTGTAGTTCCACTCCATAAGGAAGGGAAAAGGAGCAACAAGGTAACCATCAGACTTACCTCCATTGTTGGTAAACTGATGGAGACAATAGTTAAGGAGGACCAAGTGGACAACCTGGAGGCGTGGGCTTGATTCTCAAAGGGGTCTTGAAGTGGCACAAGCTGTGCAAACAACAGCTTGTGTCAAAGCTCAAGTGCCCAAGGACCCTGCACCAGATTCTGGTACAGGAGGATCGTGCCTAAGTCCCATACTTGCATCAACCCCTCCATGTGACAAACAAATGGCGCATGGGAGGGGTTTTCTACAACCTCCTGTGGCAAAATCAAAGGTTCCCCATCTCTGATCCCGGGTTGCTTAAATAATCCCCTTCCCCAGTGTTCTAGTGCCCCTCCCTATCCCAAGCTCCCATTACATTCCTATTAATTATGCCCCCTGCCCTGGTAGTCTAATGGATCCCCTCAATCCCAGATCCCCCATCAAATTATTTTCAGCCCATTCCCCATTAAATGACATACTGAAATACCTGGTCGTCTAATGGACCCCATCTGGCAGTGCCCTACCACCCACCCCACATCCCACAACCCAACAGCCACTGGCACAGCTCACCATTCACCACCATGGCCAGCGACCGACTGAGCTCTCAGTGAGCACATACTGTACAATGCAGCGCTCTTGAGAGCTCATTCTCTTTGGCTGTGGTGGTGAGTGTGAGCTGTGCCAGTGGCTAACTCAGTATGGGATGGGGACAGGGTGGTGAGGGCACTGCTGGGTGGAGGAGGGTCCACTCAGACCACCAGATATTTTGGTATGTCATTTAATGGGGAATGGGGCTGGAAAATCATTTGATGGGTGATTGGGGATCGGGAGGGGCTGCTAGACTACCAATGAAGGGGTGTAATTAATACTGATGTAACGGAAGATTGGAGATCGGAAGGGGACCACTAGAGTACCAATGAAGGGTGTAATTAATACCGATGTAATAAGAGGTCAGGGATCGGGAGGGAGCCACTAGACTACCAAGGAAGGTGGATGTACTTAATAGTGATGTAATGGGATATTGGGGATCGAGCCACTAGACCACCAGGACAGGAGTTTTTCTTCAATATTAATGGGGGTGATAGCAGGGTTGGGGAGGGGGACTGTGGCACATTTCATAAACAGGACAACTCTCCCAGAGAAGAGATTTCTAAGTACCCATAGAGCAGTCTAAGGGTATGAATCCCTCCCTCTGGGAGGTTCTGAGAAATCGTGCATTAGGGAATATGGCAGCCTGTGTCTGCACAGAAGCTAGCACTGTACCACAGCCCATTTTGGATGCATGGGTCGCACTAAGCCCCATTTGGGGCAGGCAGCCTGCAGTCAATGCAGGCTGCAATACAGAATTGCTCGCACATCTTTTGGTGCAAAGAGCACTTTGTGCCATTCTTTGTAGCACAAGCCCCTTGCGCCACGCTGAAGCTTTGAGAATCGAGCCCACAGACTCTGGGATAGTAAACAACGCTGATTTGTGGCAGGTAAGTCTTGTTAGACAAACCTGGTAGTATTCTTTTATTGGGTAAATAAGACAGTAGATAAGGAACAATCATGTGGATTTACTCTACATCAACTTCAGCAAAGCATTTGACTCAGTGCCACACAGAATGCTGCAGAAGTTAGAGGATCTAGCTGCAGCGAAGGACCTAGTTAGATGGGTGGGTAGTTGGTTGTGGGGCAGACAAAGGGTGGTAAGCAGAGTCAAGTCACGGAGAAGAGGAGATCAGATCACAAGTGGGTGCCATAGATGTCAGTCCTGAGTCGGTTCTTTTCAATATATTAATCAGCACATAGGAGAAGACATTCAGGTCAAGATGTGACTCATGACTCTTTACAGATGACACTAAGCTCTGTGGCAGAATAGACAGTGAGGAAGAGGTAAAGGAGTTGCAGAGGGACTTGCAAAGATGGAGAGGTGGTCTAAGATTTGGCAGTTAAAATTCAATGCTAAAAAGTGCAAGGTGATGCGGGAGGAAAGAAGAGCTCCAGGGCTGAGTACAGAATGGGAGGGATCAAGCTGGGCACTACTTCTGAAGAAAGGAACCTGGAAGTCATCGTAAGCAACTCCCTAAAACAATGTAGCCAATATAGAAAGGCCTACAGCAAGGCAACCAGAATTTTTGGGTGTAGCGGGCAGGGTTTTGACAGCAGGACGAAGGAAATAATTCTACCTCTATAGATCAATGGTGTGGCCCTATATGGAATAATGTGCCCAGTTCTGGAGTCCTCACCAAAGGAAAGAGAAAGAAAGGCAGGAGACAATGCAGTGTGGGTAACCAGAATGATTCAGGGCCGGTGGAGATCCTATGAAGACTGACTACACCACTGAACATGTACTCACTCCAGGCCAGAAGGAGAGTGCACTGTAATAGAGACACCTTCAAGTTCCTGAATGGAATGAACAGGGTAAACTGTGAGGAAGTGTTCAGCAGGAATAGTGATAAGTCTAAAACATGAGGACTTGGTGGAAGCTGGGAAGGGTGGGGGAGTTTCAGGAGGGTGTGAGAAAGTTTTGTTTACAGAGAGGTGGAACAGCCTGCTGGCAGTGGTGACAAGTACAAAAAACATTAATGGTTTCAAACACAACTGGAACAGAGTTGAGAAATTAAACGTTGCCGGGGGGTATAGGTAATGCAAGGGGCAAGTGGAGGGAAAAGCTTTGTTTAGATAATAGGTCTTGGGACAGGATAAGGTATAACAGGGCTGACTGGATAGACCAATGGTCTTTTCCTGTTGACATTGTCTATGTTTGTCTGTTTCTGTATGACTCTCCTATATACCCTATTTCTAATCTGTGGATGTTATTATCCCTGAATCTGTTCTTGTTGTCAAGAAGTGTTGTACTCAAATTGCAAAGTGTCTCTTAAATTACAATGTAAAGCATGTCTCTGACTCCTTGTAACTGTTTGATATAAGCTATGTGTTGCAACTGACTAATATTTTGTATCTTTCCTGCTGTATGACCTGTCTCACGTGCTTGTGATATGTATAATTTATAAATGTGTTTGCTATATTTACCTGTAATTAACTCTGGGTCGCCCCTGAAAAAAGGGAGCTCTGGTCTCAGTGGGCTTACCGGTTACCAAAATTAAATAAATAAATAAGTGGGCCTGAAGTCACCAAAGTGAACACAGAACTGAAGTTCTCATTTAGAATGTTTGCCCTTCCTTCGTTATTCTCAGTGTCTGTTCCATCTTTCTGTATTCTATCCATGCTACCTTTCCTAGCATTTCTCCCATATGTATCCAGATTTTTTGCTCCCTAAACTATCCATAGTTCCGCGTTTAATTTCACCTTCCTTATGATGTCCTTGATGGTCTTTTCTATTGACATGAATATGGCTGGTGTTACCAGATTGGGCTATAGTCACAACTGGATAAAATTTCCCAGTGTTTATACTAATCAGAGAAATCAAGACCATGCAAGTTTATTTATACAGTACCCTTTTCCATAATCTCAAGGCAGTTCAGAAACAAAATGTAAACTGACAGTACAAATAAAAGTGCAGAAGATGTAACTGATAACATAATACTACAGTGAACATAACACAGCAAAACTTATGAAAATTGACTTAATGAAAATCTATTTAAGACAACTGAAGAAGATGGCATTTAAGGCCTTTTAAATGCCTTCACTGAGAGGACTGCCACATGTGGTCAGGCAAGGTATTCAAAACATGGGGTGACCACTGCAAGGCCCTATCCTAACTACTTTAGTCATGATCTGGCAACCGTCAATAGAGTTGCCTTGGTGGAAGGAGAGGCAAGAGCATATAAGGTTAGGAGATCTTTTAGGTAGCTTGGACCCCAACTGCCACGACCTTGTATATTAGCAAGCCAGTCTTAAAGGTGATATGCCACCAATGCAGATCATACAGGACCAGCGTGATGTGCAAAGAGCGGAATATTCCAGCTATCCAGGTTGAAGAATTCTGCACTCACGAAAGCAGAGCATTAAAACCCCAGACAGTCCTAACTAGAAGTATTACAGTAGTCAAACATGGATTGTATGAAAACCAGTAATAATGCAACCAAGTCCCCATGTGTCAGAAAGCGGTTTGATCTGGGCAATGTTACAAAGATGGAAAAAGCCATTCAAGACTATTGCCAACATCTGATGCTTTAGTATCAGCTGGCAGTGACTCTAGATTCCTTTCCTAGCCACAGCTCTGAGCTGGTTATCATCCAGGGATCTCGAATGGTCACCCACTCCTCATAAAAGACCCATGGGAGCACTGTTATAGTCAATAACGACTGTGTTTTGCTTGGATTATAGTTCCGCTTGTTCGGGGACATCCAGTAGTTTATTTCAGCTTGGCAGTTGTCTGCTATGGAAACTGCATCTCCTCTGCCAGATACAAACAACAGGTATTGCTGGGTATTATCTGCGTAACAGTGAACCCTCAGTCTGTACCATACAATGACCTCTCCAAGAGCAGCATATATATTGCAAGCAACTTAATGGATAGAACTGAGCTTTGTGATGCTCCACAGCTGAGTACAACAGGCAGCAATGTAACATTTCTAATGACACTTGCTGCATCCTGTCAGAGGTGAAGGACTCAGGCATCCCAAACTGTTTTAGTGAGTCCCACATACTGCCTCAGGTGATCCATCAAAACCCTATGACTGCTAGTATCAATTGCTGAAAAGGGAACAAGGAGAATCACTATTAAGCATTCTCTTGGTCTCTGCCTACAGAATGTCATTTATTGTAGTTTCTTAGCAAGAATGGTCTCCATACTGCACAGAGGCCTGAAACCTAACTGGAAAGGCTTGCAGATCTCTTATTTTGCCAGGTCTGCCACTACTTTCCCAATTAACTTTCCCAGAAAGGAAGGTTTGACACTAACTATAATTGCAAGGATCTCGGGTACAGAGATGGTTTCTTCAGAAGGGTTTAACCGCTGCCTTCTTCAAAGTAAAGTGAAAATATCTTCCTCAGAAGAACAGATGATGATTCCCACAAACATGAGGCCAGAAACATTCATTAGTCCACCAGCAATTGGGGCAGGACCAGATCAAATGCACAGGAAGTGGGGTTCAGCTCTCGATAACCAGAACACCTCATCACCAGAACTGGCTGAAACTCCTCTAGGACCATGAAGTGCCCATGTCCATTCCTGGAAGAGCAGTATTAGCCCATGACACACCTTTTGGGGAGACCCTGATCTTATGGAGGGTACTGTCATAGGGTCTGTTTAGTGGGAGAATACTCTGTCACCTGTGGATCACTCACAAAGGCTGCTACATGGTTACATAAACTGCACCAGACCTGCAGCAGACCTTCTGAGTGGTCTGCAGCAGCTGCCTGGTCACACAAACTGTGGCAAACCTGTAATGATCTATGTGGGCGTGGCTCATTGGGCCCTCACGAAAGCAACTGCATGGTCACACAAAGTCCAGCAGACCTGCAGCAGACTTCATGAGTGGCCCTGCGGTGTGGGCCACTAATGAGGCCTCTGCAAGAGTCACCCAAACTGCATCAGAACTGTAGCAGACTTCATGGGCCGATTTTCAAAGAGGCTAGAATGACACAGAGACTTGCATCAATCACGATTTTCTAATGCAGCCTGCATCAAATCCAGATGCAGCTGCACCAAGAATCACTGCAACAAGGTTGTATCAAACATCCTGGTGTACCAGGTCACAAGAGGAACTTGCACCATGATGGGCTGCAACATCCTTTTGAGAGTTTTCCAAGCCCTGCCATGAACAAAGGCACCACTGAGACCAGCCAGTAGGTGGTCTAAGTGGCTTGTCAGTGGAATGGGGTCTGACAATGGGCTACGGGGCAGAAGAGGCATGGGAGGGGCATGGGAGGACTCAGGAGACAGCTGGGCATTAATGGGAGTGCTGTGGCACCTGGTGGGGTGTGTTTGCTTTTGTATGTTTTGTGTATGCACTGTACCTATGAATTATACTGAACTGGGGGGTCCAGGGACAGAGCGTGACCAGGCACCAGGAGGGCACTGACCTGGCAGCCGCGTTCTGTCTCTGGACTCCTCATACAGTATAATACATGGTACAGCACAACACGCAAATATATACAAAAGCAAACACACCCCATCAGTGCCACAGCACTCCCATTACTGCCCAGCTGTCTCCCAACTCCCTATGCCACTTTCCATTCCCCTTCTGCCCCTCCTATCCAACACAGTCACGACTACACCTCACCCATTGTGGCCCTTTAGTGTTGCGGCTGGGGGGGCGATCCTGTGGCAAGTCCTGCAGGTGCGCCAACTGTTTTGTGTGGCATTCAGCTTACGGCAAACCTGGGAGTTTGGTGCGGGACCTGATTTTTGTAAAATTGGTTGCAGGGTCCTGGTGCACCCAGAGTTTGTCACAGCCTGGAGCAATTCAACTTGCATCCCTCTAAGAGCTCTTTGAAAATCAGGCCCCATGGTGGAGCGAGTGGGTCACATGAAACAGCAGTGAGTGCAGTGTTTATCGTGGAGTGTAATTATATTCCTTACTGTTTTTAGCTTTGATGTTTAAGCACATGTTTGAAATCTGGATTGTATTTTGGTATTTAAATCAGTAGGGTTCACATGGGTGGTGCATTAGGTGGAGCTAGGGTTCAGAATCCCTTGCTTTGTATTTCCTTCTCAACTTGTGCAGTAATGTGGATTTTGCAATGACTTTTCATTCTTTTGAGATAGATAGCCATAGTAGCATTAGGTGGTTATGATGGGTTGCAAAGTACCCTGGCCCTCAAATCGGCAAAGAATACAAAGAAATAAAAAGCGTTACAAGTGGGAAAAAAATGAAAAAAAACCAGAGTCATGAAGCAGCAAACTGTGGATACATATTATAAGGCTTCATTTTTACCCTCAAATAAACTAAGTCCCTATCTTGCACCTGTTTAGCTTTCCTTGGACTACGTTTTTGAGTGTTTTGTAACATCTAATTTTTATGTTTTATTATTTCTTTACCAGACTTGGGGCTGAAAAATAGGAGGTAGAGGAGGTGATAAATGGCAGTCACTCAGAGGACAGGAGGCGTGACCAGTGGGTACCAGAGTTCACTACTGGGCCCTGTCCTCTTCAATGTCTTCATAAATAACGTTGCGAAGGAATTGGAGGGAAAGGTGTGTCTCTTTGCAGATTACACAAAAATCTGCAACAGGGTGGACACCCAGGCGGGTGGATGGGATCTGGGAAACTAGAGAGGTGGTCTAGGAGTGGTCTAGGGAGTGGCAGCTGTGTTTCAGTGCCAAAAGTGCAAAGTCATGCACCTGGGCTGGGTAACCCAGGGGCTGTGTATAAGATGGGGAGGGGTACTTACAGTTACCAAGCAAGAGAGGGACCATTGGGTGATCATATCTGATGATCTCAAGGTAGAGTAGGGCAGTGCGCACAGGGCAGTAAGCAAGGCTAGCCAAATACTTGGAGGTATAGGGAGAGGATTTCTTGGCAGGAGAAGGAGGTGGTGTTTCCTCTTTATCGCTCACTTGTGACACCCCTAACTGGAGTACTGAGTCCAGTTCGAAGGTTGCACCTCTGCAAGGACATTGACAGGGTGGAAGTGGTCCAGAGGAGGGCTACTAAAATGGTACAGAGGGTTGCATGAGAAACCATATGAGAAGAAACTGCAGGAGCTCAAGATGTATTCCCTGGAGGAGAAAGAGAAAGAGTGGACATGATTGAAACCTAAAAGGACCTAATGGGGGTGAATGAGATACAGAAAGGGAATCTCTTTCACAGGAGGAGGAGGACCAGAACATAGAAGGGTGTTGGACACCTGGAACAGCCTGTCAGATGAGGTGGTAGAGGCAAAGACAGTGGGGAGCTTCAAGCATGCATGGATTAGGAACATGGGTATAATAAATAGAGGTAACAGAGGAGGAACACACCTGTGACCAAATGGAGTCAGGGTGTAGTGTTAGGCAGAAGCGGTGCAGACTAGATGGGCCTAGCTGTCCTTTTCTGCTGACACATTCTGTGCTTCTATATTCTATATAGGGTGTTTTATCAGCCCCTCATGACCACCCAATTAGAATTTTCTAAATTACCCCTAAGTCCATATAGTCTCCTGGTAAGACTGCAGATCTGAAAAAGCATGGTGGCTTCGCACCATGATAAATGCACATGAAGAAACAGTGAAAGTGCCACTATGCATCCTAGCACACTTCCTTTAGTTTTTATTGAAATATATACATGTAAGCCCCCACTTTTGGGAGGGCTTACTATAGTGACCATCTACTCCTGTTTTTTCCTTTTATGGCCTTTAGGTGAAATCTCTGCCCACAGGTGGAGTTTGGGGGTTGGTCTTAAGGGCCTATTAAGTTCTGATTTGAAGGAAGGGGAGGTCGTCCGGGAGATCATAGTTCACACTCTGAAGCTGAGGTTCAAACCAGCCCGGAATTGGGCTTTGGTGACTCTGCACAGAAAAATAATCTGCTCAGGATAAGGTGGGCAGCAGTTGTTTGTGGCGGTGGGACTGGGTCCGCTTTACTGGGAGCTGCGCCCATAGGAGGTATTCAGAGGAGAGGCCCAACTTGTGCTCCATAGTACGGAGTGGACCAGGCATGGTCCTAGAAGTAGCTGGAGAAGTGGCGGGGACATCACCAAGGTGGCAGCCTGTGGCATGGGGCCCAGAGGTGGGTGACATCCCTCTACCCGTTACCCAGTGGGGCACTCCTTCAGCAGGACAGCCTGCAGGGAGAATGAGGTCTGAATATACCCTGGCATGGCCCGTGTTGAACCTGCTCCGAGATGCCAGGGCAGGCCCAAACTCTAAATAGCAGGTAGTGTGGCGAAAGAATGCATACGTTGGTGCCCTCGGCTCCTATGTCTGGTCAAGCAGCTAGGAGAGGCTGTGCTGCCGAGGATTGGATGGGCTAGG
Organism: Neoceratodus forsteri; assembly: GCA_016271365.2. Classification (NCBI taxonomy): domain Eukaryota; kingdom Metazoa; phylum Chordata; order Ceratodontiformes; family Ceratodontidae; genus Neoceratodus; species Neoceratodus forsteri. The sequence continues at coordinate 1,793,589,118 of CM057455.1, read as the reverse complement.
GCCCAGGTTTGTGTTTGTGGGTCCTGTGGCACTGGAGCGTTTCTGTTGCCCATGTTGAGAGCCCTGCAGCTCTGTAGCAGCTCAGTTTCTAGGCCTTCTCAGCCTTAAGTTATGTGCCATGGCTGCACCACAGATATTGCTGCTTTCTCCTGTGGTAGCATCGGGCCCCCCGTCTGGTTTGGGATTAAGCAGAGTGTCTCCCTTCTTGCATTTAGTCTGTTGTGCAACAGCACCTATCCTGTTCTGTTCTTTAATCTCCCTGTGGGATGGCCACCTACAGTGTTCTTCCTTCTGTCCTTACATTTCCTTTCCTCTCTCGCTTGCTCTCTCATTCTCATTTTTGTGGGTATCCCTGCTACCATCCTCCTACAATAATGTCAGGTCTCCACTGTATTTGTGGGACGTGAAGTTATTAATTAGGTTTTGTAGTTAGTTTTGGTTAAAACACCTTTGGCGATGCTAGCTCCGTTAGCGATCCTCGCGTGAACCTGCCCATGATCTCAAGCATCTCACAATTGCAGCCTCATACTAAAGCCTCAGCACAGCTGCCATGCAAGTTATTAATTGAGTGAGGCGTTCCTTTAGGACAGTATAGTATATTTTTCCCAAATTGTATGCCTGGTCCCTTTCCTCTAGTTTGCGCCTTATTAATATTAAGGAAGAGCTGAAAGAGAATTTCTGTCTTAAAATGTCAGGAAAAGCCAGGGAATTAGTAATTAGCAGCTCCTAGCAACACTGCTGTTCTCCTGTGTTTATTCTGCTTGCCTTCACCTGTGAGTGTTTGCCTCTGTGGGCTGACAGGTTTAGGAGCTCAGGAAGAACTGCAGTTTGCCTGCAAGTTGTTTTGTTGTCCCTTAATAATGCTACTAGGCTTTTGTCTGTCTGGGTGTAGCCATGGGAAGCACTGTCCCAAAAGTAAAACCACTTTAAAATTAGCCAGAGAAGTCTGTAATTGCTTCTAGACAGTGTGTTTTGTTTTCTAAAACTGTTTAGAGTACTGCTTTGTCCTTTGTGAGGTGACTGCCAGTGAGTATTTTAGTTGGCGTCAAGAAACACTCCAGAATTTGCAGAGCACCTCACAAACAGCATAGAAGCATAAGCAATGGAGATTTAAAAGTTCTCAAGAGATATGAGCATAAAAGGCTCCTACAGTTTGGTAGCACATTTCATTCTTTCTAAGTCGCTACAGTTCAAGTTTAAAACACTATGCAAGCAGTCAAAGTGCTGAATATGCATGCTAATAAATTCATGTCTAGCATTTTCCTTAGCACTATCTTTCTTCTGGTTCCAGGTGTTTTCAAGTATTTTCTAGGTGTTTTAGTGAGTGTCTCATTCCTGGTGCACAAGGAACTGAGACAAATGCTTAAACACTAACCTGCTCTGTGGTCCTGGTTGCCTGTATAGGGCCAGCGCCCCTTTTTCTCTGCTGGTTAAATACAAGGGCAGGGCTGCAGCTATAATTTGGGGCCCAGGACAAGTCACTTGAAATTGCCCCCCGTTTCCCAAACCAGCTAATGCCAGCTCCTCAGGTGGGCCCTCCTGAGCTCAGGGCCTCAGACAACATCCCACTTTTCCCCCATTACTACAGCCTGCAAAGGGGCTATCACTCTAGGGAGGTGGGTGGGATTACAGAACAGAAACAGATACATTCTTGGAATTATAGATTTTTGAGTACCTAGTGATCCCAAAGCTAGTCTATGTTGATTTCGCATGTAATAAAAATGTTTATTTGTGTTTTTATTTTAATTTAGCAATAGTTTGTAAGAAAGTGGCGGAGTTTCAGATATCATGTGATTTCTTCTGATAAAAGGTGCTACTCCTCAGCTTAGATAGATCAGTTCAGCCTTGGAGAGGGCTGAGGATGCACAGAGGTAGACAAAATCTGGGTCTTGACAGTGTTTATTCTTTTGATTTATTTACTTTTATTTTCCAAGTTATGTTGTTTACTTCTGCCTAATTTAATAAATCTGCACTTCTGAGTGAATTTCTGCACCATACTCCTGTGTCTGTGCTTTACTCTATGAACCCACGATCACATTGATCTAAGCACTCATTCTCTATAGTGGCATATTTTTGTTCAGGGTCATGAAGTTTTCTGGAGATGTAAGTATTGGATGTGCCTCTCAATCTATATTCTGACTTAGTACAGCTCCAATCCCAGCGTTGGAGCGTCTGTATGGACCTCAAATGGTTTGTCAATGTCAGGACTCTTTAAGACCAGGGACGAACATAAAGCACTTTAATGGCCGGAATGCTTCCTCACATTCTGGTGTCCATTTGACCATGTTGCCACATCTTTTCTTTGTCAAATCGGTGAGAGGGGCAAGAATAGTGGCAAAATTGGGCATGAAGTGCCTGTAGTAACTAGCAAGTCCTAGGAGCGATCGTACCTGTTTTCAGTTTGAGGTACAGGGCATTTGGCCACTGCTTCTACCTTGGTGATCTCAGGTTTCACTTGGCCATTACCTAGAATTAATCCTAGGTATCTGGTCTCATGGCCAAAGTGCACTTACTGGGATTGATAGTAAGCCCTGCTCCACTGATGGTTTCAAGCACAGCTGCCAGATGTTTCAAATCGCCTGCCAATCTGTACTAAAGGCGACAACATCATCAGGATAGGCAGCAGCATAGGCTACATGAAGGGCTAAAAGATGGTCCATGAATCTTTGGAAGGTGGCGGGTGCCCGTGCAAACTATAGGGCATGGTCACAAATGGAATAATCCTACAGGGGTACTGAATACAGTCTTCTCTTGGAAGGCTTGCTCTAGAGGAATCTGCCAGTAGCCCTTAGTTAGATCCAATATTTTTATGTTTGTGGCATGCCCGATATGGTCGATCAGATCATCAACCCTTGGCATGGGATACCTGTTGAACCGTGACACTTGGTTTAACTTCTTAAAATCCAGACTAGCAGGATGCTTCCTTCCTTCTTCAGACAACTACAATAGGGAGATGCCCAGGGACTCTTGGAAGGTGTGATTATACTCAGTTCCTGTAGTTTCTGGATCTCCTGTTGTACTTCTGACTAACTCTCTCAGGGGCCGGTAAGGCTTTTGTCTAATAGGGGAAGAAGTATGGATCTGATGTTCCACCCTTTAGCTTTCCCAGGTACTTTAGTAAACACTGCAGCATACTGCCTAATAACATTAAGTAGTTCTGCCTTCTGCTGCACCTCAAGGGCTAAGTTAATGGCTACTTCTTCTCCCTTGATCTCTAACTTAGGCAGCTATATGCCATGTCTATCTCGGACTCTCTTTTCTGGCATAATCAACAGGCTAACGGGGCCCAGAGTTTTCATACCATTTCTTTAAAAGGTTGGCGTGTATATCTTTACGCCAGGTCGCTTATCAGGGTTTCCACCTCACAGGTGATGCTGCCTACCCTTCTATGACTCTTGTATGGACCTTGCCATTTTGTTAGGAGCTTGTTCTCCATAGAGGGTAGTAGAAGCAACACCTTATCCCTTCTTGAAACTCTTTCTCAGACACCTTTTGTCATAATAGTACTTCTGTTTCTGTTGGCAATGATTAGCATTAGCATGTGCTAACTCTGTGTATTTAACTAGTCTTTTCCTCAGCTGTATCAGATAATCAGAAATACTGGTGGAACCCACATCTTGCCCATCTTCCCAATATTCTTTGACCACATCGAGGGTCCCTTGGTTATGTCCTTATAACAATTCAAATGGGAATACCCGTGGACGCGGAGCACCTCTCGCTATGCAAAGAGTAGTAATGGAAGTACTGGTCCCATTTCTTCCTTCATCTACTACAAATTTCCAGAGCATTCATTTCAGAGTCTGGTTGAATCTCTCTACCAACCAGTCTGTCTGGGGGGTGATAGGGTGATGTTAGAACTGCAACCACTCCCAGCAGTCGGTACAACTCTTTCAACAATGCTGCATTGAAACTACTACCCCTGCCTGTGAGTATTTCTTTGCCTACTGAAAACTTTTACAATTCTAGGGCAATTCTTTAGTGGTGACAGATCATAGGGTATGGCTTCGGGTACCAGGTTGCTTAATAGCAGATCACCAGTATGAAGCAGTTCCCTTTGGAACTCTTCTCCAGTGGACCCACAATGTTCATTGCCATATGCTCAAAGGCGTTGTTACAAGGGGTTAGGATTCAAGAACTAGATCATGCTTTCCTGTTTGAACAACTTTCTGGCATTCTGGGCATGATTTACAGCATGCAGTCACCTGTTCATGAATGGCTGGCCAGAAAAAACATTGTAACAAATGGGCCAGTGTCAGATCTCTGCACAGCGTGACCTCTGCTAGCAAATCATGTGTCAAATGTAGTAGTTGTTCCCTATATTTTGTAGGGTCCACTACTTCCCCAGTTTTAGGATGTACACACCTCCTATATAAGATTTCATTCATTTTTGCTATTTCAGGGCACCTTCTTTGGAAATCTTACCCACCTGGTGGAAAAAGGGGTTAATGAGGAATCAGTACCTTGATCAACAACAATAAAAGATTTTTCTACATTCAAGGGTACAGGTAAGTCTTTAAGTCCTTTATCCTTCCACAAGGCCTTTAAAGTTCTTTTCATTCATTTTGACTTCCTGTCCCGTCCAGGGGTACTCATGAGGTCATCAGAAAAGGAAACACTTCCCAATAACTTCTCTTGTCGTGTTTGGGCCTTTGTTGTTACAGCTGTAAGTTGTGGTTTGCTACTGAGGAGGCTTCAAACCCTGGAAAGTCATATCCCAGAACTACAGAAACTGGCAGGTTAGGGACAATACCTGCACACACCTGACTTGTTGTTTCTTTAACTGTGATGTCAAACTCTGCAGTAGGGTACCGATGGGTGTCGCCTGGATATACACAACGTCCACAGGTGTTTTAGGGACATAGTTGGTTTACAGCAATTCTGGATGTACTAAAGTGTATTTGCTGCCAGTGTCCAGAAGTCCTACCATGAGGTTCTTATTAATTGTCACCTCAGTCACTGCATACCCATTCATGAGTAAAACCAGATGTGCTGAAACTTTCCATTTGGGTCAAAATCTAGTAATATGCCCTTTCTCATTACAGTTATGGCAAATCACTTCAGAAGAATACACCTCCTCCTCTCCCAGTTCTTACATCAGTCCGAGTAGATCCTGGCCCTGTGGTGGGAGGGAAGAGGTAGATGTAGACCTTCTACAGGAGTACTTTTCCTCTGAGTTGGTCTAGCTGACATATAATCTTGACTAAGGTGATGGCTACTTCCGCTGATTCAGGGTTATGTTCTTTTACCCACAATTGAATCTCATTGGGAAGTATTTGCAGAAACTGCTCTACCACTGAAGTCTCTACAATTTCAGATGAAGTTCTTTCCTCAGGTTGCAGCCATTTTACACACAATTCCCTTAATCTGATGAAAGTCTCTCTGGTGTATGAAGACTAGTAGCGAGAGTGCAGAACCACTGCGTGTATGTTTCTGTATTAATGTCATAATTTCTCTTTAACCAACTCATAATTCCCTGCATGTCATGGATCCATATTACTATAAGCTAATTGGGCATTTCCTGTCAAGTAAGGGCAAGTCCTCAACCCATTGTGTCTGGGGCCACCCACAAGCTCTTGCCACTCTTTCAAATGTCATGAGATAGGCCTCTAATTCATCTGATGGGGGCTCATTTTTGCAGTTTAATATCTTTTGGGCTGGTATTTTGGTCTCTATCACTTGCACTGATGTTCTGTATGGCTTTTAAGGTCTCAGCCCATCTCCAGTCTGTCTCAGCCCATCTTCAGTCCTGACGCTGCATCTCGATCTCCTCTTCCTCTCCATCTCATGTTGGTGGATAGCCAACCACTGCAACAAGTCCACAGTGTCAGTTGGAGGTTCTTCTGCTGCAGGGTCCTCCATAGGATCTTCCTCGCTCTGATCCGAGAGACTCACCATCGCCACTGGTTCTGCCTTCTGCTTAGGGTGGCCACCTGGTTCCAAGCCAGGCAGAAGCTGCTCACCAGTCTGTCTTATCATATGCCTGGTCTGAGCGCCTCTGGAGTCCTCAGGTCTCTCCTCCTCAACTTCACATTCTTCTCAGCCATGGCACCACTCCTTGTGCTTACTAGTATCAGGACTGATACTAAAATTAGTGTCCCCCTGGTTACTTGGACCACCAATATCCCACTAACACCAAGAGTGATTGTGGGTTCTCAGAGTAAAGCACAGACACAGAGTTATGTGCAGAAATTCACTCAGAATTGCAGATTTATTAAATTAGGCAGAAGTAAACAACATAAACTTGGAAAATAAAAGTAAATAAATCAAAAGAATAAACACAGTCAAGATCCAGATTTGGTCTACCCTCTGTGCTTCCTCAGCCCTCTCAAGGCTGAACTGATCTATCTAAGTTGAGGAGAAGCACATTTTTATCAGAAGAAATCACATGATATCTGAAACTCCGCCCACTTTCTAAAAAATATTACTAAACTAAATTAAAAACACAAATAAACATTTTTATTACATACAAAATCAACATAGACTTGCTTTGGGATCCCTAGGTACTCAAAAGATCTATAATTCCAAAATGTATCTGTTTCTGTTCTGTAATCCCACCCACCTCCCTAGAGTGACAGCCCCTTTGTATTTAACCAGCAGAGAAAAGGGTGCTGGCCCTATAGAGGCAACCAGGACAACAGAGCAGGTTAGTGTTTAAGCATTTGTCTCAGTTCCTTGTGCACCAGGAATGAGGCACTCACTAAAACACCTAGAAAAATACTTGAAAACAGGCTAGAGAACCAGAAGAAAGATAGTCCTAAGGAAAATGCTAGACATGAATTTATTAGCATGCATATTCAGCACTTTGACTGCTTGCATAGTGTTTTAAACTTGAACTGTAGCGACTTAGAAAGAATGAAATGTGCTACCAAACTGTAGAGGAACCTTATGCTCATATCTCTTGAGAACTTTTAAATCTCCATTATTTATGCTTTATGTTGTTTGTGAGGTGCCTCTGCAAATTCTGGGAGTGTTTCTTGGAGCCAATTAAAACACTCACTGGGCAGTCACCTCACAAAGGACAAAGCAGGACTTCTAAACGCTTTAGGAAACAAAACACACTGTCTAAAAGCAATTGCAGAAGCTTTCTCTGTTTAGCTAATATTAAAGTGTTTTTTACTTTTTGGGACAGTGCTTTCCACAGCTAGACCCAGACAGACAAAGCCTAGTAGCATTATTAAGGGACAACAAAACAAACTTGCAGGACAAACTGCAGTTCTTCTTGGGCTCCTAAACCTGTCAGCCCACAGAGCAAACACTCACAGGTGAAGGCAAGCAGAATAAACACAGGAGAACGGCAGTGTTGCTAGAGCTGCAATTACTAATTTCCTGGCTTTTTCCTGACGTTTTAAGACAGGGAAATTCTTTCTTCAGCTCTTCCTTAATATTAACAAGAGGCAAACTAGAAGAAAAGGGACCGGGCATACGAATTTGGGCAAAACAGACTATACTGTCCTAAAGGACGCCTCACTCAATTAATAACTTTTGCATAGCAGCTGTGCAATGCTGTGGCGTGCGAGGCTGCAGTTGTGCAATGCTGTGCAGGTTCACTGCAGGATTGCTAACGGTGCAGCATCGCTGCCAGGCAGTTTTAACCAAAACTAGCTAGCAAAACTGAATTATTAGCTTCATGCCCCTACAAATACAGTGGAGACCTGACATTTTTAGGAGGATGGTAGCAGGGATACCTACAAAATAATGAGAGGGAGAGAGCGCGAGAGAGGAAAGAAATGTAAAGGACAGAAGGAAGAACACTGTAGGTGGCCATCCTACAGGGAGATTAAAGAATAGAACAGGATAGGTGCTGTTGTGCAACAGACAAAAAGAAGGAAACACTCTGCTCAATCCCAAAAGGGGGAGGGCCTGATGCTACCACACTCCCTGTAAGTGCCCAGCCACCGGAGCTGTGTTATGTTTTAACAATAAATTAACTTGTGTTTCATTTTATTTGGTGCCCTGCTTTGATGATTGAAATTGGGCAGTCAGCTAACAGTCCCCCCAGGTTCCAGGTTTGAGTCCTCGGTCCCCTTTTCAGTCTGCAGCAGTGAGTGCAGCTTTCAACCCTGCAGTGAACCCTGATCATCAGGCTGAAGGTATGTTTCCAGCTTTTCTTGTGTCTAGGTGGCTGCTGTGTTTTGGGCCCCTCTGGTCCATTTTCCATCAGACCCTAGACATGGACGGAGGAGGAAGGGCTTCATACAGAGTACTTAGGAGGTGCCAACTGTATATTTTGATAATAGCGTGAAGGAAGTGTGCAAGGTTGTATATTCTGAAGATACAATTTTTGACCATGCTTTTTAGATCATGTAGACAGCACAGTTATTGACCACTCTATTTTTTGGGCATCACGGTTTTGATTGAACAGTCTATATTCAAGCACACCTTTTTCCATAAAAATGTAAGTCCTTGCATATGTTCAGTTGGTTTTTGGGACTTAAGTGTTTTGTATTTTTTCTTACCTGCAGGAGAGGACTGTGTCATGGAACAGTTGAGGATCACATCTTGGGACATGTGAGAACTGTAGTATGGGACATGTTCCAACTTTGCTGGAAATCTTTGGGTGGAGGGTAGTTTGGGTACCAGAGAGTGGATAAGGGTAGGGTGGGGGACTTTAAGTTTCAGGCCAGCACAGGGGTTGGGCACCCAATGTCAAAAGTCATGATCTCTGGATCGTACTCACAAACAGATAAGTGGCCTCATGTATATCCCAACACATTTCACGGCAAATAAAATTGACCACTTATGTGGGTTAGGTGGGGAGTCTCAATTAAGATGCTAATATTTTTGAAAACAACATTTGAATTTAGGAAAGTTATTTGACTTTACATTTTTTACAAAAAAGTCCTAGAAAGTTCACTCTGTGCATGTGCATGGAATTACTTTTTTTCCAGTAAAAATATAAACTCAAATAACTTCTATAAATTAAGACATTTGTTACCTAAATTGGGTAAAATCTTAATTAGGACACCCTCATAACCAGATACATGTTCAGTTTTAATCCCTCCCCAAAATGTGGTTTTGGAAAGACAGTGGATTCATCCATTTATGTGACCTCTATGAATCATGCAAACAGCATAATCCCTCATAAAATGACATACGCCATAAAACTGGTGCAGGTGTTTGTGTTCTTTCAAAAATCCAGTTATGAACAATTCATGCAAAAATGTTTATATATGTATTTATTTAAATGTTTTACCAGGAAAACATACTGAGCAGTGTTGCTTGGTTTCCAGATGCGTCCTGGGGTACAGGAGTAAGGTGATAGAGCAAGAACATGGTATCAACAACAAAATACATCAATCAACAAAAACATCTTATTGGAACTACAAGGTACAATTATTGTAATAATCCAACAACCAGCAAGAAAAGAAAAAATACAGAAGAAGGGTTACAAGTGCAATATGAGGGGAATTTGAGTGGCAGAATACAGTGAATATCGGGGGGTGGAGAGACAGAGAGAGAGAGAGAGAGAGGCTAGTTGAGGGGAACATCTGCAGGAGGGGGAGGTGAGGCTTGAAGAGGAGAGAGGTGAAGGTATGGTGGGATGGGGATGTCTGATGGAGGGGAAGGAGTTCAGATTTTGGGAGTGATGGGAAAGGCAGCTTGTCCAATGGTGGTGGACCTAGAAGGGATGGCCAGAGTGCGGTGGTCAAGATTACAGAGTGAGTAGGTGGAGGAGTGATATGGAAGAGGAGAGAGGGAGGAGAGAACCGAACCAGTGATTAGCTATGAAATTGGTGCAATGAAAGAGGAGTCAATCTTATGGAGGGAAGGAGAGAGATTAGTAGAGGTTGCAGTGTTGGTGGAGGGGCGATCAAGAGCAAAGTGGCAGAAAACATGGAAGAGGGTGTCCAGTCTGACTAGGAGGTTTTGGAGTGGTACTGTAGGACTACATCACCATAGTCAAATATTGGAGAATCATTTTTGGACAAGTGTACGTAGTCCCGCAAGGGATACATTTATGGTTCCTGTACAGGCACCAGTTTAGGGTGCAGTTTTTGTGGATGTCATCCACATGTCCAGAAAAGTCGAGGTGTTAGTCCAACCAAACCCCGAGATACTGAAAGAAGGTAACATCCTCAAGCATAGTCCCATTGGGGTGGAAAGAGGGGAGTGAGGGGACCCTAGAGAGTCTCTGCTTTGTGTCAGAGGTCATGGAGACTGTCTCCTTGGCATTCAGGAACAACTGACTTGATCAGAGCCAGAGCTGAACTTTATCAAGTCAAGCTGGAGCCTGGCTCCACTTCAGAGTGGAGGGAACAGAGGTATGATGGTATCATCTGCATACATATGGATAGAGGAGGAGGAGCATACAGCTAGGAGAGATCATTAGGAAGATTGAAAATAGGAGCAGGCTAAGGACAGAGCCTTGTGGAACACCAGTGATGATGGGGAGGGCCTGAGAGTCACCAACCTGGACTGATTGAGAACTACTATCCAGGTAGGATCTGAACCAGTCTGTGGCACTGGATGAAAGCCCAGCTGAGGAAAGTTTCTTAAGGAGGAGGGCATGGGAGACAATGTCAAATGCTTTGGCTAGGAGTCGACAAAGATGGCTGGTGATGAGTCCCTGATCCATGCCAGTGGTATGTGGTCAATTAACCATAGGAGGGAGGTGGAAGTAGAGTATTTCATCCTGAAGTCGGACTGGAAAGGGGTGAAAAATGAGGTGGAGACAAGGAAGGGATGAGCTGGTAAAGTACAATGTGCTCTGGAGTTTGGCTAGGATAGGGAGATAGAGATAGGACGATAGTTATTAGGTACAGTAGGGTCACCTCTTTGGGGAGGGGATTATTGTAGCATGCTTCCAGGCAGCTGAGACAGAGGCCAGAGAGGAGGAGAGGTTTAGGGAGAGAGGTAAGAGGAAAGGCAATAGCAGGAGTGGCTAGGTGGAGGAGTTTGGAGTCCAAGCCATCTGGGCTTTTGCCCTTCTTTGGTTTAGTGCAAGAAGAGCACTTAAAGTGTCTGGGAGGGGCATGTGGAAAGAAGAAAGGGGGGGGTGTGTGGGGGATCAAGGAGGTTGGGTTGGGGAGAGTGGAGGTGGAGGGGAGGGATGAGATGAGCGATGAGGCACAGGAAGTGAAGTAAGCATTGAACTCTGTGGCTACTTCAAGTGGATCAATCAGAGAGGAGGTACCCACTTTGAGAATGGGGCTTGGAGGCTGGGATGGAGGAGAAAGGGCATGAACCACTTTCCAAAGTTTTGCTGGGAAAAAGGGTGGTTTAGATTTGATTGAAAGGTGGACTGAAATATTCTGCTTTTAGAAGGTGCACTGCCCTAGTGCAAGCATTTCAGAGATAGCAGTAGGCTTGATAGCTGGCAGGAAGCCAATGGATATGCTGACCTTCCAGGCATTGTCCCAAGCCCTCAGGTATGTACATGAAAGAAAATGGGATTTTTAAAATAATTTAAAATATACACATTTCTCAACAAGCTTATAGCAAAAAAACAAAACATTTGTGGGTCAAACTTTAACGGCCCTGAAAGTTTCAGGTTTCAACTCTCAGTTATTTTTGTGCAACAGGTGAGCATCAGAAAGGTCTTAAAACATAGTTTTATGTATTTTCAACCTTCTAAAACTTTGAAATCACCCAAGTGAATGTCACCAAATTTTCAGGATCCAGAAAACCTGGCACTGGCAACATGCACACTAAATTTCAGGATATTCCATCCAAGGGTTTCTGTGGTATTAAGGTGCAAATGTTGGAGTTTAACACAAAAGTGTGCACTCAACCTGAACTACAGTCATGCTACTGTGCCACTATAATATAAATGGTGAATAAATGATAGGTAAGTGTGTGTACAAGAGAATATCCATCAGTAGGGGTAATCAGATAATAAGGCCACAAGCCTGAAAGGTGAGTGGTTTTATTATCTGATTATTCTCCAAGATGGGTATATTTTGGAGTATGCTGGACTTTCCCATCTATTGTTTTAAAATAGAATACATTAGGATGGATATGATTTACCTTAAGATTGGGGTCTGCATTGTTTACAGGTTTGCATGTGGTCAGGGTCATTTTTGGGTTCACCTTTGATATAGTTTGTCCACAAGTGTTTGCATAGTTTGTGGCTTTTCTTGATGTGGCCCTTTTTGGCTCTTATGTTTTTCCATAGTGTAGGGTCCCTCTATATAAGAAGGGTGCATGCAGTGATTGGTCCTTTGGTTCACTGGTAGCATTGTGGTGTGCAGCTGTGGTTTGCAGTCTGCAGGGGCATTTTGGCCCTGAGCAGCATATGTTGTCAGAAATTCCTAGATTTTCTTGTAGGAGCTGCTGTCAGCGGCTGTGGGTGGATGGACTGACATGGCAGCAGCATTGTGGAGGGCTGGCATATAAGAAGATAGCTGGAACATTTAGGGACACATCTGCAGGAGTATGGATGACCTGGAATTTATTTATTTATTGAAATCGTTTCACCAGGAAAGGCACACTGAGCAAGAAGATGCTTGTTTCCCGTGTGACCTGTGGGGGGGTACAGAGGATACAGGATACATGATAATACAGTGACATTGGTACATAGAATATAAAATACACTTGTGGGTTCACAGATTTAGCAATTACAGGCATGGACTATCAAACAAGCAGTACTCAAGAGCAGAGAAGACAAAAACGTAGACAAACACAGGCTGAGGCAAGAGTGGAAGTATTGAGGGACATGGCTGTTTGGCAAGAGAAATGGGGAGGGTAGTACTGGTCTGTATGGCTTCAATAACTTTTTACGTTTGTTTATGCACATGCACAAAGTGAACATATTGGTGGTGCTTGGGCAGTGTTGGGGCTGTGGAGAAGTGTGCCGATAAGCCAAAGCATGTAGAAATGCAGGAGACTTGCTACAAAACCAGTGCTGAAAAGGCTGATGATGACAGCGTGAGCTGGCTGATAGGCATGAACTTTGTGTGTTCAAAGGATGCAGCAGCACCAATCACATTGGTTTCTGCCCATTAGCCAGCTAACAGACACCAGGCTTTGAAGATGAACAATAAGCCTTCAAGCCTCTCTCTCTCTCTCTCTCTCTCTCTCTCTCTCAGTCTCTGTCTCTGTGTTTTACCCATTTTTAAGGGTTTTCTAGTTATAGACAGGAGTCTGAAGATGCTTTTGAAAAAGCATTAAACAAAGTGTGGAAAAAATCAGCATGCAGAATACAAATGTAACAGCATCAAATATGTTACCAGCAGGTCAATAATGAACAGAAAACAAATAGTTGATTTAAATTACATATTGTTTATGTTCTCTTTAAAGCTCTATTATACTGCAATAGCATTCAGCATTGAAAATGCTTATTTTGTTTTGTTACTTGTGATATTTGGTTAGGATAGTTTTTTTGTGAGGTTGTATACAGTGTGTTTGTCTGCTGCTAGTGTGCAAGTATTTAGCATGGACATTTTGTAGCTGGTTTGGTAGTGTTTGTTAATTGATGTGTTAATTGGTCATAAGCTTTGTTGATTAATGGGTTGCTAGTTGTTTAATTGGTGGTTTGTTTATGTATGTTCCTGTGTTTATTGTTTTGTATATGTATTTTTCCCACAGTATACAGCTTTAATTAGGGACGTATTCAGCTTTAATTAGGAGGTATTCAGTTTAACTGGGAGCTATGCAGCTGTAATTGGCAGTCATGCAGTTTTAATCGGTGAGGTATAACGTGAAATACATGAGAATGGCTCCTATGGAGAAAATCTCCATCCACGTATTATGTGTGTGCATATATAAATATATTTATAAAATGAACAAAACAAATCCAGTAATCTGACTGGTCAGTAAGCTACCAAGACCTTTGTATTGCCTTCAGTGACTGCCACGGTTCTGGAATGTGCCTTGCAAGTCTTAGAACTACATTACTTCAGAATTCTCAGTAACTGTGACAGTTGGGGAAAAAAAAAGGTTCAACTAACAACATGGGTGACTTACCTGCCAGCCAATCTGACCTCTTTAATGGGGCAAACCCTAGATGTTTGTGTGAGAACTGATTTACCAGTGATGATGATTTATTTATGCTTAATTTAAATATTTATTTAGTCTTTTTTATTATTTTGGTCATTTTATCAACACAATAGCACACATCAAGGCTTATGTTTATTGGTAATTACTGCACTTCCTACCCCATGGTTCTAGGGCACTGCTAATGCCTCATGCCTCTAACCCATGGAGGCTGGGGATGTGCAATAATTACCTAATAACCACATGCGCTGTCCTGTGTTACTGTTTACTTATGCAATGCTTGTGAGGATAAATTTCAGCAAATATTTTTGATATTTTGAGGGTGGCCAGGCCTAAAGTGAGAATATCATGTTTATCCTCTCTCTAGATCCATTTATCGCATAGTGACAATGGAGAACTGAACCATTTATCCACACAGTAGGTCCATTGTGGCAGCGGAGGTACAGTGCTGGAATGGGCATGTATTGGTCACCTTCATAAAGTGAGGCTGGGCTGGGTTAACATCACTGTTGAAAGTGGCAACTAAACAATCAAGACAAAGATTTTTCTTGCCATAGTATAACAAAAGGCATTGCATATATCAAGTATGCCTTGGCCCTAATAAAAATGTCACTGATATTTTCCTTGTGCTTGCCTTTGTGATCTCAGAAGGTCAACTTCACCACTCGTGATGTCATATGGTCAAACTGCACTCAGAAAAATATCAGTAATATTTTCATAGGTGGACAATAAACTCATCTGATAAATCCGTATCAGAGCTACTATATCTGTAAATGTAAATAATACATTTATACATATGTGGCTGGATTTTCAAAGGTCAGTTGCAAGCTATGATAATGGCAGCTTGTGCCCGATTCGGTATTGGACAGGGTCCTGAGCCTGCAGCCCTGCGGCATCAGTAGAATACGTCAAGAGATGGCGATCTACCATGTATGCTGCAAGCTATGGGGCAGACAGCCTGTAGCTGCGCCCTTGCCCCCAAGCCCCGATCAGCCCGTGTGGTGGAATATTGAAATACATGTTACATCCCTGGTGATCTAGTGCCCCCCAGCTCCGATTGGTCACTAATGTGTTACTATTATCATGAATTACCATCACTGATGATCTAGTGGCCTCCACCCCAGCCCAATCTGCTGGTAAGTGGTATCCCTACAATACATATCACCAGGATCTAGGTGGTTCTTAACTCTCACTCCAGCAGGTAGTGCCAACCACTCCAGCTCTGCCCCATTCCAAACCTTGATCTGGCAATCAGCACAGCTCTCCTCACACCAACATGGCTGGTCGCGAATGAACTGTCAGAGCAAGTACTGTATACAATACGTGCTCTGACAGTTCATTCAGCAGCTGGCCAAGGGGTGGTGAGGAGGGGCTGTAATGGCTGCCGATTGGGGTTCAGAATGGGGGAGAGGGTGGTGAGCATTACCTGCTGGGGTGGAGGCCACTAGATCACCAGGTTTGTTATTTATTGTATGGATACCATTTACCGTGGATCGGGCTGGGGGTGGGGCCACTAGATCACCAGGGATGGTAATTCATGATAAAAGTAACACATTAGGGACCAATCAGAGCTGGGGGTAGGGGACCACTAGATCACTGTGGATGTTAGGTAAATCTTACACATTTTGGGTGAATGGGGGCACAGTGGCACTTAGTTGCCAACCCTCCCAGAGGTGTCTAAGTCCTGTTAGACCAGTTTTGTGCTGGTCTAAGGGTACTTAGACTATTGACCTCTGGGGGTTCTCTGAATACCAATAGAGGATATGGCAGCCTGTGGTTGCCGCTAGACTAGTGCCACACCGCAGCCCCTTATGTGGCACAAGGCTGGTACAAACCCCTTGCCGCAAGCAGCCTGTGCTGGACGTAGGCTGCTTTTCTGAATTGCTCCTGGCCACATCTTTGACGCAAAGTGCCAGTTGTGTCAGATTTGTTTGACGAGGCATCTTGCGCCCATCCTTAGGGCTTTGAAAATCTGGCTCATAGTAACTACATCAAAACCATTTATGCATATAGTAACTTTTTCACCACCATTCCAGTCCCCCCGCCTCGCCTGCCAGCGCTACTTTTATCCCTTTAAGTTTCACTTTTCAATTCTTTCCACACTATCCCGAGTGTGCTACTATCCACTGCATAAGCAGACTGATGCCTTGCTGTAAAGCACTCACTCAGTTAAAACTTCAGATGGCTCCCTTTCAAAAAAAAAAAAACTGCTGTGGTTTACCTTTCTTTTCCTGTGAATTGTCTTTTCAGTATGTCCCCTGCCGAACTGCCTGCTTGCCCACTCACTCACTAACTGCTCTCAACCATGGAACATCTGAACCATTTAGCAAACTGCTGTCTATGCTGTAACTAAACAGGCCACAACACCACAACACTGGCTCCCACTTGAAAGCTGGCAGTATAGCCTAGAGGTTAGAGGAACGAGGTGTGAACAAACTTGATACATCCAGCAGACCAGACCTGAGTTTGATTCTCACAACCTCCACTTGCATACTGTGTGACTCTGAGCAAGTCACTTAACCGCCTAGTGCTCCCAGGTCGCTTCTAAAACAGGCACTTGTGCCTAGTAGGCCTTACCTGGTTACCAAAGACTAAAATAAAAATAAAAAAATATAAAGCAGAATCACAATTACAGGAGCACTTGTAGTGCTCCAACATCCACTGCCTTCACTAAGAATGGCTGCCGTTGGTCTGCCAGCACAGTGGTAGCACTACTGCTTATGATGCTGGCAACCCAGGTTTGGGAGGGTTGCTAGAGGGTTGGCTGGGGTGGGAGGTAAATGGAGTGGTCTTAGGTGCTCTACACTCCAGGGAGGAGGGGTAGCATCTCTGGTGCAGTGCTCCTGGTGACCACAGGATGTTCTGCCACTGGAGGCCAGGTAGTGAACAGAAGGCATGCTGGAGGCATGGTGTTCTCATGCTGCAGTGTCATTGCACTGCGCCTCCCACAGTTACTGTAGAAATGTTTCCAGACAAGCTGTGTGCTTCCAGCGTCAAGCCACCACCACTGTGTAGTCGGTTGGGGGCTGCCTCCTGGGGTACTGAGCACAGCATCCAATGGGGTAAGGGAGGGGTGCTGGAGCCCTACAGGTGGAACATGGTGAGGTATGTCCCAGAGCCGATGATGCTTGTCGTGGGTCTGAGGCAGGGCGGATGGGCGGTCATCCAGCTGTCACAAGGCATATTAAGTTAATTTAAAAAGAATGACCACCATTTTTTCTGCAGTTTTGAAAACTCTACTCACTCCACTAATAAGCAGCAGTGTTACCACATCAACACAACATCCTCATGTCACTTATAACAATAGCAATAGGAGAGACTCCAGAAGGTGCCATAACTTCACAGAGCATAAATAAATCCAACACAAATTCCGAATTTTTTTTATTTTAAAACAGTTAGCAACAGAATTTAACAAAACACACAAGCTCCTTCCTTATTGCATAAATGAAAATGCAATGGGGAGATTATGTGATACATCATTTACCTGTGTTCAAGGCAGTTTGACCTTGGGCACATCACTTGTGGCTTACGCCACTCGTGTGAGGCTACCCAAGGTCAAACTGCTTTGTACAGATAAATGATGTGTCACAAGCTCTGCATCATATATATATATATATATATATATATATATATATATATATATATATATATGTATTTAATAGTCCACACCACTTATAGCACCCATGGTTTCAAACGAGCACTCATTTGTTACGGGCAAAATTAATTTGCTACTTTCCACTGCCATAGACTATAATGTAAAACTGCCTGTTATATTGTTCTATGGCTGCCTTCTATTTGGGGCAGATTAGCCTGATTAGCTGCTAGTTAGTGCACTGCATGGTGTTAAATGTGTCAGTTCAGGTTCCACCAAGTCACAACGACTACAATGTTGTCAAGAACTTTACATCAACACTTCTGTGCTGACTGCAATCACATTGCCATGGCACAGTGTTGATGGGCTACTACTGGCGTGACCGACTCCTTTACTGTTTGCGGGGGGCTTGCCTCCACACCCCAGACTTATGGATACCAACTCCGGAGGGGGCAATCATGGGGAGATTGGCTAACACCAGAGTCGCCAGACGGTATAGTACTGACAACCCATTTAAAACTATGGATGTCGAATGGGTTGTTGTTGCTGTACTGGATTCGCTGTTGGGGGTTTGCTGTTCTAATGGTATACGGTCAGTTCACACTTCAACACTTGCAGTGCAGCGCACAAATAAATATTCAGATCTGATCTGCACCTTGCAGCCTCATTTGTCTCTTGGCTACAGTGGGAACCAGGTTGGGGCTCCATGGTCAGCTGTCCTCCTCTCATACCGGAGCTGCAGCTGACAGTCCTAGTGCTCCCCACCACCAATCTCTGCTTCAAGAGTCAGTGCCATTCACCACCATTCACCACAACCCCAGTCAGCCATGGAAGGACCCCTGTTCAGCTCCGGAGGAATAGACTGAAAAACCACCAGCCTCACAGCTTAGCAGCTGCTGTCTTACAGAGTGGGCAGACAATGTTTCAAAGTGCACTCCAGTGAGGTTACTCAGACCTCTGCAATCCCACTCGAGGTTGAGAACTGTAAGGAGCACCTAAAAACAAAACATAGTGCTTGGGTAAAGCCACCACTCCATATAATGGGCAGAATGTTCCTATACAGATGTGCCCATTATAAGCCGTGGTCGCATCAGTATAGTTAGGGTTGAGTAAGGTGTTTGATGTTAAACCTCACTTTTGCACCTTAATAACTTTGGTGGTGTTCTAATTAAATAGATCAAAATTTGGCATGCATGGTATGACTTTTAGGCTCTCAAGACTTGAAAAGTTTTATGACAGCATCTTTGTGAGGTTATGAGATATGAGTTGTCAAGTTTTAATGAATTATGGTGTGTTTTCCTATACCTATTCCACTTTTTCTCCTCACAGCCTATGCTGTACCCATCTAACCTTGCTTACTTATGGAATGGGGTGAGCATTAGGTTCACAACCCCAAACACACCCAGCATGCCTGTTCCTGCATGCACAGTGAGAGTGGCATCTTAGGCTTGAGAACCCCAAGGCCCATTTCCTACCTTTGATACTTCCAACCCTAATGGCACATTAATGACATTTTTGCAATGAATTTCCATACTTTTTTCAGATTGTTTACTTATATCCTTATTTGCCTGTGGGAATGCAGGGCCCAGGGCCGCGCTGGGACCTGGCTCCCACCCTCCACTGTGTCCTTGTGTCACAGTGGGAGTGTAGGGGCCCAAATGCTCTGCGGTTTTCCTCATTTTACTGTGGGACCTTTGGACCCCAAGCGCACCCATCCCTCTGTAGATGCATGACCAAATTATTAGCATAGCCATATTATTACCCCAGCACATGAACTTGGTAGAAAATGTTCAAATCCTACAAACATAAATTCTGCGCAACTGCAATATACTTCTGCATGACAGCTACGAAAACACATTTTGGCCAGAATCTGAAAAATGACAGCTGTGACATACATGAGGTCAGGTAATAAGGCGGCTATGTTGAAAATCTGGGCTCAAAATATTTAAAATTTCGAAGTTACAAGCGGGCATACGAAATTGCAATGAATGGTCGTAATCTTAGAATTTTTCCATATTTGACCCCAGATTTGGAACATAGACTTCTATGACCTCACCTCATAAACCCCATAGGTGAACATTTTCAAATCCATGTCAAAATGCCATTCCATGTCATGCAAAAATACATTTCGGGCAGGATGAAAAATGACAGCTGTTCTGTTCATGAGGTGGTGTGAAAAATGGCTGTGTTGAAAATTTAGAGTCAAAATATTAAAACTTACCAAAGTTATGGTGTGTGTAGAAAAATTGCAATGGCATACATAACTCAGCCATTTTAGGAATTATTCTGAAATTTTTCAACATGGGCTCTTTGGGAGCCCTCATGAACACTGGCACTGTCATTTCATTAATCGGTCCCGAAGGTGATTTCACACAGTGACCATGAAATCACCTTCCAGACCCAATTAACAAAACAACAGTGACAGTGTTAATGAGGTGGGGTATCAAAAAGCCCATGTTGAAAATTTGTGGAAAAATTCCTAAAATGGCAAAGATATTAACATAAGTTCAAAACACCATGGAAATACATTATACAGTACTTACCTTGATTCCTCAGTTTGCGGTTCGCTTTGAGGAGTGCAGACATATCCTGATCTACAGAAGATGACAGCGGATGACCTCAAGAGGTAAGTATAGAGTAAGGTGGGTGTGGTGGTGGGTGCTCAGTTGGAGGGTTGGGATGAGGAGGGGATGCGGGATGATGAGAGACTGTTTTCTTTTTCAGGTTTAAAAATAAAAAGACGCTCAGGGACTGTTTTCTTTCCTAAAGGTTTCAACAAAAACATATTTGGGGACACTAGGAGGGCTCCCAGTGTCCTCACTGCTAGGGGTGTGATATATTTCTGGGACACTGGGAGGGGCTCCCAGTGTCCCATACAGTGATTGGCAGATGGGGGTGCCACTGGACACCAGGGAAAAAGGGTGGCTCAAGCAGACTCTGCAGCTGGCAGCACAAGTTCCAGCTGCAGTTGCAGAAGTCAATAAAGCCACACTGTTCTTATACAGAGAATGGGGAGAAGCGGTCCTCTGGCTAAGCTCAGCACCCAAGATTTCGGTGCCCAGGAAAGGTGTTTCTGGACACAGTCAACAACAAAAAACATCAGACTGTAGCTAAATGGGTCCCATTCAGCTAAGTTCTGATGTTTTTTTTGTATTATATTCATTTTAACATGTTTTCTTCATTTTCTGTCTCTTTCAACAGCAAAACAAGACTGAGAACACAACAGAGCTCTGTGAAACTACAGCAGGCTCTATGTTACCCTACATGCAAAATAACAGTAGCTCCTGTGAAAACAAACTAGCCTCTATGTGACCCTACATGCAAAATGGAATACCGCCTGCAAAAAACAAAAGTATTTTTGTGCAGAACATCTAACTTTTCCCATAGGAAATAATATGAAAATGAAAATGTAATAACATTAGAACAGATTAATATTTTTCACCAAACCTCCAAAAGGCACATTTGTAAGACAAAACTTTCTACCCTGAAAATTTCAGATCACAACCTAAAGCCGCTTTCTGAGATACAGGTGGACAAAGAAATGGCAAAAACTTGTAAATGTGGGGATTTTTGAACTTAAATAACTTTGGAACTGTTCAAAGCATTCACATGAAATTTGCCAAGTCATGAGACCAACCCTAGAAAGTGTAAGTGCAACAATTTTGTGTGCATGTGTTGAACGGTTCCAAAGTTATTAAGGTTCACAAATCTGGCTTTAACATAGAAGTTTGCACTCAACCTTAATATGCTGGCGCTACTGCATGAGTATAACATGTATGTGTGTGTGTAAATATATATATATATAGAAAGAGAGAGAGAGAGAATAAATGATGGCAAAGTGTGATATTCAGGGAAATAATACCATTGAGGGGTCAAGCAAGCCATATAGCCATGAGCCTGAAGCACCAGTGGCCTTTATGATCTTGTTCGACGCTGTGATGATACTATTTCATGAGTATACCTGACTTTGCTGTAACTAATTTTATATAACCCATAGGTTTTCTAGCAGTGCTGTTTTTGTTTTTTGTGATGTGTGTTCAGGCGTTAGTATTTTTACATAGTATCGTGTTTTCCCATAGTGTAGTGATATTGTTCTGTAGTATTTTTGCATGCATGATAGGATTTTTCCATTGTGTAGTGTGAGTGTGCAACGTTTTTGCATGTGCACACCATTCTAGCACTCCCGTTTAAATGTGGGATGGTCTGGGCAGGATTTCCTTTCATGTTGACATTTGAGTGGCTAGCTTGGTGTGTCAGCACGTGCAGTTGTGGCGGTGTGTCAGTTTGAGTGGCCTGGAGCAGCATTGTTTAATGCCTGTAGGGAGTGAAGTCAGGTTTGGGAGTGGCATTCTGGGTGAAGAACTTTATGGTGGAAGAGTGGGAGTCAACCTGGAGTAGCATGCTGGAGGAGTCAGCAGTGTGGAGGGCTTGGTGGCTAAGGTGAGTATTGGAGTCAAGAGTAATGCTGTGTGGTGAGTGATGTGGGTAGGATGTGATGTATTTCTTGGTAGGTTAGAAACATTTTTCCCCAGGTTGAGGGCTACTATTGTAGGGGTTGCTCTTGAAGAAGCTGTGCTGGTATTGTGACCTGGTTTGTTAAAAGTTATTAAGGTGGCTGGTATATGTGTTATTAAGGTGCTTGTTACATGTGTTATTAAGGTGTTTGTTTCATGTGTTATTGTGCATGTAATAGAATGGTCAGTAGTAGGGCTGTGCATGGACCGATATTGTTTCCCCAAATACCATGAATAAAAGACTTTCCGAATATTCGATTGACCTCCCGAACAGTGTACTATACGGCGCTATTAGGGAACCACTATTCTATGGGCAGGATTTTGAAGTCTTGCACAGCTTTGTTGACCAATCAGAAGCCATTTCTGGAGCTCACAACCATGCACACCATGTGATCTTCTCACTTTGAGTTGGTGAGGACAGGAGACAGTCATTTTTGAGAATTTGCTTTGCACTTCTGAGATCTTAAACTTGACAAAAATAATTAGTTTTTGTTTGTAAACAGCTTATTTTTAGTTAGTATTAAAATCTGATCGGCATCAGAAAAGTTAGGTTTGTCTTTTCTAACTACATTTTGTGTTTTTTTCCTTTTAGCTGGGTCAGTTACAGGGACCAGTGCGTGTGTGTATCTGTTAACACCCTCCCTCACTGCTTAGACAGTTTCACACAGCTCCAGTATGACTTTTTGCTGAAGCACATTTTCTTTTACACAGAGTTTTGTTTTTTGTCAGGAAATTCAGGCTTGGCTTTTCTGTACATATTTTGGGGACTTGTTTCTGGGCACAGTTACAAGGAGGGTTGTTGTCTGACTGCCCCCATCCTCACTGCTTTCACTTCCACACAAATTCAGTGTGATTTCTTTTTTTGCGAAGCAAGTTTTTGATTTTTTTTTTTGTGAGTACTTTTTCTGTTTTCTGGTTCTGGGCTCGGGTTTCTTGCATGACTGAGGAGAATTTTGGCTGTCCTCTTGCATCTCACCATGCACACACATCTTTCCAGTGTGTGCATGTAGTATTTGTGAACTTGCTTTCTTGGAGCACACAGCTGTGTGGATGCATTGTTTTGTGCCTTAAGATTGCTGCAGTTTCTTTCAGTGGGTTAGGCTTGACTCACTGGATTCTTCCTGTTCATCATCTTGCTCCAAACTCAGTTCCCTGACTGAGAAGCGTGTCAACTGACTCCTCCTTCGCTCAGCTCAATGCACAGTTCTTG
This sequence comes from Neoceratodus forsteri, assembly GCA_016271365.2. Classification (NCBI taxonomy): domain Eukaryota; kingdom Metazoa; phylum Chordata; order Ceratodontiformes; family Ceratodontidae; genus Neoceratodus; species Neoceratodus forsteri. Next base: position 1,793,565,867 of record CM057455.1, on the reverse strand, counting down.
TCGCCTGTGCATGTGCAATATTTTTGTGTGTGAGGCTGCACCTAGTATGTATGGCTGTGTGCGCATAGTTTTTTAATTGTTGCAGTTTTCAGTGGGTCAGACATGACTCACTGAATTTTGAGTGTGTTACGCTTGTTTTGCAGTTCTGGGCATAGTTCCATGTGTTAGTATTGAGGAGGTTGATGGCTGTCTCTCCCAATAGTACCAAAGCAGTACTTTTGATTTGCTGCTTTTTGTGATATATTGAGTGATATTAATTGTGTTTAGTTTTTTTTGTCGGGGTGGAATCGTTTATTCATAGTTCCATAGTCAACATATACATACACACACTGACACTAGTATTATTAGTATATAATTTGCTGTGTTACCATACTTTGGTTCTCACAGCAACCACTAGTGACATTTATCATGTCTGATCAGATAATCAGTTATCCCATGAAACAGCTTGGTCGAGCCCCAATAAAGCCTCTGTACCACCTGCACCAAGCAGAGATCGAGAGGGTGAGAGACAGTCATCTGGACATATTCAGCTGGGGAGTGGGAATGCAGCTCTAGTCGCAGCACTGCTACCACTGTCACCACCAGTACCAACAACCCATATGCTGCCCCATCCTTCTATGGGACTAGTAGAGAGGGCATTACAGCTCAGTAGGTCACCTATTCAGGAATCAGCAGCCAATAGAAGCAGTCTTCCGCAGCTACCACCATAGCTGTTGCACCTGGCCAGTGCACTCCTACCACCACCTGTATCACAATTGCAGTAGCCAATGCCACCAGTGCCACTTATGCTGCCACAGTCACTGTGACCACTGTGATGATCACTACAGCTACCACAGCCAATGCTGCAACAAGTGCCTCCACTGACACTGTACCAACTTGTACTGTAACTACTGCAGTTACGGTGACTGTGTTAACTACTATGCCCATGAATACAGCATCACTATCTTCTTCCCCAGTATCTATGACCATGACTACCCTATCATGACATCCGGGCATTGTACAGTATGCGCAGGAGATCTCAGTCTGCGGCCAGCCGTGGTGGTGAGGAGGGGGTGCCAGTCGGCAGCTCTCAGGGTTGTGATGGGAGGAGCGGTGGTGGAGCACTACCTGCTGGGGTGGGGATTCACTAGACTACCAGAAACAGGGTTTTGTATGATATGGGCGGGTCGGGGTTTGTGAGGGAGGATCGCAAGACCATCAGGGATTTTATTTATTTTACACAGACAGGGATTGGGGCTGGGGAGGCATTGCTAGACCATCGGGACTTCTTTCATTTTAAACAGATGGGGATCAAGGCTGGGGAGGTACCACTGGACCACCAGGGATAACTGTTTTTACACAGACGGGGATTAGGTCTGGGAGGGACTGTGGACCACCAGTGATATCTGTTTTTTTATTTGTAGTTTATGCTCCTGCTTCCCTGCCACCCCTTCCAACCGACACCCCAGCCCCATCACCCAGCTCCTCTGGAACTTACCTTACACCAGGTGTCCTCTGCCACAAGACCTGTGGCGTGTGCCCAGCCACCAGTGCAGAGCCTGCAAGGGGTTGGTACTCATCATATTGCCATTTTTTTCCACATTTTCTCCCTTTAAACTCTGGAGTCCCAGCCATACACAGATGCAGATGTGCGGGAGGCGCAGTGCACACTGGCACCAGAGACGGCCCCAATCTGCCCACCCAGCCTAGTCCCTAGCCCCCTGCCCAATGTTACCATCGAGCCCATTCGTGGCAGCCAAGATCTGGGGAGGCCTACCACCCCTACCCAGGAAAAGAGACCTGCCTAGCAGATGCTCCATGCACTCTGAACCCTCCCTTGGCCAACCCCAGTGTCCCATGCTCGCTCCCCAACACAGATCAATGGTGTGGTGAGAGGTGAGGCACCCAGCGCCAGCCCTCTGCACTACTGAGCCAACTAGATATTTGTTTTTTTTACGCAGATGGGGATTGTGTCTGGGGAGGGACCACTGGACCCTAAGGGATATCTATTTTGAACAGAGAGGGATCAGGTCTGGGGAGGGCTGGACCACCAGGGATATCTGTTTTTACACAGAGATTGGGGCTGTGGAGGACCGCTGAACCACCAGGGATATCTGTTTTTTATACAGATGGGGATTGGGGCTGGGGTGGGACCGCTGGACCACCAGGGATATCTGTTTTGAACAGACAGGAGTTCAGGATGTGGGATGGACTGCTAGGCCACCAGGTTACCCAGCCCTTGGCGATGCATGGAGGTGGTGTAGGGCACCCATGCCCTCTGTAGACTGTTGAGGGCTTGGTTTCAGAAATGTTAAACTGCACCACACTAGCTGCAGTTTAGCATGTCTGAAAATCTCAGTATCATGCTGTGCTGCATATGCATGGGGATCCCTCATTTACATATGCATGGGGATCCTCATTTACATATGCTTGGGGATCCCTCATTTACATATGCAGTTCGACATTGCAGGGTGACAGCTTGTCGGGTGCAATACGCACCGGTGACCTTTGAATATGGTCACACCCCCACAGATGGCACTATTCGGGTTAGCGTGGCACACACCTGGTTTGTGCTGCACTAACCTTTGAAAATGGGGCTCTTGATATATGGCACAGCATTTATAATGATTTATCTTATTTTAGCTTAAAACTTTTTTCATTCCATTGTAAACTCTCTGTCTGACTCCTTATCCACTGCATCCTGTATCTTGCTTCTAAATGGAAATATGTTCTGTATGCAGTAACAAGTGTTTTAATTGAAAATAAATGGTTATCCCAAAATATCATTTTGTTTATTTATGTATTTATTTCATTCTGATGACTGGGTAGGTACACTGGCACCAATATGCCTTTTTCAGGTATGGTACTGGAAAGTACGTTAACATAATAGCAAGACATGATAAGAGTATAAAATTCATACTTGTAAATATATACCAGTAAGAATTCAGTAGATACAATGAAAATTAAACAAAACAGGAGCAGACATTGTGCTTTTATAGATGGTCTTGGCATGCATAGTCTGACTTTTAGGCATGGTCTTTTGGTTTAGCAGAGAGCTTTAGATGTTGAAGTAGGAGATGTAATGGTGTTCCAAAAGAAGTGGCTCCATAACTGAACACGCTCTGCCCATACACATGAATGGAATTTTTAGAAAATTGTTTGCTGTGGAACAGGGAGATGGGTTTTCAACATATTTGACAATCCTATTGAGGCAGTGGGGTACTTTTAATGCAGGATCTTAAACAAAAATTACTAAGGCTCTTTTCTTTGCCCAGACGGTATTAGGGGTGGCATACATTATGATGCAGCCATACTAAAACTATTGGGAGTATGTTGCTTTGCAATTCTAACTCCAGTCTAAGCTACTGAAAACTTTGAAATGCAGAATAGTAACCCAGTTTGTGATGTACAGATTTAGTTGTACCCTTCATATGACTGTCAAATGTAGACAGGGGTCAATCATCACACCCAGGTATTTGATATGATTTATTTACCCATTTTATTCACGACTGGTGTGGCTATACTGTATACAGATATGGTGGGGATATGCAATCGGCTGACTCAAAATATGCAATTTGTCTTCACATGGAGGAGACAGAACCAGAACTCATAAGTGTCAGAGCCATAGATCAGATATGAAAATACTGCTCCTTCACAAAGTGCATATTTTAGTCCGGCCATGGCCTATTCGATTTATACAACATCCATTTACTAGTTATAGCTTTAAATCTTCTGTTTATATTACAGTTTTACTGTTTCTCTTGGATTTCAACTGCTGGCATCAGTGCTGCATTTGGCTATTGTGAAGTCATCAGCATTGTGAAAGCTGCTGTCTGATTGGTTCAGTATGCATAGTTAAATGCCCAACTTTGCAAGATAGCATTATTTTGCTATGTTGAGGCAAGACAATACTTTTGATGCTGTTTATCAGTACGCCCCTGTTGTATAAATGTATTTATTTTATCTAAGACATTTTACCAGGTAAACAGGCAGAGCCAAGAAGCTTGTTTCTGTTCTGACCTGTGGGGCAGTAACACGGAGGGTAATTAACAGGCATTAAATAAGAGCTGAGCACAATAACAATAAGCTCCAAAATGCATGAGTAAATATCATCTCTCTCTCTCTCTATATATATATATATATATATATATATATATCACTCACAGAAAGGAATGGGCACTGTATAGCGAGGCTAATGACGTGAATTTTTTTTTATACTTTCTGTTTATTCAGAGAGAGAATAAAATATCATGATATATATATATATATATATATATATATATATATCTTAATGAATACATCTCAAAACATAAACCCCAAACTTAAGAAAAATGGAAGCATAAAAACACATTTTGGGGTAATAAGCTTTTCATGAATCATTCATGACAAATGTACTGTGTCTGCCCTCAGCTAACTCCAAGCTTTAATCCATCCCACTATAGATAAAAAAAAATTAGTTATCTTTTAAAGTGAAAGTCCTTTTTCCAACAAATTACTCCCAACAGGGTATCCAACTGACAGATGTTCTATTTAATAAACCCATTTATTATTTATTGTCCGCTCCCTCAGGCATCGGCATATACTGTGTATTGTCCACAAGACCTTCTTCATCTTCCTGATCCTCTTCCTGATCTGATTCAAGCTCTGTAAGCAATGCTATATTGTTCTGATAAAATTCTCTACATCATAGAAAAGTAATCCTTATTCTGGAAAGTCACTTTAAGTTTTACAGGAGCCTGAGTACTGCACACACACCAGCCTGTGTAAATTCACTTCTTATTGCTAAAACACGTTCTCTGATGTTGGGTCATTAAACAAAAATCCAGGAACAGGTGCATTTTAATCCCTTCAAACATAAACCCTTTTAACCCTGGCAAGTTGTAACAGTTGGTTTCTTTGCGATACTGTAAGACAAGTACATATCACATACCTTGCTCATGTTTCTGAAACAGCAGCTATTTGTTGCTTTAGTCGAAATACTGACTACAAAAGAACTGGTTGGTCGGGAGAAAGAGTCAACGAGAGTATTTTTTCTATTTCTAATTTTAAGTCTGAGTCGGGAACTACTGCTGAAAGCCCAATTAAATGAAGGTTCTTTAAAAGTAAAGTATTTTCTATCTTCTCCAGCTTTCCCATCATGCTGATCTGCTTGTGTAGGGCAGCATTCACAGCCCCTGACCATCAAGACTCTTGCAGCAAGTTGCTCAACGTTTTTTCGAGGTGGTGACCCCTTTCAATCACCGCTTACCTTCGCTTCAATATTCTCACAATGGGATATAATGTCTGTAAGTGAAACTTTTATCTCGGTGAATGTATTTTCATCTCTGCCTGAAACTCTGTTAGAAAGCTTGAAGTGTAGCCAAAGTTGGTTTCTGAGGGCCTTCACCTTGCACCCATGTCGGAGCGCACCGATGCTGGGGAAGCCATTTCTCCTGGTGGAAGCTGCACACCGACAACACCACGCTGTGGAGTTTGCTTCCCCAAAGCCGCTCTTGGGGAAAAATATTTTCAAATTGCTCCAAGCTTTGTCCTGCTCCTTTCTTAAGTTTAGAATTCCTAGGCATCTCTTAGCCTGAGAGAAAATAAGAGCAAAACCAGAACACAGTGGAGTTATGCTGAGGCTAACACAGCCATGTTACCTCTTTACAGTGACGTGATTTGTGTGTGATGTAGATGCATTTTCTTGGCCTGTTTTTTTTTTTTATTTCTTCTGTCTCAAAAGATGGAAGACAATATTGTATACTGCATGTCTTTTGAACTAAAGCTGTGCTGCAGTTGTTGGTTAAGTATACAGAACCTCCAGCCTTGAGAAAGCCTAATTCTGAATTAATGTTGGCAGAGCTATGGAGGACGTGCGTAAAAAGTTAAAGATAAATGTGTAACTCTATGCGTGGTGAGTAAGTAGGTTGATTTGTCATTTGACATTAATTTTCCATTTAACTACTCCTCCCAATACTATTAAATATTTCAAAGAAAATGTTTTTCCGAGTTGATGTCGCCTTGGGTTTACTTATTGTAAAGTTCTTCTGTGCACATACAGTATTTGTAATGTAGTGCTGCTGTCAGTGAAGGAGTGGGTGGGTGCAGGATAATGCACAGCAAGCTAGACGTATATGATCTGTGTGTGTCATGAACACATGAAAGCTGGATCCACTAATTAACCGGTCCCTGCAGCTTAGCCCAAAGGAGGAAGAACAACTGAAAATAGCACTACAGGTGGTGCCAAACAAAAAGCCAGACAGTTAATCAGGCAGTAGGATTCACCAAAAGAATGGATTAGAATCCAGGTAATGATTTATAGATTTTACTGAAATCGGTATCACACATTTGATCTAAGACCCTGAACTTTGCATCACTTGAGGCTTCATCCTCTGAGTGAGGCAAAGCACTGGAAGTCTTAGACTCAAATGTATGACATTGTTTCAGTAAAATCCTATTGATACATCACTACTCGGATTCTAGCATTCTTTCTTTTGGTGAATCCAACTAACTGATAAATTGTCTGACTTCTTGTTCTGTGCCATTGCAGTGCCATTTCTCCAAATGTGCCATGCGTGTATATTATTTGTTTGATTTGATCATTTCTTCTGTAAACCTATTTGTAATTTAGTGCAGTTTTCAGAGATGGTGTGGTGGGCACAGGATTAGTGCCTTGCCTGCTTTCTTCTTTGTCCACATGTTTTTGATTTAGAGCAGATTCAGAGAGGGAATAGTTGGTACAGCATGCCAGGCATGTTATTTACCTATGCCATGGCTGCTATCAGACTTTGTTTTGTTAACCCAAATTTTTTCTTTTTTCTCTTCCGTGTAAACAAGCATAATTTAGTGTGGAGGGAGAGGGTCTGAACTGGGCACAGTCACTTACATACTGCAGGCACCCAGTTATTCATCACAAGTAATATATTACTGGATTGTTCAAATGGGGCTAGTCCTCATATGTGTCCAGTTGTTCATTAGGTACTAAATATGGTGGCATGTAGAACTAGTCCTCATATAAGTGTTCTGTTGTTCATTAAGTACTGCAGAAGGTGGCATATTCCCATGTGAGGTTGGTCATTCATACAAATGTCCTGCTGCTCATTAGGTGCTGCATATGGTGACATGTTGCCCATGTGGGGTCAGTCATTCATATCGTTTCTGTAGTTCATTAAGTACTACATATAGTGACATGTTTTCAATGTGATAATCAGTCATTTACATGTGTGCCCTGCTGTGCATGAAGTACTAAATATGGTGGCATGCCTATGTGGGTTAGTTATTAATATGTGTGTGTTGTTTAGTAAGTACTACATATGGTGGCATGTTGCCTATGTAGGAAACAGTAATTAATATAAGCGTTATTTTGTTAATTATTTAATATGGTGGCATGGTTCCCATGTGGGATCAGTCATTCGTATAAATGACATTCACATGTGCTATCCAATTTGAAAGAGCTCACTGCTTGGGCAGGTCTCTATAACCCAGCTTTAATGGGCCTAATTGAGACCTGGCTGAAGCCCTTTGTCATGGATGCTGCCTGTGCATCCCTGGTTTCAACCTTTTAGGTATGACTGAACTGAACTGGTCTGTACTATAAAATCCATTTGAATGTCTCCTTTGTTCAGTGTACTGTACCCTCTTCTTTGGCCTATGAATTTATGTATGTGTTACTTTTCTTGGGAAATACCAAGAAAATTCACCTGGTGTATACATACAGTATAATCATCCCATGAGGGCATAAAAGGGATAACCTTTTTCTTGGAGGCTATAACTAGTAGGGTTGGCACAAACTGAGCTGTTGGTAATGGAGATTTAAACCTGAACTGGCTGTGGAAAATGACAAGAATTTTCAGCCTGTCTGTGAGGGGTATGGCCTTAAACAATTCATTTCTCCCCTCCAGACTCACCACAAATGTGAGTCAGCTTTCTCACCTGGATTGGATTCTATCAAATGGAGAAGAGAAGATCTCACTATCTGGGATCTTCCTCAATGCTATCATGGACCACATTCCTGCCTTCTGCATGTGGAAAGTGAAGCTGCTCAGAGTCTTTCCCAAGGTTATCTTCCCCTGAGACCCATCCAAACTGGATGAATGTTTCCTTCTCAGTGACCTTGCCCTCTCCAACTGGTCTGCTGTATTATCAGCAACTGATGCATCTGTTGCCCTCACCAATTTCCTCTCCTTCTTCTTCTCCTTTCTGCAGGACAAACATGCCCCATTTGTCAAAGGGGAGTACAGATCACAGTCACTAAGTGGCTACACATTGACCTGTTCACTGTGATGAAATCCAGGGATAAGTCCTGGGCTTGATTTAAGTCCACCCATACCACAGATGACTTTCTTGAATACAGACAACTCAGGTGACTCAGGAATGTCTGTAAAAGACCATACAGATGGCACAAAATGAGTTCTGCAGGTCTCATTTCCTTGCTGTAGTCTAGTAGATTGTATAAGTCTAATTTGTTCATTTAGTTAATATCATTATTAAATTTGTGATCTTGGTAGTTGACATCAGAAAGCAATAAGCAGCAGTGGAGATTCAGAAGATGCAGTGCATGTTAGAGTTTATAAGCTCTGATCATTTGTTTGCAGGTCCCACTGTCATCCCATGGCTAAGTACAGTCACAGAGGACTGTACTTAGTCCTTGGAGAAAAGCATAACCTGGAAAACATCTGATCAGAGATTAAAAAAGTCTAACATACACTGCAGGCTATTGAATCTTCACTGCTGCCTGCTACTCTGATGTCAACTGCTGGGGATTCTGGGATTTGTAGTAACCGATGTTAGCCTAGAAGTAAATAAAATTAGTCTAATACAATCTACTACACTACAGTAAACAGTAAGTAAACCAAAATGTTTTTCCACAAAATGTACATTGGGACTAGCCCACACTTGAGTGTGGGTTCTTGGTGCTGACTGTTCCTCTTTAAAGATGCAAGCTTGCTCTTTGGGACCCAAGGAAAAATCAGTTACTGTCAAGAACCCCTGGTAGCTACTAGTGCTGACTGAGTCCCCATTACAACACTGCACTGTCTTTTAAAGGAAAGTCCCTCAGCCTTTTATTTTGTTTACCTGTGTAGTTTGTAGACATAAACAATGACTGCCTCAATTTCACCCTTCTAATTTCATCAGGATTTAAATGTAAATGAAGGTACTTAAGTCTGGTGTGAAAACCTGCTTGACTCCATTACAAAGCTGACCCATGTAAGTCACCCTAGAATTTTATGAAGTGCTGGTGTTAAAACCTGCAGTACTTATACTGTATTATTTTATTTATTTATTTATTGAAAATGTTTCACCAGGAAAGGCACACTGAGCAAAAGATGCTTGTCTCACGGTACGACCTGGGGAGAGGGGTTACAGAGGAGGCAGGTATGCATACAACAGTTGAATTTAGAAGTAGAACAATACAGATAATGTACATATTTGGGTGGATTACATTTGAACTTTGTTACATACATTTGAACTTGTTACATAGGGAGAACAGTACAGTACATGATCTTCAAAGACAAGGTATACATTTCATGGTAGACAACGATCGAATACATGATTACTTAAGTGCCAGTAACAGAACTTGAGCTGAGCGAGATGCACCAAGTTGACAGTAGGAGCTGGAGAGTGAGACAGAGGGTAGGGGAAGGAGTGGACTAATAGACCCTAAGTGTTAGGAGGGTGGATTAGGTGGGGTGGGGGAAGGAGGAGTTAGTAGCTGTGAGTAAGGCTCAAGAGAGTACTGTATGTAGGAAGGAGGGAGGGAAGCAGATATTAGGAGTGAAAAGAATGAATTAGAGAGAGAGGAAAGTGTGAGTATAAGGCATAGGGCAGTGTATAAGCCAGACAATTAGGGGCTAAGGCCGAGCTGCTGGTCAGGTGCTATGGGGAACAGGGAGGAGAAGTATCGGGGAGGGCTCGCAGTTGCAATTTGGAGCAAGGAAGTAGTGAGGGCAGAGGATAGGAGTGTTTGGATGAAGAAAGGTGGATCTGGGCTGGTAGACCATTCCAGAGTTTAGGGAAGAGGTAAGAGATGGCCGATTGGCGTGGTGGTCCTTCAGTGAGGGATGACTAGTAGCCTAGCATCAGTAGACCTGAGGGCATGGGTGGGGGTGGGTGGGAAGATAGGGAGGATTCGATGGCGAGGCGGGAGGAGCCAAGCCAGAAGTTGGATGCGAATTGACGCTATGAATCAGGTGCCGATTACACAGGGATGGCAGGCCAGTGAACGTATAGCCCGCAGTGATGTGAGCAGTGGAGGCATCAAGGGCAAAGCGGCAGAAAGCATTAAAGAGGGGGTTGAGTCTGGCTAGGTGGTCTTAGAGGCGGAGCTGTAAATGACATCACAGTAGTCAAAGGAGGGAAGAATCATTTTCTGGACTAGTTCACGCCTGACAGGTAGCAGGAGACTAGTGCGGTTTCTATAGAGGGCACCAAGTTTTGGGCGCAGTTTTGAAATGATGGCATCCATGTGTGGAAAAGGAGAGGTGGTGATCAAGCCAAACCCAGAGATACCTGAAGGAGGCACTTCATCGAGGATGGTGCTTTTAGGATGGAAGATCAGAGGGTGGGTGAGTTTGGATAGGCACTGTCTAGTACCGAAAGACATAGAGACAGTTTTCTTGGCATTTAGGAGAGTTGGTTGGTATTTAACCAATGCTAGATTTTATTGAAATCGGTTTGAAGTTTGGAGGTGAGTTCTTTGTGGTCTGGCCAGATGTAAAGAGGACCATGTCGCCTGCATACATGTGGATTGTGGTAGTGAAGTAAGAGTTAGGCAAATCATTTAGAAGGATGGAGAAGAGGATGGGACCAAGAACTGAGCCTTGGGGAATGCCGTAGTGATGGGGGGAGGTATGGTCAGCTATTTTAGTGGATTGGGTTCTATTTAGTAGGTAGGCACTGAACCAGTTTGTGGTGGACACTGCTAACCCAGCCCTCTGTTAGGCAGGATAGGAGGAGGGAATGGTATACCGTGGTCAAGGCTTTGCTAGGTCAATAAAAATAGCGTGGTGATTAGCCCTTTATCCATCCCAATGAGGATGGAGTCCGTGAGTCTTAGTAGGGAGGAGGTGGTAGAGTGGTGTTTTCTGAAGCCGGACTGAAATGGGGTGAAGAAGTTAGTTTCTGAGAGAAAGTGGGAGCTGGGATAGCACTAGGTGTTCCTGGAGTTTGGCGAGGGTGGGGAGGAGGAGATGGGATGGTAGTTTGTAGTGGAGGTGGATTCCACCTTTGGAAGGGGTAGGACAATGGCATGCTTCCCATTCAGAGGGGAGTGACTCGGTGGTGAAAGAAAGATTTAGTAGGGCCGCGAGGGAATAGCGATGGCGGGGCAGATAAGAAGAGGAGTTTGTTATTGAGACCATCCGGAGATTTGCCTTTGGAGGGGTTGAGGGAGAGGAGGGTATCTAGGGTTTCAGTGGGGGAGATGGGTTGAAGAAAGAGGTGCCTACCAGACGGTAGGGGATAGATGTCTGGGGGCAGGTGGATGCAGGAGGTAGGGAATCGAGGAGGGCCCGGCACAAGTGGTGAAATAGGAATTATATTCGGAGGCTACCTTCAGGGGGTCGGAGAGGAGAGTCCCTGGGCGAGGAGGAGAGTGAGAGCTTACTGTTTGGGGGAGAAAAGGGAGTTAATAACTTTCCAGAATTTAGAAGGTCTCCCAAGATTTGCATTTAGGTGTTTTTAAAATATTCAGCCTTAGCTATGGATGGCCTTGGTGCATTTGTTGCGCAGCATGCGGTAGGTGATATAGTTGCTTGGGAGGAGCGTTGATTTGTAGTTTCGCCAGGCCTTGTCATGGGCTTGTTGGCAAGCTATCAGCTCAGGGATATCCAGGGTAGGTGAGACCCACAGACCCCGAGCCCGGCGAGGTGGGTGTGTTTGTCCCAGGTGGTGAAGAAGGTGTTGCAAAAGTGCATAAGGGCCGAGTCCATGTTAGAGCAGCTTGAGCTTGGGACCCAGTTAGAGAGAGAGATAGATCTTCCAAGAGGGAGAGAGGTTGAGGGATTTGTAAGACCGTTGGAATATAAATTTGGGAGGGGATTTGATTCTGTGGATTTTATGGACCATGTAGTTTAGGTGGTGGTCACTAATGGAATCAGGAGAAGGCCTGAACTGATGACGCGTGGGTGGGATGTAAGCACCCAGTCTAGGAGGTAGTGATTACTGGACTTATGGTTTGAGCGCGTGGGTTCTGTAATGGTTTGGCTAAGGTTGAGAGCGGTGTCTCAGTTTGGGTTTTGTTAAAGGTGGGTGCTAGCCAGTTGTGGTTAAAGTCACCCATGACATATAGTTCACCAGACTGGGCAAGAGATGAGAGCTGACTCAGAAGGTCGGTGACTATTGTGGTTGGCGTGCCAGGGCAACAATAAATGACAGCCACAAAGATAGGTAATGAGGAGGGAGGGACAGTTTTACCATAAGAAGCGCGTAAGCTTTGGGTTCAGCTTTTGTAAGAGAGACAGTGAAGTGGAGGGCTGTTCTGATGTAGATAGTCACCCATCCTCCTCTGGAGGGCTGGTCTTGCTGTGTAACGGTGAACCCTGGGATAGCCATGGTATTATCTGGTAAGCTGGGGTTTAGCCAGGTCTCAGACAGGATGATTATGTCGGGGCATGGTGGGCAGCTAGGACCTGGAGTTGATCGAGCTTAGGGGCTAGGCTATGAATATTTAGATGGAGAAGGCGTAGCCTCGGGAGGTAGCCAGAGCAAATGCCGGTGGTGGCCTTGGCTGAGGGGTTTGGTATGGGGTGGTCGGGGCCTGAGGTAGGGGTTGGGCCAGGATTAGTGTAGCATCCCCTGCAGCCAGAAGGAGTAGGCAATGGTTAGGTGGCAGCACAGAACATGGAGAGTCCAGGAGTTTGTTGTGCACTGGGTGGAGGCGCCAGTAGGGCGGCTGAGCAGAGGGAGTGGGTACTGGTGAGGAAGTAAAAGGCCAGAAGGCAGCCAAGGGAAAAGACCAAGGAGGAGAGGGTGTAGGGAAATGGGACCAGGAGATAGATGGGAGGGATGCAGTGGACTTATAGGGGCATTAGTAGGATGAGTCAGAGTAGCTGATGGGGCGGTTCTGGGTAGGCCTAGGAGGGAGTTAAAATGGAAGGGACAGTAAAATGGGGAGATCAAAGTACAAGGGTTATTGATGGGGACATTTTACCAGATTTGGGAAGAGGTGCCCTGCATAGTGCCTAGGAATAGCAGGGTGGTAAGTTTCAGTAGTTGGTTGCCCTCAGAAAGTGTAGATACCACTTTGGAGTAGTGGTACTGTCACGGACTCTGGTGGACATGGTACAAGGTTGAGACCCTAGCAGGGCAGTTGGGATAGGACTTGGCTGAGCACAGGGATCCAGGTTCTAGGTGACTTAAATCCACTGGGTTTGGGGCCAGAAAACAGGGTTGAAATAGCAACCCTAGTGGTCACTGGGTAGTGACAGGCTGGGTGTGAGACAGGTGAATATGGCAGTGGTTAGTGAGTAGTGCTAGCCAGGAGGCAGGTGAGGTGGGCAGAGGTAGAGGTGGGAGTAGGGAGAGAGTAGCCTAGTCAGGTAAAGTGGTTACAGGAAGCAGAAGGGATTCAGGTGGGAGACTGAGGTGGAAAGTTCGGAGGGTCCCTCTAGTGGCTAGCAGGTATAACCTGCAAATGGAAAAGTGGGGACGTAGTAAACAAAAAGGGAAGTGATGTCATAAGATATCGCCTATATAAGTAGTGATGACCTAGGGTGGGTGGGGTGCCTGACGTATGAAAAGGGGCCGACGGCTAACCCCCTCACAAGGGTTCTGCAGCTGGAGGTAGTTTTAATTTCCTCTGCAGGCCAGCGACTGGGAGTCCGGCCCTGAGGGAGCTAGAGGCTAATCCAGCCGCCGGAAGGTCGTGGGAGTCATATTAGTCAGTGCTGTTAGGTCCTCAGTAGCCCTATGTTCTTGTCTTATGCTAGTATAATCCGAGTACCATGTAACAATGTTTCTAAGAGAGAGTCTGTCTGGGAGCCCGTGCTGGATTTCCTGTCGGAGGTTTGGGATTGTTGCTATTGGAGCTACTGAAGTGATTTCTGCTACTTGACTGGATTATGTGTGATTATCCTCGCCCTGAATTTACAGGAGTTTACAGCAAGAAAAAAGAACTTTCACTCAGTATCGTGAATAGGAATATTCTGTGTGAAGCCAGACTGAATCAGAATTAGTGTGCTTGGGTACTTGTGAAGAGGGGAGATTTCTCGATATAACTGAAGACTTTGTTGGGTGTTTTAGGATTTGGCAAAATCGATTGGGAGACCTGAAGTTCTCCAGAGTGCAGAATTAAGGAGCTTTTGGCAACTCAAGGGTAACCAGTTTTAAAATCGGAGCGGCGTGGCTGGGAGTTGCATTGGGTGGGACCTCCCTGCGCCTAGGGTCAGTTCACGATTTGGTCTGCCTATGACCAAACAGGAGTTGTCCCTGTGTGCTCCGAGGAGTTGGAGTCACGGAGGGACTCTCCTAAAACCCTTGGGGACAGTCCGTGGTGGCCTGCCTCTTGGGGTTTGTAGTTGCAGGTCGGGTGATCTGGGGGGCCTGTAAGTTCTGGCTTACTGGGGTATGCTTCCTTTGAGATTGTGCTGCATGCCTGACCTATTCGCTGCACTGGTGCCCTTTGAGTTTGGTTCTGACTGCTATCTGATTTTATGTTGTTTTTTTTTGACCGAGATTGCTGCTTTATGATAACTTGAAGGAGACTGCCTATTTATATGTGGTAGCTGATCCGATTGATTTAAATCGACGAGCCTTCTTTTGAATTGCTTACATTATATGGAACATTATTTATTTATTCTACTCTGAAAAATACAACTGACTTTAAAACCCTGCTGCTCTGAATAGAACTGTATTCCTGGTGGTGAGAGGACTTGGAGAAAACTTTCCAACTTAAAGTATTTTTATTTTGGTTTCTGTTTATTGTTTATCATTATAACCAATGTGAGAGATTGGTTTGGTGGAAATTATTATTTGGATATTTTCTCTATTGGAGGTGAGAGTTCCAAGGAATTCATGTATAAACATGGTCTATTTTGTTTAAAATTATTTATTAATATTATTTTTCCATTAGAGGTGAGAGCTCAAATAGACTTTTATTTTTATTTACAGTTGAAAATTGATTGGACTTAATAGGGTAAATAGGGTAATAGGGATAAATAGGGTAAAGTACATGGAGGGATCTTTAGACTAAAGCAGAGAGGTATCACAAGAGGGCATGGTTTGAAGTTGGAAGGTGAAGGGTGGGGGAGAGGAAGAGGAAGAGGTTTTTCACTGAGAGGGTGGTGGACCCTTGGAATGCACTGCCTGGTGAGCTGGTTCAGAGATCCGCAGTGGAGGGCTTCAAGAGAGGGTGGGACAGTCACAGAAAGTGGATGTATCAGATGATGGCCTGGCTCAGGGAAGTGGGGATGGATAATAGGGTTTCTGAACACAAGGGGGGCCTCGCACCCAACTAGGGATCTGAGGGTTGAGCAGACTCGAGAGACCATAAGGCCTAATCTGCCTGCAATTAGTATGTTAGTATGACTTTAAATCCTGGATTGCAACGCCAAATGGATATTTACTTTTATTTATAGCTAGAACAACTGATCAGATTATTTTTTTTGTTCTTTTCTTTAGGGTTGTTTAAGTTGGGGTGGAGGGTTTTGTTTGTATGAGGGTGAATAAATTGGTTTAAAATATGTGTTGGGGTATAAGTAAACGTTAGGCAGTACTCCCTCAAGACTTCGGATCTCTGGCCCTTTGAATTACCCCCACTTACAGGGAGGTTGATGCTAGATGTCGAAATCTCAGCATTATGAGATCAAAATGCAGAAAGATACGGGATCCTGGAACTCTTGGGGAGATGGGAGGGAAGAGAATGGATACGGGCAGTGAGGGCTAGGAGACACCCTGGGGCAAATGGGTACTGGAGCAAGGTCCTCCTTGCCTAGTTCCCATACCCAAGGACACTGACTTGGAGTGTGTCAGGCAGAAGTGGATCACCTTGATTTCCATCCCTTCGGCGTGTCAAGCAATGCCAGGTTGATTAGAATAAGACTGCAGTGATTAGGATCTTGTTTCCTCAGTCGACTTGGCTTGCATCACAGAGACCTGGCTATATGGAAATGCTGGTCCTGTTTTGGACTCTATGATTCCTGCTGGGTTCTCGGTGATTCACCGCCCGAGAGTAGACCAGAGGGCGGGGGGTTGTGGTCTGTTTTAGACAAGGTCTGATCTCAGAGGAGTGCCAGTTGGTGACAACAACTCCTTTGAATGCATAGTGGGTGCAGGTGCAGGCTACAGGACCCTTCTTATCTACCATCCACCAGGGATGAGAGGGAGTTCCTGAAGGAGGTTGCGGACTTCATCATCGATATGGTACTGGAATCTCCCAGATGGTTAATTCTGGGGATTTCAATGCCTGGGTCGATGATGAACTCTCGCCATTTGGTCAAAACCTCCTCCAATTAATGGACTCATTGGGCCTGTCACGGTAATTACCTTTGCAACCCATGGGGGCATACATTGGACTTGGTGTTCCAACTGGGGATGGAGATATCTGATGTGGAGGTGGAGCCAGTCGGATGGTCTGACCATCACGTCCTGAGGTTTAGATTTGTGGCCCCTAAAATAGGCTTACCCCCAGGGAGTTAGTACAGTTCCCCCTTTAAGAAGGGTTACCTCAGGAGGCCCAATGACAGAGCTGGACTTCTCGGATTTTCCAAGGGATAGCATGGATCCAGGGCCACTGGTCTTGGCCTATAATAGGTTGTGACTGAGGCCCTGGATGCCATTGCTCCAATTCGTATTCATCCCCGTGATTTTCACCTAGGGGCCCTGGTTTGATGGGGAGGTCCATGAGTGGAAGAGGAAGGACAAAGATTGGAAAGACACTTGGAAAACTCAACTGGAGGTGGATAGACTTGAATTGTTAGAACATTACAATTATACTAATCAGCAATTTCCCATAAGAAGGCAGAGTTCCTGCCCAGGGAAATTGCTGCAGCAAGGAATAGACCATCCCAGCTTTTCCGGACTGTGGACAGACTGTGTAATCCAGTCTGTCTCCAGACTAGTAGAGCATTATCACAGGTACAGTGTGAGGAATTTGCAAAATTTTTGCTGACAAGGTATCCACCATCAGGGATGAGATCCGCCAGTGTCCTTCTATGGGACATTGCACTGATTAATCGGGTGGTACTAACACCCAGTTGTATTGGTCTACCTTAGACTACCAGCAGTGATAGATATAGTGAGATTATCCAGACTCTGCACCCACCTACTGTAAGTTGGACCCAGGCCGCACTCACCTGGTGGTGGGGTGTGTAGATGTTATCAGCCCAGTCCTGGCTGGGATAGTGGTGGTGTCATTAGAGAGAGGATCTTCCGGTCCCTTAAAGGAGGCGGTAGTACGCCCCTGTTGAAAAGCCCTCTCTTGACCCAGACTGCCCAGCAAATTATAGACTCAGTCTCTAACCTTCCTTTTGTAGGAAGGTTATTGAGAAGGTGGTCACCTGCAACTGGAGGATCATTTGTCCAACCACAATATCTATGACCTCTCCAATCTGACTTCAGGAAAAGGCATAGTACAGAAACGGCTCTTGTTTGGGTATTGAATGATGGCAAGAGATCGGAGGACCCATTCCATCTTGGTCCTCCTGGATCTCTCAGCAGCATTTGACACCGTAGATCATGGGGTATTGCTCGATCGCTGCAGTTTTTCTGTGGTCCGAGGGGAGCAGTCCACAGCTGGTTTCGATCTTTTTGAGGGCAGATCTCAGAGAGTGGTGTCTGGAATTTACACCTGGACCCTCATTGGCTGCCCTGTGGGTCACCGTGAGGGTCAGTGCTGTCCCCTATGTTATTCGCAGTGTATATGCTTCCACTGGGGGACATTATAAGATGGTATGGGCTGAGTTTTCATTGTTATGCTGATGATTCTCAGCTCTACCTGTCTTTTATGCCTGATCAGGGTTGGATTCCACCACTATGTTTAACAACTGCCTCCTGGAGATTCAGGATTGGATGAGTGCTAGTTGGCTTAGGTTGAATTCAGGGAAAACTGAGGTGTTGGTTGTGGACCCTGGAGGTAGGACAACAGGGGCTTGGACTGGGAAACCTCGGATTTATATCTTGGGGAGCCCCACTTTGCCTCTGGCCTGGCACGAACCTTGGTGTGATTTTGATGAAAGTCTGACTATGAAGACTCAGGTGTCGGCTGTAGTTAGATCTGCCTTTTTCATCTGAGGAACATTGCCCGGTGAAACACTTGGTTCCACGGGAAGATCTTCCCATCTTGGTCCACGTCTTTGTCACCAGCCATTTTGATTACTGCAATGCCCTCTATCTTGGGCTGCCAGGGTAGATATCCGCTGCTTGCAGCTTGTGTAGAACGCGACGGCCAGGTTGTTGATGGGAGTTTCATGATCTAGCCATATGACACCTGTGCTGGCGTGATCTGCACTGGCTGCCAATACAGTAGCGGATCACCTTCAAGGTCGATTATTGACCTTTAAGGCCCTCCATGATTTGGGACCTCAATACCTGAAAGAGCTCTTGGTGCCTTACTGCCCTGCCTGTTTTCTTCGCTTCCTCTGATTAGGGATTGTTAGAGATTCCCAGGTACGCCTAAAGATGTCTGGAGGTAGATCTTTGCCTATATGGTACCAACCTGTGGAATTCTCTACCTCATCAGATACAAGAATGCCTAACTGTTGAAAGTTTTAAAAACAATTAAAAACTTTCCTTTTGCCCAAGCATTTGCTGGTACATAGTAATTAAGTGTACTGTATGAATGTATGAATGTCTGATTTTATTGTTTTGTAATGTGATTTTGTTGATTTGACTTAATGTAAAAGCGCCTGAGCTTGGGAAGGGGGCTTAATATAAATAAAATTTTACTTACTTACAGTGGGCTACTACCCCTACCTCTTGGGCTCCAAACAGGTTGAGGGGCCTGGGCTCTGTTCTGATGGTAATTGGGGGTTCTTTCCAAATAAAAATAAATAGCATGTTACATCCGCCAGAGTAAATTATAGTGGGCCAGGAGTTTGTATAGTACAACCCCTGAGTTGCTGTGCCTACCCACCTCCCTTCCAGTCACCCCACACATGGAATACTATAAACAGTTGTAATACTTTACTATGCATGCAGTTATTGACTATAGCTAATAATATGCTCACAGACAGTATTGAACAACAACAGTAAATGATTTATTAAATGGGGAAAGGGATTGAGATGCAGAAATAAATAACTGTTTGAACGATTTGATGTAACCGTTAAGTACATGAACAATAAACAATAATAGGGCTCACCCCCAACAGCAACACATTCAAAATGGCCTCCCTCCCACTGATACCAGTGTCCCTAGATAGTTTGACTGGGTACCCAGTAATAGTTGCAGGCCTGTACCACCTGGGGTCAGCTGACGTTAGAGCACATTTGGAACTAAACAGAGGCTGCCTGGCAAACTTTGTACAAATCCCCAGACAGGACAGGCCCTGTAGTACTCACAGTTCTATAGGCAGATGACAGGGTCTGGGTAGCAACCACAGGCAGGCTAGAGAGCTGGGACCTTGAGCAGTGAAACAGGTTGGCAGCAGGCTTGCTTGCTGAGGCAGGATGGTCTGTCACCTTCTGACTTGCATGCACGGTCTGGCAGCTTGCTACCTTCTGGCTTGCTTGCATGGTCTGGTCAGCTTGTCTCCTTCTGTGCAGCAGCTTGGATCAGGTGCTGAAACAGACCAAAGCTGGGAACCAGGGCCAACATGTCTCCAGGGTAGATTGGTAGCCTAATAGTAGTACTACCTGGCTGAATCTGAACCCGTCCTTGCTGGCAGTAGCTTTGTCCAAGAGCTCAGGAAATCACAGTCTTTTCTTCACTGTGGCTGGCAGCAGTGGATACCTCTGGGAACAACCAGCTCACTCCCTAGGGCTAGGAGTAGCAACAGTCTCTAGGCAGATTTCAAACTGCAGCGTCTGAACCACAAAGCAGCTTTATGTCAAACCACAAAGCAGCTTTATCACTTCAAACTGGCCTCCCAAGAACAGTGGAACTTTCTGCAAGCAACTCCTGACTCTGGCTGATTGAACCCAGCACACTTCTATACTCACAACAGGAACACAATCCAACCTTTCACAAGCAGAGGGCTTCCTCTGATGCTGCAAAGTTTTATTTGCAAATGCTCTTCAAACAAACACTCTGGCTCTCCAGGTGATAGAGAGCTTTAGGCAAGCCACCTGGAGTTTGGCTATGGAAGCCTGCCTTCCAAACTTGTCCTCTGACACAGTCCAAGCCCTTCTATCTCACCAAGAGCTTCAGTCAGACTGCCCTGAGCCGGACTGTCTCTAGGGCTTGAGGGGAGAAATGGAAGCTTCTGATTGGTTGAATACTGGTGTCTATCTGTAAAACTAATAAACATTAAGACCCTATGACACCTGATTGGCTGCCTGAAAGGGCACCAAGAACACAATATTTACCCCTTCCCAGATGCCATTGCCCATTCCTACAGGGCTCCTTGAACTTGGATTGGTTGTGGCAGGGTCAGAGGCAACAAATATGGCAGCTGCTATAAAAGTTTATGTACAGTCCCAACTTTAGTGTCTTTTTACAGTTCAGCAGTATTATTTTAATTTTATTGTCCTATGGACTTATAACTGCCCCTATGCCTTGTTGTCTGGTGGCAGAGGGAGTTGGCAGGGGCTTCCTCTGCCTGTTGCCGCACCATAGCTTATCCCCCAGGTAGCAGCTAGAGCTCCCATTCATTTAGTAGCCTTGGCTGCTCTTAAAGCAACATGCACCCCTTTGATAATATAGCACTTAAGAGTGCTTTCAAACATTTTATTTTCTTTTACCCTCGACGTGCCTACAAACCTCACTTATGCTTTTTGAATCTACAGGGATCAGAGCACATGAGGGCCATGTCAGAGCTGCAAGAGCAGCTTTTACACTTAGCACGGTAGCGCTGCTTCAGCATTCAAGTTGGTAGATTGACTGTGCACACAAAGTGCAGCACAGAAGTCTGCAAACTGCTGACCAGGCGGGTTCATTTGTAACAGTGTTCCTCTAGTCTCCCACAGAATTCAGGCACTTGAGGGCTAGCAGGAGCAACTAAGGGACCACAACTGTGCAGGACTGACGGGAAGGAAGAGCAGTGCCTGGGGAGACAAATAAGGTAAGCCCATTCATTGGCGGGGGCTGTTACACTGGTTATGAAACTTTTCATGGTATAGTAAGAGCACTGCTGTTTTCTGCAGTTTACAGTGTATCTGAGTTAGAAAAAAATGTTTTAGAGAATACAGAGACTTCACAATACATGTAATAGAACTGAATGAGAGTATAACTTCTGCTGGGTCTTGCAGGTATGCATCATCAGCTCCTGCGATGCCTTGCATGAGTGGGGTCATGATCTTTGAGATGGAGGCAAACAGGTTTTCACACCAGGGCAAAACAGAGTGAAGCAACTTCATTTATATTTAAATTATGATGAAAATAGGGGATGTAAGAGGTGGAATTATTGTTTATGCCTGTTAACTACACAGGTATACAGAAATAGGTTATGGGACGTTCCTTTAAAGCAGCAGTGCAACTGAATTGGGTAAAAATGTTGACCCTATTTTTTTCACTATAAAAGATTCCAGGCATCTTATAGTTTTATTTGGTGGTACAATTTTCTAATTTGACCAAAATTTTAGTATTTTATAAATGTTTTAATTAAATTTTTCTCAAAATAGTGTAACCCACCTGTTGGGGGCTTACCTGTGAGCCCCGAAAGGCTAATTTCCCGGGGTTTGGTCCCACGCCCATTCTTTTTGGTCCTCCTGGCATTTCCCCTGTGTTCCCGGGTCTTTCCTGCTGACTCACTTGTTGCTTACAGAGAGAGAGGGCTGGAGGAGCTGTTTAGTGGAGCCACCCATTTTAGAAATAGCACTCCAGTGCCACAGCGAAGCTTCAGACGTGCAGCAGAAGCGCATTTTTGAGTGGCCATGTGCGGCGGTTTTGGGTTGCTCTTCAGGTGGTCCCAGTCCCAGGGCAAAGAAAGAGAGGGTCCGGGGACCTTGTTTAAAGGTGAGAGGCAACCAGGAGGAAAAGAGAGTCATTCTGAGGAGCGCCAATCATGCTGTAGAGAATGGGAGCGCCTCATCAATATTTATGAGGTGGTGCCTCTGAAGTAGCGAGAGCCTTCTAGCACTAGGGGAAAGGTTTAAGCACCAGCAACAGGCTGGGAGAAAAGGAAAAGTAAATAAAATGAATAAAGAAGGTGTGTAACGGGAGTATGAAGAGGCTGGCAGTCCGTGGTGGATAAATGAAGGGATATAGAAGGGATAGGAATGCATTACTATGGACTTACAGAGCAATATTACAGCAGCTTCCAAAATATATCTCAGACTGTTTTCTACAAGCCTCATCAAGTAATTATGCATTAAGCCTGAACTTCATTACTCTTAAAGTGCCTAAGTTCCACTCTCGACATGGCAGACATGCTGTTAGTTATGTGTTATCTACCCTATGGAACACGATGCAAAAGACAGTGAAAGTGAACAAGCTCATATCTATTACAGCCTTTAAATATCTATACAACAAAATATTCAAAGAAAATGTAACTGCTTCCGTCAACATTAGACTAACCCTCCATCTTTCCTACCAGCTGGACGACTATTCAAGGTAGCTCCTCAGCACCCTACGAGCAGTTGCTTCACATCTCATTAACCTTTACTACAATCCTTCCTTCTTAAGCATTATATACTCAGTCTCCTTATACTGTCAGTTTTTACTTCCCCAGTCCATCCCCTCCCCTTGACCTACTATTGATCCTCTTTGACACGGCCCTTTCCACTCCTTCCCTTTCACCACCCCTGGCCACAACACTCTGTATACACTCCTTTCATCCCCCTGTCACTGCTTCAGCCGGTATTTGCCTCCTACAAATCACTCCCTGTAGATATATCTTCCAGATGTACATACAGCTCATCACCCAAGTTTAAAAACTTTCTAATAATTCCCTGACACATTTAACCTTCACCAAAAGTGCTAGCTTCTAAAGTGTCCTCCACTAACAAGCTGGCTACTTGATGAATCATGTATATATGTAATATGTATATTTTCCTTGTTATTAGCTGTTCAAAGCACTCTGTCTTGGAGTTGTTGTTTTGTATTCATTTGCTATCCTCTCAAAGTTGTGTATTCTCTGCAAGTTATATGTCATACAAATTGTATCTTGACCTACCAGGTCCATCTTGCAAATGAGCATTGCTCAATGATGTTCACCTGGATAAATAAAGATTTGATTGATTGATTGATTGAAATGAATGCAAAGTGTCCATGGACTGCAGCCAGTACACTGGGGCTATGTGTGTGCTGCCTAGGGAACAGGTATAACAGCAGCAGCGACGGCAGAGGGATGAATGAATATGAAAATAAATGCAGTCGCTAACAGGGCACAGGGGTGGCTACAGCTGTGTGGGGAAAAGGGATAATAAAAGTAAAGAGTTTGGCTGCAGGACTTTTGGAACTTGGGACTCTGTGTTAATGTGTAGACACTGTTTACGCCCAGCCACCATGTTTGCAGCCATGTGACACCAGCCAGTCAACCACCGAGCCAGGACTAGCCAGGAGGATTCTGGGGCTTGTGACCAGACTCTTGGGGAAAAATACTGGGAATGTTTAGGCGCCTTTTGAACAACCAGTGAGGCATTGAGAGAGCCTCATTTTTTTCCAATTGTTTAACCAGGAGAGACACACTAAGCTGAAAGCTTGTTTACAGGTGCGACTAATAAGGCATCGAGGGAGCCTCATAATTGCATTTTTGCCTAAGGACAGTGGCTCCAGCCAATGGGGAGTGAGGACAGGCCTCCCAAATAAAGAGGGACAGTTGGACTTGAGTAAGTTCAGGAAGAGCTCCTCTAGGAGGAGGGGGCTCTGCCCTTAGGAGAGATTGGGGCTGAGATGGCCTGCCTAGGACTGCCAGCAATTATCCCCAGGGCAGGGAGGCCTGTCCCATCAAGAAAGGAAAGAAGCAGCTTGAAGAGAAAAGGAAAGCTGCAGGTTAAAAGAAAGAAGCAGCTTGAAAAGTAAAAGGGAAAGCTGTAGGTTGTGAAGCGTCTCCATTGTTCTGAAGTTGCACCACAGCGGTGATGCCAAGAAGCAGGGCAGGAAAGGTTGTATCCTGAGCCTGAAATAAAAGGACAAAGGTTGGGCTAAACTGGGGAAAAGATCAAGGCTGCTCTGAGCTTGTGAAAAGAATGAAGGTTGCATCTGAACTTGTGGAAAAGACAGCGGCAAAGAATGAGGAACAAGGACATATAAATGTGCTGAGAGAAGAAGAGGGAGAGGAACCCTTCGATTCAGAGAATTGCCAGTACCTGCACAGTGAGAAAAGGGACTGTGTGTGCAGGATATGATGTGTGAGCCAGAGTGAACAGTGTGGCCTTGTTAAAGTTGAGAGACTATGAAAGCAGAAGGATGGACAGGTGCTTTCTGGTCCAAGTGCCTGTGGTCTGCTCTTGAGGTACAGCCAAGAGAGAAATGGTGTCTGTGGCTACACACTGTAGCAGGAAGGAGAGAGAGGAGAGAGAGAGAGAGAGAGAGAGAGAGAGAGGGGAGGAGAGAGAGAGAGAGAGAGAGAGAGAGAGAGGAGGGGAGAGAGAGAGAGAGAGAGAGAGAGAGAGAGAGGTAGCAGGAATGAGAGAGAGAGAGAGAGAGAGGAGGAGGAGAGAGAGAGAGAAAGAGAGAGAGAACAGCAGAAGAGAATGTGCTGAATGTTTCTGCTGGAACCCAGAGCCAGGTGGGGAACTTGCTAACCCCCATTGAGTGGGGTCTGCCACTGCAGGGGGTCACAGATCTCGCCCCGAGTGCTAGGGCGCTCTGATTGAGGGAACTGGGCTGTGTGGCCACTCCTGGTCTGGGTCCTCTGTGGTAGGCTCTTGCGATGTGCTCTGCACTGGGGCCTGTAATGGGCTAAAGAGGACAAGCTACAAGATCCATGAGCAAGATGAGGGAAGAGAAGACTGCAGCCTCTGTGCCTCTGTTAAAGAAATTGTGCCCAGTTCTACCTTATGCCATCAATCCCCAGGATTCCCGAGAACTGTTCCATCCAAGGACTGAATCTGCAGAACCATGAATAAAAAGCAGGAATTGCCCCGCACCTGGGGACTGTAAATATGTTAGCACACTAGGGCTGGAGGAAAAGCCAAGGGAAATGTAAAAGGTTTAAAGTTTAATTTTAGTGTGCCAATGCTGGCTACCAGCTGCACCTCAGGCCTGCAACTAAATCTGTGTACCCAGTGAGGACTTAAGAAAAACTGGACTTGGACCATGGTCTGGGTTTGGGCAATGCAGCAGATGGCTAGATAAATAGATACTGATGGCTGCATGGATTGAAATATGGGAATGAATAAAAGGGAAATGTGATTTGGGGAAATGCAGAATCAAACTGAGAATGACTTAACCTCTACCCGATTCTTAAACCCTCCCTGTAAGGGATAATTTCTTCACAGAAAGGGCGTGGACAAGTGGAACAGCCTGCTAGAGGAAGTGGTGAGGGTTGAAACAATCACGGATTTAAGAATGCATGGATAGACATAAGGGAATGCTAGAGGTTAGGGTAAGGGCAACAGACTTCTACAAAATGTAAAGGAACTTACAAAGCTCAAATGGGCAGACTGGGTGGGCCATAGGCCCTTATCTGCCGACAGTGTCTATGTATCTATCTATCTGTAAACAAACCTTGGAGTTATTGTTTTACAGCAGAAAAGGAACTAGAGCCTGATTTTAGTGAGCCTGTGTATTGATGAGATGAAAAGGTAAATGTGGTAACTGAATGTGGGAGGTTCCAATCCTGGTAAATCCATGTCTCGAGTAACTGTTGGGGAGGTAGGTTGGTACAACATCCCAGGGGTTATACTGCAAGCAATCAGACCCACTAAAATGTACTCTGGTGGAGGCACCACCATTTTATTTCAACATTTGAGAAAGAACCTGTTTTTTATAGCTATGGGAACCCAGGCCCCTTGCTTTTGGTCCAGCCGGCAAGGCAGGGCAGTGGCCCTCCAGGACGGCACTGGAGAGGGACTACAAAAAAGATGGCCACCACATTTTCCATAGAAATAGCATTGTAAACCTGGAAAGGGTTAGGATGGAAAATAAAAAGCCTCATGCTGTGCCGTATAGGAGGCACTGAGACAAGTACATTGAGTGATAATATTTTTTTAATCATAGCTGGAACTAGATTTTATGGAACAACATTTTCATTGCACTGCAGCTTTAAGTATCTTAGTATACTCTTGATCCCTGATCAAGTTCTCTTTGCAAATCCCTAATGTTTGCAGGACTGTAAACTGGGCCTAGCCTATAGGCCAAACATATCCTTATCCCTATGACTCATTTCACCCTTGCTGGTGGGTGCTTTCCAGCCTTAACTATGGATTTATTGCCTATACCATGTTGTTAAGTCTGTGCTATAAATGGGACATAGCTTATGATAATATCTGCAGCTTTCCCTATTTGCAGTTTCATGCACATATGAGCTCTACAGTAAGCTGGACTGGCTATCCCTCCAAATAGCCATTCATTTGCCTGGATGTTTCATTGATAAGGTCATCAGAACTGCTACCTCCTATCCTTGCAGGTCAGTTATACGTGACTAACTCAGACTACCTACTTAGGTCTAATGATCAGACCCTGCTGATTGTACCTAAGGCTCACAATGCCTCAGGTGATCAGGCCTTTGCTGTATGTACTCCTTGGCTCTGGAACTCCTGCCTCTCTCGAGTCCATAGTGCCACCTCCTGTTCACTCTTCAAGAGATCCTCTGGGACTCCTGAAAGCTGACTCTGCCTGCACATATGCCTAATCTTCACAATATCCCCACCCATATGCTGGGGTCCCGTTCACTCCAGTGTATACCTCAACTGGTTTATCGCGATGATCTGTGCACATTAACTTAGTGACTGTATTGTATAATGCACTGATTTCTTATGTTCTGTTCCAGTGTTATTATAAACTGGATTTTGTACCCGATATCGTATTTTGTTTTTGTGTTATGCTACCATGTCTTCCTGCAGCCTGTTCTGTGCTATTGTTGTAATATGGTTTGTCTTTATTGACTTGCTTTGTAACTCTCCTGGATTGCACCTGTAAATAGGCATTGTTATTGCTTAGTGTGCTTACCTGGTTAATAAAACTACCAGCGTAAATAAATAAATGTTGTTTATTATCAATAGATAATGTTGTTTATTAAGTACTACATATGGTGTCATGTTCCTAATTTGGGAACCAGTCATTCATATGTGTCCTGTTTTCATTAAGTAGCAAATATGGTGATATATTGCCCATGGGGAGGCAGTCACTATACAAGTGTCCTGTAGTTCATTATGTACTTATAACAGCTGTGTTTTTCAGACTCACCTTGGCTGTTTCCGGGGCCCTCTGGTCCTTCCTGGACACACCTCGAGGGGCCAGCCTACATTCTTGGAGTACCAATCTTACGGAACAATGAATGTGCTCACTGAATCCACCTGGGGAGTGATTGGGAATACCTGAAAATAAATTACAGGTGAACACCCCACAGGAAAATATAGTACCTACCCCACTGTACCTTCCCACACAACAATAATTTACACTTTTGGCAATAAATCACTGTACCAGAATGTAACATTAACAATTAGCAGTTTTATTTTGGGGATAGGGAAATAGGAAAAACTATCATAACAACTTAATAAATTTTGGCAACACTTTTACCCACACACAGTCCCACCTCCCACCTACAGGTGTACCGGTTTCCCTCTGGCAGCTGCTCAGAATGTCTCTACAGTCCCTTAGGTAGGTACTCCACCCCAGATGCAGAAGACGAGGGATCTTTCGTCGGGCCCAAATAACTTTAGACAAGTGCAAAACATTTTAACTGTTGCCTGAGCACAACTTTGATCTTGACTCAATACTTCCCAGGGCTTAACCACCTGTATTTGGACTAGCTGGGTAATTGATGAAGACTTTCCCAAAGCTGCAGCCTGGGATGCTTACAGTTCTGCTGATTCTCAAGGGGTTTTGCAGGTACTTGAAGTCCCAATACCATGTCAGTATTAGAAGGTGTTGGGGCAACATAAAGCCACTGATTGAAACAACAACGACATTCAGTCTTCCCTGCCAAGCCTTTCCCATCTTCACCCTTGGGGGCCTTTGCATGCTGTGTTCACCTAGCAGGCCTCTCAACTCTTTCTCTTGAAAATTCCTCCTTGTCCGGTACAACTTCTTTCCTGGTCCAGGTACAAATTCTCGGTCTCCAACAAGGAGAAACACCCTGAAATTCACATTTTCAAAGTCAGCAGAGCACTGCGGATGTTAGGTAGCATTTCTTTCATGCCACTTTCTGTGAAGAACAGTTTAATTCCTTTTGGACAATCTCAGAAATCTTGCACATCAGCCTTGGTGATCTTGTCACCATCACCACATGGTCATCCTAGGTGATATTGTCACTGTCACCATATGGTCCAGTTTCCACAGCCTCTCACAGGCACTGGCTCCCTCCAGAGCAAATTCTCACTGCAGCAACAGTCTTCGACCACAGTTTCAATTCTCACTGGCTCTCTCACTAGAGCAAACTTCCTTCTCTCACAGTCAAAGGTTCCATTCTGAGCAGCAGCTCCCAACGACTTTGCAATAACTTCTACAAAGGCTCTGAGTCACTTGTCCTGTGCTGTGGCCAACAAGACCGAGAGCAAACCCACAGACCTTCAGGGCTAGAGAACCCCAACCACTATCTCTTCTGACCCTGGCTGTGTTCTCAACCCTAATCAAAAGCCTGTCTTGGCAGGCAAAGTCTCTTTCGTTAGTCCTTAAAACATCTGTTCCTTGAAATTCACAGAATTCTTCCACTTTAGAAACCTTAAACCCTTTGAAGTCACAGTCCTTCCCAGTGCTCTCACTACTGTGGTTGCTGTCACTTGTAACTCTCTCAGCTGGATGGTAGTGGGCTTCTCAGCTCTCTCACAGCTGAAGGTTTCACATGATTCCATGGGCCCTGGGGGGACAGGTAACTGGAACCCCAGGAAGGCCCTTTCCAAGACTTGAAGCCCCATCTTTCTGCAATGGAAAGGGAGCCCCTCCTCAGGAGGGGGTCCTGATGAACTGACCTCAGTACCAAAGCCCTTAGATTTTGGGAGCTCTCTGCAGCTCCTGATTGGTTGAAACACTTCTCATTCTGAAAATTAATATTTGTTAACCTCCTTGATGCCCTATTGGTCCTAAAAGGGCATCAAAAATAGCCTTCTTTTATTCCCACAAGTCTTTTGGCAGTCCCAAGAGTCCTCTAGATAATACTGACTGTTGATTGGCTGTGCAGGGGTCATGGGCATACATCATGGCTGCTTAAACATAGTCTGTAGCAAAGTCCCAGTTTAACAGTCCCTTGCAGCCACAATAAACATTATTTTTTTCATCTTTTGTTTACCCCTGAGGCCCCTGCAGGCAGGCTTCTCCACCCATGCTGACCACCCTCGGTCTGTCTCCACTCCCTCCAGTACTCCAGGCCCCATTTCCCCACAGATTTCCCCTGTCATGGGTGGGAAGGGGTGGTCTGTCCCTACCCAGTACACAGTCTAGATTGGGGCAATCATGGCAGTCTGAAGATGAAGGGATGCTGGACGGTCAGCAGAGCATCACGCAGCATGTGGTAGCCCCTCCTTTTCTGCTTTTCTGGTCTCATACCCTTGTGGCCATGAATACGCACATGTGGAGGCATTTGGTGTCACGTGAGCCACGCTCTTGCCTCCATTTTCCAATGCTACCCTCTGACCTCCACCGGGGCAGCCAAGGAGTGGGACTCCCGCCCCAAGAGAGGAGAGCTGTTGTTGGATGCTTGGAGCCTTTCCCACCCCTGCCAACCCCCAACAACCTGAGGTCACTCCAGATCCCAGATCACCAGCATGGCGCGAGGTGTGGCACCCAGCCCCTCAACCCTCAGCGCCACTGGGCCAGTTAGACAATAAACACTTTTAACATTTATTTCCCCACAGAAAGTTAGTAGCTCCCTGCCCTCTTACACAACTGCAGAGTTCACATTTTAAGCCACCAGCAACCTGTCACTGCTGCCTAAACACTGTCCCCCATGTCAGCGCCAGGCTCATTATAATTCATGAGCTCCATTCATATGTACTCCGATTTCAAGTGCTATTAGCACTTTTACTCTAAATTCTTTTGGGGCTTCTGAGTCATCCCTTGAGTCTCGGGACCCCTACATGCACACTCTGGGGGTCTTGAGCACTGAGGGAGCCATGGGGTGACTGCTACGGTGGTCCAAAATGAAAATGCACCACAACGCATGTGCAGACTGCCACCTCTCATATTAGTGAAGATACAGGATGGTGGTACGTGGAAGAGACAGAGGCCACACATGTAAGCCCAACAAGGTTGGGGCTACATACTACTTATGGTGGCATGTTGACCTTGTGGGGTCAGTCATATGTTTCAGTTGTTCATTACATGCTGCATAAGGTGTACGTTGCCTATGTGAGATTAGTCAATTATATATGTGTCTTGTTGTTCATTTAGTACTGAATATGATGATATGTTGCCCATGTGGATTATAGTAGATCATAGAATCATAGAAATGTAATGGCGAAAAGGACCCTATTGGCCCATTGAGTCTGCGCCTTACTCCCCCCTCAGTTGCCCACATTGTCTAGAAGTCCCCTTCACCCCTTTCAACCCCTTGTGTCTGTCACATGCCCTCTTGAACCCTCCACCATTTTCGACCCCACCACCTCCTCCGCAAACTGTTCCAGGGCTCCACCACCCTCTCAGTGAAGTCACGCGTCTCACATTACCCTAAACTTTCTCCCTCCAACTTCAGACCATGGCCCTGGTTCTAGCACCTTCTTTTCTTATGAATAAGCTCCCCCCCTTATTAATCCCTTCACTACTTAAACATTTCTATCTTCCTTCTGGTCTCCACTGGGTACAGAACCAATTCCCTCAGCCTCTCCTCGCCAGGGCTTCTCATTCAACCAGGTGCCATCATAGTGGCCCTGTCTGAACTCTTTTAACCCCATCTCTGTTCTTGCATAGGCAAGGGCTCCAGAACTGGACCCTGTACTCAGGTGAGGCCTCACCATGGATTTGTAAAGTGGCATCAACACCTTCCTCCTTCTGCTTGTTATACCCCTTCCTATGCGCCCAGAATTCTGTTCATTTTGCCCACTGCCTTGCTACATTGGGTCCCCAATGCTAAGGTTGTCTGAAATTATAATCCCAGATCCCTCTCCTGCACAGTTGCCTTAATTACATCCTCCAGTGTGTACTTGCTGAGGGTTGTTCCTCCCACATGCATTACTGTGCACTTTTTAGCACTGAATTTCAGCTGCCAGGTTTCCAACCACCCTCCAGCAATCTCAGATCTTCCCTCATAGCCTCCACCTTCTGGGATGTCCACTATATTACAAATCTTCTTATCATCTGCAAATAGGCAGACCTTCCCTGTATCCCCTCTGCTATGTCGCTGACATAGATGTTGAACTATGATGGGCCCCAGCACAGACCCCTGGGGACCCGCTTGTCACCCTTCCTCCCTGGAATGTACTCCATTTACCACCACCCTTTGGCTTCTTCCCATCAACCAGTTGGCACACCTCATTATCTTCTGTCCACTCACAAACTCTCCAGCTTACTTACCAGCCTTCTGTGGGAGACAGTGTTGAAAGCCTTCACGAAGTCCAGATAGGCCACGCCTACTGTCCCCCGATCTACCACCTCTTGTCGCCCAATTGAAAAGCTCAATCAGGTTCATCTGGCATGACCTCCCTGTGTAAAGCCATGCTGATGGATGTCCTATAGATCACTTTCACCCAAGTAGCTGACCACCCTTTCTTTTAATATTGCCTCTATTACTTTGCCCACCACCAAGGGAGGCTGACTGGCCAATAATTGTTTGCCTCTTCCTGCTCCCACCCTTGTGTGGTGGCACCACATCTGCCCTATTCCAGTCCCTAGCACTCACCCTGTATCCAGTGACAAGTTAAACAACCCTGCTAGAGATTTAGTCCCTCATATAGTATCCTGTTCACTAAATATTACATATGGTAGCATATTGTCCATGTGGGGTCAGTTGATCATATAAGTGTCTATGTCATCATAACACCTGTCCTTCAGTGCTGTAGTATGCTGCTTGAGATCACCTCCTGTACTGTGCATATCTCTACCAAAGAAGTAGAGATAAAGGTTACTTTATGTTATGGCCCTAAGAGAAGTGAGGGGTTGGGGTAAGGGACAGGATGACCTGCATTTATAATGGAACATAGAAACATAGGAAATGTAAAATTAAATCCAACCAATGGTCCATCCATTTCATCCCTTATCCTGAGTCATGACAGTAATAACATTGCTATTTATATATTTGACTGAGAATTGTACCTTCCCTTCTTTGTTTAAATCATATATAAGGTAGAAACCTCTGAGACTAATTTTACAAGTATCCACATTTTCTTCTTCTACAGTTTCTCTGTCCTCCCATTCCAGTCTCACTATATGAGAAGAATGTTACTTGACATGTCCTCTTATCCTTCTCCTTCTCCTTTGCAGCCTTAGATTATGTTTGCAAATAACATCTCTGTGACAGCATCATGACACATGGTGGGTGGGCAGGATGCCAGATAAATTCCTGAAATGGTGTGGCTGATATTCTACTGCTTCTCACTCTACTCTGTCATATATGTGAAAACACAATATGTAAATAGTGACGCCACCTAGACGTGCTGTGCGTTACTGCAATAACAGAACCCCATAGTAACTTCATTGTTCTCTAGAGACAAAAGTTGATAGCAATCAAAAGTTAAGAAAGCAGTCTAACCTCTCAGTCTCGGGGATTTCACTTCAGCTGAATGGTCAGAGCTGCTGCCTTATTGACTTAGTGTCGCAGGATTGATTCCCAGAAAGGACTTGTGGTGAATCTTGCCAGTGGAGAGGGCAGACACAACTAGGGCTGGGCCAACTTGACAAGTTTTGCATTCACCCTTATGCACAAAAATCAGCATTTTGTTTGTGCAAACCGATTTTCATGAATGTGAGCTAAATGAACGTTATGTAAACCCACCGTCCATAGGTTCAATCTCCACCTGCCTCCCATTACCTCTCTTCTTGCCATGCAATTATGTCTTCAGGCCCCATTCATTGGTGTTCCTTAGTTCTGTCAAGGAAATAATCTTTGGTGATACATGCTGCCACTGTAGATTACCCTTCCGTAACATGCCTCCCTCTCTTTCCATAAAGCACCATATCCTCCTATTGGTTATTAAATAGCTAAATCTTCACCCAATCTTCTGGGGCCTCTATAAATTGCCATCCAGGTGAGTGAAGGTGGTGGTGCAGTAATATCCTGGTGAGTGGGCATCAAATAGAGAATAATGGATAGGAGAGAGATGGATTTTTCATTACACATGAGGTGTGTGATAACCAACAAACCTCGAGGGCAAAGCCCAGAGGTTTATGGGGTCATCACACACACCGAGGGTGTGAGAAAATCCATAACATCAAATTTACTTAGCCTTTATTTTTAGAATTGTTGATGTGGATGTTTAGACTGCATTTCTAGCAGCTTGAAAGAAAAGACGTTTTTAGGTAAAGTGCAGTTTTGTTATTGAAGAAATTGAACTGTATATGAAGAAAACACAGTTAAAAATACTGCAGTTGAAATACTTTTTGTGAAACAATGGAATGTAACAGTTTCTTTGGGGTATGTCATATCAACTGGATTTCGGGTTATTATGAAGTGTCATATCAACCGGATTTTAAGTTATTATTTCTTTGGAGCATAATGACCCAAAATCTGGTGGATATGCATTTTAACAAAACTGTAATCCTGTTCATATTTATGGTCACCAGTAATTATTAAATAATAACAGTGATGTCATGGAATTATGTATCCTGGACAGTGTCTGGTTCATGTCAGTGTGGTGGCGGATGATTTGGACAGCAGTGGTGAAATGATGAAAGCTGTAAACCTCAGTATCAGCTCGTCTTTTTAGTTTCAAACATTTTCATGGCAAAATGAGAAAAAGGCAGGTATCCAACAAAATGCATAATAATATAGGGGAATGGTATGGGCAGGTGTGTGATGCAATTTTTATCTTTATGACAGGTCACACACCTATCATATCACATTCTCACTCATACAATATCTGGTGTCTACAACACTCACATTTGTTGCCATGGGTGCAGTTGTAAGCACCTCTTGTTTTGTGCTATAAAGCTGTTTATTCAGGATACGTTGCTGCAGTCTTCTTTTGCAAGCAGCATGTCTTTACCTAAAAACTGATGCTGGGTTGCCATGGTGGTGCTGTTTCCTAGCTACCACATTGCTAGGTTGGCAACCATTGAGGCCATTTACTGGATTTGGTCACATACTGTGGGAACTTTTTCCCTATTGGCCACCGATTTGGGAGGCAGGATTTGACTCCATGTCATTGATGCTCTGAGGATTTGTTTGCATCCTGAATGTATGGGGGCAAGCAATGGCTTTTCCAGTGTGGTCTCTGCTGGATGTCAGACTGATGGGCAGTCTGTCTGTGGTGCCCCTTCTTAATGTCAGTCTGACAGGTTGGTCAGTCTGGCAGCTGTGTACTCTCCTTGACATCAGGCGCAAGAGTTAGGAGCTTCCCAGTGAGTGCTTACAATCAGTTCAAAAGCCACATTCATTCTGAAAATAGCTGGGAAGTAGACCTAGTTTTGTGTTAACTCCAGACATGATTGTGATGTACTGGAGTGTGGAGATAGTTGTAATAAACTCAATTTGTAAGATAGCAGGCTATCTTATGAATTGGGTTTGTCATCAAACAGAATACAACTTTTATCTAAGCAAAATAAACTCAACCTGTGTTGTGTAAGTTTTTACCTAAAACTTATACTTGCTATATGAATATGTGACTTTCAGTGCATTTGATTATAACATTTCATTTTTCCCATGACTCAGTGTATTTACTCCCTAGACATTTGTATGACTGTAAATGTTGCTATGGTACACCTGCCCACTGACTGTGGCCTCTATCCCCAAAGCCTACATGCCCCAAATATGCAGTGCGAGGCTTAGTTACAATGAAAAGCAGCACAGTAGTGGTGGTGGTGCAGAAACCCTGCACATGTATAATAGGGTCACCTGCAGAACCCCAACCCACAACTAGGCATAGGCTACGAGGGTGGATGGGTGTGCCATGTCTATGTGTCATGCACAACATACATTTTCCACAGAGGGGCATCCACAGCTGGTGCTCTGGCTATGTTAGCTGAGATCCTGTAGTAGCCAGTTATGTGCCAGCTCCCCAGCACCATGTGGCTGCGAACACTGTATTGCCACACAACCTGCTACCCCCATCCCTCAGAGTATACTGGGAGGGCCAGGGTACATCTGTGTCAACAGGATGAAAAGCCCTTCTCTGTAATCACCTTAAGGGATACACTGGTCCCTGGAGGACTGGTTGTATCCCATAATCCACCCACAGCATGCAGAGTGGGGATGCATTGCACAGTGGCTGGACCTTCTGATTGAATGACCGTGGTTGATCACCATGCTGAATCCGCTGTGCCCCTGTGCTGGTAAGGGGTGGGGGCAGCACCAGAGATTTGCCCACTGGCTATCAGAATATGGTGGGAGATGCACAGCACTACAGGTGGGGCAACACAGCTCAGCAAATACTCTTTTGAGCATAACTGAGCTGTGTTCATGAATAGAGGCCTATGTTTATTGCTGTAGTTTTCTTGCACCATGACATGATTAAAAGTGGGACGCTGTCCCAATCAATGTTTCCCAGTAATCAGTTAAACAAAAGATCTGTCTCTGTAGTACCACATGATGGGAGACCACTCTGGTATGCTGGTGAACTGAGTTCATGCCCTGAGCTTGCAACTTATGGAGCTGGGTCCAGTAGAGAAGATGAAATGCATTTGCCTGGATGCTGTCCTCCAGTTGGTTGGTGGCTTGAAGTGTTGCTCTTGCAGTGGTACCCAGGGTGATGTGTATGGTAGAGGTGTTGTTGATGGCATGGGTGACCACATGCTGTGTGGAATGATGGCCAGGGCAGTCATGTGTGTGTCTGTACAATGTTGGGAGGTGGAATGGGCATTATAGGCATAAAAGCACTGTGTGTTGAGAGATGTGATAGCAACATGGTCCCCATATCCTATATTCACCCTCCATCTACCCTGCCTTCACGAGCCAAACATCCATGTCAAGCCCTGGTTCATTGTCACACAGTTGGAGGTTCTAAGGGGTAGCAAATACTGAGGGGAGAGTGAGTCTTCTGACAAGGAGTAGTGATGGGTAGAAGCCTGGAAGAAGCAGTGTCGTAAATAGCTGCTGTAGGCTGATGAAGCTGGGGATAAAAGTATATTAACAAAAATCAATCACGTAAATAAATCAATAAATAACTAAATAAAAGCAATCTGACTGCCAGATTAATAATTTAGTCTTGAAATTTAGAAGATAAAGGAATCACTAATATGATTCGTACACTTCTGTAGAAATAATTATGCTAAATTAGCTTCCAGGAGTCTTCCGTAAATTAAACTCATTTACTATAAATGCGTGCAGAACTTGTCTTTATGTAGGCCTTTTCTAGAAACAATATTCATCGGAGGTGGAGGTGTGTGTACGTGTGTGTGTGTGTGTGTGTGTGTCAGGATTAATGGTTCCTTATTAATAGGATTATACATTTCTGCACAGCTAATGATATGAGCGAGTGCTCTGCTTTGCCTTATGTTGTCATTTAGAGTTCTGTTAGGGCTGGTCTGCATAGCAGATTGGAATCAAAGTCAGGAAGTGTTTTGTAGCTGCCCCTGTTGAAATGTATGCTGGAACTGGGATACACCTTTTACGGCTGTCAAAGAGTGAGTTCTGTCTTGCTATTGCTCCTCACAGCTGTCTGTAATGCTTTGTTAACTTTTTGTGGGCTGTGTGGAAGAGATCTCATGAGAATCTGTTGAGCAAGTGGCAGCTGTCTAATAAAAGTGCAACTGACCTAGGTGGTATCACTGAAGGTGTCATCAGGTTGTTTAGCATAGGCCCCTTTGTGATGACAAATAGAAAATGAATGAGTTCCAAGAAGAAGTACACTTGTAACCCCTTCAAATGGAGGTTCCCAAAAGACTTCCAGGAGCTTGCTTGAATGCTCCAAGCCTGAATGGTGTTTCATGCTTAAGCCATTTATCAGTGAGTGTTTTTAGAACCTCTGGTACTGTCTCTTTAAGAGCTGTCTGCTTGCAGACATAATTAGTTTGTATGGGGACTGTGTGTTTCTTTGATTGAGTACCACTCGAGCTGCTGCCAATTCACTCCATTTTGCAGTCACAAGGAGTGCAAAGGAACCTATCTGAAAGATGTAACTGTTTGCCAGAAATAATTTAGGTAATATTGAAAATACAGTTTGTCTAACCTGCTTTCTTTGCAGTCAGAACTGTGTTTGCCTAGTTCCCATTCTAGTTTTGAACTGCTGAACTGGACCAATCAGTGTGGGGTAAGCTAGCTCTAAAATGGTGCCTTGGACGAATCAGAACTTGGACTCATAATCTGAGCCAGCCACAAGAGGATTGTATGGGCAGTGACTCTGGAAGATGTAGTTTAGACTTGGCGCCTTTTGGACCAACAGCAGCAGTCATTGTGAGTGACAGCCAATCCAGTCAAGAACTGGGAGGAACTCAAAGGAAGTGCCTGGTTTTGTCTGTTGGAGTTTCAGTTTAGATCTGGCAGTGAAGGAAAAGAAACCCTGTGCTCCTTCAGTGCACAGTTTCAGTCAAAAACGGTGTAAGGCCCAGAGTTCCGTCTGCAGCTTGTGTAACTGCTTGTTAGGACTGAATCTGTCTGTGAAAAGAATCAAAGGATCTCTGAAGAGTAGAAACCAGGCTCACCCTGTAGAAGACTGGAGAAATTGTTGAATTGCACTTGGTCTGTCAGGAACTGAATCTGCTGTGTGTTCTCCCGGTATTGTGCAGTAATTGCGATCGGGATAGAGAAGCAGCCTGCCTGGTATAGTACTTTCTTTTTACCATATAAATGTGTGAAGAGTCTCGTGGAGCTCAAGAGTAGCCCTGCTGACGTTGAAGGACCCTATCTTGTTTGGAGGTCTTGAGTACTAATTCAGGGTCGCTCCCTGTTGAATTGCCACATTAAATCCAAATGGAATCACTGTACTGCTGACTGTTTAAACTAATTTTTCTTTTCACTGTGTGAAAGGGCCCTACCAGCTGCCACGTTTGACTAGTCACTAGGGCTGGGTACCCAGGGACAGTAACTGGTAGGGATAGGCCTGCAATGAGCCATAGGTAGATAGTAAAGTAATAAGCTAATTAACCTGATTTCCCTGTCCTTGTTATATCCCCTAAATAAATCAGAGCTGCTTGTTTCAGCAAAGTTATACTGCCTGAGGTATTTGTCTATGTTAAAGTACTGTACTGTGATTGTTGCACTGCATCTTATTTCACAGGAGGTCCCAGTGCGGAACTAGTCCTGGGGGTAAGTGTATACTGTGAAGGTAATTCTGATATATTGTGTGGGCCACTAGTGGGAAGAAAGGGTTGCAGTGTCCCAGAGGGCTGTGACCAAGTAAGTTTAACTATTGCAAACCCTGACCTCTGGGTGGAGGCACCCGCCATTGGATCCAGGCCCCCAACCTGTTAGTGGCAAATCAGGCAGGGTAGTAGCCCCTGGATAGCGCCATCTAGGGGTTACATCTTGGAGGCACCGCTGGGATTGTGTGTCCTCTAGTGGCCATATTCACGAACCACTGTTAAGGAAAAATGGGTTCTCCCCTACCGCCTGATGTTTGGAAGAGAAGCTCGACTGCCGGTAGATGTGTGTTTTGGGGTCTCTCCTGATGGGGTTCAAGCTGACAACTATTTACAGTATGTGCAAAAGTTAAAGGCCCAGCTAACTCATGCGTACCAACTGGCTCAAACCATGGCTGCCAAAAGAAATCTGGCCAACAAAGAAAGGTATGATAAAAGGTGAAAGCACAGGAACTCCAGGAGGGAGATCGGTATTGCTAAGAAATCTGGGACTGCATGGCAAACACAAGATTGCTGACAGATGGCACCATCTCCCTCACATTGTAGTGGGCAAACTAGATGATCTGCCAGTGTACAAAGTAAGGCCTGAGAACAATTCAAAAGATGTAAAACAATGCATAGAAATCATTTACTGCCCATTGGACAAATCCTGATTGAGTCTGAGCCCCAGAAGATGCCCCTCTGGACCAGTGACTAGAGCTGCTGCTAAGAAAAGATCAAGAAAGCCTGCACCTACAGAAGCAAAGTTAAAGTGTTCCCTCCACAAGTCCCAGTTGAGCATGACTGTCAGTCCATATCAGAAGAAAGTGAGAGTGACTTTGAATACTATCCTTCTACTAACTGAGTCAATTGTTTGGCAATCCCTAGTCAATACTGGAGATGAAGCTGGGCCTTCTGGACTGTCTAAGCCCCAGCTTCGTCCCTGGAGCCAATGCTCCCAGAAAGTGAGGTGCAAAGCATCAGATCAGATGAAATGGAATCATTGTGCATGGTTGAACTGTTTGAGCTTTCAGGGAGGAAAATGATGGATTGGGGCAGACTGGTGATACACCAGAACAAGAAGAGTATTTTGAGTGCCCTGACAGTCCACTGCCAGTGTCCGAAGCTCTCCATGCGAGCCAAATGTTGTGGACTCAGAAACTGTAACTCCTGGAGCTGAAAGTGCCCCAAGTTCTAGCCTCTCTACCCCCAGGGAGACTCCCTGACAAGTGAGGACAATGCTGAAAATGAGGCTCAGAGTGCAGAGACTGTAACAGTTCCCCTAGAAAGACTGGTCGAGCTGTAAAGCCTGTGGTGCACCTCAGTTATGATTCCTTGGGAGGCCTGTGGATTTGTCTCTCAATGTTGTCCATAAAGGAGTGTATGTGTCCCAGCTCATTGCCCAAACTGAGCGTCAGTGCTAACTCAAGTTACTTGTGTTGCCCTCTAAGTATGGTGCCCTTGCCCCGTCCAGCCCCAAGGTAACTGATAGGAAGGGCCCCTCTCTTCAGGTTTCATGTACAAGAGGTAATAACTTGAGTTATGGTACAATGTATATGTAATACTGTGTAAAGAGGACGACTGCAATGTTTCAGAAATGTGTTCTTGGTAAAATGATATATTGACTGATGATTACATGTGTGAGCCTAATGCAAATGTGTATGGTTGCCAAGATGTAACCCCTAGATGGCGCTATTCCAGGGCTACTACCCCTGCCTGATTTGCCACTAACAGGTTGAGGGCCTGGATCCAATGGCGGGTGCTCCACCCAGAGGTCAGGGTTTGCAATAGTTAAACTTACTTGGTCACAGCCCTCTGGGACACTGCAACCCCTTTCTTCCCACTAGTGGCCCACACAATATATCAGAATTACCTTCACAGTATACACTTACCCCCAGGACTAGTTCCGGCACTGGGACCTCCTGTGAAATAAGATACAGTGCAACAATCACAGTACAGTACTTTAACATAGACAAATACCTCAGGCAGTATAACTTTGCTGAAACAAGCAGCTCTGATTTATTTAGGGGATATAACAAGGACAGGGGAAATCAGGTTAATTAGCTTATTACTTTACTATCTACCTATGGCTCTGTGCACAGGCCTATCCCTACCAGTTACTGTCCCTGGGTACCCAAGCCGTGAGTGGCTAGTCCAAACCGTGGCAGCTGGTAGGGGCCCTTTCACACAGTGAAAAGAAAAATTAGTTTAAACAGTCAGCAGTACAGTGATTCCATTTGGATTTAATGTGGCAATTCAACAGGGAGGCGACCCTGAATTAGTACTCACGACCTCCAAACAAGATAGGGTCCTTCAACGTCAGCAGGGCTACTCTTGAGCTCCACGAGACTCTTCACACATTTATATGGTAAAAAGAAAGTACTATACCAGGCAGGCTGCTTCTCTATCCCGATGTAATTACTGCACAATACCGGGAGAACACACAGCAGATTCAGTTCCTGACAGACCGAGTGCAATTCAACAATTTCTCCAGTCTTCTACAGGGTGAGCCTGGTTTCTACTCTTCAGAGATCCTTTGATTCTTTTCACAGGGCCAGTTCAGTCCCTAACAAGCAATTACACAAGCTGCAGACCGGAACTCTGGGCCTTACACGCTTTTTGACTGAAACTGTGCACTGAAGGAGCACAGGGTTTCTTTTCCTTCACTGCCAGATCTAAACTGAAACTCAACAGACAAAACCAGGCACTTCCTTTGAGTTCCTCCCAGTTCTTGACTGGATTGGCTGTCACTCACAATAGACTGCTGCTGTTGGTCCAAAGGCGAGAAGTCTAAACTACATCTCCCAGAGTCACTGCCCATACAATCCTCTTGTGGCTGGCTCAGATTATGAGTCCAAGATCTGATTCGTCCAAGGCACCATTTTAGAGCTAGCCATCTACCACATGATTGGTCCAGTTCAGCAGTTCAAAACTAGAATGGGGAACTAGGCAAACACAGTTCTGACTGCAAAGAAAGCAGGTTAGACAAACTGTATTTTCAATATTACTCTAAATTATTTCTGGCAAACAGTTACATCTTTCAGATAGGTTCCTTTGCACTCCTTGTGACTGCAAAAATGGAGTGAATTAGCAGCAGCTCGAGTGGTACTCAATCAAAGAAACACACAGTCCCCATACAAACTAATTATGTCTGCAAGCAGACAGCTCTTAAAGAGACAGTACCAGAGGTTCTAAAACACTCACTGATAAATGGCTTAACGCCAAACACCATTCAGGCTTGGAGCATTCAAGCAAGCTCCTGGAAGTCTTTTAGGAACCCCCATTTGCAGGGGTTACACTTAACTCTCTGCACAACTTTGTGAATGGAAGCTAACCTTTATTTTGTCTTTTTAAAAAAAATGAAATTGCCTATCTCAGTTCAACGAGTTATTCACTACTTGTGCTTTCCCTCTCCCCACGCCTCATCTCCTCTCACCTCCTCACTCTCCTCTCTATCCCACCCCCAGGGTTTCATTTCCCCATCACTACCCAGGAAACCCTACTTGCCCTTTCCTCACTCAGCCTATCCAAATCTAGCTCTGATGGCCTGGACCTAAACTTCTCCATCTCTCAGCTCTGACCATCAGCTTCCCTCATCTGTCTCCTCGACCTCTCCTTGACCCTCTGTGATGTCCCTCAGTCATGGAAGATTGCCAGAGTTCCATTCCTTTACAAAGGGATGATCCCGCCACCCTGGTAACTTCTGACCTCTCTCCCTCCTCCTCTCTTGCAAATCTGCAGGATAAAGTGAACTTGTCTACTCAGGGCTTGCTGACTTCCTCCACCCTTCCAACTTCCTCTCCCCTCCTTTCTGGTTTTGAAGCACCATTCCACCGTTTCTTTCCTGATACATGTCACTGACTCCATCCTCATTAGGATGGATAAGGGCACATCATAATGACCATTTTCATGGATCTGGCTGAAGACTTTGATTCGGTGGCCCATCCACTCCTCTTGGACAAACTGAGCTCTGCTGGCCTTTCAGCCCATGCTGTTGACTGGTTCTGATCCTACCTCTTGGGCTATCAGCAGTCAGTAGAGGTAGGAGACATTCTGTCCCTTCCTACCAATCAATGCTGGGGTCACACAGGACTCCATCTTGGGTCCAGTCCTTTTCTCCATTTTCATCAATGACCTCCCTTCTGCTTGTTCCAACTCACGTAATCTCATGTATGTAGATAACACACTTCTCTACATTTCAGATCCCTCAAACACGGCATTGAAGTCTCTCTCCAGCAAGATTTTCACAATGTCCTGCACTGATTCAATCCAGTCGACCAGCTCTCACTAAAAAGTGTCCATGACCATTGGCCATTGACACTAGTCAAAGCTGGCCAGGCTGCACCACTCCCACTTTCTCCACCCTGGATGGCACCCTCTTGAAGTGGTTTGCCTACTGCAAGTATCTCAATGGGTGGCTTGATAGTAGGCTTGACTTCTGTCCACATTGATGCCATCACCCCAAGCTCTGCCCAAAGCTTGGAACCCTGTAGTATGACAATGAACTGCCTGTCCTTACAGGTCCACCAGGAATGGGTTACCAAAATGGGCTCCCAGTGTTCAGCTATGAGGATGTGGTCTATGGTACTGCTGCCTCCTCTCCCTTGCCTGACTGGACACCCTCTGTAATACCTTCTGTCGCTTTGCTACCAAATTCCCCTTGCACTCATCACAGTTCCCCTACTCCTTCCTATCCATCCTCCCACTACCATCATGCCACCAGTCCTGCTGCACTTTCTGTATTTCTAAATACTGGTTTGGGTCTCTACCATCTTACCTAACCACACCTCCTCATCCATTCCTCTGCTTCATACTCCTCCACTCCAGGGATCCTTGCACGGTCTCCCTGCCCCACCTCACTTCTCTGCTGGGCAATCAGCCTTCTCATTGGCTTCCCTCCCTCTGGAACCAGCTCCCCCTCTCTCCATCTGTCACCTCCTCTATTTCCTTAAGCATCAACTAAATGTCCTCCCTCTCCCTCTTGCCCCTGTCAGCCCCTGACTGACCTGCTCCTGATGCAATTTCACCCTGCCACTTGGTCCTTCCTGGGTCAATTCATATCACTGTAACTGCTGCACTTGTTAGTATCATCGCTTTTGTCATTTTGCTGCTCAGAGAACCAACTTCTGTTCACTGTTTATTGTTATTTGTACTTGTATTGCATTGAATTGTTCACTTTTTCACTTTATCTCTGGAATGCTTCTCTATAGCTGGTTTTGATTTATTGTATCCCTTCCTATCTCCCTTGATCACACCCAGAAACAAGCCTTAGCTCATCATGCCTTTCCCAGATACCAATTTTTCAAATAAATAAATGAAACATAAAACAGAGTTTTCATGCTACTAAATTACTGCTATGTGAAAGGACAAAGAATAGCATAGTTGTAGCACCATTTGATGCTTGTAAGAACTAGAAGTATCTCTCTCCACCTCTCTGCATAATGAAAAACTGCTGATTTTCCAGTCAGTTCAGGTAGCCTGGACAGGGACTGGGAAAACTGGGTGGGGGAGGGAGGAGATCAGTTACTGGAGCAAGAGGGGGTCAGGGTAAGGCAGTCTGCAAACAACACTTAGCCAACATGCCTTTCATACATACACTGTATCCCAAGTGTTTTACAAGGCACAGAAGTTCCATACTGATAAGGCAGGGAATGTAGAATAGAACAAATTTCCAGTGGACAATCTGGCCAGTCAGGAATAAAATAAAATATGTCCCCTCTCCCAACTACCTGATGGATCCAGTGAGCAGCCCAGCCAGTCAGGGAATAAGAAAATTGCTCTCATCCCCAAATACCTAATGGGTCAAGTGGGCAACCCAACCCATCAGGAATAAAACAAATCTGTCACCCTCCCCAACAACCCAACAGATCCAGGCCTCACCTGACCCATCTGGGAATTTTAAAAAATGTGTCCCTCTTCCTCTCTCCTCTCTAACTACATGACTGGTCTGATAGCTAACACAGCCCATCAGGAATAGAAAAGGATGTGCCCTTCTCTTCCAAACTACCTGATGGATCCAGTATGCAACCCTTCCTATCAGGAATAAACACATATGTCCCCTCCCATAACAACCTGACAGATCCAGTGCCCAACAACCTAGAGATCCAGTGCCCAATCCAAACCAACAAAATACAAAAAATTAAATCTGTCCTCTCACCCTCCA
Source organism: Neoceratodus forsteri (assembly GCA_016271365.2). Lineage (NCBI taxonomy): Eukaryota > Metazoa > Chordata > Ceratodontiformes > Ceratodontidae > Neoceratodus > Neoceratodus forsteri. The sequence continues at coordinate 1,793,521,246 of CM057455.1, read as the reverse complement.
ACTACCTGACTGGTCTCAGGAAATAAAAAATAGGTCCCTCTCTCCAAAACTGCCTGATGCACCTTGACCTGGTTGACCACTCTATCTTCCTTGCTACCCTGGCTCACTGAGCCTTGCGCCTAATGTTGTAAGGTGGTTTGATAGCTACCTATCAAACAGGACTCAAAATGGCCAATACAACTCCACCTTCTCTGGTAAGACTGGACTGAATATTGGAGTGCCCCAAGGGTCCATCCTTGGCCCCTCTCTTCTCCATTTTATAAATGACATCACGTCAAACTTATCAGAGACTTCTCCCTTCTATATGCAGATGATATCGTTCTTTCCACCAGAGCCAAATGCATAGAGGACATAAATCAGTGGCTCTCAGCTGACTTTCAACTGACACAGTCATGGTTAGCTAACCACAACTGGTCTTAAATGAGGTCAAGACCAAGGTTAAGCTCTTTGGTACCAACTCTAAAATCAAACACCCCTAAGCAATCTCAAAGTCTCTGCCTTGGATGGTTCCACTATTGGATCTATTACCTCTTTTAAATACCTTGGTGTTACCCTCGACCAATCACTAAACTTTGATCTCCATATACAAAGTGCATGCAAGTCTGTGAACACCAAGCTGGGTATTGCCTATCACACTAGCTATGTGCAACCCTTCTGCCAGGCTAGCCATAGCTCGTGGCATTCTCCTCCCTCACTTACCTATGTCATTGCCACCTATACTGCTGCATCTAAGTCTAGTCTACACAAGTGGGATGTCACCTACACAGCATTTGTCGCTCCTTCCTCTGCCCACCAACATAAACACCACTTTCTCCTCTACTCAGACCTGAGTTGGCTACCACCAAAACAGTCAAGGCTCTACTCTCTAGGCTATATCATCAATAGTATCATCAGATCACAAACTCCTAAGTCCCTTGCCAATACTTTCTCAAGCAACCTCTCATTATGGGTTGCGTTCTGTGGACAAGTCCCTTGTCTATATCCCTAGTGCAGTTCTTCTAAGGGGCAAGTGCTTTGCCATTCTAGCTCCCCAATACTGGAACTCCCTCCCATTAACTGTGCGCCTTGCTCCCTCTCATAAAGTCTTTAAGATGGAGCTATGCAAGTACCTTATCTCAACACACAAATGCTCCTGTTTCAAACCCCTTAGCACCCCCCAACACCAGCGAGTCCTGCACTTACACTAAGTTTCTGTTTCCATCTCATTTTAATCTCCTTCTTTTTCTCAGTTTCTCCATATCTATCCTGTTTAACCACCTTTCAGCATTGCTTCTTTCCTTCCTGCATCTCTGTTTTCTTCATTTAATGTAAATCTATGTGTCAATTACTGATGTAATGTCTTGATGCAATTACCTATCTCTCCAGACCTACTTTGTTCACTGTGAAATTGTTATCCCCAAAGCTATTTTTATAAATTGTTATGTTTTCTTGTTGTATTGTACTGTGTCCTCCCAGGTCGTGCCTGAAAGCAGTCATGGTTATGGCTAGTGCACCTACCCGTAAACACAAAACTAAGTAAAATAAATAAATACAACTCAACCTGGCCTGTCTGGGAATTAAAACAAATCTGCCCCACTCCTCCAACTACCTGATTGGTCTCAATTGGTCCCATGGCCAACCCTTCCTGTGTACTAAGCCAAATGGAGATCAGGAGGAGCAGCAACAAAGTGCTAAGTGGAAGGTGGAATAAGTGGGTAGGAGATCACTGCTGTCACCATGCCCATCCACTCAGGTCAGAGTGAGTCTCTCAAACATTGCATGGGAGGCTTGGGGCAGCTGCCACATTGCTGCTTCTACCACTGCCATACATGCTTCAACACAGCAGAATGGTCCAGTGTCCAATGTGGCCCATGTATTATGCCAAATGGTGATAAGAGGAGCAGTAGCAAAGTGGTGAGCCAAAGGTGGAATAGGCAGTATAGTAAAACACTGCTCTCCCCATGTCAATCCACTCAGGTCACAGTGAGGGGCTCAAACATTGCATGAGAGGCTTGGGTACTGCCGCACTGCTGCTTCTACCACTGCCATGCACGCTCTAACTCAGCCTGCAGCATAGCAGAATGGTCCAGTGCCAACCTGGCCCATCAGGAATAAGACAAAATCTTACCCCCTCCTCCACCTACCGAATGGGTCCAGTGCCCAATGCAATCAGTTTGAGAATAAAACAAATTTGTCCCTCCTGCCGATTCAGCTACCTGATGAGTCCGGGCCAAACCCAGGCTGTCAGGGAATATAAAAATCTGTCCTCCTCCCTGAACAACCTAACAAATCTCAAGCCCAACCTGGCCTGTCAAGGAATAAACTAAATCTGTCTCCTCCCCACTTGATTAGTTTGATGCGATGCCCAACCCGCCCATCAGTGAATAAAAATAATCTGACCCTCTTCTCCCATCTACCTGATGGGTCTGGTGTCCAACCCAGACCATCACAGAATAAAAAGTAAACATGGTGATATGGGGGTTATAAGTGAGTTTGGTGCTGGGGAGGAAACTAAATGTTTAAAATACAAAAGGTAGCTCTGAAACTGATGCCTACTCCACGGATGACAACTCTAGCACAAGCACAAAGGTGGTACTGTCCACCGAGGTGTATTATCTGCAAAGCATTTACTGACATACAAGAATACAGTTACGTGTTATGCCATAAAAGAGACTGACATGCACAAAACTGGTCCTGCCTGTTTCTGAGCAACTGTTGGTCTCTTTGTGGCACTACGTTGAAGTGTATTTTGTGTGTAACCCCTTGTGAGGCTTACCTGAGATGCCCTGTTCTCCTGCTCTGCCTGACATTCCCCAAGTCCTCTAAGGTACTCCCCAAATCCTCAAATAGCCCATGCCTTATTTTAGCCCTTTGGGCTATAAAACTAAGTTGCAATCTGCTGCTGTTTGTCCTGCTTTTCAGAGCGAAGTGGGGATCATACATGCACTTAAAAGTACCTTTTGATGTGCTGACTACTAGAATTGTGGTCCATTGGGGAGTGTGGTGGGGTCCTAGTTCCCTGTTTGCAACTTTGGGGACTGGTGTCCTCTAAGAGGCTGGAGAAAAGCCTTATTGCTTTTTTTATGCTTGTTTATTGATATTCTTTTAAAACATTGTACTCCTCATAATAACATCTCAATGTGTCCAGTCAATATTATATTCCAAATACATGCCATTTTTCACATTCAGGTAAGGAATACAAAGGCAAAAATTTTATGAACTAAAACAATAATAGGAATTCAGTTAAAACAATTTTAAAACTATAGACCATGCTGTAAGGGTATACAGTATAGTACAAAAATGAAAATCTTATAGTCAATACAGTTCAGTCTTCCATAGGATCATCAGGAACTAAGTGCACATCCTGTCTATATGATTTTACAATGAAAGACCTGATCTCAAAAGTTTAAAGGGGGACAGGAGAAAATCAATAGGCGTAAAAGATATAGAGTATATCCAATCACCCTTGATTTAAGTACTTAATATGTTATCCTTGTATAATTCCCATCTGTTCCTCTGTTGTTGAAAAGATCTTTTTATGATTGGCAGCAAAGTTATTCGTTCTATATCATGAATTCTATATATAAGCAAAAGCCAGTCCACCATAGAGGAAGGAGACAGCTGAAGCCATTTCTTAGTTAGGGCTTTTAGTGCTGCTATTGTAAGGATGGCACAAAGATAGAAGGCCTCTTTGCCTTTAATTTCAGGTGGACAGAGTCCAAGTATTTGGTACTCTGGGCCCAATTCCTATTTAAGCCAAACAACTCAGCCAAGTACTTAGCCACCTGTTTCCAATAATCTTTTAGTAGCAGGCAAACCCAAAGTATGTGTGTCTTGGTCCGCCTCCTCATTTCCACATTGCCTCCAACAGATTGCCTCCGAGTGTCAATCTTAACTAATCTGCTTGGGGTGAGAAAGAAGCAATACTGATCTTCCAAGTGAACTCGCCAAGCAGGTGATGAAGTAGTACACCAGCAGTTTCTAAAGATTTTATCCCATGAACTGGAGTCCAGTATCACTAACTCTCCTTCCCATTTCTGATGTATAGCTTGTATGTTATGCGTAATGTCTGCAATTAAATTCCAATATAGGATAGTGATAGCCCCTTTCCATGGGTACCCTTCCAAATTGTCTCAAGGCCAGCAGAAGTGGAGCGAAGGTAACTGTTTATATGGTCCCAAATTTGATAAAAATATAATAAATCCTGAGCCCCACTTAGCTGTTAACTTAATGGCCTCAAAAGAAAGAATTGAATTTCCTTGCAGTGATTGCCAGGGAACACATAGACCCCTTCTCATTTGTTTCCCATACCATTTAGATTGCCTTGGGTAAAAATGACTCATCATAGAACCACCATCTGTACCTCCTAAGATTTCTAGGAGTATAATCCCTTCTGCTACCCTGAGCCATCCCTGAAGTGTAGTCTGTATGGTGAGATAGGGTATACAGCTAGATCTATCTGAGAAGGGGTTAAACAGGGCACAGCTAGAGGTACATGCCTCCCATGTCAGTCTCCAGCTCTTTCCAATGGAAAGTATACTGTGGGTGGGCCCAGAGTAGAGCAGTTTCATCTGGCAAGCAGCTAACCAATAAGCCTGAAAATCTGGACAAACCTCCTACCCTCATGACGAGGCAAGTAAAGTGTCTTCTTAGAGAGTCTCAGCCTAAGATTAGCTCAAAGAAAAGCCATCACCTTTCTCTGCCAAATTGCTATCTGACGTGGGAACCAGACAGTGAACTGCCTGAAACAAATAAAGCAGCCAGAGTGAAATATTTGTCTTAAGGGCTTGTACTCTAGAATAGAATGGAAGGGGCATTAAGTCCCATCTTCTTAAATAGGACCAAATTTGTTTCAAAAGGGTGGGATAATTGTCTTTGAATAATGTAATAGGGTTCTTACTTAAATAAATACCAAGGTATTTCAAAGTCTCACTGCTCCATTTTATTTATTTAAGAGTTTTACCAGGCAGGCATACTGGAGCAGGGTACCGCTTGATTCCAGATGCGCCTGGGGTGGGGTGGGGGGAGGAAAATACAATAGAAATACATACAGAAATACAATCGAATATACAGTTAAGCAACAGTGGAAAATACAATGGAGTAAATGTCATTGGGTATTTTTCCATTATTTCTGCTGGCACATGGGGACCACTGCCAAAACTTCAGTCTTTGTCCAATTTAATTTATATCCTGATATTTGTGAAAATGTTTCTGTTTGTTTAAAGACTTCGACCAGAGAATTTTCTGGCTCTGTGAGATATAGTAACACATCGTCTGCATATAACGCAATTTTGTGATGTGTGTTCCCATTGTAACTCCCTGTATTGCTTGATTCAATCTTATGGACTGAGCAAGGGGCTCAATATAAAGTGCAAATAAAGAGGGGGACAAAGGGCATCCCTGTCGGTTCCCCAGGCCAATCCAAAAGACCGAGAAACAAACCCATTTGATCTGACATAGGCCACCAGGTTAATATAAATCTTAGTTACAATTTGACAGAAGGACTGGGGAATCTGAAGCCGGCCAGGGTGCCCTAAAGAAAATCCCAGGAGACCTGCTCAAATGCCTTTTCAGCTTCTAAACCCATTATATAAGCAGGTTGTGAAGTGTTTTGTAGGTGTCCTATCATAATTACAATCTCTGGACATTATCCACAGTTTGTCTACCTGGGACAAAGCCAGCTTGATCAATGTGAATAAGATCTGGTAATACACTCTCTAATCTTCTAGCCAATATCCCAGCCATGATCTTATAGTCTGTATTTAGAATTGAAGTGGGATGGTAAGAAGACCAGATTGTGGGGTCCCTAGCCAGCTTCAGAATAACAGATATAACTGCTTGGGTTCATGATGGTGGCATGGTCCCTTCTCAGACTGAACATAGTTATATGCTTGACACAGCAAAGGGGTTACCTCATGCTTAAACTGCTTATAAAACTCATTAGGTAACCCGTCAGTACCTAGGCATTTCCCAGACTTAAACCTACCAATCTCCTTTGTGTTTCCTCTGCTGAAAATGTGGTACTCAATAAAACTTAGTTGTTGTGGAGAAAGAGCTGATAATTGCAACAGAGCAATACTGTATAATGATTGGTAATAAGAGCGAAAGGTACCATCTATCTCCTCAACTGTATATTTCCACTTATGTGTATTAGGATCCTTAATTCTGGGAATACCGGCTTTTGTTTTTGTTGTCTTAAATTGCAGGTTAATAGCTTGAGGGCCTTAGGGCCCCCTCATAAAATCTTTGTCTTAAAAACATGAGTTGCTGCTCTATCTGATAATCTATTATTGTAAGCAGTTCCGCCTTTAATTTTACCAGCTGCTTGCCTCTCTCTCTGTTTAGCTTTTCTGCTGCAATAGCTCCAACTTTGTAATTTTTCCTGCAGTATGACCCTTCTAGCCTCCCTTTATTTCTTGAGCCTACTAGAAATCTCAGTGAAATGACCCTTATTATCTCCTTTATGTTGTCCCAAAGAATCCTAGGATTAATGTCTGATGTTGATTCTGTTGAACTGCTTGTTCTACAGTGGTTTTAATTGTATCTTGAATTTTCTTATTCTGAAGGAGGGAGAGATTTAGTCTCCAAAAGTGGATCGCCTTGGAGGCCCCAATGTAAGTTTCAGAAAAATGAGGGAATGGTCCGATAGGGACATATTACCCATCCATGAGTCCCTGCAGCTTCCCATGGATTCTCTAGTCACTAAAAATAATACAGTCGAGAGTAAGACTGGTGTAGATGTGAATAGAAAGTATATTGTCGTATTTCTTATTCAATTGATGCCAGGCATCAATCAGTCCTAGTTCCCCCAAATCCCAGCCACCTTCTTTGATACAGTATTATGGTTTCTCGGAGCTTACTGAGAATCGAGGTTAGGGTTAAGTCTTAGGTTCAAATCCCCATTATCATATGCCCCTCTGCCCATCCTGCCATTTTAATAAAAAGTATTGAAAAACTGAAAGTTCATCCCCAGTGGTGCATAAACAGAGACCAGAGTAATTGACCCATTATAAGTTCCTTTCAAGCCAACATATCTACCCTCCTTATCTTGTATGGTGCCTTTCAAAATGAACTGTGTCCTGTTTGGGACCAGAATCACTGTTCCTCTTCTCTGACCCTTGCCATAAGAAGAAAACTCCATCCCTGTACCCAGATTTCAACAACTTTTTATGTTCAGCAAGATTCATGTGAGTTTCTTGTAACATAATAAATATTGCCTGGGATTTCCAAAGGAAGGACATTACTCTGCTATGCTTAATCGGTGGGATAAACCATTAACATTGTAGGATAGAATTACTATGCCTGACTTATCCATATGTTATGGATTTTATAGCAAACAGGCATATTCCCTGCATAAATATTCCTGAGGTCCCCATACTTTTGTCCAAAATCATTCCTCCCCAGCATGGTCAAAACAAGAATTCCACATATAAATAAAAAACAATAGCAACATTACGATAAACACAAATAACTTGTAAACTTGTCAGCAAAACCAGTAGGCTTTCATTAGTGGAGATCTCAACAAATTATGGAAAGATCTCTAGTGTCCATGCCCCTCCCTTTAAAACTGTTGAGGATGGACAGAGGAGATAGGGCTGTTGCCACCTAGCAACTTAAAGTAAGTCGCTGTCCCCAGAGCCCAGAGGTTGTAAGAAGGGTCTCTGGCTGGTAAACAGCGAGTATGTGGCATCACCAGAGCCCCAAGGCTTGAACAATCCACAGTCCCAAGGTGATCAAGCAAGCAGATATGGCACTAGTGAGAAAGAGGAAGGAGGGTCAGTTATTTTCAGTTTCTCTCCCCAGGGCTCCCTTTAGTATATATATTATTTAGCCCATATATCATATAGTAATCAACAAATTCTGAAAATGCTAAGTTGAGATAGCTAGCACAAATGCCAAGATGTTAATCTCAATAATAGTAATGTTCCTTAAACTGGTATGACTCCATACTCAGATGAACCTTAAGTATTAACAGCGCGAAGCTCACAAATCAATTCTTTATAAACATTATTTGAAGAGGTATATGTCAGATATAACAAAGAAAACATCACAGTCCACATGTCCATGTGAGTTAGGTTCATATTTAGCCCCAAGGAGGAAGAGGAGGCGATGGCTGTGCAACATGGACAAGACTGTAAACAGTGCAGCTGATCATCTGGACATTCGAGATACACAGCCAGCCTATCTAAACTTGTTCAACAAAGAAAATAAACCATTTGCTTACATGTAGTTCGCTGGTGGAAAAACAGCCCTCTCAGGCCTGAAGTCATTATTTCTCAATTTCTTGCTTTCTTGATGTTCTGTACGAGTGATCAAAGCACTCGGAAGGGTGCAATTGATGATGCTGGTAATTTGCGACCCTTTATTCCGCATTGCCAATGCAACCATCCAATTGGTGAGGTCTCCAAGTCTTGTTGGGAATTAGAGTCCTTAGGGGCAACTCCTGAACCCATCCAGGCCCTTTTCAATGAAGGCCCTCCTCACATCCTTGAGGGAGTCATAAACCTTTACTCCATCTGTCCAGAAAACCTTCAGATGAGCCGGAACAGCTTGTGAGCAGATCCCTCCACTTTCAATACCCTTAACAAATCCAGGTACCTCATCCGTTGCCTTTGAACCTCTACTGGGTAATCATGGTCAAAGAAAAGTCTTGGCGTGAGGTATTTAACTTCATTTTGTTGCCAGGCTTTTGACAAATCTCCTCCTTGATCTTATAGCTATTGAATTTGATTATTATCGAATGAGGCCTACTATTAGGAGTGGGTGGCTTAGGCTGGGCGCCCGATGTGCCTTCGATTCCAAGTTGAAAGCCGGCTCGTGGTTGCAAAGCGTCCGTCAACAAATCAACCGTGAAATCTGTCATACAGCAGGTTCGGAGCCCTTTGAAGTCCATAGACAAGCATGTTCTCCCTCCGTGATTGGCCCTCAAGGTCCATGCACTTCTCTTGCAGTCTCTCGGTGTGGTTTATGACGGCTTGTATGATGAGGCCTGTTTTTGTGGCATCCTCCTCCACAGCACCAATTCTGTCCTCCACTTCCTCAATTCTATTTTCTAAACCAGTCAGTTTTTGGTTAAGCTGTCTAAATTAAACTTTATTTTCAGCACATATCTCTTTAAGTTCCTTGAAGAGCTGCTCAAATCTGTTTCTGGATACATGGTTGTTCTCCTCGGTGTCGGCCATTCTCGAAGGAAGGACTTCTCCTGCTGTCTCACTCTTGGCTTACTAATCCAACTGCATCCTGTCCCCTTGTTGCGGTTTTCTTTGGACTTGTGCTGCTTTTCACTATTTCTTTTCATGTTTGCTATTTTTACCATTTTGACTGCTCGGCTTTAGAAAAAAAATGACTTTATAGGCCCCTTGAGAGGTAGCTCGTCTTAATGTGCTGCTACCTGCTCCGTGGTGCCACGGAAGTCTGAGCCTTATTACTGTCTAAAATGTGCTGGCTCGGGGCAAATTGAGGGATTATTAATATGTATGAGCCTACATGAATATTAATGAGGAGTTGCTGCTGCCTGGGGTACTGTATTTCGTGGCAGTGACAGGGTTCTGTACAGAATGAATATGTAAGTGTGGGCTTGATTGAAAGAGCACAATTGGGGCTACAGGACTGTGGGGATACTATAAATAAAAGTATTTAACCTGGCTGCACCAGAACTGTAAAAGTAAGTAAAACATAAGGACTGCCATAAAACTGAATGGAAACAGCCATGTTCTTGTACCTTGACCCTTGTCAGACAGCCAGTTGGGTAACTAGTAGCCTAAAACTGAATCAAAGGACTTCTGGGAGAGGGAGTTTCCTTAATTCAGGTGCCAAACTCATGCCCCAATAAGAATTCAGAAAATATTGATATCTGTGGTTATTGCTGATTGATAGGCTCGAACAGCCAATCAGGAATCTGGATCTCAAATGAAAACCCAGGGACTCTCTGGGTTTTGGTCAGTCTGTTCCCAGGCTCTTCTTGAATCAGGAGGATCCTATATGAGTGGAACTGGACTGTCAGAGGCCTTGTCCAGGTCTTGGTTGGACACTGCCACTGCGAAAAGGAGTTTGAGGAGAAAAGAGAGTGAGAGACTGGACTGGATTTTGAAACTCTCCAGGTACTGTGATCTGTGCTGTCTCAGTTAGAGAAAATAGCTGTTGCAGAGACCCTGCAGTATGCAAGGAACTGAGCTGATAGAACTCTTCTGTCTGTTAAGTAGCTAAACAGTTGCTTCAGGAAAACTGCTTTAAGGATTGGGACTTTAGCAATATTTGTGAAGAGGCAAAGCATCTCTGGAGCAGAGTGCTAGCCAGGTTCTGTGAATTTGCTGTGTAGCCTGAATGAAGTGGCTGAGACCTATGTCCCAGCTGAAGCTCAAAGGGATCTGCTATGGACATTTAGAGCCTGAAAGCACTGAAGGTGAGCAGAGGTTGTCTAGTTCTGAACTCCTGCTGATTGCTATAGGCTGAGTGCAAACTGAAATGGTCATTTGAAGGCTAGTGCCTGTGGCAAACTCGCACTGCTGTTTCTTGGAAGAACCGCCTAGCTACCATTGACTCATGGAGTCAGTGCAGGGATTGCAGGGGCTCCTACTGTATGGGAGTCCTCACCTGAGCCAGGGAGGGAACTAGCTGACCTCTTCCAAGTGGGACTCAGTCTCAGGAGGTCACGGCACTGCTGAGGTGCTAGGGCACCTATGACACTTGTGTGGGGAGCCGGCCTGGAGCCACTCCCGTCTGGGCCTTCTGGGGTTGGTGTGGACATGCCATAGAGCTCTGCAATGGCCAGAAGCAGCTGAAGGTGACAAGTGGCCAGATCTTCAATCAAGGGGACAAGCTGCAAGACCTTCAAGCAAGATTCAACCTGCTGAGGAATCAAGATCATCCTCCTTCCTGCCCATTGCTGCATCTATTGAGCAGAGCTCACACTTCAGGACATCATCAGGCAACTGCCTCTGTAGATGCTGTTCAGTCCTACAAAACTGTGAGTACCAGGACCTGGTTCCTGGAACCAAACAAGGAGTGTGAGGCTAGTTTAAACAATCTTCTCAAGCTTTTCAGGGCCCCAACAGTGGGCCAACCCATGGCAATGTCCAGGCCTTGAACTAGTGGGTACCGGGGAACTCTCAGGGTATAACACTGGTACCAGTGGGGTGAGCAGCTGAGGTGGATTGGCCTATGGGCCCTTATGGTTAATGTTTGCCATTTTTCCACTAATAACTGCTTATATTTCACAGCTATCCTCATCCAGGTACCATTCTCCTAGCCCTTACCCCAATAAAGCTGTGAGTTGTTTGTTGACATTGCTGTGTCAAGAGAGGTTCATTGCATTGTGCCTTCTAATATTTTTAGGTGTTTGGTGGGAAAAGGGTGTTGGGAATCCAGTGTACAGGGTGGCTGGTTGGGAAGGTGGTGGGTGCAGTATCCCAGGGGCTGTACCAATCAGTCACCTGACCTACTTACAACTTACTCTGGGTGGAGGCACCATGCTATTATTCATAACTTTTGGAAAGAATACCCAATTGACAATGCAGCAGGACCCAGGATTCTTAACTTGTGCAAAAGCAAACAGGCAGGGGTGATAGCTCATTGGCACTGGGTGTGTGGGCTACATGTATGGCAATAAATGCTTTGCAGATAATCACCTCAGTGGATGATGCCATCTCTGTGCTTGTGCTAGGGATGAAGCTAAATGCCTTGTGTTGGTGAACTTGAACCACTGTGTACAGTGCTTGGAGCATTACTAAAAAGCAGTGCCGCTGTGTTAAAGCCCTCCCTGTAGGCATTGTATATGAAAAATCTATAAAACTGATGCTGAATGTGGTTCTCATATAACTAAAATTATAATAGTGAGACTGGTGAGATGGGAAGGCCTGCTACAAAAATAAACAAAGATATCAACGAAAAAGCAAGACCAGCCTTGTTGGCACCAGCCAAATCTTGTTAACCTTTGGATAAAGGTTACTGCTGGTATTTGTTTTCTTAAAAGTCCCCAAAATTGCATCTTGATGAGACAGACAGTGCAATAAAAATATGGAACTCTAAGCTCTTAATGAAGTTTTGCAGTCCAGGCAAAGTTAACACAAGCTGGATGATGAAAAGTGTAATGGAATAGTTATCAGGTGTCTATCAGTTTGCAGTCTGTTTTTCTAAAGTAAGTGGACGCCTGTTCTGCACTGCATGCTGGCAGCCTAGTATTTTCATTGCAGTTAGTGAAGAGTGACTGGATCTGATATACCTTGCCGTGAGAGAGCTATCAGTGAGTGAGGAATTACAGCGTGGGATAGGATATGGAATTCAATCTGCCCGGACAGACCACCCTTGGGCAGACATATTACAGTCAATTGGGGCTATGTTGGTGGTAACACTGACTCATTGCTCTGTTTGCAGGTTCAAGATGTGCCTGAGATTAGTCCAGTTTCTAGGTGTCTGTTTCACTGTCCTCTCCTCCAAACCTAATCATTAAGGGATTAGGTTTCTTGAAATATCAGCATTTGCAGGGCCCCTAGTCTCCACAAACAACACAGTCAATTCGGCTGTATGGCTGTTAGAAAGAACATTTTGACACTGGGGTAATGTAGATTTGCTGAGAAATACAATTTATATGTCTTTTTTATCTGTAAAGTGTTCTTATCCAAACTGCAGTAAAGCAATGCAGAAAAATCAGTTTAGTCAAAATATGCATTTTAACAGTAGGTGAATTTCTCAGGCAAAGAGTAAAATACAGAGGACTTAAAATGAATTGCTGAAAGTCTGTCTTTACATTATTATATTAGAATCCACAGGGAACTAGAATATTGTCAGAAATGACATTCACCTTCTATAACACTTTTACTGATTTTTCCTGTTATCTTATATCATTGGCCAGTCACAACAGTCAGCTCTTAGCCATGACATAGTACTTGCCTAATGGCATACTGGAAGATGCATTTGCCTTCCAAGCAGAGAACCAGGTCCATGTCCCAATCCCAGTGTTCTCAACAGAGCTGGAAGGGACTCAGCCCAGGCCTTGCGGGACGTGGAATGCTTTGTGGAGCTATTGCTGAAACTGCTGCTACAGGACAGCCTACTGGTGGCTTGAGGGGTAAGGAGTTACATAGCATGGCACAACACTTATAAAGGTTTTAGTTTGTTTAGTTTATGTTGACCGGAAAAGGAGGGCTAGGCAATTCTGCCTCTTTTCAGCCACATCCCAGACAGGCGGGGATACAGATGCAAACTGATATATTGAATTAGGTTAAGCTGTTGGTGGTATTTTAGTGAACACTTACAAAGATACATTGATACATAGATTCTGATGGCAAATAAAGACTCTTTAGTCTATCTAGTCTGCCCATTACCTACCTATCTCCCTGTTTGACCTGACATCAGACCAGGGTTACTGGGTCTCTCACCGCTCCAGTTCCCTAGTACCCCAGCTGCCCATCCTCCCTCTCCAATAGGTCTTAGTATCCCTGTGAGCTTGTTCCATCCATGTTTGAGACCGGTCACTGATTTGGTTTCTGCCACTGACTTGTGGTAGACTGTTCCAGGTGTCCATCAATCTCTCCATGAAAAAGTACTTCCTAACATCCCTTTAGAAAATCCCCCCACCCCCATCTTCCTCGTGTTCCTGGTCACTACATTTTTATTCCTTCTGAACAGATTCTTTTACATCAGCCCTGTCGATATCCCTCAAGAACTTTGATGTCTCAGTCATGATCCCCCATCTTCTGGCCTTGGGAAAGTGCACATTTAGGTTCTCCAGCCTCTCCTCATAGGTTCCCCTTATGACCCTGTATTATTTTTGTAGCTCTTCTCTGAACCCTCTCCAAATGGTTCCTGTCCTACCTGATGTGGGGATTCCATAACTAGGCGCATTACTCCATGTGTCTCATCATGGATCTGCAGTTGTAATTGAAACTTCCCAATCTCTGCCCCACAATATCAAGTGAAGCACTGGTGAGGGTTGCACAGTCAGTCCATAATCATCCCTAGCCCCTGACATTATATGCCAATGCCAACATTGGCTTGTCTCCTGCCACCTGCTCTAGATTTGGGGCTCTTTCCGTGGGTTTAACACCACTTGAGGGCCCCACAGTGGGGGCATTCTGGACAGTGACTGTAATCAGCCACAACTGAACCTCTCCTCCTGTAGCAGAGAACAACTGCAGAGGATGGGGTGCTGTGGGGAGCTAGGTGACTATGAAGATACAAGGAAATGAAAGTGAGAAATATATTGGTTAAAAATAAATTTACAATAGGCTCGGCATATTAAGTAGTTGCTTCAGATTCTACAAGGTGAAGAGGAACATGCAGTGAGGCAGCAGAAGTTTTTGTTACTTCAGTGAGCTCTGCAGTTCCTGCTAGTAATATCTGTAGAGAAGTGGCAACAATCTGTTTAAGTGATACCCCAGTGTTTACCAGCAGAGAGTCTGGAAGTTGTTCATGTGGACTTTTAAAGCAAGAGAGGACTTACTGAAAAATGTCTGCATTTTATAATGAACATAGAAAGTGAATAGGACCTGATGCCTATACATTGTGCTGAATTAGCCATTTAAAAATGGAGTACTGGATTGATGGGGTGAGGGTGGGACACAATACAATGGGGGATTTTCATCCATGACATCCTGAAGTCCACTTCTCAAAGCAAAAGGCATACAGGAAAACCAGTAGACTGTCGGGGTATATGGGGAGGGTTTTACCAGCAGAAGGAGAGAAGGGTATACAGGTCCGTATTGAGGACCCACCCAGAGTACTGCATACAATTCTTGGGCCCACATTTGAAAAAAGGACCACAATAGGCAGAAATGATCTAAAGGAGGCTGACAAAAGTGATACACAGTTAACAGGGAAAAGCATATGAGGAAAGATTTCAAAGTCTGAACATGTACACCCTATTGGCTGGAAGAGTAAGAAGGGACATGATAGACACCTTCTAGTTTCTACATGGGATCAACAGACTAGACTTTTCAGAATTGTTCACAACAAATGAGAACTTGTATATAGGGATCACAATTAAAACTTGGTAGAAGTGCGTCTTCACAGAAAGGGTGGTAGACAGATGGAACAGTTTGCCTAGCAGTGTGGTATACACTGATCTTTAGCCAGGTTCAAGTCCGGCTGAGATGGATTCAGGAGGCAGGTTGTGGTTGAAAGGGGAGGAGGAGGAGCATGGTCCCAGTAAGGGTCTGCCTTCAAATACTTGGAGTCTGGCTTGACCCTAGATTAGATTTCTCCCACCACAATGACTCCCTACACACCAAACTCCACCCCAAACTAGGAGCATTGTATCATTCCAAAGACTGCCTAACCCTCCCTACTCTGTGAGCTTGTCTTAAAATTAATACTCCCTTGTTTGATTGTGCAGATGTGGTCCATGGGTCAGCCCCACCTCTTCCCTCAGTAAGCTCGACACCTTGTGTAATGCCTTCTGCCACTTTGCCACTAACCTGTCCCCACTTACTCACCATTGTTCACTTTACTCTGCACTATCTGTCCTTCCTCTCCCCCTCTGCCATCAACTGCATGGTGCATCCTTTATAACTAAATACTGGTTTAACTCTCTTCCAGCCTACTTCTCCTCCTCCTCTTACCAGACAGTGCCTCTGAATACCCTCCGCTCCAGACACTCACCGCTTTCTACACCCCTCAGGTGCATGCCTGTGCCAGGCAATCTGCCTTCTTACTGCCTCCCCTACTCTGAAATCAGCTCCCTCACTCCTATGATTGTCCACCTCCCTTTCCTACCTTAAATATCAATTAAAACTCTCTCTCCAGCCCTCCTGCATCCCTGCCCAGGCTCCCAGTTGATACCCACCATTCCCTTTTCATCTGGCTGGTGCCCCCTTCAAGCTCGCCTTCTAGCCCTACATTCAGTGTCTACCTGAACTCCACCTCCTAAGCTTTCCCACTGCATAAATCTTTCCCCATCTCAGCCCACCCATCCCACACATACACTGCTCTTTATTTCTGCTCATTCAATACAAAACACATTGTTTCCTTATTATTCCTTGATATGCAACTGTAACATAGCTCTTTTGTTCTTGTAACTGTTTTTGATTGGGTAGATTTCAAGGAAATGGGAAGGATCCTTAAGGAATATTTGGATGGGATAAGGCGGACGTGGATGCTGACAGTATGTGGGATATCATCAGGAGGGGTGCAGGAGGCTATCAGGACCTGTGCAAAGTGAGACACAAATGTGGTAAGGCCCGAAAGCCCTGTTGGTGGACCTGGGAGGTTCAGGAGGTGGTGAGTGAAAGGAAGGCTACCTATAGGTGTTTCAAGTGCTCAAGGAGTGAAAGGGATTGAGGGAGTATGAGCTGAAGGCCAGAAGGGCCACTAGGTGGTGATGTCAGCTACAGCAAGGAAGGAGCAGAACCTGACCAGGGTAATCAGGAGAGGAACAAGGGGTTCTTTAGGTACATTGGGGAAAAAAGGAGGCGAAGGGCAGATTAGCAGGATTAGAACAGGGAGGGATGGGCACAAGACTTGGGGAAGCAGGCTGATGTACTAAATGAGTACTTTGCCTCAGTTTTACCAAGGAAAATGGGGGCTGCACCATGCATGGGAGGAGAAGTGAAACTGAGGAGGGAGAGTGACCCTTACCGATCGTTGGGTCTGGGAGAGGAGCCATCACTGGCAGGAGGGAAGACAAAACAGGGGCTGAGGAAGTGGAGGTGGAAATCATGGTAGAGAGAGTGAGGGAAGCCCTCGGTCCCTTAGGATGAAGAAAGCACCAGGGCTAGATAAATTACATCCCAGGGTACTGAGGGAACTGGTGGATGTCCTGGTGAAACCCCAGGCCTAGCTTTGAGCATCTCTGAGGACGGATTGGGTGCCCCAGGACTGGAAGGTGGCGCGATCGTGCCTATCCACAAGGGAGGATCAAGTGAGGAAGCAGGAAACTACAGGCCCGTCAGCCTGACATCGGTGATGGGCAAAGTGATTGATAGTATTGTCAAGGAGGGGCTAGGGGATACTGGAAAAGTTGGGGTGCCTGGACAATAGACAACATGGCTTCATCCTGGGTAAACTGTGTCAGACAAACCTTGTAGAGTTCTATAATTGGGTGATGAGTGCTCTGGACCTGGGTAGGATGGTGGACATCCTCTTTCCGAATTCAGCAAGACGTTTGACTTGGTTCCTCACGGGGCCTGTTGGATAAGCTGGGGAAATGGGGCTGGGGAAACAGATGATCAGATGGATAGGGAACTGGCTGTCAGAGCGGACCCAGAGGATCGTGGTTGGGGGATAGTCTCATCTCCAAGGAGGGTCATCAGTGGGGTCCCTCAGGGATCGGTCCTTGGGCCCCTCCTGTTCAGCGCCTATGTCTCTGTCATAAGGAAGGGTATCAGGAGTGAAATGAGTCTCTTTGTGGATGACTCAAAGCTGGGAGAGGTGGTGAAAATTCCAAATGACGACCCAGCACCCTGTTGTTGGTTAGTGGGTGCAGTTATAGGATGCCAGTCCCAAACTTTGCAGGAATAATTATTAACTGCACTCCAGAGACATAAATGTAAGCAAAACCAACAGATATTGCACATTTAAAGTATTTATTGCTGAGCCAACTTGCTCTACAATTAAATGTTGGTCAATTACACAGGCACAGAAAACCCAGTGCTACTTTCTCCTTAAGGCTTCTATAAGGGGTCATATTGCTGAGACGTCAATACATTTTCATAGTTGATTTTCTATGACATCATTATTTTGTTAGCACCTATTCCTGATTAATCAATAAAAATAATTTCATTAACATCTTTAAAGGTTGAAAACAAAACAATCTAAATAATTAACAAAAATCTTACAAAATGACTAGTCACTCACTAATGCATGACCAGATCTATTATATTGTTTAAACACATTTTAACACTTTATTGAAATTTATGAAAACTCTGAAAGCAAAGCGAGAAACATATATTTTACTAAACATATCAATTTAAATGCCTCAGTTGCCACCTAATATGTCCTTGCAATGACTGAACCTACAAACAGCTTAAACGAATAGCCTCTTTAAAATGTTTACAATGGCCCAGTAACTTTTACCATAATGAAACATGGCCCATCATGAGCCAAATATTAAACAATAGCTACCGTAGCAAGCAAAATATATATATTCCAGATAGATTATATTCAAATACATTAGAGATATGACATTCTCATTATGTATTTAAATCAGCAACTAATTTCTGTTAGTGTAAATAGTTACATAATTAAATAAGTCATAATAAACTTTTCCTTCATGTAGAAGTTTGAACAGAAACCGTGTACAATTAACTATCTAGTATCCAATAAGAAACAGTTTTTGATAAATATGTATCCCCTAAAGGTCATGTAGTAAATATTTAGCTCTTACAGCTAACAAACCTATATATTGGAGTTCTGTATATACTTATATAATAATCACAACTTATTTGAAATAGCTGTCATGCTGCAAATTAAAGAAGCTCATTTTATTCTTTTGGGCTGTATGGTTAACCTTAAATAGGCAAAAAAACATTTCATTTACATAGCAGTTTATAAAAATGATGGCCTTATAAGAACACAACTTTTTCCGACTAATGTAAATATCAAGTAGTGCAACTCCTTAAAGTATTCTTTATAAAACAGATAATCGATTTCAGCAATTGCAGCACCAATTATATGAGCATTTTGTTAAAAAGAAGTAAGGAAGGGAAAGGGGGAAAAGGGAGGGTAAAAGGGAAAAGAGGAGTGGGAAGGGGAAGGTAGTAATATCTTGGTTTGCCTGCTCATCACTCATGCTGCATGTTTGTAAAGGCAACCAGTATCTTCTGACAAATAAAGCTGCATCATTGAAAACATCCAAATGGTAAATATTTTCATATAGGATAGGTAGTTGCACTAAAAATTTACTAAATATATGATTTTACTTATGAAATCGCTACAAATGAGAGTATTATTTATTCTATATTTAGTCAGGAAAGATAAGATAATCCTATACACAATAACTGATGCATTTAACATTCAGGCTGACAACATGTATGGCTATTACTTTGAACAAATGTTCAGAAGTTGAAAAACAAGAAAAACTCCAAAAACACTCTCAAGAGGATCCAAAATTGTCACATAGCTATTAACTACATTTTAGAATTACATTGTTTTCAAATTCAAGAAACACTTGTTATTGCCCATCACCTTAATTGTACTGGGACTTACAACACAGAGAGAAAAATTATTCTCAACACAGTACCATGGGAAACCTATCAACCAGTAAATATATAGATTGATAGTATTTAATTTCAAATGTGGTTTCAGATCCCACATTTCATTCATTCCATATGGATTAACTGTATTCAATTTATAGATTCAATAGCTTCCCTTTTAATAGCAAATTAGTTTGATCACCACCTCTTGCATTACATTTTACATTCAATCCCATACATTTCATAAATCTGGGGTCTGAATTACGCTTTTTCAAAAAAATGCCTACCAATCAATTTGTCTGTTTTTTTGTTTATAATGCTTCTAACATGCTCTTGAATTCTTTCTCAGAGAGCATATGGTTCTTCCACATACCCCAAATTACAACTACACCAGATTAGATACACAACAAATGTTGCACTGTACATTATAAAGTCATGTATTCTGTATTCATTCTGATTAAGTGAACGCAGTGTATTTTCAGTTACTACATATTTACATATGTTGCATTTTGACAGACGGTTGCCAACTGGTTTCTGGGGTAGCCATGATGTTTGTTTGTCAGCTGATAAATAACTACGGCAATTTTGTCCTTTAAACTCAGTGCTTTCTAAAAGTTATTCAGGGTTTCGGACCTACGCCTTCTTACTGAAGTATCATTAAGTAAAACTGGCCAGTTCCTCCAAATTACGCTAGCCGATAGAGCCGACTTTGTGATTGTACTGTGTAGAAAATGTGATCGGACATATCATATTATCAGACTCAGTTTTTGTGCTGTTGCTATTAAGTCCTTCTGTGTTTTTATTTGCACTCATTCATACGCTTCAGTGAGTAATATATCACTGTAACCCCTGACATGAAACCTGTCTTTAAGTTCACTAGCCTGAATCTAAAAGTCAGCATCATCTATACAATTCCTTCTAATGCTAAGTAGCTGACTAAAGGGAATGGAATTCTTTAGTTTCACAGGATACACACTATTAAACCTAACTTATTTGTTGCTGTGTTTTTCCTATAACCCTTAGTTCTAACAGATTTTGTGTTGCAATCTCCGATAAGGGTCAAATCCCAAAATGTATTTGTGTTTTATTCAAATGATACATAAACTTTTAATTTAAATCATTAACATTAAGCCAGCTAACAAATTCATTAGCCATTTCTTCAGTACCATCCCAGATGCATAGACAATCATCTGTGTATCTTTTCCATTTAATAATGTTGGCAAAAATGGATTATTAACAGAATTGTTAACTGTTTTAAATTCCCAAAGTCCACAAAATAAATTTACATATGACGGAGCACGTTATTGCCCCATTGCAGTTCCGCAAGACTGTAAAAAAAATCAACCCTAAAGGTGGAAGTATGATGCGTTAACATAAAATCTAGTGCTTTTAACAAAAATCAGTTGGTATAGCAGCTAAAAAGTAACTATTTTCTAGAAAACATCTGCATGCATTTATGCCATCTGTGTGCTTAATCAAGGTGTAGAGAGCTTCAAAATCTATAGCTAGCCACATGTAGCTGTCCTTCCATTCAAAATTAACAAATTCTCTAATGGTATCCCTGTATCTTTAAATAAAATGGAAGTTGGCAAACATATTGTTTCAAAAAATTCAATGAAATTACCTAATTTCTCAATCGTGAGCCCACCTCTGATATAATCGGTCTGCCAGGTGGATAAACAGAGTCCTTATGAACTTTAGGTAATGCATATAGTGTCTGCATAATCTGACATTCATTATATAAATATTTAAGTTGTTCACTGGAGATAGAACCATCATCCACTGCTGATCACAGTAATTTCCCAAGTTCAACCTTAAATTTCGAAGTTGGATTTCCAGATAGCGTAACATAATCTGAAGGTACATTAAGCAATTTAAACACCATGTCTTCATATTTATTTCTATCCATAATCACAACATTACCCCCTTATCTGCTGGTTTCACGACAATTGTTTTATTGTCAGATATTGATGATAATACTTTCCTTCCAGGAGGGTAATGTTGTGATTAATAGAATTATCTGTATCCAACACTGTTTTTAGCTGTTGTAAGACAGTTTTCTCAAATGCTGAAATGGAACTATTAAATACTGTGGGTCAAAACACTGATTTTTCTTTAAAAAGTGCCTTTTTACTATTGTTAAGCTGTGTTATAATGTCACCATTAGTAACATTAACATTGTTATACTGCCACAGTTCTAACAATGCATTGAAGTAATTTTCATCACAAATGTTCATTTGTTCTACTCCCACTTCAGCCCAGTTCTCTCTCTCATGACTCTAATCTTCTATTTCAGACAAGATTAAGTCTAGATCATCCCCACATGATTCCTCCATTACTTCTAATTACCCCCATAGTGTCCTGTGGTGCACGTTTTAGTTCTTTCAACTTAAAAAATATTGCAACTAATTTTCTGAAATAATTTATATAAATCCACCTGTATATCAAAATCATTGGGTTTTAGAGTAGGTGAAAATTCAAACCTTTACCAGTATAGATGATTCGACTTCAGACAGTTCATAACTAGAGAGATTTATAACTTGTAATCTGGTTTCTTCAAAACTCGCAATGTTCTCCTTGCACATCTCCCTCTACCTCTGGCTCCTCTATGTGTTTTCTTCCTTCTGTTTCTGTGCTGGTATCTGTTTCCAGATTCATCGGACTGTCCCTCGTTAAAAATTGGACATTTTTTCTTTCGATGAGCCAGACCTATTACCTCCATATCTGTTTTTACTTTGCCTTCCCTAGTAAAGGATCTCTCTCTCTCTCTTCTTCAGAATTCTGTGGCCATCTGAAGATATTACCCTTCTCGTAATCTGATTGATCTCTGATTAATTTATTTTGCTTACGCTCAATTAGATCCTTTTCATGTTTGCTTATTTTACTCTGGAGGGTTTTCTTTAAACTTGAAAAGTCTGGTAAATCTTTGCATGAAGAGACCTTTTCCTTCGCTCTAGCTAACTGTTCTACTACTTTATTATACTTGTTAGTATCTGCCTGTATAATTAGTCTAATGAATCCAGTCGGACAGTCATGGGCCAATTTAATCCAATCATCCTTATATTCAAACTCATTAAGGCCACAAGAAGGTGTTTTAGAATCTTAAACCTCGGTAACAATGTCCTTCTTTAAATATGTCTCAAGTGTGATGATATTATATGATAAATTTAATTCTTGAATAAGCAATCTTTCAAGAGTGTGAAAAGCCTTCTTAATATTCACTTCAGAGCCAATAATAGAACCTGATTTCTCCAAATTATTGCCAGTGCTCCTATTGACTCCCATCAATAATGGCTTGAATTGATTCCTGCAGTCTTGCAGAGTAAGTGGTGTCTCCAGACTGAAACTGCATGCAGATTCTGAAGAGGTAGATGCTGCTCGGACATATTCAGGTTTCAAAGTGATATTTCATCCAAATTCCTGCTCCCTCTCACAGCACTCCTTTCAGATGTTTTCTCTACCCAATTCAGTAGTATACTTCTGCGAAGAGTTTTAGTTCAACAGTTTTTCAGTCACCAAGCCCATGTAATTAATAAACCAACAGCTGAACAAATCATTCTCTTACCAACAAGGTCATTAGACCACAATGGCTGCAGGGACTTATGGCATAATCACAAAAATTCCAAATGACCCAGCGCCTGTTGTTGGTTGGTGGGTGCAAATAGGAGGCCAGTCCCAAACTTTGTAGAAAGAATTATTAACTGCACTCCAGAGACATAAATGTAAGCAAAACCAACAGATATTGCACATTTAAAGTATTTATTGCTGAGCCAACTTGCTCTACAATTAAATGTTGGTCAATTACACAGGCACAGAAAACCCCAGCTTTGCCTTCTCCTTAAGACTTCATAAGGGGTCATATTGCTGAGACGTCAATACATTTTATAGTCGATTTTCTATGACATCATTATTTTGTTAGCATCTATTCCTGATTAATGAATGTTAAATGCATCAGTTACTGCATATAGCATTATCCTATCTTTCCTGACTAAATATAAATAATATACTCATTTGTAGTGATTTCATAAGTAAAATCATATATTTAGTAAATTTTGTAGTGCAACTACCTATCCTATATGAAAATATTTACTATTTGGATGTTTTCAATGATGCAGCTTTATTTGTCAGAAGATGCTGGTTGCCTTTACAAACATGCAGCATGACTGCTGAGCAGGCAAACCAAGATATTACTACCTTCCCCTTCCCCTTCCCTCCCTTTTCCCTTTTACCCTCCCTTCCCTTCCCTTCCTTACTTTTTTTAACGAAATGCTCATATAATTGGCGCTGCAATAGCAGAAATTGATGATCTGTTTTATAAAGAATACTTTAAGGAGTTGCACTACTTGATATTTACATTAGTCGGGAAAAGTTGTGTGCTTATAAGGCCACCATTTTTTAAACTGCTATGTAAATGAAATGTTTTTTGCTCATTTAAGGTTAACGATACAGCCCAAAGAATAAAATGAGCTGCTTTAATTTGCAGCATGACAGCTATTTCAAATAAATTGTGATTATTATATAAGTATATACGGAACTCCAGTATATAGGTTGTTAGCTGCAAGAGCTAAATATTTACTACATGACCTTTAGGGATACTTATTTATCAAAAACTGTTTTTATTGGATACTAGATAGTTAATTTTACAGGTTTTCTTTTCAAACTTCTACATGAAGGAAATTGTTATTATGTCTTATTTAATGATGTAACTATTTACATTAACAGAAATTAGTCACTTATTTAAATATATAAAGAGAATGTCACATCTATCTAATGTATTTGAATATAATCTATCTGGAATATGTATATTACGCTACAGAAGCTATTGTTTAATATTTGGCTCATGATGGGCCACGTTTCATTATGGTAAAAGTTACTGGCCATTGTAAACATTTTAATGAGGCTATTCATTTAAGCTGTTTGCAGGTTCAGTCATTGAAGGACATATCAGGTGGCAACTGAGGCATTTAAATTGATATATTTAGTAAAAAATACATGATTCTCACTTTTGCTTTCAGTGTTTTCATATATTACAATAAAGTGTTAAAATGTGTTTAAACAATATGATGAATCTGGTCATGCATTAGTGAGTGACTAGTCATTTTCGTAAGATTTTTTGTTAATTATTTAGATGTTTTGTTTTCAACCTTAAAGATGTTAATGAAATTATTCTTATTCATTAATCAGGAATAGGTGCTAACAAAATAATGATGACATAGAAATCGACTGTAAAATGTATTGACATCTCAGCAATATGACCTTATGAAGCCTTAAGGAAGCGGCTAGAATTTTGAGCCTGTGTATTTGACCAAAGTTTAATTGTAGAGCAATTTGGCTCAGCAACATATAGTTTAAATCTGCAATATCTGTTGGGTTTTGCTTACATTTATGTCTTTGGAGTGGAGTTAATAATTGTTTCTGGGAGAGGTGGTGGATGGGGAGGAGGGAGGTGGCCTACAGGGGACCTAGATGCTCTGGAAAGGTGGTCAAGGAAGTGGGGACTGAGGTTCAGTGGAGGGTACTGCACCTGGGCATCAGAAACCCAGACCAAGTGTACATCCGGGGGATGCTGCAAGTCTCGATGGCTGAGATGGACTTGAGGGTGGTGGTGGATGTCAAGATGAACAACTCTGAGACTTGTAGGAGGGCAGCAGCCAAGGCCAACAGGATGCTGGGATGCATTGCTGGGGATCACCTCAGAAGGAGGAAATGATACTCCCTCCATATAACTGCTTGAGAGGCCGCACTCGAGTACTGTGTGCAGTTATGGAGGCCACACTTAAAAGGGACATTGAACTCCTGGAAAGGGTCCAGAGGAGGGCAACCAGAATGATCTGGGGCTTGGGGAAAGGACCTATGGGGAGAGGCTTGAGGAGCTAAATATGTACACATTGGAAGAAAGAAGGGATGGGGGACATGATAGAGGTCTCCATACATGAAGGGTAAATAGGGAAGGCTCAACCAGGGTGCTCCAAAGGAAGGAGGGGGAGGCAACTAGAGGGCATGGGCAGAAGCTGGGGGACTCAGGGAGAAAGGAGGAGGTGCTACTTCACTGAGAGGGTGGTATAACCATGGAATGCACTGCAGGGGTGGTGGAGGCAGAGACTGTGGAGGGTTCAAGAGAGTGGGACAGGTACAGGGTAAGGGTTGTGAAAGAAGAGTCCAATGTAGGAAATACCTGGACTGGAAAAGGAGAAGCCTGACTAGGCGCGGAGGGTACAGCAAGATCAGCTCCCAGAGCGGGGCTGACCAAGCGAGCAGACACAAAAGACCGTCAGACCTACTTTGCTGGTAATTTAGTATGTTAGTATGTTAGTAAACATATGTATATTCTTCATCAATTGTTTGTTCTTTGTAACTCTTGTTGGATTGTAAATATCTGTATATCGCCTCTCCCTTCCCCCAGGTCACACCTGAAATGAGCTCTGGCTCAGTGTGCCTTTCCTGACTACCAACTTTTAAATAACTAACTAAATAAATAAAAGGAGGGAGCCACAGGATGCTCTGCATAGTATAGTGACAGTCTATGCAGACTGGGTGGACAGGTATTTTCTGCTTTGTAACATCCTATGTTTCTGTGTTTCCCATTCTCACAACTTGTCTTTTACTATGTCTGACTGAGCATACCATTGTGGTCCAGTGACTCTCTGTATTAGTGGGATTGGAGATGAATTGTACCATTTAGTTTTGCCAGCCTCACAAATCTTAGCTGACCTGCTGAAATACTGGCTTTGAAGAGGTGCTCGATCTTTCTACTGTAACCCTCACCCTTTCACTGGAAAATTCTTGAACGGGTATTTCTGTAAGTTGTAAGTAGGGTCAGCACATGCATGCACATGCAGTATACATACCTGCATACTTACATACTCATATACAGTACATAAATACATACATGCATATTGAATGGGGAAAGAAGACCAGTAGTTCAACAACTTCCTTTGCATCTTTAATAGCTGCAATTGGTCTGATGGTGTTATCCCTTTAGATACTTGAATTATGTAGTCATGCTCGAGTCTTCTTCTTTGTGTGAACAACAGTAGATCTGCCTTTCAGTTGTCATTGCTCATGTTCTCCCACTCTTCTGTACCTTCAAACATTTCATGTGAGGACCAGAACTGCAGATTGTACTTAAAATAGGTCTGGACCAAGGATTTGTATAAGGGTATTATAACATGACTAGATCTACTTACAAAGTTTCTCTTAATGTAGGTCATGATTCTGTGTGCCTTGCCAGCTACCGCCCCAGACTGCTGTGCTAATTTAAAGCTGGTGCTGATCAGTACCCTAAGTTTTTTCTGGCTTGATTTCAGTAATATCCATGCCATTCAGGTAGTGTTTTGCATTCATGTTATTTTTTTCTAACTGCATCACCTTGTATTTCTCAATGTGGAAGTTCATCTGCCATTTTGCTGCCCATATCTCCAAACTGCCTAGATCTTTCTGCATTTAGTTTCTCTTGTGTTGTGATGTAACTACTCTTCCCTCTTGGTGTCATCAGCAAATGTGGTGATCCAGCTACTAGTACCCACCTTCAGATCACTTTTGAATATATTGAACAATATAGGTCTCAGAATTGGTCCCAGTGGAACCCCACTGGTCATCTATTTCCATATTGATTGGTTATAATTAATTCTGCTTCTGTGCCTCTTATTATAATCAAGGGAACACTCTCGACCTATCAGAGTACTTTTCACTGTGCATGAGGCACTCTTATTTTGTGAAAAGTGCCTGCATGCAGCTAACCTGGAAATGGGCACATTCTGGTATGTTTTTCTAAGCTTAATCAATAAAATATTAATACTACCATCGAGACCACTCTTATGGTTGCAGCAATGGACTCAGCCTACATTCTTTGGTTTGCAGTTCTCATACCTTAAGAACGACATGAAACCACTCTTACAACCATTAGAGTCGCCCTCGGTGATGGTATTATTATATATCCTGCATCCTGTTTTGAACCCATTTCAGCAACCCCTTAGTTATACCAAGGTTCTCTAGTTTATGAACTAGCCTCTGGTGTGGAACAGTATCCCATGTTTTGTTAATGTTCAGCTATACAGCATCCACAGCATTCCCCACATCCAAATCCTTGATTTTGTTTTACTAAAAAAAGCATTGAAGTTTTGTGCATGATTTCCTTTAGAGAATCCATACTGGCCAAACTATTACAAGTTGTGGTTTTGTAAGTGTTTGCCAGTTTTGTTTTATGACTGTCTCCAGCAGTGTTCCAGTGTTGACATCAAGCTCACTGGCTTATAGTTCCCTTTTTCTGCCTTGGAGCCTTTTTTCCAAATATTGGTACCACGTGGGCAATCTCCAGTCATCAGGCACATATGGCATTCTGTCAGACTCAGTGAATATAATTGTTAGTGGTATGGATAGTTCCTTAGCTAGCTCCTTCAGGTTTTTTATTCCATCAGCCTCTTTTACATTTACCATCTTTAGTAATTGTTCAACGTTTTCAGGTACATTCATCACATTCTAATTATTATATTTTTTTTCTGGCACTGGATTGTCCATTCCTCGCTAACCCTTTGGCCTTCTCCCCAGCATTTCTGAACCATGTTGTTGTCCACCCAGCTGTGGTAGTGAGGTGCCGGTGTGTCTCCCGAAAGGTGACAAAGTTCCACCCCTTGTTTAGCTGCTGAGGGTGCTAGAGAGATTTCTCTGGGTCTCCCTAACTCTGTACAGTGAGAGCATCATCTGTGTGATGCCCATGGCCTCTGCCAGTGAATCAAAGAATTTTAGTTAGTTCTGAAACCGGGTCCTTCTCATGGCAACACCCTGCACCTCTCCCAAGCAACATTCATACTGTTTTTAAATGAGTTTTGTAGCAGACTTACCTCTAAGCCAGAAAAATTTAGGTTCAAGTTCCACATCTTGTGACTTGGATGCATTCCCAATGTTAGCAGTGAAATACCATACCATACCATACCATACCAACTACCATACCATACCATACCATTCTGGGAGATGTGAATAGGGCTCTCCAACTGGAGATGCCATCATTCAGATGAGATATTAAATCAAGGTTCCTTCTGACCATCTCTCATGGCTATCCAGGTAGAAGTACAATATTCAAAGTACCTTTCATAAAAGTAAGTGATTAACACACACTGATTCCCATACCCCAAAATCCTGGCTAGGGCTGGCTGGATAGCAGTATATAGATGTGAGCAGCCAGAACATACAAATGCTTCATTGTGCACCATCTGATTGTATCCTGTCCATCTAGTCCTGCCTAATATTTCTTCTGTCTACAAACCTAGTTGTCATATAGTTGTCCATGTCTGTGTGTAGTAGGATGTCTAGTTCTTGGTGGCTGAAACTGATTCTTACCCCATGAATTCAAATGGAAGCACAAATGATTTGTGAAGGTTCTAGTATCTCTGTCTACTTTTTGATATTTTATTGGGGTGGGGGAGAACATTGTTATTTTGCTCCCAACTGCCATTGCTGGCTCTTAATTTACCCTAGGTGTAATTTGATGACAATGAAATCTGAGGGTGGGTTTCTGGCACATGTACTTTTGTTTGTGTTTGAACAAGCCAAGCATTTTTTAAATAGCGGGCAGGGAGGTTAGTTTTAGTCATAGTTTAAATTTTAAGGGTTACAAATTTGCAATAACCAGCTTCTCCACCATTACATTAAAGGGATAAAGGGATAAGCCATATTTTTTTTTACAATTTTAGGCAGCAAGCTATGCTTGCATCCTGTATAATAGTCATGCATACTCTTTTGTGCAGTTTTTAAAGATTATTGTTATGTTAAATGTGTAAGTTGGCTGTGGCGAGGTCTGATTAGTGAACCAAACAATAGAAGCACTCTGGATTGGGGGTTGATAACAGTCCAGTCACAGAAGAAAAGGTCCTGAAAGAACTCCTGAAACTGAAGGTGGACAAAGCAATGGGGCCTGATGAGATTAACCCGGCATTCTAAAAGAACTAAGGAAGAACTAGTGACACCACTGGCTACCCTTTTTAACAAATAATGGGAGAATGGTGTGTTACCTAAGGACTGGAGGAGGCAGATGTGATTCCCCTTCACAAAAGTGGGAGCAAGGTACAGGCAGGAAACTACAGACCTGTTAGTTTGACCTCAGTGGTAGGGAAAATTATGGAATCACTTCTGAAAGAATTGTTGAGTACCTAGAGACTAGCGGGCACAGAACCCAAGGCAGCATGAATTCCAGCGGGAAGGACATGTCAGACTAATCTAATAGATTTATTTGACTGGATGACCAAAGTAGTAGATCAGGGAGGGCTGTGAATATAGCCTACTTAGACTTTAGCAAGACATTTGACACAGTCCCACACAAAAGATTAATAAACAAGTTAGCCAGCCTGGGAGTGGGTCCCAGGGTGGTAGCCTGATAAAAATTGGCTGGACAATAGGATGCAGAGGGTAATAGTAAATGGAGTCCACTCCAAGAAAGGGGGTTACTAGCAGAGTACCACAGGGTTCAGTACTGGGACCGTCCTCTTTAATATTTTTGTAGGTGACATTGTGGAGGGCCTGGAAGGAAAGTATGCCTCTTTGCAGATGACACAAAGATCTGCAGCAGGGTTGATACACAAGGGGGTGGAAAGGATGAGAAGGGACTTGGCAAGGTTGGAGGAATGGTCAAAAGTATGGCAGCTTAGAGTCAATGCAAAGAAATGCAAAGTAATGCACCTCAGAAACAAAAACCCAGGGAAGATTACACAATGGGGAGGTACTAACAACAACAAAGTGGAGAGGGACCTGGGGTAGTCATATCAGATGACCTAAAGGTAAGCAAGCAATGGGAGGAGGCAGTGAGAGCTGGGCTATACTGGAATGCATAAGGAGAGGCATCACCAGTAGAAAATAGGAAGTTGTTATCCCTCTGTACAGACAGTTGGTGAGACCCCATCGGAGTTCTGCATGCAGTTCTGGAGACCCCATCTCTGTAAGGACATAGACAGGATGGAGGCAGTCAGAGGAGGTAAATAAAATGTTGCAGGGTCTGCACAGAATCCATACAAAGAGAGACTAAAGGAACTTAATATGTATACCCTTGAGGAAAGGGGAGAGGGGACAAGATAGAAACTTACAAGTACCTCAAGGAATCAACAAAATCCAAGAGGGTAGCATCTTTCAGAAAAGAGATGTGCAAGAACAAGGGGCACCATCTGAAGATAGTGGGGATGGCTCAGGGGCAATGTGTGGAAGTATTTTTTTCACAGGGAGGGTGGTTTACACATTGGGAGGTAGTGGTGTGAAAACAAGTGGGGAAATTCAAGAATGCATGGGACAGACATAAGGCAATTCTAGTGGGTGGGGTAGGAGAAAGTAGGTGTGGTTAGCTAGAATCTTCAGCTTATCCAATAGGTAGGAAAATGAGCAGACTAGGTGGGTCAAGCAGTCCTTATCTGCCGTCAAAGTCTATGTTTCTATGTTCTATGAGATGGTAAGCAGAATGTAGTACTAGTTGAATCATTTTTTATCAGTGCTCACACACACACACACACACACAGATTTGCATACCTTTGATGCTTTGTGCTGGGTTGAGAAATTTGATTCTGTTTGAAACATAGAACATAGACACAGAATTTGTCAGCAGATAAAGGCCCTTATGCCCATTCTGTCTGCCCATTCCTACCCATCTAATGGGGACTGTGAGAGTACTAGTTCGTTTACTCCCCTCTCCTTCACCCCTTCTGATATGGTCTTTACCAGGCCTTTGTAGCTGTCCCTCCCATGTTTGAATCTTCCCACTGATTCATGAGACCACCTCTTTCAGCAGCTTATTTTACCCTCCAACACCCTTTCTGTGAAAAAAATGTTTCCTGTTATCTCTCTTAAATTTGACCCCCACCAGCTTTATGGAGATACCCTGGTGTTTGTGTTCTCATTCAGTTTAAACAATGCCCCACTATCCACTTTTTATTTATTTATTTATTTATTGGAAGTTAGTTTTACAACCTTTGAGTCATGGACTTGTTTACAAAGGTACCTCGTCATTTGGGGAGACAACAATTAAGTGAGTTTGGGACAGGGATGAACATATGGGTGAGATACATAAACACACTTGAAGATTACAGGCAGCAGCTATACTGGTACAAACATGTGTAAAGTTACATGCATTGTTACAAAGCAATAGATACATCACACAACTAACAATTAGTCTTAGACAATTATGTAGTACCAAAAAATGGTGCCAGGGGCTGGGAGGGCTAGGGCGGGACCGGTTTAGGTAGCTACAAGCATTTACAGCATTGGCTGTCAATACTATGCCTACGGAGGGTGGTTTTGAAGCGCCAATCCCGGATCTTGGAGATAGATTCAGGAAGGAGTTGAACCAATGCGGGGCCAAGTGATAGAAGGATCTTTGGCAGCAGAGGTCCTGGCCCTGGGAACAATGAAGGTGGCAGTGGAGGAGTTGCGGTAGGCAGGGACCAGGTAGCCAGCTGCAAGGGTCCACAGACCCCAGGAGGGCAAAGGCCTGACATGGATTTTTGGCCAGCAGGCAGGTTTGATATTTCAGTCTTTCCTCAAGAGTGAGTATATTTGTGGTGGAGTATAGCAGACAGGTGTGGGTTCTGCTGTGGGCACGGTAAGGAGCCTACAGGCTTTGTTAATAGCGGTTCTGGACTTTAGATAAGGCAGTGGCGTCGACAGCAGCGTAAATTGGGAGCCAGTAGTCAGCCAGATAACACCGATGAGGTGATGGCTGGTTAAGGCTGGTTCAGGAGAGCAGTCTTTGTGGCGATAGAGAAGCCCAAGCCTGGAGTTCATGGCAGATGACAGAGCTTTGAGGTGCGCATGGAAAGTAAGGCCGAGTCAAAGGTGATGCCCAGGTACTTATAGGATGTTACCTGTTCAAGTGGGAGGGCATGCTGGTGGTGATGTGAAGGGAAAGTCCTTGGCGCTGTTTTGCCAATGTGAAAATAGCATGGACTTTGTTTTCTTTAGATTCAGGACTAGACAATGTTTATTGAACCATTTTTCGGTTTGGAGGAAGAGCTTTGTAATATGACTTGGAGAGGGAGTGGGTCAGGGTGTGTAGCTAGGATTACAGTGTCATCTGCATAGAGTAGTATTTTGCTGGAACAGGAACTAGGGAGGGTGTTCAGGAATAGGCTGAAAAGGGTCGGTCCAAGGATGGAGCCTTGAGGGACCCCAGAGAGTACAGGTAGGTTGGAGGAGAAGGTTCCATTTAGCTTGACTCTTTGGGTCCTGTTGTGGAAGGTAGCTTGTGAACCACTTAAGGGGGTCGGATGAGAGGCCCAGTTTGCTCAGGGAGTGTAGTAGCAGGGGTGGCACACCGTGTCAAAGGCCTTGGAAAGGTCTATGAAACTGCCCCTGCAAGCTGACCTTTGTCAAGCGGAGTGTATGTGATGGGAGAATTCCAGGAGGGCAGTGGATGTGCTATGGCCAGGACGAACCCATGTTGCTCCGGACATAGAAGGTTGTATTTAGAAAGGTATTCCGTGAGCTGTGTGTTTACGATTTTTCTAAAGCTTTGGATAAGGGGGAGGATGGAGATGGGCCTGTAGTTGTTAGGCAGAGTACGGTCCCCAGACTTGTGGATGGGGTTACTTCAGCATGCTTCCAGGCCTCCGGAATTGGCCTAGGCATAAGGACTTATTTATGATAAGCGTGAGTGGGATAAGCATGACATCTAGCGTGAGGCGGAGTATTTTGGAATCAAGAGGGTCACTACTTGGGTTCTGAGAGGCAAGGGACCTTAATAAGAAAGGTTTGGCATCATGTGATGAGATCATTTGGAAGTGGAATTGTGGCCTGGAAATGGGAGTTTGAGTGGGTGTGGCAACCGGGTCAAAAGTGGGCAGGGAGGACCCGCACTTAAATCTGTGAAAGTCTTATTAAGGCAGTCAGCGATATGCTAGGTCAGTTGAGACAGCCCCATTTATGACAATCTGGGATGGTGGGGAGCGGGCTTTACCATTAAATTCTTTAATGTTGTCCCAGAAAGCTCTGGATGAGCCCCAGGAGGATGTCAAGGCAGCCTGGTAGTATTTAGCTTTGCCTGCTTGATGGTCCAGGTGCATTGGTTGCGGGCTGCCCTGTAGGTTGCCTATCGGCCAATCTACAGTCATTAGCTAAGTGCCAAAGGTTATCTCTTTTATTTAGTTGTTGGATCAGTGCAGGGGTTATCCATGCAGCAGTCCGTTTTTAACTTAGGTGTGCTGAAGGGGCAAACTGATCACAGGCATGGTTGAAAGCTGTGGTGAGGTAAGTTAGGGCAGAGTTAATGTCAGGTGCGCAGGCCACTGGAGTCCAGTTGATTTGGGCGAGGTGGCGTTTGAGGTTGACAAGACCTCTGGGGAGAAAGCAGCGTCGAGGGTCCTGCAGTACACGGGCTGAGAGTGGTGGATGACCAAGAGCAGATGATGGAGTGGTCACTGAGTGAGTCCGAGGACTTGTACAGATCCTATTTTATGTGGCCGGTTGGAGAGGACTACATCCAGAAGGGAATTAGTTCCTGTTACTTTGTTAAGCCTAGTGGGCTGGGTGACCATTTGAGACAGGTCAAGGGCTGCAAGCTCATTCTTCATATTATCAGATGATGGGCTGAGCCAGTTGGTGTTTAATCGCCCATGATTAGTTGTTCAGCCTTCCGGGGTAGGGTGGATAGGTAGTCAAGAGGGAGGTGACCGCAAGATCTTTTTGACCCGGGGTAGGTAAGCCACGGTTAGATATAGGGGCCACTGACCTGGGGGGGGAGATTTTAAAGTAATGGCTTGCGCCCCATAGCTAAGCTCGGGGTTGGAGAGGGCATGACCGAGGACCGAGTCGTAGGTAGATAGCGCACCCCTCCATGCCTGCCCATCCTATCGGCCCTAAACAGGAAAAACCTGGAAGAGAGATGGCAGAGTCCGCATGAGGGAGGAGAGCCAGGTTTCTGCAAGCATGAGAATGTCGGGGAGTGTTGGGTGACCCAGCATTGGAGGGCTGCAGTTTTCTTAGGAGACTGCATATATTGATAAAAGCGATTCAGAGGCCTTTGCCTCTGGTAGGCTGAGGCATGGCTGAGTGGCGGGCCCAGGTTCGGGTGCACATTGCGGAGAGCAGGAGCAGCAGAATAATTAGGCGCCTCGCAAGGTGTTGGTTGCTGGGGTGGGGTACATATGTGGTCGACGAGACCTTATCACTTTATTTACCATGTGTGTAGGTATTTGTATGTTTTGATCATGACATCTGTCCCATATTGCTTCCTTTCTCTCATAGTTCTTGTTTTGTCTTAACTCTCCTATCTTTCTGACATTGTCTGTCCAATAGCTCTCTCCACTTATTCTCTTTGCTTTTCAACCTGTGTTCTTCCATTACTCCCTGTTGCTCCTTGCCCATAGGCCAGACCCCTTCTCTGCTTGGCTGCCCTCTATCTGGAACTCTCTCTCCACCTCTCTTAGATTAGCACCTTCCTACCTCTCTTTTATGATGCTTTTGCATGATCACTTCTCTTCTGCTTGTGCCTGTCCCCACTTAGTTGGCACCTGACTGTAGCTTGCACTCTTCGTCCATTGATAACTGCTGTATTTTATCTGTTATGCTGAGTTGCTGCCACACTATTGTTGTTTTTAGCTGCACTATTGTTACTATGTTTGATTTGTATATACCACTTGCTGCTTTGTAATCTCAACTGCTAGTATTTATTATGATTACTGCATTGTAACCTTGACTGCTGGTATTATGTGTTTACTGTGTAAATACTACTGCTTGTATTATGTATTTCAATTAGTTCCCTCCCCTGTCTCATGCCTAGAAACAGGCTTTGGCTCAGTGTGGCTTTCCTAGTCACCAGTTTTCAAATAATTAAAAAAATAATGTCCCATCTTTCCCTTGTTGCCGCTAGTGTATACATGTTTTGAAAATCTCCTAACCTTTCTTTGTAAGTGCTTTCCTGTTATCCCTGGATCATCCGAGTTACGCCTCTCTACTGCCTTCACTCTATCCCTGTCAGTTTTGAAATGCAGATTCCAGAATTGCACACAGTACTCCAGGTGAGGCTAAAGACTAACGCCAGGGACAAAAGGCACCTAGCTTTACCTGAGCTTTTTTCTTCTAGGTTTGCTTGAAAGGACAGAGCAAGGAGCAACATTAACAGAGCAAGGAAAACATTAAGGCTTCTTTTGGCTAAGCAGAGTTACTGTTGTGCTACTATTTAGTTTTGTGCTTACAGGTTTTGTTTTGGGCTTACGCTTTGCAGTCTCTTTCTCACATTGAAGGAGCTAATTGCTTTTCTTCCACAGCTCTTTCAGGGGATTAGGAATGTAACTGGGAGGTAGAGCTGACAAAGGCTTAATACCTTCCAAAAAGAAGATTTAAAAGGTCAGGTTAGTTGGTGTGTTGAGGTGGAAGACTAAGGTTTGCTGACAAAAAGCATCTAGCTTTACCTGAGCATTTTCACCTAGGTTTGCTTGAAAGGACAGCTCAAGGAGCAACATTAACAGAGCAAGGAAAAACATTTAGGCTTCTTTAAGCTAAGCAGAGTTACTATCTTGTTACCATTTTGTTTTGTGCTTACAGGTTGTGCTTACAGATTTTGTTACTGTTTTGTGCTTACTGGTTTTACAGTAAGATCTCTCTTAAGGCTACGAGAGTTACTGTTTGCTATTTTGTTTTGTGTTACAGGTTGTGCTTACAGGTTTTGTTTTGGGCTTACAGGTTTTGCAGTCTCTTTCTCACATTGACAGAGCTAATTGCTTTTCTTCCACAGCTCTTCCAGGGGATTATGAGTGTAACTGGGGTGGAGCTGACAAAGGCTTAGTGCCTTCCAACAGAAGGAAAATTTAAAAGGTCAGGTTATCTTTACTTTCATCTGAAGGTGCTGTGGTTGGTGGTGTTTGTTGGAGTCACTGCCAAAGGTTGACTGGGGTGGGTGGAAGCCACCAAGAGGGTCAGAGAGGAGGACATACATGTGTATAATTTATGGCTGTGGGAATGGTGCCAGGAAAATGACTACCATCTCATCGTCAACTGGCAGTCATTCTGGGAGAGGGGCTTCTTCGATCGATGGCCTCTACCTGACAAACGAAAGGGTGAGGGCACTTAGTCAAAAATTTGATGTATCGTCCATTTAAACTGAAGGCTGGGATGTGGTGATGACACTTACCTAGGTGAAGGGTAAGAAGGTCACTACCCCTGACAGCAGCAAATGATAAGGTAACTACTCCAAAGCACGATAATACCATACAAATTAAGGAAAACTATCTTGTCAATACCTGTGGAAAACTCTTCAACAAAATCTTTCATCCAAAACCACAGGCACAGATCCAAGGAGTTCCAGCAGGGGTACAAATGTGTGGTGGAAACCTTTCCAACAAAACTTTTCATCCAAAACCACAGGTGCAGACTGAAAGACCTCTATAAATCTTCCATCCGCAGACCAAAGGAGCTCCATTAAGGGTACTAAAGAGGTGTGGCAAAACAAAAGGAAACCCACTTGTGCTAAGAATGGGGGTACAACATGGAGGGCAATGGCAATAAATGCCAGAAGCCTGGTGAACAAAATTCTGACCATGGTGAGCATGGCAGAAGTCAAACTTGACTTAGTGGCCATGCGGAAACCTGTTTCACAGAGAACCATATTTGGGACATGACTATCCCAGGCTACCACCTGTACAGAAGGGACAGGAAGGGTAGGAAAGGTGGTGGGTAGTATTAATTTTCCAGGAGGAAATCAAGGTTACAGAGATTCAAGGGATCCTGGATGAGTCAGAAGCACTATGGGTAACAGCAGATACAAATCTACAGGACCCCTTCACAAGGGGATATTGTGGACAAAGAAATGATGGAGACACTTCCAAAAAATGACAGACAAGGGTGAGACAATAATAATAGGGTATTTTTAATTTGTCAGACACAAACTGGAAATCTTGTGCAGTGTCTTCATCAAGAGAAGGACTTTGTAATAGCCCTGCAGGATGCAGAGGCTGAAACAACAGGAAAACTCTATCAGAGTGAAGCTTTCCTGGACTTGGTTTTAACTAACAGTGACAGGGTAAAGGAGATAGAGGTGGGGTGCCACTCAGGAAATAACAACCACCACATGGTGGGATTTAAGTAGATACTAGTGAAGACATTAGTCATTCCAAGATCAGGGTTTTAGATTTCAGAAAACAGACCTTCAGAAGATGAGAGATAGCCTGGCAGAGAGTCTTAGATATAGGGAAGAGAAAGGAGTAGACAAAATGTGGGAGTATCTCAAAGGAGCTGTCACAGAGGCAACTGAACAATGTGTCAGAAGGGTGAGCAAGGCAAATAAGAAAAGAAACCCTCTGGTTCTCCAGGAGGTGGCTGCAATATAGTAAGGGGAAAAAGAAAGGCATACACAAAGATTAGGGTGTCAAGTGAAAGATGAAGATAAGGAAACCTATAACATAGTACAGAGGGAAGCTGGTAAGGCAAGAAGGAAGGCTAAAGCCCTGACTGAATTGAGGATTGCACAGGGGTAAAGGAGGAGATAAAGCCTTCTTTAAGTACATAAGGAAAAGAGGAAAACCAAGTGGGGATATTTAGACTAGCAGATACTGGAGATAAACTGGTAGAAAAGATTATGAGAAAGCAGAAGTCTTAAGCCAGTAATTCTGTTCTGTGTTCACCAAAGAGAACAAAGGGATTGGCCAAGCCTGCATAGCAGCAACACCCAGGCAACAGGGGTTGACACAAACCCTTCACAGAGGCTCTTAGAAGCTTTAAAATAAACTAAAAGTGGACAAGGCCATGGGACCAGATGGGATTCACCCTAGAGTTCTCAGGAGCTGGGGAGTGTACTGGTAGCACCCCTAGCAGAACTATTCACCAAATCACTAGAGAGTGGAACCATACGGAAGACTGGAAAAGGGCAACAGTGGTGCCGTTCTGCAGAGCAGGGAGTAGAGGAGGCTGGCAATTACCGTTCAGTAAGCCTCACGTCGGTGGTAGGGAAGTTGATGGAGACACTGCACAAACAGAGAATCATAATGTATCTGGAATCCAGTGGGCAGCAAGACCCAAAACAGCATGGATTCATGGCAGGTAGGTCTTGCCAAACTAACCTGGTTGACTTCTTTGACTTGGCTACAAGGATAGTAGATCAAAGAGTGGCAGTAGATGTCATCTGTCTGGACTTTAGCAAAGCATTGACTCTCTTCCACAAGAAGGCTGGTAAGGAAGCTGGACCACATGGGAGTGGGCAGAGAGGTGGTTGGTGGGTGAGTAGCTGGCTGAGAGGAAGAACACAGAGGATTCAGGTAAATGGGGTATTTTCAGCTGAGAGGAGGTGACCAGCGGGTACCATAGGGTTCGGTACTGGGTCCCCTACTCTTCAATGTGTTCACAGCAGACATTGCAAATGGGCTGGAAGGTAAAGTGTGTCTATTTGCTGATGACACCAAGATTTGCAACAAGTGGACTCCCCTGAGGGTGTGAGGAGTATGACTTTAGACTTGAAGAAACTGGAGGTGGTGGAAACATGGGCAGCTGAAATTCAATGCCAAACATTGAAAAGTCTTGCACTTAGGCAGAAACAATCCCAAAGAGGATTACTACCTGGGAGGAGAGAGCTAGCCTCCACCAGCCAGGAGAGGACCTAAAGGTCATTATATCAGAAGACTTGATAGTGGGTAAACAGTGAGAAAAAGCAGCACTAAAGGCAAGTGGCATGCTGGGCTGCATCAGGAGGGAATCATGACTCACAGGAGGGAGGTGGTGTTACCATGCTACAGGCTGGTGTACCCCACTTGGAGTGCCTGCGTACAGTACTGGAGACCACACCTCAAGGGACATAGGCAGAATCAAACAGCGTGCAGAGGAGGGCCACAAAATGATTTGAGGAATGCACCATATGGCATACCAGGATAGGCTGAGGGAACTCAGCATGTACTCCCTGGAACAGAGGAGGGAGAGGGGCGACATGATTGAGACTTTTAAATATATGAGGGTATAAATGAGGTTAATGTTTAGGAGCTTTTCCAATTGAAGAGAGTGGGAGAACGAGAGGGCATGACATAAGGCTGAAGGGACGTGGTTCAGGAGTAATATAAGGAAGTTCTTCTTTACAGAGAGGGTGGTGGACCCATGGAATAGCCTACCCAAGGAGGTAGTGGGGGCCAAAATGGTAATCGAGTTCAGGACCGCATGGGATAGACATAAGGTAGCATACAGAAGGCAAAGGGGGGATAGCACCAAGTAGGTTCTTGGGCAGACTAGATGGACCCTGCAGTCTCTTTCTGCTACCACCTTCTATGTTTCTATGTTAAAGCAGTGACCTATAGAGTGGTAGCACAATGTCCCTCTCCTGCTGGTGATCCCTTCCCTATGCACCCAACATCCTACTTGCTCTTCTCACCTCCTTACTGCATTGTTCTGATGTCTTCAGACTGTCTGAAATGATCACAGTCAAGTCCTTCCTCAGTAGGGCTTTTCAGTGCTACCTCCCATTTAATATTCAGTTTTAGGATTTTTTGCTCCTATGTGCATCACCAAGCACTTTTTAAAACTTTCTTTTATTTCATTTAGTACATACAGAATATATTGGCATAGAACAGGATCACAGTTACAAAAAAGATAGCTATAGCACTTCTCCTCCTTAGTAATATCACTGGAGGCATATATCTTTTATGATAAATGTTCAGCAAAATGACCAGGACGCCTACAGACGACACATGACATTGGCACTTAAAAATCCAAAAGTCACAGAGTACAAGTTCCTGCTAAACTGTTGGCTTAGTGCCAGAAAGGTTGAAAAAGTTTTAAATACATACTTCTTGTATAACATGATATGACGCAATTATAACAGTTCCCAAAACTAGAACACAGATAAGAAGCCCTCCCTTCTTTAAGAAAGCTGATAATCAGTAACCTCATTCCAAGGCTATACTGCTTCCATGTCTTACAAACAAGTGTAACAGACTTTTAAACTTTCAACTTGTAAATGGTACAAGCTTTAGAAACTTACTGACACTCAGCTCAGCTTAAATCAAATACTGAGCATGATGAGTCAGTTTACTGCAGCACTGCCTCATTATTCATAGGCGGGCACTCTGTGTAGCATACATGGTGGTGGGAAAAAGACCCACAACAAGAGGGGGTTTGTTATTTTTTTTCAATTCTATGTTTTCCCCTGCTTTCCACACTGAGACCATCTGCCTGGTCACGGACTCTGACTACGGCTGCTCACATTTTAGCCACCTCCCTGAACCCCCTGGCTTGCCCCCAGGGTGGGGTACTGGCGCCTTGACCAAGGGTGCAGTAAAGTGGGAAAGACAGGAGTCAGCCCTGAGCACCTATGCAGCGGAGGCGGATGTCGTACAGGCAGTGGGAGCAAGTTTTTTCCCCTTGTGTGTGCAGGGGCCAGGGATGTGCAATGACATCCTCGTCTGCCCCACCTCCGAAATCCTGG
The DNA here is from genome assembly GCA_016271365.2 of Neoceratodus forsteri. NCBI lineage: Eukaryota > Metazoa > Chordata > Ceratodontiformes > Ceratodontidae > Neoceratodus > Neoceratodus forsteri. Next base: position 1,793,480,773 of record CM057455.1, on the reverse strand, counting down.
CAGCGCCGGTAGCTGTGGTACCCTGGCTTCCACCAGGGGTCCGTCAAGCACTGGATGCTGTCCCCACCTCCCCTGGAGAAGGAGAACAGTCCCTAGGATGCTCCATCCTTCTCCCTGGCTGGCCCTCCAGGACCCAGATCCATTCCGAAACCCTGGTCACCGTCGCATAGCGGAAATCTAACTGCTGCACCAGTGGGCCAGCCCAGGAGAGTTCTGCTGGTGCAGGAGGTGCATACAGTGCCATTTTACCATGTGGCATCATTGCTTATGAAGTATGCAAACATTTCCCAAAGGGTAATATATACCACTCATACCAACGCTACACCCTTACCTTATATTAGGTACATACAAATGATGTAGATTGACCAATTATTATCAGTTTGTATAGTGCAAAGAACTTATTCCCCACCATTTGCATGCCTCCGAAAGACTGTGATAAAAACAACCGGCATACTCAGTCCTCTGCTTCTCCTTCAGATTCTTCCACTTCCCTTGATTGTGCTGAGAATTCTTTATGCTTTTTCTGCCAGTTTCCCAGCTTCAGAAGGGCTGGAGAACAAGAAAGTTTTCCCACCATAGTCAATTTTCAGTCTTGCTGGGAGAAGTAAGTAGTGGTTCACACCAAAGTAGTGTTCTAACCCTGTCAAAACCTTTTTGGCAGGTCCAGGTGCTATAACTCAAATCCAGGAACAAAGTGTGAGCACCCATTTTTATACACAATATATTATATAGCACATCTTAGGAGGTACCTGCAATAAGATTAGTTTGCAGAGTCTAACTTGTTAATGCAATGCCATACTTTTGACAACTTCTCTGATCTACCCACATCCTCTTTCATCATTATGACAACCTCACCACTATCCACTAAGCCACAGATCTTAGTATCATCTTTAAATAGGTATCTTGCCCTGTATCCCTACCCATATGTCTCTGATAAAGGTGTTAAAGAGGACCAGTCCTAAGACTGATCTGTATGGTACCCTACTAGTGATCACCTGACCCATGAGAACTCCTATTTATTACCACCCTTTAGGGTTATTTATTTATTTAATTTTTGATTACCAGGTAAGTCGCTAGACAATTTATTTATTTACAGTACAAGTCACATTAAACTGTTCCATCCACTCACTGGTGTAACATTTTGTTTTTGTGATGCTACTGCAGTGGCAACTTGAACTGTTGAAGCTTTCAACTGTTTTCCAACCATCCTTCACTGCCTATTCAACTCACTTGTAACTGTTTAGTGAAATGGCAGTAGCTGTTTTCCAGTGTTTATGCAATGCATTTTCATGGCATTGTTTATAAATAAAGTATTCCTTAAGAGCATTGTTTATAAATATCACAGCATTCCTTAAAAGTATTGTTTATAAATATCACAGCATTCCTTAAGAGTTGTTTAGTCTGCCTTCTGAAATGAAACTCATTAGCACTCAGCTGAAAATAAAGCTTATAGTACATAACAGCTAGTTGCAAACTAATACTAACCTTTTACTAATTCATTGAATTAAACACTGCACAGATTAGGAAACTCATTGAACAATGCTACACCAGTGAGTTGAGGGAACAGTTTAATGTGACTTGTACTGTAGTTTTTGTTGACTGAGAAAGGAGGACTAGGTAGTTCTGCCTATTTTTAGTCTTGTCTTGAGGAAGGGGTACAGATAGAAACCAACTAACATTGAACCCGATTAAGCTGTTGGTGGTATTTTCAATGAATGGCTGAAATTTGACCAGTATACGGGAAATTCCTGACTCTTTTCAAGAACTGCCATGAAATCTTTAACATCTACCTAAACAACCACCAGAACAGGTAGACAGGACCTTGGTTTAACATCTCATCTAAAGGCGGTACTTCAGATGTGCAGCATCCCTCCATGTTGCACTACAGTGTCAGTATTGAGATTTAACCAAGTTCCTGGTGTAGGGATAGAACCCACAGCCTTCTAATCTTCCAGCCTCAGGGATTAGTGCAACCTGCTGAGCCACAGTTACATGTCTATTTTCAGTCACAACCCAGGAGAGTACAGTTACAAGCACAGTAGCATAGTGGAGTACAAATACAGTAAAGAAATAATGGCATTAGAAATATTTTAGTTTCACAATACAATATGTAACCAAGGTAGCAAAGAGACAGTATAATGTAACAAATAAACAGCAGGAGTATAAGGAATATCTGTAGTAAGGTGCATCAAGATAATTAAACAAATTTAGCAAACAGTTTTGTAGCACAAATAATGTAAATTGCACATAGGTATGTTATTCTGGGAGGCAAGAAACAAGTACATGAGTCAGAGACTATTAGATAATGGTAGAGCTCCTTTTGAAACAGGCATGGGAGGGTGCCAGAGAGCAGCTGGGAGGAATTCCAGTAATTGGGGCAATGTGGGAAGACCTAAAACCCCATGTCAATAGTACACCTGGTAGCAGTTAGAAGGAACAGGTCACTCGATATGAGTGGCTAAGCCAGGTCAGGGTGTTTCAGCAGAGCAACTAAAGAGGAAGGTATACCAGTCCAAAGAATTTTGTCAGTAAGGGCACCCAGAGCAAGAGAACAACATGTTTTAGGAATAGCCAGTTTAACCAAGAGTATAGCTGGCATGGGGGTGTTTATTCGAGCCAAGTGAAAAGTTTAATATGTTATTGCAAGTATTTATTTATTTATTTTTTATTTATTGAAAATATCAGAATTATAATCCTTTGAGTCGAAGACTCTTTTACAAAGGCTTCATGTCAGACGGTGGTAACATCCCATTTGTGGAGATTTGCTTTGTTGGTTTGGGAGTAGTTGACAGAGCCATATGTAAGGCTGGGAAGAAGAATGTTGTGAGCAATGGCAATTCAGGCAGAGGGTGTGAGAGCATGTTTGGTTCTATAGGCCAGGCCAAGCTGTATATTCACTGATTTAAAGGAATTTGTAATGCACAGTGCAAAATCTACAGAGCACGACAAGGGTCATACCAAGGTACTTGAAGGAGTTAACATTCTTGCATTAATGCAAAGAAGTGCAAAATCATGCACATAGGGCAGAGAAACCCTGAAGCCACTTATAGGATGGGAGGGGAGTTGCTAGCAGTCACAAAGGAAGAAAGAGACTTGGGCATCATCATCACTGATGACCTAAAATCATCCAAGCAGACCTCTAAAGCAGTAGGTAAGGCTAGGGGGTGTTAGGGTGTATTAGTAAGGGTATCACAAGTCATAAGAGGGAGGTAATAATCCCTCTGTACAAGACATTGGTTAGGCCCCATCTGGAGTACTGTGTGCAGTATTGGAGGCCACACCTTCACAAGGACATTAACCAAATTGAGGCAGTCCAGAGAAGGGCAACCAAAATGGTGCAGGGACTGCATCAGAAGACATATGAGGACAGATTAAAGGAGCTCAATATGTATACCCTTGAGCAAAGGAGGAGAGAGGTGATATGATCGAGGCATTCAAACACCTTAAGGGCATAAACAAGGTGAAAGAGTCTAACATGTTTAAATATAAGAAAAATAGCAGGACAAGAGGACACAGCATGAGATTAGAGGAGGCCGATTAAGGGGAATGTGAGGAAATTCTTTTCACAGAAAGGGTGGTAGATGCATGGAATGGCTTACCACAAGAAGTGTAGCTATGAATACAGTGCAGGGCTTCAAACAGGCATGGGATAGGCATAAGGGAGCAATACAAATGACTATGAATAGATGAGGTCACTGACAGAGCAAAAGCCGATGGCACATTTATAAGGTAGAAAAGAAATGGGCAGACTGGATGGGCCTTGCGGTCCTTATCTGTCAACTTCTATGTTTCTTAAGCAGAACACCATCTGTATTGAAGATTGCCAGGCAGCCAGAACTTTTGCATCCTTGGAGCAGAGCCAAACAGCATGGAATGAGATTTATTGGCATTGAGTAGCAGCTTGTTTTGGGAGAACCAGGAGTAGACTTTATAGATATCAAAGTTAAGGTTGGAGTTAATGTTAGCCAGATTTTTTTAACCTGAATAGAGCACCAGGTCATCTACATAAAGTAGAGATGAGCAGGATATGGGAGTTAAGGAGAAGTCATTTACAAAGTTGGTGAAAAGAAGGGACCCAAGACAGATCCTTGAGGAACCCATCATTATTTATAGAAGTGAGGTCAGAAACAGACGTACTGAATCTGACAAACTGTCTTTTGTTCTTGTGGTAGCTATCAAACCAGGAAACCACCTCTGGGGAGATGACCAGAGAGTGCAGTTTGTCTTAAGTACAGTAAATGATGGTTCACTAAATCAAAGGCCTTAGTAATGTCAATAAACACTACCCCTGTAAACATGCCTTTGTCCATGGATATCTTTGTATCATTTGTGAATTGAACAGAGTTGTGGTGGTGCTGTGGCTGTTTCCGAAGTCATGCTGGGCATCAGAGAATAGATGATGTTCATGGAGATGATTGTCTGGAGCACAACAAGTTTCTCTAAGATTTTGTTCAGAACAGACAGGATGGCAATAGAGTGATAATTTGTACATTTGGGGTCAATTTTGGCAACTTTCCAGATCTCTGGTACAATCCCAGAGCCCAAGGAGAGATTGTAGATTCGGGCTGAGTGAGGGAGCCAAGTAGGAGATTCAGGACAGTGAGGGAGCCAAGCTGGAAATTCTGGCCAGTGAGAGAGACAAGTAGGAGGCGACAATCCTGAGTAACCTAAGCTCAAGGCCATCAGAAGCAACACTACTACAGATAGAGATGGAGTCCAGCGGTTGATGCGCCTCCAGGTTTGTGACAGCGTGTAGGTAGAAATGGCAGGTGGTGGGGAAGGGATGAAGGAAAGAAGCATCCATAGGGGTGAGTGAGGTGGGAATAAGGGGTACTTGGGTGGGATAATTGAATTTTAACAAATCTGAGAAATGATAGGTGATGGCATTGGCAATAGTAACAGGGTTATTACAATTAATGCCATTAAGCAAAATATCATTCATGAAATGAATGTGCCCACCCATAAACCCCTAATGTGGTTCCAGAATATTTGAGGGTCCACAGTAGCATCAATCAAACCCTTTCAGTAGGTGCTCTTGGTGAGACATATAGCCTTTTGCAAGTGTTCCTCTTAGTCCTGTAAGCAGTCCAGTCGGATGGGAGACTAGAAGTTAAAACTTGGCCCAGCTCTTGTCCTTATCCCTTAGTAAGGCATTTTGCAGTCACCTGGTGGGTGAGCCTGTGAGCCTGTACCTCACCAAAGGAAAGTGCTGGTATTGCAGGGCACTAATGCAGGAGATGAAATAATTTAGGGCTTCAGTAACAGCACTGGTACAGTGACGTGATGATCAGTCAATGATTGACAGGTCAGTGAAGAAGGCAGTTGAGTCAAGCATGGAGAAATCCCAGATGGAGATTTCTTTAGGAGACAGGAGGGTGCTCAAGCCTTCCAGATGCCAAAACAGGGAGTGGTCACTAACTGCAACTGCAAGGATGCCTGTCCCCTGATCCTATCCTTTCTGCTAGTCAGGATACAGTCAATTAATGTATGAATACCTGTAGCAAGAGATAGCCGATTGGGTCTGAGATAAGTTGGGTCAGGTGGTATGTTTGTATTAGTGACTCAAGAGATTTAGATAATTAGATCACCAGTCCAAGATTGAAATCACCAAGTAAAAATAAAAAATCACCAAGTAAAATAAGCTGCAGTTTAACTAGACAGCGTGCTGCACACTCTAGCAGATTAGATAGACCAAATGGCCTGTATCTGCTGGCAATTTCATATGTTTGCATGTTGGTAACTTCATTATTAGCAACTGAGGAACCAGTTTGTTTAAGGAGTTCAGTTAGGCCAGCTGCCCCACTCTGGGAAGGTCATAGGCACGTACAATATGGAGCTTCTTTGTACCCCAACAGCAGAACAAAGTGCAATGCCTCACATGGAGACAATTCGGGATAGGTACTGCAGAGAGATTCACATGTTCCTTATAAAAGATTACTATACCACCTCTCCTTTCAGGGAGGGACGATCACCCTCAATAGGCTGTAATTTGTCAAGGAGCAAGCAGTCAGCCATAGAAGGCTTGAGACAGTATTCCAAAATACCTAGTATACCATGTTTGCACTGGGACACCCAAGCCTGTAACTCATGACAGTTACCTAGTAGACTTTGGAGATTAAGGTGGGCAAGTTTCAGCCCCTAGATACAGCCCAGTGAGGGTCAGAGTTACTAAGAGGGGCAGAGGGACCAGGGTTTAATTTAACATCACCTGATACATTTAGGGAAATAAAGATATGTGACTGTATGCCACAAATGGCAGTAGTAATGGTGGGGCATTCATACTGGGTATAGAAGTGGTACTAATTGACAAACCTTAGTATGTAGCCATCCCTCCCGAATTGTTTGGGGACCAATGCGATTTTCCAGTGAGGGGCCCGTAGCTGAAGTAAACTCAACCAAAACTCCCAAATCATATACATACTTTTAGCTGGAAAATAGTTTTCTGCATCATCAGTCGTCTTCTTCTCTATGCTCGAGGCATTACAGCAAACACTAAGCATCCTGGGATGGGGCATGGTGAGTGATGACCCAAAATGTCATCAGCATGGCTGTCTGAAACCACCACCACACTGGCAGCTAGAAGGTGCAGGATCTTCTAATGTAAGATGGGCTCCTGTTAACAGAAAACTTGCAGAGATTGCTAATACTAAAACATCATAATTTCAGAACCCTTCTAAATCACCTTTGGAAATAAACCCATGAGAATCAAAATTTTCTCCCAACATTTGAACTTTATTTCTCCAGAGTTCCTAAATGATCAGGAGCTCTGGGACATCATTTCTAAAAGACATTCAACAGCTCCATGGGGCTAACTTTTTACATTCGAATGAAGGAGAATTATCAAAGCGGTGTTCTATGAGGCAGGGCAAGATATCACACAACAAAACTTCACGGCAGAGATTTTCCACCAGGCAAAACCTTTAAATTATGGGAGCGTGAAAACTCCCTTGAACTCTCTGGCACCGGTAAGTACCCAGCTTCACTCCACTACCAGCGAAGGCTACTCTCTTCAACCCAGCTGCAGTGCTCCCTTAACTTTCTTCACAGAGCACTAGCCTAGTGGGAAACAATAAGTTTTCCCCAAGCCACCCGTATCTGACCATTATACAGTAGGTGCTTCCATCCTTGTAGCCCACTGTCTAGCCCGAGGCCTTTACTTCAACCTCCCTGGACCCAGAAGTGCTTCTCCTCCCTCTTACACCATCCACTGTTTACCAGGAGCATGGCTCCAAAATGCTCAGGCAGCTACATACTCTTTTCACCTCCATCCCATTGCCCAATAAGTACATCCAGTCAAGGGAAGACCTCCAGGGCATTCCGTGGCCCACTTGGCAAATCCAGCAGCCGCAAGGCCTGTCCCTCAAACAGGCCTCATAATGGGTAGAGGTTACCCCCGGCCTCATCACCAGCATCCCTGGGCCACCGTGCCACACTGAGCTGCAGCAGTCCTGCCACAACCAACTGCCACCCTGATGACCCAGGAACACAAACTCCACAACAAGGGCATACACTGACCCCAGGGTCCCACTCACCTTCCTCGCTGCTCCTATGCTACCTACCTCCCCAACAGGACCTTCCCAGGGCCTGGACCCACACACACACAACTGCCTAGCTGATGGCCTCCCATGTGGATGCCCAGCCAGGGACCCAGTGCATCACCACTCAGCTGCCGACTGTGCTTGGAGGATCCTCCTTCCTGCTTACTGCCCTAGCAGTACCTGTCTCTACCTCTCCCTCCAAAGAAAGAAGACCCAGAAAACTTCCTGTCCCTCCCTTAAATACCCTCCAAGCTAACCACTCTCTGCTGCCACCAAGTGGCGGCTGACAGAAAGTACTCCCCAGAGCACAGACAAGAAACCTATGCTCCAGGGAAGAGGTAAAGGGTTTTCTAAGGTGAGCATTAGCTCCTCCCAGTGGAGAGGGAGCTTACACTAGTTAGTATACATACCTAGATTTTAGGCATGCTGTCAGGTTAGGATGAGACACCCAAACTACTATGGTGGTGGAGCATGTAAAATCATATAGTTCAGTCGAGGCAGCAATCATGGGCACTTTGGAGGAGAGGGATGCTGTCTGACAAGTAGAGTAGGGATAGCAGAACAGTGCTGCACAGGATACAAACGAAAGGGATGCCATTTGGGAGGCAGAATAAATTAGGTGCTGGGAAGTAACCACTGTCGGGCAACCAAAGTGACCATGCAATAGCAGTGGTTAGAGAGTGCAGTCACAACACTGAGTCAGTGAAAGGTAACCTTGGTGGGACCCAACAAGAGAAGGCAGGAAAAGCTCACCCACGGTATGAATGCAGGTATGTTGCAAACAGTACCCACAGCACTAACTAACTATGGAGGTACAGCTTGGCTATAGATCACTTTTCAGAGTTTGATTTCAGTGTAGGCAATAAAGAAAGAGGCAAACTGGCACTAAAACAACAGTAGCAAACCCATGTGAATAGCTAAAATGGCAGATACAGTTATGCTTAGAATTAGTATACACTTTAAATTAAAGTAGGCAACAGTTTAGCAGATCTAATGGTGGGCCTTTCTCTCAAACAGCATTTTCTTTATAATAGTACAGCAGAAGCAGCAACAGGTGGGGAACGTACGGACTGCTTTATAGGAGCAGGGAGTTTGGGCAGAGTCTCCTGGCATCCTGGCATCTCTGGCGACTCCCTCGAGAACTCCCACTCCTGCTTTGGCACTCACACTTAGACCACTAATGTGGGACCTCTGGGGCTGGGAGATTGATATCCTGCAGGAGTCCCACCCAGAACAAATGCTTTTAGTGCTGATTGGTTGGAGAGGAAGAGCAGCTCCAGCTACTCTCGAGGACAGCAAGCTAGAAAGTGGGAGGGAGCCTTGTTGGTCTGTAGGCACAGTCCCTTCAAAGATGGCAAGCTGGTACACATGGGAGAGTCTGGTCAGGTTGGCGAGGCAGACAAGAGTGCAGCCAGCAGGGGAAAAACAGACTGTTAACTGCTGCAGGAGTCCCACCCCAAACAAGCACTTCTAGCACCGATTGGCTGGATAGATGGAACATTTCCAGCTGCTCTCTGAGGATGGCAAGCTGGTGAGTGGGAGGAGCCTTTGTAGTCATCTTTAAGCTTAGCCCCTTCACAGGATGGCAGGCTGGTCCACATGGGGTGAGGTTCAGTCAAGATGGCGAGGCACATTTGAGTGCAGGCAGCAGGCGAGACATAGTTTGAGTGCTCCAGGAGTTCCACCCAAAACAGTGCTTCTAGTGCTGATTGTGCCACTTTAACCAACTTCCCACACATCTAGTGACTTTTATGATATGCCACCACCATTCCTCTGTCCACCCTCTTTGTCACCCAACCAAAGAGGTCAATCAGGTATGTCTGGCATAACCCTCCCCCATGAACCATTGCTGTCATTTATCCAGCAGCGGACTTGCAGCAGGTCAGCTTACTATTCTTTCGCTTTTTATGGTCTCTAGCATGGTAGCCACAATAGACCTTAAGCTGACTGGTCGCAGTTCCCTGGTTTATCCTTGCTCCAGCTCTTGTGCAGTGGAACAACATTCTCTGTGCACCAGTCTTTGGGTGCTCTCCTCTCTCTAGTGTGCTATTGAATAGTATAGCTAGCAATTTAGCTTGGAGCTGCCCCATCTCCTTGAGCACACAGGGATGTAACCTATCTGGGCCCTTGGTCCTATCCTCTTAGTGGGCATGAATACTTTTGTACCCTTTTACTGGAATGGGATCACACTAACCCCTCCCCTCCATTTTGTTGACATAGGTAGGAATCCTCCCTTTTCCTCCACTGTAAACAATGAGCAGAAATATCTGTTCGAATGTCTGCCTTCCCTTTATCCTCCTCTTCCCACTCCCTTCCCTACTTCATTCTAACTATTCCTTCTCTAGTGTCTCTTCTCCCATATCTAATGAAACAAGCATTTGTCAATGCTGAGCAGTTCGCTTGCAGGTATTTGCAGTGGTATTTGGCACTTGGACATGGCTTAAAAATCAGTGATGAAGAAGTACAAGCATTTGTCAATGCCGAATGTTGCTTGCTTCTATGTGCTGTTAGGTATTTGGAAGTCATTGAGTGCAAATATTGAAAATTTGTGAACTTACTGACGTGCGTAGGAGTGCATAGCATCGCTAAAAAAACAGTCATTTTAGGAATTTTTCACCAAATTTTCAACATAGCCATTTTAAGACCTCTGCTCATGAACAGTGTCACTGTGATTTTTCTTAATGTGTCCCATACATCGAGTTACACACCGACTGCGCCATTGTGCGCTACATGGACGGAAACATGTTTTGGGCAGGATGTGAAAAATGACAGCTGTACTGCTCATGAGGAGGTGTGGTAAAATGGCAATGTTGAAAATCTGGAGTGAAAATATTGAAAGTCGTTGAACTTACGAGCCTGCGTAGGAACTGCGTAATGCATGCTCGTAAAAGCGGTCATTTAGAGAATTTTTCCACTAAATTTTCAAAATAGGCTTTTGAGAGCCCACCTTATGAACACTGGCACTGTCATTTCATTAATCAGGTCTGAAAGGTGATTTCGGCGCAGTGACTGCGAAATCACCCTTTGAACCCGAATAATGCTATGACAGTGACAGAATTCATGAAGGGGTCCCAAAACCCCATGTTGAAAACTGGTGCAAAAATTCCAAAATGCCTAAGATATGCAACAAAGTTAGAAAAACCATCTAGCCCATTATACAGCTTACGGCATTTCCTCAGTTCGCGGTGGCTTTGAAGGTGCAGGCGTGTTCCGGTCCACACGCAGATCGTGGCCAAGCTCGGAGGTAAGTATGGGGTGAGGGAGTGTGGGGAGGCAGGGTGCGAGTGGGTGGGTGCGGGAGTTGTGGAGGGGCGGGAGACTGCGTGGGACCGCTTTTAATTTACAGGTTTTTTTTCTAAATTGATGGCGCGGGATGTTTGCCATGCTGGGGTGGGCTCCCAGCATGGCAGAAGGATGGCTGGGGGAGGCCGTGGAGCCGACAGAGGATTGGGCACCCGTCCGGCAGACGACGTGGATGTTTGCAACACGCTGGGGTGGGCTCTCAGCGTGGCAGCAGGAAAGCTGTTTGGGGGAGGTGGAGCCAACGGTTGGGCACCCCATCGGCAGATGGCGCGGGGCGTTACCCCAGCGTGGCACCAAAGATTTGGGGGCATGGCGCTGCCAGCACACAGCGGTGGTTTTCTTTGAGAAGAACCACGGCTGTCATACCACAGACCGCATCGATTGGTGCAGGACCACCACGCCTGCTCAACGGAGCAGGGGATTACAGGACAGGCACACCTCCAAAGTGTCCCATTTCTCCCAAGACGCCTTGCGCATGCGCTAAGAACGAAAAAGGTATTGTCTCTCTTTATAACTTCCATTATTTTCAACTCCATGTCAGCCTGACCTTTCTCACAATCCTGTTGGCCTCTTTATCCTGATATGAAACTCCACCCAGCTCTCCCCCAACATGGCTGGTTCTGCATTTTAAGTCCTTTTTTTCTTCACAGCACCCCTACTTAAACCACAATGGTTTTACCCTTATTTTCTTCCCTATATCCCTTACACAGACATTTGTGACCTCTATTATCCCATTTGTATCACTTCCCACTTCAATTCCACCTCCTGTCATTCTTACGTCCTCCAGTTTCCCTGCAACAGCTCCTTCCAAAATTAGCCTTCCTAAAATTCAGTAATTTAATCTTGGACTGATTTATCTCTGCTTCAAGTCTGATTTCAAACAAAACTGTCTGATGGTCACTAGCTCCCAGTGCGTCCAGCACCATGACCTTCCAACACTGTCCCTATTGGTAAACTAAGTCTATGATGGCTGCCTCCCTAGTTGGCTCATCTACTCTCTGTACTAAGACTGCATCCTAAAGACTTCTAACAGCTACTGGCTTTGCCCTTGCTGCTACTGGGATCTTCCAGTCCACATCTGGCAAGTTGAAGGTCCCACAGTAGCAGCACCTCCTCTAGCCTTGTCACCCCTTTTAATCTCCTCCCTAATTCCCCATCTGCTTCATCCTTTTGAGATGGTGGCCTTTATAAAATACCACCCCTATTCTGATATTTCTTCACCCTTCTATTACTACCCACATCCACATTGTGTCTGTGAGCTCACTTTTCCCCTTATCCTCAGTCCCGGAAACCTTTATACTCTCTCATACATATAATGCCACTCCCTTCCTTTCTACCCCTCCTGAACACAGTATACCCTTAGCATTTATGGCCCATTCATGGTATTGGGTTGTTCATGTTTCTGTGATCACCCTCAGGTTCAGGTATGCCTTAGTAACCGCTGCCTCCAGATCACTGATCTTGTTTCTCAGGCTCCTGGCATTCATGCACAAAGCCCTCCAGTTCACCTACTTCTCACCTTTCTGACCTCGACTCCTTTCCCTTCCTTCCCTCCTAACCTCCTATCCAGCATTTCTCCTGTCCCTTCTCCCACCAGGACTATTTCAAAACAAACACACTAACAATACAGTTGATGTATTAAACAGAATTTACACATGCCCATATGTCTCATTATCTTACAAAATATATAAAAAAAACCTAAAAACAATGCTTACATTCCTTTAAAGTTCTGAGGGAACAAAATAGGATGTTATGAAGCTTCTCTAATTTTTTTAAGGTTGCAAGAAATGCTGGAAATGTTTAGAATTACAGTATATTCAATCATGCCAGTATCAGATCTTAAAGCTATTCTTGGAATGCTTGCATAACAAAAGCTGTATGAGAAAAGTGCAGTGTCTGACAGGTATTAATGGCACCTTTATGAAACACTATATAATTGCACATATAAAGTATACACATACCTCTGGCAGCCAGCCAAGGGCACCCGAGTCTTTAGGGCTCTGTTGCGCTTGAACGTTTCTACGTGGAGTATTTGCAATGCAAGTAAGTAACTGATACGTTAAACTGGAATGTAAAATGCATACAGCAATTAAAACAGTTGTTTGAGCCAGAGGCAGATTAATAGCCTGAGGTTAAAGATAACTATAGTCATATTAGTTGCAAACAGTCGCAAGCCAAGTTATTTACAAAGGCCCTAATTACATTTGCTTTAATATAGGATGTGCAAGAACAGTACAGGATACTTTAAAAATACATTTACAGTTGCTTAATCTTCTGAGTGCAATTTCCTTTCAGCAGAAGGAACATGCAAGGGCAGAATAATTGGAAACTTCCTCTCAGTGTCTCGATTTGCTAGCTTTCAAAAATATACTGTACATGCAATCTCAAATTATATGTTTTATGAAACATACCACCCAGAAAATTGTGTGCACTGTACGGTATATGTGACTACTGGTAGTAAAAATTCATATGACCATAATTATTCTAAAACTGTTATTATGGGATCAGCACTGTACACAAATCTACTACTTATACGCTTTTTCCATTCTTAAACCAATAATGTCAGCTTAATATATTTCTTCTCTGTGATTCCAAATGAGTGATTTCCTGTAACGCAACAGTAGCTAGACAGACCATTAGGAACAAAAAGTGGAACGCATGCTAACTGCTGTTTAATTATAAACCTGGTTCAGTATTAGTTCCCTCAGTTGTGGCAGTGTAGCCGCACTGCTGTACTCTTTATTGCAGGACGTTTTCATGACGTGTGTTTTACAAAGCTGCTTACCCAAGGGCTAAGACATAGAGCCAGTCATGAGATGGGCATATTAGTCATTTAATGAACTTGTGAAATGTCACTGGAGAGCACTTAGTCAAGGCTTAAAGTAGGACGGGTGACATGGCCTCAGATCCAGCAAACAAACAAAAAAAACAAACAATTTGAGTAATTTAAGAGGGGTCTCATAGGGTCCAAAGGAGGGCCCATACTCCATGTTTGTTTCCCTTATCATGACTTCAAGAGGGCAGTATGATCCTTAATTCCTTTGTACCTTAATTTCTTACAATATCTTCATGTTTTGTGTCTGTGTTGGGGCTTATTATTGAAAAATTGGATAATAATGAAAAGGTAAATTCCACACCATGAAGGAAAAAAAGGACTTCCACAGGAGCAGTCCACACATCCTTCTTGCTAGGCCCTGTTAATTAGTCCCCACCTGGGAACTTCCTTAGCTCTTTCACTCCCCTTATGCTTTATCTTTCCCATCATGCCTTTTTGTTTCACAGATTCTCTCTTAATCTTATCATTTATCACTTCTTCTCCCTAAGCCTCCCTTTCTTCTTTCCCCACATATATATCTCTCTCATTTTACCTCCCTCTACATTAACTTTGTTTTTCTTTTTAGATACAGTATTTCCTGAAGAAGACCTAAGTGAAACGTAGATTTTATCTCTATTTTCTATTTTCAGCATGCATTTAATATAACCGCTTTTGTTTTGTTTTAATAATTATAACCCTTAGAGACACCATAGTTATTTTCTGCACACTTTAAGTACTGAGCTTAGTAAGTTACTACGCATGCAGCTGTGAGCAAGCAAGCATTTTAAGTAAAACCAGTCAACGAAACTTGTCATTCTGCAACTGAAATCAGTACTTCAGTGGCATGTTAAAGATTATTTTATGGCCTCTAAAGGGCTTCCATTGATCTCAGGAATCCATAGACATACTTCTTCCAGGTCAACTGCTAATCCTTTCCCAGGCTGCTAAGAAAGCAGCACAGTACAGGCCACTTGTAACGTCCATGCTTAATGTGGGCAGCTGTTTATAGCGGATGCTTTATTGTTGTCAAAAGTCATTCTATATTACAGCCAATGTTAAATTGAGTGTTATAGCATACCTCCCTTGCTGTCTATACTGTCTGCTGGCAACCACTCTCTGCTGCTCAGCTAGGTGTTAAGTAGTCACAAATGACTACTAATTGCTGTTTGTTGCCAGCATTTGGAACCTACACACCGTACTCATCTCTAAAACCCTGCCTGATCATCACCTGAGCAGCACAATGGCCAAATGTAACAGGATTAACAAAGGCACACAGAGTTGAAATTCTGGCTGAAATTGAAAACCTAAGTTAATCCTCCATAATTTATTTATTTTCTTCTCTATCCTGAAGTCTACCCTGAATGACCTTCTTAAGTCAAAAGAATTCCTTCTTGGTAAGGGGCATTCAAATCACACAACCAGATAGGAAGAGAAAAAGGCAAGGACAGATAACGAGATTGAGGATGCATTGCTTAAATGTTTTACAAATGCCAGGGGCCATTAGGCATTGATTAGTGGCCCTTTGTTTTACAAAGATACTGCAACTGACAACTGGTTTAGGCAAACCTGATTTTAAACCATCAGATGGCTGGCTCATTCAACGGAACACAGGTCAAAACTGGTTTTAAAAAAGTACATGGGGCGAAACTTACTGCTGGCACAGAGGGCACAGATACTTGGCTACGTGATGTTTTGCCTGGGATTCTTGATTGCTATGTCCTACAAGATGCCTTCAATTCAGATGACACAGGTCTGTTTTACCACTGTTTTGGATATGGCATTCTGAGTTTCATAGCAGAGGCGCCAGTGGATTAACAAAAGCAAAGGAGAGGATCTCCATTTATGCATATGTAACATGTCTGGCAGAGAGAGAAGAAAGAGCTGCTGGTCACATTAAAGTTTGTGCAGCCATGCTGTTTTATGGGTATCTGAATCTACTGGTTACATACCGCAGCAATAGGACGGGATGGATTACTGCAGACAGTTTTGCCAAGTGGCTCATAGACTGGGATTGTGAATTTTGATCCATATAATAGCACTCATCCAAAATAATTTTAGTGGTCACCGCCAGATTAGCTGTCTGAGGAACATTAGATTCATTTTCTACCCCTAAACACTACCTGTACTATGCAGCCTCTGGATCAGGCGATCATCTATAGGTTTTAAAGGCACTATGTCAAACTCATGAGAGAAAAACTACTGGAGGTTTTAGATTCATAGCACTATCCAACTGCAGCAACCTGTGTTAAAAAATAGGCCTGCTGGACCTGGTATACCTAAAGCACTGTGCATAGTAGTGTGTCTTGCAGGAAATAGTACCCTGGTGCTTCACAAATGAGGATTCTGCACAACACAAATGCCTGAGATTTCTGACCATCAAGATCTCCCTGAAGAGTCATTTGATTCTCCCCTTTGGTCAGGCAGCCATGGAGTTTGATACACCACATTGCCTGTACAGTAAAAGTGCCACACGTGAAGCTTCTGACAACATACCATACAAAACTTCATATCCTGCTATGCACAAGACAAACCAGATGAACCAGAGGAAAAGGAAATTGCAGACAAAGAGGAAGAGACAGTGCATTGTGGACATCAATCGTGGCACCACTATTAACCCTAGAGAGAGATATGATGCAATGGGAGGATGTTGCCCTTGACTTGAATCTGCTGTAACTTACTGAAGCCACATGGGGTCATTATATGGCAAGAACATCAAGGCAAATGCACGTCATGGTGTTCCTGGGACGAAGTGAAATGTGTGCTGGCAACACAATAAGGTAGCTTTAAAATTATTTAACGGTTCTCAACGTTAATTAAAATAAAGAAAACAAAAACGAAACATCGCCAAAAATCAGCAACAACAAAAAATCACAAAGAGCTTTTGTCATTATACAGTACTGTTCAGTACTGTAATCATTCTTTTGTGTGAGTGCTTGGTTGTGTGTCAGTTTTAACGGATACCCTTATATCAGACAAACACTGTTTTGTCAAATGTGCCTTGTGTAAGTGGCATGCACTATATAAAAGCCTTTGAATTCTTTAGGTCTCTTTATCATGATCTTTAACTGTTTCACATGGAACACCAAGGCTTGCTGCAGGCGAGGTGACTATAAAGTGAACTTGTGGGATCAGCATTTCAGCAGTAAGGTGACAAGCCGGGGGGGTAGCACTTCAGTAATTTTAGAGGCTTGTTTAAATCGAACCTTGTCTTTGAAAAATGTCATAAAAACAAGTCTGCCCTGCAAAACTACTCTGAACACTCATTATATGAATGAGACCTTGGAGTGTTTTGCATGTTTCTTTCCTGAGCCTGCTTCAAAGGCTAAGAGTTTAGCAAACCCTGGTAATTTATAGGAAGCCTGTGAGTGTTGTATTTCATTCTCCTCCAGACCAGGTGACTGGACATCAGAGGTACTTCAGCTCCTCCATGTGCTGCTCTTGTGCTATAAAACCGCTTTGTTCTTAGCATTGTGTTTTATACATGGTTTCATCAGTTTTCTTCACTGGTGTCTCTAAATTGGAGCAAATAAAGTGTTATGGATGTATTTCTCTCCTACCTCAGTCTGTAGTCTGATTACCCCATTACACCATGTCTTAGCTAGAATGACATACCTCAGATACTAGGTGCTAAGGGTAGATTCTGTAGGAACCTTCCTGTATTGCTTTAGCACAAACCTTTACTGCCCTGTCATTTGATTTTGGTCCAATTCAAATTTTGTCAGCACCTTTGTTGAGCAGGCTGTAGATTTTTTGCCATGCCATACTGGATGTTGATTCTCTAACTGCCTGGAATATGTAACATTCTCTGTTAAAAATAGTGTGAAAATCATGGCACATCTTAACTCTGTAGAAGGTAAAAGGCAGCACAGCAGGTACTGTTAATATTTGGAACTTTTTGTATGAGGACTGTATGAATACAGAATCAGCCAGACTGTATACTATTTGCAGATATTACCAGAATATATCTATCTGTCTGGGTGAATATTCTCGGTTAATGGATGATTTGACTAGATTTTTGTCGTCTTCTTCAAAATGCCTCAAATTATCCATCTAATACAAACATATGCAAAATGGCAGCAGAAAAAGGCTGAAAGGCCTGTCTTGTCTGCTCATAATGCATCCTTCATTGGTTACTGAGGAGTCCACCGCTCATGTTTATGTTTTTAATTGCAACCCTCCCTTTACTTTGTACCAGCCCCTCTTAAAGCTGTCCACTGTCTTTTGGGATACCACCTCATCTGGCAACTCATTCCACTTATCCACCACCCTCTAGGTGAAAAAGTGCCTCCTCATTTCCCTCTTGAATCATCCTCCCACCAGCTCAAGGCAATGTTCTGTTGTGGTTTTGTTACTGCTAAAGCTGAAGAGACCCTCAGAGTTCACCTCGTTTATACCACTGAGGTCTTTACATGTTTCAGTCATGTCTCTCCTCTCCCTCCTGTCCTCTGGGAGTACATTTTGAGTTTTCTGTGTCTCTCTTCGTACATCCTACCCTGCTGAGCTTGGATCATTTTAGTTGCCCTCTTCTGGAACATTTCCAGAAGACTGATGTTTTCCTTTCATACAGGCACCAGTAATATCCTTTTATTTTATATTTCTGCGACAGAGTATTATTGTTATTGTTTTGCTTGACTAAGCCTATCGTCTCTATGATAGCTTCATTTTGCATTGCCTTGTATTTTAAACATAAACTTCCCCTTAGGCATCTATAATTCATAGAGTACAGTTTTAGTTTTTGTAATCTATCTGCGTAGTTCAGTTTTGACATATTTGTAACTTTCACCATCACCTTTCTCTGCACTCCTCAATCAGTTTTGGCTACCGTACAGAGTTTGAGTTAAACGTCAGACACAGGAACAGATGGAACAAATGATTATACCACAACAGTATAGAACTGAGTTGTTACAGATAGCACACTATAGTCCTATGACTGGTCACCTGGGGAGGGATCGCACACTTGCCAGACTGTTGTACAGATTTTACTGGCCTGCAATTCATGAATATGTTGCTACCTATTGCAGTTCTTATGCTGAATGCCAGAAAGTAGCCACAGTGACTAAAAAGACAAGCTGTCCCTGGTGCCCCTACCCTTGATACATGTACCTTTTGAGAAAATTGCTATGGCTGTGGTTGGCCCCATAGACAAAGTAAAAGGATAATTGATTCATTTTGGTAGCAGGCAACAATGCTACTCAATAGCCAGAGGCAGTTCAATGCATACTGTCACAGCCCCAAAAGTGGCAGCAGAACTTACCAAAATGTTCAGCAGGGTGGGCATACCTAAAGAGGTTATTACTGATCAGATTTTGGTGCTTGATCACTGAAGGAGCTGTACTGACTATTAGGTATCACTGCCATAAGAACCTCCCTTATCACCCTCAGATAGATGGTCGTCTAAGCATTTTAATCAAACCCTAAAACACATGTTAAAAAGGTTTGTAAACAGGAAGGGAAAATTGGGACCAATAACTACTGTACATGCTTTTGCTTAGACAGAAATGCCACAAGTCTCAACAAGTTTTCACCATTTCAAATGCTAAATTGTAGACAACCTAGAGGGCCACTAGATGTAATAAAAAACATGGGAAGATAACCCGCTCAAAAATATCTCTTATATCTTATATGTGTGCCCTGAGAAAGTAACTGTCAAAATATGTTGAAATTGCCCATAGTAATCAGGAAGAGGCCCAAAACCAGCAGAAGGAGGAATATGACCATGGGGTAAGAGAAACAGTTTTGTGCCAGGTGAAAAGGTTTTGCTATTGTTAAACACTACAGACAAGAAGCTAAGGGTCTTACAAGGTGCTTAGATGTACTGGCACAGTTAACTATGAGACTGAGACACCTGATAGGGAAAATCCTACCAAGATATATCATGCTGACCTTCTAAAGAAATGGGTTGAAAAACAACAAAGGCTGCTTTGTTAGTTTTGTTAGTTTGTTAGTTTTACCAGAAACTTCTACAAATAATATTGATATAGCTTGTGACAGACTGGAACAAACTAACTGCTGGTGCTGTAAAGGTGAATGTTTCCTTAACCTCCAAACAATCTGCAGAAATTTGTGACTTTATAAAAGCATTTAACAATACTTTTACCATAGTGCCAGGCCAAGCAAAAGGATCGAGCACATAATAGTGACAAGGAATGCTCACTCTATTAGACAAAAGACAAACAGATTACCAGAGTGGTTGAGAGCAGATGTGGTTAAGGAAATACAAAATGAAACAGTTGGGTATCATTGAAGAGTTAAAAGTGCTTGGTCATCACCATTGGTGTTTGTAAATAAAAGAAGAGGGTGTAAGAATCTGCCTTGATTTTGGGAAACTTAATCAAGTGTCTGAATTTGGCAGTTATCCTATGTCCAGGATAGATGATTTGGTGTACAGATTGGGAAGTGCTAAGTACATAACTACCCTCAACCTCACCAAGGGTTACTGGAGATTCTCACCATGCCATTTAGTTTACATGGCGTGCCGCTACATTCCAGCAGTACATGGATGTAATTTTAGCTAGTCACACTGGTCATTGTGCTGCTTACCTGGATAATGTCGTGGTGTACAATTCAGACTGGAAAAGCCACCCAGAACACCTAACAGCAGTTATCCAATCTATGAAGAAGGCAAGTCTGGCAATTAATCCTACCAAATGTGCATTGGGCATGCAAGAAACCAGACACTTGGGCTATTTTTGGGAAATGAAGAAGTAAAGCCAGAGAGTTCTAAGACAGAAGCTGTAGATAACAGTCCTGTCCCTAAAACAAAAGAAACATATCAGGTCATTTTAGGGCTGGTTGGTTACTATCAGAGATTCATTCGCATCTTTGCCCAGTTCTCCTCTTACTGAACTCACAAAGAAACAGTGCATGAATAATGTGAAATTGACTCCAGAGTGTGATGAGACTTTTAGGCCATCAAGGCTGCATAATGCTCAGCCCCTGTTTTAAGAAGTCCAGACTTTGACAAACAATGTTTGTTACAAACAGATGCATCAGAGGTAGGCCTAGGTGCAGATTTGAGTAAGAATATAGGTGGAAAGGAACATCCCATTCTATATATCAGGAAATTGTGCAACAGAGAGAAGGGTTCACCACCATTGAAAAGGAATGCCTTGCAGCAAAGTGGGCCTTAGAGTCCCTTAAGTTTTATTTGCTAAGAACTGACTTTGTACTTATAACAGATCACAATCCTCTCTGTTGACTTAACCCAATGAAGGATAACAATTCCAGAATCACAAGGCAGTACCTGGCACTACAGCCATTTAAATTCAAAGTGATGCACAAATCTGGAAAATAGAACGTCAATGCTGATTTTCTGTCAACATATGGATCAGGAATGAATTGAGAATTCTAATGGAAAAGGGATACTGCATATGTGCAGAACCTTAAAGGTTATAAGGTAATGTTAGAAGAGAACCAAATGAAAATTTTAGAAACCTGTTTTTTTTTTTTTTTTTTATAAACAGATTCCTTTTAGAGAGTGGGGTATGTGACAGGGTTGAATAAGACCCTGTCCCTTATGCAGAAAGAGTTAAAAGCAAGAATCTGTTCTGTCCTCTCCTTATGTTAAAAGCAAGGCTCTATTCTGTCCTCTCCTTATCTATCACTTGTCTGTCTGATCGCACAGTCAAATTTTACAAACCATAAATCAGGCACTCACCACCTGTAGAAACAGGCACCACATGGCATCAGTACTTCTCTTTGTTGTGTTTTATAAAAAAATGACAATCAGTTCAGTAATAAGACATGAAAAGCAAACAACCGTACTAGGCCCACCTGACACATTTCAGACCACAGGGTCTTTTATCAAAAGGACCTTTGGTCTGAAACATGTCAGGTGGGCACTAGTATGGGATTACTTTTATGTCTTATTACTGAACTGGTTGTCGCTTAATTAAAGACAATGGAGTGAAGTACTGATGCCTATGGTGTCCATTTCTACTGGTGGTAAGTGTCTGATTTATGGTTTGTGCTTGTTGAAGTTTTTTTTTTGCACCCATCCCTGTGTGCACTTTTTGCTGGTTTTTCTCAATTAGATTTTCTTGTGTGGCCTAGGAACTGATCATTCTGATGGCCTCGCAATTTCTCCCTGTCCCACTATCTCCCTGTCTTCACCTGCTCTTTCTTCCTGTTTCTAGCTTTTCTTCCCTTTGCTTATCTGAGGTTATAAAAATAAATGTCACTCTTTGTATGAAACTGTTTGTGTGAAACTAGGATCCATTGGTGTGAAAATGTATATAGTTATATTGTTGAAATGATTGCAGAAAGTTATTTGGAACTTAGGGGGTTAACCTTGAGATGCAGTTTGACCTCCACAAACTCTGCAGAGCTGTCAACAGGAGATTAGTTCTGGGACACAATGTTCTATTTTGTTGCACCTGCAAGGAAAGAAACTGACAAAGTTCTGATACATTTTGTGAGAAATGAGAGGTATCTTAATGAGCTCAAGATGCAGAAATGAATTGCAGGCAAAGACTTCTTATGAAAAAGACAGCTATCTTTTGTTGGAGAGAAGAGAGAGAGAGGGAGAGAGGGAGAGAGGAGAGAGAGAGAGAGAGAGAGAGAGAGAGAGAGAGAGAGAGATATTTTAGTTGAAAAGAAACCCTCAGATGAAGAACTTTTTTTCTTTGTGTACTGTCTTTGTAAATAGCTGTCCTGAACAATTTTTTTTTATTGTTACTGAAACTAATAAAATGCTGCTCACGAATTTTATAACTGTTACTGGTTTTCCTATGCTTCCTGACCTTTGCCTTGATGACATCATGGAAGTCAGAATTCCATTATTTTTCCCATTTTTATGAAAACTCCATGATTTGGGGCATTTTCCAGGACAACCCCATGATTTTTGGCATTTTCCATGACAACCTCATGATTGTTAACATTTCCATGAAAACAACACACCCATATGTTTGTCCATCATCACTGCAATGGACTTGGTCCCCAGTTTGTCCCAATGTAGGATTCTGGGGTTTATGTATGCACCATGGTCTCTGAGATGGCAGCACAATGTGTTGCTTCCTGCTACTGAGCAAGCCTTAAAATGAAATTGGAAAACATTTAAATCTTTGCTAATATGCTTGTGCAAAGAATATCTTAAAATAAAGTTAATTTAGTTAACCTTCAATGGATCCCTGATTTTAAGTATGATTTCCATGACTTTTAACATTTTGACCATGACAATACTATGATTTTCTCTAAAGTTTTCCATGACAAAAGCCCTAGTAATCTCTGATCAAAAATTTTGATTAGCTTCCCATAGTTTGACAAGCATTTTCTCAAAATGGTTATTTTTCACTGTAAGATATAGTCCAGAAGACTAAAATTAAAGGAAAATTACCAGGTGCAGAAAAAACTACTGCAGTTTTGTCCTCTTTACCGCAGTTGTGAAGAAAAAGTGCAGAATTGCAGAACACTTTATTGTAATGCGGTAGAAATGCCATTTGTTGCTAAACAAGCCTGCATTTAATTAGCAAACAGTGCCTTTTGCAATGTTATCCTGCTTATTTTGTGCCTTGGTTAGGGGCTACAATCCCATGATAGTGTCGTTTCAGCAAGTTCCATCTAATATCTTGATCCTCTCTTCCTTGGCCACTGTCATTGTTTGTCTTGTTCACTGCTAATGTATAGCAAAACCACATAGATGCATCTGTTTTGACCATGTATTTTTAATACCACAATACATACATAGGTGCATTTATGCTTCAAAACTGTTTTATTTCTCAAGGTTTGTGATCTGTGTCTCTGCATTTTCGTACTGAAATAATACGCTGACCAGTGCAAAATGTACTTTTTCAAAATGGTTCCTCTGCACAGAGGAATGAATTAGGGCAATCCAAGGCTTGTCCTGGCTCAGGCCACTGGAGGAAACCCTGTGTATTTACACTAGCACATAAAAATAAGGAATCTTATATTGATTTGCTGCCAGGGCAGTTTCGTCTGCAGTAGCAGTGCAAAACAGATTGGGTCCTAAACCTCCCAGAATGGTTCAAAAATTGTAATTGTACCTATAGCTTAACTGTGTTACAAGCAATATCCCCAAAACTGCACGAGTACAGCACTGGTACACTACAGCAGGAAGGGCCTTATGCTTTATAGAGCCCTCCAACAAGATTTGTCATCAAGGGCTTCCTTTTCACTCTGCCTGCATGTAATTGGTGGGGCTGCTGCTTGGTAAATAACAGCTTGACATTGGATGGCAAATTGGAAGTCTGCTCAGACCAATGATGTTCCTTATGTGCTGCTCTTTCCAGACACACAGTGAAATATACAAGGAGAAAATTAGACTGCATAATGTGATGATGTCTAGTAGTTGTGGCTATCCCTGCCTCCCATGCAGTGGCAGTTAGAATTTCTGATACCTAAACCACATACACTACAAAGAAGAAAAAGACAGAAAAAACTATGGTGGAAAAAAAATAATGTATTTTAGAAAATGAAAGGGCAGTACAACCCCAGAACATGCAGTTGAATGTACTTTGCACAGTAGCCACATGCCCAGACTTTGACATGTTTCTGGGTTTATAACCCTATAGTTTATTTATAATGTGTTTATAGACAAATACAGTGACAGATAGATTTAATAGATTTATTTGTCATTTGTGACCAGGAAAGGCACACTGAGCTGCGCTATCCTGTTTCCAGGTACATTCTGCGAGTGCGCTACCTGGACATAATAACTGGAAGCATTTTCTCCCTGAGGAAACCCAGTTATAATTTGCTATTATAACCAGCTGGTTATAATGGAGAACACATGCCAGGTTTCTTCATTCAGTGTATGTCCACACTGTCTCCCTTGCACGCACATTATGTTTCAGCCTGAACATGCCATTGAACTAGTGCTACCAGAACCACTGGCCATACTGCTCTTTATAATTCGCAGATGATACTAAGCTCTGTTGGAGGGTGGACACAGAGGAGGAGACAGGAGGATCTGGCTAAGCTAGAGAATGGTCTGGCATCTGGCAGTTGGGATTCAGTGCTAAAGTGCAAGATCATGCACCTGGGAGATAGGAACCCGGGTCAAATACTGGCTGGGGCATACAGGTGTCCAGCTCGGAAGAGGAAAAGGATCTGGGGTGATAGTCAGGAAGACATGAAACACTGCTCAGTGCTGTGAAGTGGCAGCCAAAGCAAATAAAATGCTGGGATGCATTGCCAGAAGAATCACCTCAGGTGAAAGGAAGGGAGGAAGTAATTCTACCATTATCTGGTCACTGGTGACACCACACACACCTGGAGTACTGTGTAAAGTTCTGGCACCTTTATTTGAAGAAGGATATCAGATTACGGAGGGTGTTTGGCAGAGGGTGACCGAGATGATCCAAGGCATGGAGAACAAGCCATATGAAGAGAGTTACTGGAGCTCAATATGTATTTCTTTCAGGACAGAAGGAAAGGGGGATATGATAGAAACCTTCAGCTACCTAAAGGGTATAAACAAGGCTGGAATGGACGGCATCTTCAATTTAAATAGGGAGGGGACCACAAGAGGCATAGCCTGAAACTAGTGGGGAGGGGTAGATTTAAAAGGAAATGAGGAGGAACTTTTCTCAGAAAGTGTAGTGTCAGGGTTGAATGAACTGCGGAGGAAGTGGTATCAGCAAAACAGTGGGAAGTTGCAAAGGGGTGTGGGACAGGGTAGAAAAAGAATTACAACTAGAGGGGAGGATAACTCCTGGGGGAAGGGGGCCAGCTACAATAAATTAGACTGAGCTGCACACTCGAACAGCCTTGATAGACCAATATGACTTGTTTCTGCTGGCAACTTCATATGTTTGTAATTGCTATATAAACAAAACATGGGAAAGGTGTGTAAAACTGGAATTTCACACCACCCTTAGCATGGGGTGCTTTTATAAACCCCTCAAGCTTCTGAGTTTTATGTAGCATCCCACACCTCAGGTGTGTGTAAAACTCTCATTATACACCTCCCCATGTATTGTTCTATATTTAGTGATTGAGGAATGTTGGTCTGACACTGGCAAAGATCTCCTACTCTTACAGTAATGGCTATGGGATCTTTAACTTCACCTGGATGGCCAACAGAGTTGGAAAAGAACTTCCACTAATATCTCATCCAAAGGACTGCACCTCAGCAGTATAGAATCCCCTGGTGCTGCACAACAGTGTCTGTATTGGGCATTAGCCCAAGTTCCAGGTGTGGGATTAGAACCCATAACCTTCCAATCTTCTGGTCCCAGAGGTGAGTGTGCAAGCTACTGGCACTGCTGCAGGGTTTAACTGGGCAGGATCCCTGAGGAACTCACTTCCACCACCTCTTAAAAAATTGTGTGACAGTTCCACCACCTCTGTCATCTTTCTCCATTGACCATTGGAGAGTTCCACCACATAGAAATGACAGTTCTACCACCTAGAAATCTAAATATGAGAGTTTCCCCACCTAAACATTTTCAATTTAACCACTGCACTAGATAGATAGATCGATAGACAGACAAGCAGGCAAGCAGACTGAGTGACAGAGACAGGCCTCTTTACCAATTAGAGCTGACTGAAAACTTGTTAGCACAGCAACTTTTTCCCAGCGTTCTCAGACTGCATAATGGCTAATAATTTTACACTACAGTTAATCATTTCTGATTAGATAATTGAATGGCTAATCCAAGTGAAAGACTTGAGTGGTTTCTGCAAAATATAAATACTTCTACCCCACATATGAGCACATTCCTTCTGAGGAAACTCATCTACATCAGATGTGCGACAATTCTTCCAAAGAGTGTGTGCCAAATGTAACAGTTGCATGCCAGGGTACTTGTAAAGGTCTGTATACCATGGGTTTTCCAAGGCAGACTGAGGGTCCTGTATCTGTCATCTGCTGTTAAGTTGATGCTTCAGTCAAGTCACCATTGGCACTCTTTTTTTCCTTGAAAGCAGTGTGGAAATGTACTGACCAAATGGTGGGTCACGTGCCTTGCATAATTTACTGCCCTTTACTATAGTTTGATGTCTGCTTAAGAAATAGGAGTTAAGAAGAAAACACTGAAGAGAAAGGGTCTTAGTGTAGGGCATAGCAGCATGCAGTGCTAAGCACTGAACTAGCAAAGAGTTATTGCTCTTGCTGGTGTTTGGCCTGGCTGTTTGTCAGAACTATTAACCTCTAAATAACACAGCCTTGAAGAGAATGAATTTTTAGAAAGCTCCTCATTAATGTAATTTATTAAAGGAAACATATAAACCCTGGAGCATGTGGCTCCCATCTTTCCTAGGCTGCTGCCAGTTAAATAGTACAGAATGTTGGGACTGGTTCAGATCCCTGACATTAAGTCATGGTTCTAGTGGCTATCCAAGCCTCCCCAGAAAAATCCAAAACAGGAGACCAGTGATTGCTTTCTAGTATTGTACTGGGGTCATTGGGGCATCAAGCAGCCAGTGTGGCCTGTTCCCAAGCCAGAGAGAGGGGTGGAGTTAGAATCTGTAACCCAAGAAAGAAAATAATCAGTTGCTCTGTCTAATCGTTTTTTTAATTCTTTGGTAACCTGGTAAGGCTCTAGGCACAAGTGCCTATTTTGATGGACAACTCAAGAGCACTGGGAGGTTAAATGATTTGCTAAGAGTCACACAGTATGCTAGTGGGAATCAAACCCTGGACTGCTGGATGTACTGAGCTTGGTCACAGCTCATTACTCTACTCTCTGTGCCACACTGCTAGCTTGTAATCTGATGAGTTTTTATCATTGTGGTAGGGTCACTGGTAAAAGTGCAGATTGCAATCAGTGCTTGTATCTCTTCAGGAAAAAAGCTCACTACCACAACCCACACAACTACTGTGTTTCATATTGAAACAAAGTCCTCCTCCATAGGTGGTCTGGTTGCGATAGTCATTTATTTATTTATTTGAAGCTTGGATCATTCAGATAGCAGGATGGCCCCATGGAGTGCAGTATCTCATTTTCATGGGGATCCTTGGTACAGATAGGGTAAATTGCAGCATGTATTTTAAGTAATCTACATTAGGTGAAGTTTCTGTGGCTTTTGCAATATCCTCATTTTTTTGTGTCACCTGTGATTCTTGACAGTTTCATAACCCACAAATACCCCACTGCCTGCAGGATGTACTTACTGCTTGCTGCCAGCTATCCACCTCCATGCTTCCCTAGGGTGTCCATCCCTCATTTAAGGATTCAGCGACCAGTCCGCTGGTCGGATCGCTGTGCTGTACAGTTTCTTGCACAGGCCCCTGAGTGATTGCATTTCCTGCAGAGATGGTCCAGTATTGCCCTTAATGTAATGTTGAGCCAGAAAAGTTTAAGGCAGTATTCAGCATCTTGAGCATGGTGTTAGCATGTGAGGGAGGTGCAGTAGCTGCAGCTGAAGACTATATTATGGTCATTACTGTGGATCTGAACTCACTCTCCCTGGTCCTTGTCCACCTACTCACCTCCCATCATGGGATGCCATGGTATAATGACAAGCTCAGATGTTGATGGTAACAGGGCAAGGTTTGCAGCATTCCTAGAAGGAATTGGATTCAGTGGAGGACAGGATGGCTCTGAGGTCTCATTACAAGGACTAGCAGAGGGCATTCACCATGAGAAGGCAGAGTTGCTGTCTTAGGTGATTGTATCAGGTAAGAGGAGACCAGCTCAGTTCTTCTGCATTTTGTATGGGCTGATTCATCCACACTGTCTACATTCTGGAGATGTTTAATTCACAGAAAGGTGCAAGGTGCTTGGCCAGTTTTGCCTGGACATAGTGTCCTCTATTAGATATATTGTCGAGGAAATGAGGAACAGGGGCTCTGATCTCCTGGAAGGCATTGTAGTCATTTTGTTAGAACAGGTGCTCAGAATGATACCTGGACTGCATCCCACTTTCTGCAATTTTGACCCTAGACCCTCCTCCAGGCTGTTGGTGGACTGCCAGCAGTTCCTGGGTTTAGTGTTGCTAGTATTGTCAGGTGTTCTATAATGAAGGAATGCTTCCCAGAAGCTCTTAAGAGAGTCATAGTGAAGTCAAAAAAGCCATGACTGAACCTGGACATACTGGCAAACTATAGACCACTTTCTAATCTCCCTTTTTGAGAAAGCAGTGATGACACAGCTCAAGGCTCACACCGAGAATTTGACAGCTATGAGCCATTTCAGTCTGGTTTCAGGCCTCGGCACAGTATGGAGATGGCGATCATTGAAAGATTTAATAACCTGCTCCTGGCGTGGGATAGAGATCAGCGCTATTGTTGTTTCCTCAGTCCGTCATCAGCATTTATTACTGTGTATCATGAAGTTTTGAGGGGTCACTGGAGGAATATGGGGTGTAACTGGTACAACTTTGAAGGGAGTCTTTCATGCCCAGCAGACTGCAGCAGACTGTCATGGGTTCTTTCTCATTTCATCCAGCTGCTGTCTGCTGTAGTGTTCCAGTAGTCACTGATGTTCCCCATGTTGTCTGCAGTATACATGTTGCCTTGAATGCATCATTAGACAGTACAGCGTGGGTATTCACTGTAATGATACTCAGCTGTCTGTCATTTACATTAGATGGGCAGCAGGCAGCCTCAGCACTAAACCATTGCCTATAGGAAACCTCTGACTGGATGGCAAATAGCTGGCTGAGTCTTAATCTGGATGAAATGGATGTATTTCTAGTGGAACATGGTCTCTGTGGGTCAGGAAAGATGGGGTTGTACTATATTGCCATGTTTAAGTGGGACACCTCTGCTGTAGACAGTGTAATTGAACATTGTAACATCATGTGTCAGCAGTCTCCTGCAGTGGGTTTTCCAGCTTCAGAATATCTCCTGATTAAATCCTTTATTACGTATGAGGGCCTAATTTACTATTGGATGTGCCTTGTGAGCTCTTTACTCCAGTTACTGTAACTCTCTTTACTTAGGGCTGTCTGTAAAGTTGGTGGGTTGCCTACAGCTGGTGCAGAATGCTCGGCCAGATTGGTCAAGGGAGCTACAGATACACGGACCATATTTCTCCTGTGCTGCACAGTCTACACTCACTTCCTGTTAGGTGGTGCACCACTTTCAAGACAGCACTTTTAATTGACTAGTCCTTGCATGAACTGTTCCCAGGTGACCTCAAGGATCTGTTAGCCTTCTATGCTCCAGGTCACTCCCTCTGCTCCAGTGAGGGTAATTATTGGTTGTCCCACGGTCTTGTTTAAAACAGTCAGCACACAGTGCTTCTTCAGTGGGCTGCTATTATTTAGTAGAAGCGCCTTACCTTATTATCTTAGGAGTGCACCCTGTGGAGGCATTTAAGATGGTGTGGAGGTTTCACTTTTTATTCAAGCTTTTGATGCAGTCCGAACTGGTAATTTATTACATCTTGCAGACCTAGTTTTATAGTTCTGAATATTACATGTTTAAATAGATTGTTGATTTATTATTAACTCTGCATTTATTGTGGTATGTTATGCCTGGTGGATATGCTGTTCTTGTTAAGTGCCCAAACTCTAGAGAGTGGTGCAATATAATAAAAATTGCCTTTCCTTTGTTTTCTCGCTGATCCTTGTCAGGAAGGGGGAGCCTCCTGCTTCAATCAGAGGAGGAAGCACTTCTGACAGCTGGAGGCATGGTACAGAGGATAAGGCTAGTCCGCTGAGGGTCAGGTGGCATGGAAGAAGAGCAGGGAGCTGTCATCAGTCATGCTGAAGTGGGCAGTTTTCCCATATTCTCCCCTTCCTCCACCCACCTCCACAAGGGTGTACACTAAGGATGGCTGGAATTGCAGAAATGGAATTGGATTTGTCAGGTTTCAATCTTGTTTAGATAACAGGATTTCCAGAATGCCTAGCCAAAATCTTGATACAAAAATACTTAAAAAGAAGCAGACTCCTGAATCCTTATTTGAAGCTTCTCATTCCAACTCCTCCCCATCCCTGCCGGCACAATATAACATTTGTTTTAGCTATTGTTGGATGCACACTTCACTTTATTCCAATTGCAGTGCAGTAGCATGCATGAGGAGAGGAGAGGAGGGTGGGGAGGTGGAGGACATATTTTTGAGTGCTACAAGGAAGTGGGGGTGATTTTTATTATGTGAGTGGGGCATGGTGTTCTTTTTTTCATTTACATGTGAAATGTACAGCTCCTGGAAAGAGTACAGAGGATGGCAACTAAGATGATACGAGGACTAGGGGATTTGACGATGAAGACAGACTTGAGGAGCTCTGCCTGTTTCCATTGGTGGAGAGGAGAGACAGGGAGGACGTGATTGAGGTCTTCAAGTACCTCAAGGAATAAATAGAGTAAACACGGAGGGATCTTTAGACTAAAGCAGGGAGGTATCACCAGAGGGCATGGTTTGAAGTTGGAAGGTGGAAGGGTGAGGGGGAAGAGGAGAGGAAGATGTTTTCACTGAGAGGGTGGTGGATCCTTGAACGGCTGCTTGATGAGCTGGTTCAGAAATCCACAGTGGAGGGCTTCAAGAAAGGTGTGGACAGACACAGAAAGCAGATGTATCAGATGATGGCCTGGCCTGGGGTGGGATGGATGATAGGGGTTTCTGGAACACAAGGGGGGCCTCGGTACCCAACTAGGGATCTGAGGTTCGAGCAGACTCAGTAGACCATAAGGTCTAATCTGCTGGCAATTAGTATGTTAGTATGTTAAGTGCCACTTTGTGGCACAATATAGCCATGAAGTGCCACTTCAAAATAAGAATTTGGACTTTGGATTCTGACTCCAAATTCCATGTTGATTCTGAGGTCTGACTGGATTTACAATGAAATCGATTCAGAATCAGAACTCCTTAAATTCCAATAGATTCCTAATGGAACAGAATAGCTGATTCTGAGCACCACTAGCAAGCATGTTGCAGGCATTCTATAGAAGTGGTGCGCAGAAACGTGGTCATCCATAGAGCCACATACACCTATGCTTGGCTTCCACCAGAAGATGCTGAGCAATGCACACTACCCCTACCAAAGAGCATGCACACAAGTGCTCCTTTTCTCTCCTTTTGTTCAAGTTCAAAGTTGTTTGCAGGAAAACACCATTAAGCACAATCATTTACAAGGAGGCCCTGGTATGGCAGTGTTGAACAATACAAAACAATGGACAATTTATAATGAGCACAACTTGCAATGAGTTTGTACACTATTCCCCAAAAGGAGAGCATACAGATGCTCCTTTTCCCTCCTTCTGCACACTATCTCCCCAAAGGAGAGCATGAACACAGGTACTCCTTTTCGCTTCCTACTGAACACTATTCCCCCAAAGGAGAGCATGAACACAGGTACTCTTTTTCCTCCTTCTGCACACTACTCCTCCAAAGGACAACATGCACACAGATGCTCTTTTTCCCTCCATCTGTACACTACTCCCCTCCTTCTGCACACTACTCCCCCAAAGGAGAGCATGCACACAGGTGCTCCTTTTCCTCCTTCTGAATACTACCCCTCAAAGGAAAGCATGCACATAGGTGCTCCTTTTTCCTCCTTCTGCATACTACCCTCCCAGAGGAAAGCATGAATACAGATACTCATTTTACCTCCTTCTGCACACTACCCCAGAGGAGAGCATGCACAGATGCTCCTTTTCGCTCCTTTTGCACAATACTCTCCCCAAAGGAGAGCATGAACACAGGTACTCTTTTCCTCCTTGCCGCTTGTGCTCCAGTCCTGAGCATGGGTGTAAACCGGGTTGTCAGCATGCTGAGTGGGTATCTCACCCATTTGTACCATAGAGCTGGACCAGTCCCACCTTTATGTATTTTTGTTTCACTTAATCTCCTTTCTTACCTTCCCCCAGGATTCACCGCCATTGGCCGACCTCAGACCCAGCCCTGTCACGCACCTTCTCCTGGACTTACCTCTCCCGCTTGTTCCATCCTGGCATCCCCACAGAGTGGGGCTGGCAGAGGTCCCCACCCCCCAGCAGATCTCCAGCTTTGGTTGTACAGGAGAGTGCCTTGGACAGTGGTGCAGGGCCTGTGGCATGAGGCAGGCATTATTCTGCTAGGGTCCTGACTGTGTTCCCATTTTCATCCCTGACCCTTGCAACATCAATGGCATGTGTGCAGTGTGTGTTTCCACACACACACACTTCCATGCTGATGTCCACCCTGGCTTGAAGTGGTCTTCTGGTGGCAGTACCTCCATGGTCAACCCAGTCCAGCACTGCACTGGAGGCTCTCCAAACCCTCTCCCCACTTGAAGTGAAGAGCATTCCAAGGGGATGCTCAACCCACCTCCTCTGGCTGACCTTCCAGTGACCTTGGTCCATTTCCAAACCTGGGTCACTGGCACGTAAGTGGTAGCTCTACTACTGCACGCAGGATGGCTAGTCCCACCTTTTATTAATTTCCCTGCCCAAGGTGGTACAAATCAGTTTGTGAACTAGTGGTCACTTTGGCCATTAGCTTTCAAAATCTGATAGTCAAATCAATATTTAAAGTGGCCATCCTTTTTAAGAGCTCAGTAATCACTTTGTGGGCAAGGTAGCCTGTTGGTCAGTAACTTTCAAAATCTGGTAGACAAACAATTTTTTTAGTAGTCATTGGCAACCTGACAGCCTGATTTGTCCCACCCTGCCCTCACCTAAATGAAGAGAAGCCTCAAACTAACAAGCACTCCCCAGACTCTCACACGTTTTAACCCACCAACAATATGGCTGCTTTTAACTGGCAAACCTCTGTCTCACAGCATAGTTACCTTTAAGGAGGTAACACTGCACCATGCTGTTGACAGAAGAATCAAAGCTTGGCAATTCTAAACATTTCTTTCGGGTCCAAATGGTAAAGCAACAGTTTTGGGTTCCCAAACACCTTTATTAACAAACAAAAAAAAGGCTGTTGTTTTAGAAGCAAAGCCATTTTTATTCACATTTCTAGATTGTGTCGGTCTCATTATGCTTGAACTGTGCTGACCCAGTGTCTGAGCCAGACACTGGGACAGGACAGTCTGGGGCACCAAGAGTTAGTATTTGTTAATTAGCACAGGTTCTTTTGATAGAGAAATAACTAGGCCATGAACTGCAGCATTTTCTGATGTAGTTCTCGGTGGGACTTGAGATGTTTTAGACAATGCTGGTTGCTGCTGCTGCTCCGACATGAGATTACTATTTATAGCTATGAGCCACACATTCTATTGTATGGGACAGGAAACATTTGGAATAAATGTTTACAGACACTGTTAGGTCATTATAAACATCAAACTAAAGACTCATTGTGTTGTGTAGGGCAAATATGTGTTTAACACAGCAAATGCTTGTACAGTATGTATCACCCACAGTAAAAGCAATACATATATACATATACATATATATATATATATATACACTGTATATATATATATATATATAACATTCATATTTACATATAAAGGATAGGCATGTATGTTATACAAGGTATATCGATATACCCATCAAGTGAGTTAATTAGGGCTATAAGCCAAGATCCCGAGGGCAATTGGTATTATTGTCCTAATTAGCCCCTGAGATGGGTATGTAGACTTGTATGGTGCAGTTGCCTGTCATTCTATGTTATGATGCATTAGGATGGCTTTTTTATACCTTTTGTGGACTGACATCTGTTCTGTGCTTGAGGACATTTTAGTGACTACCATCACTGTTTTGGTACTTAGTGTTTCTCTAGTGTAGGGCATTCTGTGGTTATGGGCACTCTGTTGTCCCTTGTGCACTTCCTTCGTGTAGGGTTCCCCTTCTTAAGGAGGCGTGTCTCTGACCAGTCCTCCTTCAGTTCATTGGTGGCGTGCAGCTGGCTGGTGCTGTTGGGAGCGGCATGTGGAGCAATATGCGGCACGGAGCAGCATGGAATTTGAAGTATGCAGTTAGGAGCACCATTGCCAGGATATGTAGTAGCTAAGGGAGTAGCCTTTCAGTGGGATTATGAGGATGACATTGTTGGGAGTGCCTGTCAGCACTGCAGCATGGTATAGTGTGGAGTGCCTGCTGCATCATGGAAGGCATAGTGTCGAGAGACATTTGTATATGGTAAGAAACTGGGAGTGATTTCTTGTTGTATGGGTGGGTTTGGTACTGTGTTATCTGAGGCTTTTTCAGGGTTGGGACTAGGGGGTGTTCTTGTATGGGTGGATTTGTTACTGGGTAATTTGAGGCTTTTTTTCATGGTTTAGGTTGGGTATTTGTGCTGTAGGCTTTTACAGGTCTGGGGTTCTGGGCGTGGTAATGATGGGAATTCTTAATTGGCTGGCATGTTAATTGATTTGTTAATTGGTTTAATTGTTTGTTTTGTTGGTCATAATGTTGGTCTATGGGGTCTTTTTTCCCACGGTATACAGGTTTTGGTGCAGAGGCATATACAGCTTTAATTGGGAGGCATCTACCTTTAATTGGTGTGGTAATTGGGGAGGTAGACAGGGAAATACATAATAATGGTTCCTAGCAGGAAAAGTCCCATCCATGGATTATAGATTACATAGACTATACAGAGCATAAAGACATTAGTCCGTGAGCTCATGAGCAACACTTTACATATACCCTTTAATATTTTTATTTAGAGATATTTATCTAACTGCATTTTAAATTCCTACATTGTACTGCTTTCCACAACCTCTCCTGGTAACATGTTCCAAACTTCCATCACCCTGTTACTTAGCCAATATTTCCTTCTATTTGTATTATATCTGTCTTTAAGCAATTGATAACAGTGAGCCTAGTATCATATGTTTGGTCCCTTTTACCATTATTCATATACTTTTGTTGTAGGCCACTACCTATACTGCCTGATCACACTTCAATGAATCAGGCTGGTGGTGCAACTTGCCTGGCTCTAACTCAGTGAAATGAGAATTCCAACTTCTCCAACCACCCAGAAGTGGATTTGTGACACCCAGCCAGCGGGCATCAGGGTTGTAGAGGAAGGCAAGCCAGGTCAGTTGCCACTAACGGTACCTACATGAGAGAGATGTGAAGCCTACTCAAATGCAAAGACAACAACTTATTAAGCAATTCTAAAGTAACAACATCTTTACTAAAATGTCTACTATAAATAAGTTTAAATCTAGCTCTAACATATCTAAAATACTCTAAACAAATTCATACGCTCTACATTTATCTTTAACTCTTTAAATTAAAACACATTGTTGACACAAACATTGCAGTCCACTTTAGAGTTCAGCCACCACTGAGTGTGCCACAGTAGGGGAACGTAGGGGTCAGGAGATCCCTTGGACTACCTGGACAGTGTCCTTCTCCAGAAGAAATGCACAAGTGCCAGAAAGGAAAAGGAAAGTTTCAAAGTATACCTGTCAACTACAGGCCTGTTGTAGACCACTGGAACACACTGCCTCTTGTAGGTGAAGGAAACAGAAACACAGTAGAGGCAGTAAAGATCATCGGCTGCAGGTCCCTCATAGACCACCAGTATGGGTCAACCCTCATGATTAGAAGAAAACAGAAGCAGAAGAAACTGAGAAAGTCATTGGCCGTTAAGACCCCACCTGGGTCACCAGGAAGGAAGTTGCAGAAGATGCGAGGGACCTCCTGGAAGAACAAAAGGACTTTTCAAAGCAACATTGGCACTGGTCCTTTAAATAAAACATTAAAAGTCTTTGTGTCATTATCCCTTTTATAACAAGCAGTTTTCCACACAGCTATGGGATTAAAGTGCCCTTTAGAGCATTGCAGGCTTGTACATGGGCTGCAGAGCCCGCGCATTTACTGGTAAGTTTGCATTATTAACACAGTTCAGGACCCTGTTGTTGGAGCAATAGAATATTTAGGCAGTCTCTTAGTTTGACCCAGTAAGCTACAGGTAGTGTTTAGTTGACCTGCGTACACACACACACACGTCGGCAGTTCAAAGTAGGGGCTCCAA
Source organism: Neoceratodus forsteri (assembly GCA_016271365.2). Taxonomy (NCBI): domain Eukaryota; kingdom Metazoa; phylum Chordata; order Ceratodontiformes; family Ceratodontidae; genus Neoceratodus; species Neoceratodus forsteri. The sequence continues at coordinate 1,793,444,351 of CM057455.1, read as the reverse complement.
AACACTGGACAGTCTTTTAAATGAGTTTCAGATAGTCTAAAGTAGGTACACTGTCTCTGTAAATGTGGCCTTGATGCACCTTCATGAATATTCATTAGCTTAGTTTAAATATTTCTCCCCATTAGTATAGTATTAGTTCCTATAATGGAGCTATCTGTCAAACCCACCCTATGAGAGATCCTGTGAAGAGAGGCCTGTCAGACCCCCACAGTGTATGGCTCCTGTTAAGCTTTAGGCCCTCCCTATGGGCAGTTCTTTTTTTTTATAGCACATGTTTGTCTCTCACAGCAAGTGGGGCTCGTGGTGGTAGAACCGACCATCCATAAGCTTGCCTCTCCAACTTGTTGTCAGGAATCATGCTGTGTGGCAGTGGCAGCTTGAGTTTTTGTATTTTTCCTCCTGTGGCTTTTTGTCTCAAATGCCACCCCCTAAGGATGCTGGCATGAAGAACAGAAGTCGAGGCTTTAGACATGCTGGCACATGTCTCAGCCAAGTGCTTAAATGTGTTCTCCCTCCCACACTTTGAGCCATGCTGCCACCCGTGCATCCACAGGTGGCGGTAATGGGGTGGAGTGACAGCCCTCCCGAGGAGGAGAGCATCGTGTGGGATATTCAAATCCTCTACTCCTGGCTGGCCTCCGATGACCCAGGCTCATTCCTGAACTCAGGTCACTGGTATCATTGATGGTAGCACTACTGCCATGCTAACAGGTTGGCCCTATGGGCAGTTCTTATCAGAAAGGTCATTAACCTGCACAGTCACTGGCTCCCTCGAGCCGTAATTACTCCACACACTTAAAGTGTGCCAAGTAAGCTGCAGCAAGAGTAAAAAGCCAGCAGACTCCTGGATTGCAGCTCAAGTGTTCTATTACACCAAAATAGAAATGAACAAAAGCTGCAGGTGTTTGAGACATATGACTCAACACCAAGTGCCTGATGCTTCACTTCATAAAGCTTTATCAGGGCCATTCAGTGCTGCTACTACCATGACTGGGCGGTGACTGGGTGGACAGGCTTGTGCTGCCGCCCTTCTGATGAACTTGGCCACTGCACCCCAGGGGACCACCCAACTCTCTACTACTGATGAGGAGAGAGGAGGAGGAGAGTCACAGACATATTGGACCGCCAGGACCTCAGGAGGGTTGCAGAAAGCAACATGTAAGCCCTAACATACTTGCTTTGCTCCAGCTGGCTGGTCACTCTCCTTTTCTCGCTGATTCCTCCTCTCACTGGTGTTGACTCCTGAGGAACAGCCATTGCCAACCAAAACGTGGCTGAGGATTCAAAACAGATTCCTCATCAGCCCCCATGCTGTGTACCTGCTTCTGCTGCCCATGTGCTCAGGATCCCTATTAGTTGAGTGGTGGCTTTCATTTTTATCAAGGGTTGCTTGAACATAGATAAAACATTTTTAAAATGTCCCACACAGACTTCAGTGGGGTGCACACCATGCTGTCCCTGGTTAGACATCACAAAATGTCTGAGTGTAGGGGTTGGGCTGGTGGACGGGAAGTGGAATGCATCATCTGGCCAACTGTACAGCCTGAGTTACAGTCCCTTCCCTCCTGAACTGGATGCAATGAAAAATTCTAATTTATAGCTCAGATGACTATCGCGCCTTAAGTTAATGAACTATGAAGCCCAAAAGCCAAAATATAAATCTTAGCAACTGTCTATATACACTGTACTCTGCAATTCTTTTTATAGCCCCTAATGTGAATCCCTGCTGATCAGTTTTGTTTCCAAATCCATTTATATACAGTAATGGCACAATTCATTGTATGTTTACCATGTTAGAAGATGAGGGACGGAGTTTCAGAATGGAGTCGACCCAGACCCGACAGTGTGCTACACTTGCATTGGTGTGCGTGCACCATAACATTTGGCTGGCAGCATAGCCTAGAGGTTAGAGGAACAAGGTGTGAACGATCTTAATACATCCAGTAGACCAGACCTGAGTTTGATTCTCACAACCTCCACTTGCATACTATGTGACTCTGAGCAAGTCCCTTAACGCCCAGTGCTCCCAGGTCGCCCCTGAAAACAAGCACTTGTGCCTAGTGGGCCTTACCCGTTACCAAAGACTAAAATAAAAAATTAAAAAAACATCAGTTGTCCTATTTTCAGCTGCTCGTCCATCTGTGACAAAAAGGACACCATTAGCAGCAATTTGCAACAAAATATGCAGAATCAATTTGTTTTTTCTTGTGGAATTAGACATATGCAAGGGCATGTTGGACAAACCAAAAGATGGTCTAACACGTCCTGACATACCCAGATGCAAATCTTCAATTGAATAATGGACTGACAGACCTTAAACAGATCTGTTTAAAATCTTGCCCCTAGTCTTGTGGCCTGGGTTTGCCCTAATGTCCCCAGCATCCCATACATTTAGGGGCACTGGTTATCTGCTTGCTAATTTGTTGTAGTCACAAGACAAATGACATTGAACAATGGGTTTCCAAAAACAGCTAGTAATGCTTGCAAAACCTTAGGGATAGCCATAATTGATAGCGCTCAACCTCTATTTGATTTAATTTGGGCTGTCAACATAGCCTAGAGGTTAGAACAGTAGCTGTGAATGATCCTAGTACAGTACATCAAGCAGACCTGGGTTTGATTCCCAGAACCTCTACCTGCATACTGTGTGACCCTGAACAAGTCACATAAATTCTCTGTACTCCCAGGAACCACCTGTCGTACCTTTCCAGTTAAAGATTGTACAATTTAAAAATTACTGCTAATCTTTACAAGCGCTAAAACAGACACAAAGCTGGGAAAAGGGCATTTTCCTAGCCAGGAAAATGGGAATGTTATTCTAAATAGAATAAAAAGTATGGGTGCAACACTGTGCAGTAACATAAACTGGTATTTCACCATGACCTTCTGTCCCAGCTCACCTGCATGCTTTGCATTCTGCATCACAGCCCATGGTGAATATAACCAGGGTCTTACTTAGGAATGGATGAAGCAGCTGTAACTCAGCTCAGATTCTGTCACTAATAGGGACTTTGACCCACAAATGAGAGCTAGAGGGGGCAGGAGGAGCAGCTGCCCTGCCTTGGGCCCCTGACTGTGAAAGCAGTGCCTCTCTGAAAAGATGCGCAGTTCCTGTCATCTCTCTGTTTTGGTCTTAGATGGCATGTGACAGAGCACAGTGCCAACAATTTTCTGACCTATTCCTTCCTCCCTGGGGTGTTTTCTGACTATAGCTTAGCACTTGAACTCTCCCAATTGTATTTTATAAGCTCCTTTCATTGTATTTGTTGTCATTTATTTAGTCCTAATACAGTTGCCATCATTGTATACTATAGGTTACTGCTGTTTAATACTTATCCCAATGTACTGTACCTTACTGATGTGTTTTACTGCCTACAATGTTTCTGTTTTATTCCCTGATATACTGATCATGTATCCTGTATTGTTTTGTACTGCTCATTCGCTGCACTGGCTGTATCTGTTTTGTACTCTCCGGGCCATGACTGAAAACAGGCATTTAATATGTTTAGCCCACCTACAAATAAATAAATATTTGTATGTGAAAACACAAGGTGGCAGGTAAGGTAGCCATGAACACATGCACACAGGTAGAAATGGAGCAGTTGCTCACTCACAGACAGGCCAGCCTGCCTTTAGTTTGAAATAAAAAGAAGCTCCGGCTAGGCACCTGGTGATGTGGGGTAAGTATTACTCCCAGCCTCTGTCTCTTGCTTTGCTACTCAGAAATGTAAATCTTCACTAGACCCTCACACTTTGTTTCAGGCACTGTCCAGCTGTCAGAAGGCATATGTCTCATCAACTCGATACTCAGTTTTTCTGTTGGAGGGAGAAAGGGAAGAGACAGGAGCCCGATTCAAGACTGCTTGAACCTGTTGCAAGGCGACTTGCACCAAACCCTATAGGCGCAAATTGCACTTTGCAACATCTTTACACCGTGTGCAGTTCAAAGGGTGGCCTGCAACATGGTGCAGGCCACCTGCATGGTGGGCTCACGCCATTTTACGCCGGCAACCCCTGCGTATACGGCTCAAGGGGGTTTCTGCATCGGTTATCTGGTATTCCAGGAGGAAGCTGGTGGAATCACAATCATGATTCCAAGTGGGACCCTGACGAACAATGGCATAGGTACAGTTAGACCAGCTATAAGCTGGTCTAACCATACGTCCACCGGGGTTGTACCACCGTGCGGGCCATACTACTGCCAACCCCCACAGTCCTTCATGGGTTCCCACCCCACCTTTAATGGCAGGGCAGCCTCTGTGGGCAGCTGGCACCTCCTAACCCCCATCTTCGAGCAGTGCCCCTGGGGGCATTACCTGTCTCCCACATGCCAGGCTCACCACAGTAGTCCCAGGCCCCCATCCTCCCCAGCCCTGTGGGCAGTGCCACAGTGTTGGGTTGTAGGCTTGGGGGGTCTTGCCTATGCTGCTTGTGCCCTGTGGCCTGGCGGCTTACATCACCCAAGTCGGGTGCACATCCCGTACGCAACCCTGGGCTGCCACAAGTCACGGAGAGGTGCTGGGGACCCTGCCTGTTCTGGAATATGGTGCAGGTTCCCCAGCATACTGGCAATGTTGCAACTCACATATGCCTGTGAGTTCAATTAATCAATCAATCAAAATCTTTATTTAACCAGGCGGTCACCGTTGAGCAAGCTCATTTTCAAGGTGGACCTGGGACAAACAATAGGTAATACAATATAGGTGAGAACAACATACGATTTCAAGTATTGTGTACAACAAATTACAATTTAGGTGAGATCAACATACAGTATCAGTTATGTGTACAATAATTAGGCAAAGGCAGTAAAAATGCAAGTAAAATGGTACAAAAGATTGTAAAAAAAATTTTAATTACAGATAAATAATTTGTGCATCATATACAAAGTGCAGGACATGGGGGAAGCGGTAGGTAAAGAGTGTGCTCAGTCAAAAAAAAAACAGATAAACAAACATAGGGGTTGAAAGTCATGAGTAAGAGGATATAAAGTGGATATAAAAGTGTAGTTGTGGGGATGGGAGTGAAGGAGGAAGAGTAGGTACGCAAAACATTCATCTTGAATCGGCCCAGGACTACTACTCCCACGTGGTCCCACTCTGTCTTTCAGATGACACATAAATGAGATCCCATCTGCCTGTTCTGCTGGCTGTCCAGGTAGATGTTAAATTCCATGGCAGTTCATGAAAAGAGAAGAGGAATTTTCCCAATATCTTGGACACTAAATCCCACCATCGCCAACAGCTTAACCTGGTTCAGTATCAGTTGGTTTGCATCTATGTGTCCCGTCCCCCCTCTCAAGCTGAAACTAAGAAATATTTCCTAGTCCTGCCTTCTCAGTCAACAAAAACTAAATAAACACTCATGTGAGCCCCAAAACCCTCTGAATACACATCTTGTATGCACATGTGTTTCTGAAATACAGTTCTTCCAAGTTTCCAGAAAGGTATGAAATGTTTATTTTATTGCCCATTATAAATGCAAACCACTGATTATGGAGCAGGCAACATCTTGTTTTCAAATTATCACTTGCTTGCTGCCATCTTGGCACCCCTGGTTGACTGTCGTGCCCCCCACTGGCCCCCAAACTTGGTTCCATTACTGATTTGACCCCAATGATATGAGCCAATCCATGACAGCCCACCTTGGGGTGATGATTGTAGAAAGGAGTTTGAGTCTGAATTCATGCCAAGGCAAAGGTTAGGCACAGGCAGCTGTCAGTGGCCTGGCTCTGATTCCAACCCCTGTGATCTAAGGCAGACCACCAATGATGGGGAGGGGTGTTCAGATCTGGACCAGAACCGGTTTGCCAGTCCATACATAGTCTTACTTTTGAGACACCAGAGTGAGGGAGGAGCATTGCAGTGCCTTTGTTCTGACCCAACCAAGCAGCCAGAATTGTTGCTGCCACTGATGGGGGTTCTTGTGAGGGCAGCTGGCAGTAGTGCTACAGCTCTGCCAGTAACAGAAGGCCAAGAGGACTAAGTGGTTATTTTGTTATGGCTCGATGTCATGTATCTGTGGTTTACACAAGGACATCAAAGGCAGAAATCTTCTAGACAGGAAGGAGGGTAGGGAATGTACTTTTATACAGCGCCTTCTAACTTCAACATTTACATTAAAAGCATGACATGACATGCGATTCAGCCGTGTGTTTCCTATAAATTATTTTTCTTGCTTTGTGTGTTACTTCATATGTACTTATAAAAACCTTCCTGCTGTCTCTTATTGACTCAAAGATCAGCACAGCACAACACAATAGGCACTGTCAACTAAGACACTGTCATTCATTTACATAAAGGGCTTTGAATACATTGAAGCAGTTAGGAGCCTTAGTTTAACCCCAGAGTATCTGACACTGTTTTTGTTTTTTTACCTTTCCTGCATCTGGGATCTCCTTCTGCAATTCTTAATCCCATTTCCTGCCATTGATGGGATCACATATTTGTTCGTTCCTGACCCTGGCCATATCTCGTAAATTCACAGATCTTAACCCCACTTCAAGTAGCCTACCCCTCAGCAAAGGCAATGAGCAGCTTAATGTAGACCCGGAGTCAGTTGAAAAACCAATTATGACTGACTTACCACACATTATGACTGATTTTTTCAACTAGTTTGAAATTTCTGACTTCATCTAACTGAAGAAAATCCAAACAATTTTTTCAACTTTCACCATCGTTGAATTTTATTATGTTAGTAGTTTGTTGTACTTTTTAACTTTGTATCTTTTTTATTAAAATTTCGACTATAAAAGTTAATAAAATGTATGGAAAAGTCCCCCTCTTGAAATCAATGGGGCATGCACACAGCCTTCGCCTTCTGACATCACAAAATGAGGCTGCATGTGCCTACATTGGGCGTGTTGGAGGGTTAAGGTCAGAAGCAGCCCTGTTTTTAGCATTTGGGATTTAGCAGCATTATAACTTCATAAATGGACAGAAACAAAAAGAATTATTTATGCCCCTCAACTCTGGGGCAGGTGAGGTATTGCATATGTTGGAGGGAGCAGCAACTAGGCAGCAGCAGCTAAGACGCTGGCTGCTCTTTAAAATGCAAATACAAAGTGCAGTGAAACAAATCTACACACAGTAAGGACCCATTAAAGCACAATAACCAGTCAAATCAGCTATAAATATACCAAGTCCCTGAAAGTAACAAGTTGAAGCAGGGTAGTAAAACAGTATACGGTATAGAAAAATAGCAGCAGTAATACTAGTTACTTAGAAAAAGAACTGAGTCTAAAATACAGTATAGGTAGGGCCTCTTAAACACCCCACAGAAGCTAGACGGTACCCTTTGCAAACAGAGCTAACCATCATTATATGTTAGTTTACTAGTAGTCGAGAATCTGTAAGACTAAAACAGTTTAAGGAGGACCCCTAGAAATACCTCCTGTATGGTGTACCAGAACTGAGATGTATCCATAGTTTAAATTTAAAGCTAAAAACCTCATGTATATTAAAAAACATTTTCTGACACAGTTTCTGAACTTGTTTTGGCTTTCAGCATGTACACTAATGTGTTTTTTAAATTTTATTCATCTTGCCATGAGGACTTTAATATTTAGTCTATCTGATTCCTACAGTGGCAAACAACAAACATTTTGTCCATTGGACCCACCCACTATGCTCTGTGCTCCGGCCTCCTATGGGTCCAGGAACTCACCAACTGACCACCTGTGCCTGGCCTACTCCATGACCTTGTGGGGAATCTGACTTACTCACAATGCCACCACAGTCAGAGAGAGACCAGCTGGGCTGCCAGCAGTAGATCGATGATGATCGATTGTCTTGGCTTTTCAAGTTTGGCTCCCCAAGCCCTCAACCAGCCAGACAAGCCAGCCCAGCACACAGCAGACACACAGACAGACTGAGTAGTCTGTGAAAGACAATCCTCCTCTTTCCTACCTTACATTCATATCCCATACAGTACCTTGCTCACTATAGTAGCCTGTTGCCAGTTCGGTCAGGTGTCGGGTGATGATTCCGTCAGCAGCATCAGTTGGCTCCATGGCTCAGGCTGCTGCTGTTGCTCTACTTGGTGGTGGTGCCAGTGTTTTTTATCTGTGTGCTCCTCCTCCCAACCCTTACAGTCGGTCCTTAACCCAGACCCACGCCCCCACTCCGGTACTCTGCACAGTGGAACTAGTGCACCTACCTCCTCCTCCTCACCTACCCTGAACACCTGACCAAGACTGAGTGAGAGTCACTCAACAGGCCCGGCTGATAGGGTCACAGGCTGATCCCGACCATGACCAGACCACTGACTTGCTGCCTTCACACGATTGCTGCCTGGCTTTGCTGGAGGACTGACTGGGACCTGCACAGCCACACAGTAGTCTCTCCATGCACCGGACACATCAGGACAGTGGACACAGTTAACTTACTTTTAAATTAAAGGCCAAACCGCCAAACTTTGACCTCCAGAAAACACTGCTCGCTTATTGCTCCCATACCAAAACAGATGCCTCCTCTGCTGACAGTCTCCTCTCCTACTTAGGCATCTCTGCAGCCAGTCACAGGCACACTCATACCTCTCAACCTTTCTTCACCAAAATGTGTGACAAGATGTGTGACAAATGAGCAAAATGTGTGACATATCATCAAACACAGCACTGCATGCTCAGAACACTACGGCTATCAGTGCACTAATGCTCATAATGTTTGCTGATAATTGAGCACAATAGATAACTATAAATTTCTGCTTTAAAACCTCTGTGAGAGATGAGAATATCACTACCTTGATGTGGGACAGAGGATTTCTGAGGGTTAAAATGAGTGACGACCTCGTAATGTGTGACAGTTGAGAGGTATGGGCACACTCAAGCTCCTGACCTCCTTCTAGCTCTCCTAATTGGTGGATGCTTCATGTCCAGGAGCCAGAGGTACATTTTATTGGCTGTAAGGCTCGGTGCCTGTGGTTGAGGACCATTAGACATTCACAACCGCCCTGGCCCCTCCTCCCCCAGGAAAGAAAAAAAGAGAAAACACACTGCAAGTCACCACAAAAACAAACCTGGATGGGTCACGAATCATCAACTCCAGTGGATTTCAACTCCACTATTTTATGACTGTAATCCAATGCAATTACAACTGATTGTAACTGCACTGAATTGCAACTGACTATTTCAACTGTCGATGACTGCTCCGGGTTCTAGCTTAATAATGGTGTGAGTAGGTGCAAGGATGCAGAACCAAGATGTCCTGAGATGGCAGGCTGGAAGAACCAGTTATAGTTGCCCTGCACGCCTCCCTGTTCTTCATTCTTTTTCTTCCTCCTACTGGAGGGTTAATAGAAAGTCCGGTCCCAGCCACTGTGGAGAGCTTCTGAATCCTTCCCTGCCACCACTGCCTGTGGCTGTCAGTAAATGACCACACAGTGGAGGCGAGTCCACCCTCCCTGCAGGACGGCAACATCTTCTGAGATGTTTAACTATCTTTTGCTGGCCTGCAAGAAGGAGCCCAGCATGAAGGACACCGACCTTGAGTTCTGGCACAGCAAGTGGCACCAACCTCCGTACACTGTTGAGTCAGCACATTCAAAGCAGTCAGTTCTCAACGCTAGGATTATGCTGTTCCAGAGAGGCTGATTGTGCTGGAAGGAGATAACTGCCTGTTAAATGCTATCCTGAGTCCACAAAACACATGTTACATAATAACATAATAGTAACACAGCACTGAAATGATAGAAGGGACATTGAGTCCGTCTTGTCTGTCTGTCTGTCTATCCTGCTGTATTGCAAATTAAATCCAATCTGAATATGGACACACACTGAAGATCAACAGCCAGACTGTTACCTTTGCTCATGCTGTGTATCTCTAAGTGCCATGCCCTTTTGCAACTACCTTTGCATTTCATGCATGTCAGGCCAACTAAAGGTATGGAGGCTTTGTGACAACAGAATACATTGTCAAATATTGCTATGGTTTTCAGTGACTGGTAGTGATGATATGAGATGATGGCTTACTGCTTTTCCTTTCTCATGATCAAGCAAAATGTCAATCAGTATGAGTCTACAAAAATGAAATTAATACAGTGTAAAATGGAAGGCATTACTTAGGTATCTTTTAGCACCTTTTCCTGATTAATGGCACTGCAATATTGTTTTCATGTGGACTCTTTTTTCAGATTTTAAAGATTATCGTTATGTTTAGCGTAGGGACATGGCTAGTGGAATGTATCATCTGTTGAAGACATTTCTTATATAGCCCCCAAAGGATTAGCCATGACACTTTGCACTTTTTTTCTAAGTCACACATATGCATTAGAAAGGGTCACAAAAACGTAGTGGAAATTATCTGTCTTCTAACATACTGCCCTTTTGTAAAATGCCTTTCTTTCTCATGTATGTCATGCCAACTGGTCTGCAATCAGTAAGCATGGAGGGTTTGTACACAGATAATGCATCATCAACTATCGTTTTGTTCTCTGTTGCTGGTAGTGGTTTCTCAAGATATGTGCTTGTTGTTGCCTTTTTCTGCTGATTAAGCAAACTGAATCTCAGAATGGCCCCTCACAATCTAGAAAATGTAATTGACAAAAAGTTTGAAAAGACTTATTCAAGAGATTAAAGTGATTAGGAGAATGAGAGAAGGGTAGCTTAGCACCTCTCAGTAGCACTAGTACTTTAATCAAGTGTTTGTAGTGTGTGATTTATAGAAAAGACTATATAGTGCTTTTCACGTACTGTATCCTAAAGTGATTTTCAAGCAGTTTACTTACACAGGCTGACCTAATCAAGTGTCACATTTCATTTCTTGTGGGTGCTGCTTCTGCTTGGGACTGCTTGCCACCCTCAGTACCATTGGAACATTAATTTTACTCATGCCAGAAAGTCACAGCAGCATGCTACCTTCCTCAGGGTATACTAAAGAAAAAAAATAGAAAAATAATTCAGATATTATACAGTAGATATTTATATATATATATAAAAACATTGTAGGACCCATTTGTATTTACAGTGGTAGTTACCCAAAGGTTGTTTCAGTACCACAACTGCGGTAAAACACATACTGTGGTATGCTGCAACTACAGTGGAAAAATAAAATAAAAGCATATTATTCAGTGTGTTTTTTACCACAGTTGCAGTATAAAACAATACTGAGACAACTTCTGTGTAGCTACCACTATAGAAATCCCACGGTTTTGTTATCTCATGTTATAACCTACTCCCCAAACTGCATTTTAATGACACTATAGGCTCATTCACACTGCACCTTGCCACAGTGGCTCCTTTTCAATCGCTCAAAAGAATTTAATGAAATGTTTGAGAGCCGCATTCACATGGCAGTGTTTTCAGTGCCCTTTTCTTTCCAGCGATTTGCATGTTGTTCTGGTCACTGTTGGGTTGGTGGGGAATTAGTGATGCAGGTGGTTTGCCTGTTCAGACGGCACAGGAAACCACCTACACCAACCACTCTGCAAACCCAGGAAAGAGGGATCGTGGTGGTAATACCATGCAATGGAACACTGCCAAAACAGCAAGGTTCACATGTGGGCAGGAGCACTGAACTAGCGCTGTCAGAACCACTGACAGTGGCTCACAGTCAATCATGTGAACAAGCCTTAAGTGAGGAACAGGTCTACAATATATCCAGTGGGAAGTGTAGAAGGTGTGTGTATGGGGTGGAGGGGTGGGGAGTTATGCATCTTACTCAACTTATTAGGCCACCATTCATTTGGGTGAGGGGTTGTATCATGTTTAATATATTACCACTAAAATTAAATTTGCCCTGCTATGTTGAGCAAAGTTACTATAAACAGCCTCCTCCCCATTCTAATACCCTTATATTAAACATGCTGTAGGGCTTCCCATCACTTAGCATCATCAAAATGCTGTTTTGAGGGCAGGGCGACAGCCTGAGACTGCAGTGGCATGGAACTAATAGAATGCAAGCTGGTCCTACAAATGTTTTTATCTATCTACAGCACAAAAAGTAAATAAATGCAATAAAAACTGCTTATTTAGACCCTGGGAAAGTGGGTCATGGTATGATTTGCCCTCACCGATCTTGTCAGCTGCTATTTAAAAAGTTAACAGTTTTTCCCTTATTTCTCCTGTTGTTTCCTCCTTAAAGAGCTGCTGACACCTCCAAGATAACTTTGGAAAACATCATAATTAGGTACAATTCAGCTTGCATTTCATTTATGTGCTAAGATCTCTCCTCCCATTTATTTATTACTGAGGAAATTTCCATGAATACATGATCTTAATTCCTCAGAGTTCATCTGCCTCTATAGCCTACTCCCTACTTCAAGTCACAATCCTCTGTTGTTACATCACAATCTGCTGCCATGGAAGCAACTGTGATAAGCAATGCATTATGCCATCAGGTAGGGAGAAAGCAACTAAAATAGATTACATTTTTCGGATCAAAGCTCCTGTTTTCATGCAGATGTCCTTAACAATAAATAATGGGGAGGAGACATACAGAACTAGTGAGAAGTACAAGCTGAACTGTGTCTAAACATTATGTTTTGTGAAAGTTCTTTAATGAGCCTGTCACTGTCTGATGTATCTTTGCCCAAATACTCACAGTGACAGCCATTGGTATTAATAGGGTTTAGTGCCAATGCTGACAGTGTCTCCAGAGATACAGTATGGAGCTGTTCTGTAGAACTTCATTGAAATGTCCACACTTTGTCTCTGTCTCTCCCTGGTTTCCCTCCTACACAGTTCAGCTGCTGTTCAAGAAATGATCCTTGAGCTGTCCCAGTGGTGTGGAGGACTGAGGCATCATGCCTTACCTCCTGCCATGCTGGTGACCCATGTTCCTGGTGCGAGTGGGTCATCAGGGGTTGGCCAGGGAGGGAGAGGATTGAACATCTGGAGGACAGCTCTCTCACTTGGGGAAGGTGGGGAACAGAGATCAGCACCTGCCTGACACCTAGCAGAGGCTAGGTGTTGCATGCCAGGTCCTGTACAATAGGGCATGGAGGAGGAGGAGCAGCTGACCGCATGCTACATGCTCAGCCACTGTCAGCACTGCATGCTCCCGCCTACAGAAAAAGTGGAAACTGGTCCCAGTCACATGGCATGGAAGGCCATCCTCAGCAGGCACCGCCCCGGAAGACACCTCCCTGATGCTGGATCCGGACCTGGTGGGTTGAGTTGGGGGCTCTCCACCACTCTGCCATGGAGGGCAAGCCATGGAGGAAGACGGGAGGGGTCTGATGTTCAGGGACAGGGTTGGGAGGATGGGAAAGAGAATGGGCCAACAGGGGAAAAAAATAATAAAAAAAAAAAAGAAATGATCCTTAAACAGCACTAGAGAAAGATGCAAGAAAACATGGGTTGTCATGCATAACTAACCCCTAACATCTAGAAACCCAAGTCAATTTACATCACTCTTTAAAAATATTTTCTAGTTAGGGCATTATTTTAAGTTACTAAAATTAATTTTAAGGAGCTTTACAAAAGCTTCTTTTCTTTCTCATTTCTAGACATGCCCCACTGCAGTTAGATCAGTCATAATTGATGTCCTTGCAGGCACAGACTCTGATTGGTCAAACTGCAATGGAGCAAGACTACAAAGGAAGAAAAGAGGATTAGTGTAGAGTTCCTTCCTACTTGTTTTTATAAATTATTAAAACAATTTCCTAACAGTAAAATGTTAAAACAGAACAGCAATTTAACCGGTGGCTGCAGCTGAGGGTTATTAAAATACTGTAGCTAATTTTTTCCACTATCATTTGGACTGTGCTTTGTCACAAAATATATTTGAGAAAAAAAGTGGTATTGACAGAATGACAGAAGTCATGGAAATTATTGTAAAAGTCACATAAAGTCATAGATCCATTTTCTGTTACTCAAACTGCGCCTGCTGTTGTCGATATATTTTATACAAGCACATCAGCAAAGATTTATATGTTTATAAACTAACATTTTTGGGCTGGCTCAGTGATGGCAGGAAGCATGTTCTATTGCCAGCTGGGAGGTCAGGGTCCATATGTGGTGCAAGCCCCTGAATCACAACCTGGGGCTGGCTGGGAGCCAGCATGTTGTGGAGGGAGGCACAAAGTCTTGGGATTGTTGTTGCATATGCAAAACACAAATACAGTATTTTACTGGAAAATGTCAAGTATCACAGTATTGTCATGAAAAGGATCAAACACTATAGTCCTTTTGTGGAAAGTGACAACAATCGTGGACTTTTCATAAAATGAGAAATATCATGGTATCCATGACACCATGACTTCGATGACAATGGTTTTTCACTAGTTATTGTACACTGCTGCTTTAACACTATTCTTTAATTCATGTAACCAGGATCACTCGGGTCTTTAAGTTTGATATTTTCTCCTCTGTTCTCTATTCCCTCCTCTTGTGGCTCCTCCCCATGGCAAATATCAGCAGTTGCTGTTGGCAGTGGGGTCATGAGGTCACCACTAGCGTCCCTCACACTATAGTGCTATGCCGCCAGTGCTGGCCAGGATGCAGGTTCAAGTCCATGGTGCTTCCATTGCTTGTTACTTTCCATTCCTTGGAGGGCAGTACTCTGCAAGAAACAGCTCCCACTACCTAGCATGCTGAGCTCTGGAAACTTGTTGTCATACCATGCCTTCCAGAGAGTTTTGATGTGACCAGCTGTGCTGGGATTCAAAGGAAAAGCACTTTTACTACCAAAGCCCATCCACACCAGCAGCCTGGGGTGCTGAGGTGCCTACTTAGCCCCTCCATACCATTCTTTAAACACACATCTGTGTACACACACTCTTAGAAGTAATAATATTGTGCAGGTGTTTAAAAGAAACTAAGCACTCTGCCCAAACATGAAGTCTTGTTCACTCTCCTAATAATTTCTCCTCAATTTCAATCAGACTTTTTAACATAATATGATGTCGGTGAATATGATATACTGAACGTGATGATGTCACAGTCTGGCAAATTATTCAGACAAACAAGTGTTACAGTGTGTGTATGTAGGTGGTGGTGACTTTAAAAAGAAGTAGACTGCAGAGGAGAGACTTGTTTACAAATGTTCTTAATGCGAAGGGTAGTTGTGGTGGAAAGGAGAGCCTGACCTTATGTATCTTCAGCACACACCAGTGAATAAGAATTCCGCATGTGCATGAAGGAGGTATAATTAAATTTACCATAGTTCTGTTCTGGTCTGATTACAGTTTTATTAAAAAAATCTATAAACAAGCCTGAAAGGAGTTGTTATGAAGATAAATGTGCCAGTGTTCATGCAGCTCTCTGTCGAAACCATTAGCCTCTGAAGGACTGAAAGTGATGAAAACCAAGCAGGTTAACTATGGATGTGGAACGTAGCTTCAGACTACATCCCCACCCCACCAGCTGACATTTTTGGGTCTGCTCTGTTTGACTGCAGAGCCCTGACCTCGCGGCTCTGAACGAAGCTAATCAAACTGCACCTGGCTTGGATTATATATCCCTCAATGAGGAATGACTATTCTGGTTTGAGCTATACAAAAGCAAAAAAAAAACCCTCAAAAATCCAGGCTGAAAAAGAAGCAGTGTCTTACTCATTCAGGTTGTTAAAATAGCAGCTCAGGGTATGGCAGTTTGTTTAATTATACAAACCTTGACCCTTCCTGAGCCCTTGAATATCTCAGTGTATTCTCGCCTCTATTGAAAATTAGTGTCTGAAAGAGACGTTTGAGCACTATGCTTGCTTATATGTTTACAGGAAACAGCAGCAGTTGGTTCCAACATCTTCCAGCTATTGTTGAAGTATTTGTATGACAAGAAGCTGAAAGGAAGAAGCAGTTACATTATTGCTGATATTGGTTCAGTCAGAAAGTGCCTGTGGTATGTATTTCAGTGTCCTTTTGGAACTTGCTTCTAGCTATGGCATAATACCTGATTGCCTTTCTCTTCTTAATTGCTTAAAAAGTCATATGTTACAGTAAATTATGAAGAGCAGCATTTTCGAACCAATCTTCAATCACTTCAGCAAAATTGTGAAGAACAAAGATTTTACCCTTTCACCTGTGAATCAAGTCACTAATCAGAGCGTAAGCACAGCTGCAAATTTAACCAACGGCTGAAACAGTTTTACCTCAGGACATCTTCTCACTTCTTTTCTCACTTCTCTGGTTTGAATTTGTAACCACTACTTTTACAAAAGAGGAAACTCTGTACTGCACAAAATGACAGCCACACCCCTCACTGTTAAGAACAGGCAAAACTTTTAAATGTCATGGGTTCTGTCATACCTCTCAACCTCCTGCCTCATAAATCAGGGACAAGGCTTAAAAAATCAGGGACAAAGGACCAAAATCAGGGACACATCTTCAAAATTGGTGATACCCACTCAGAAAGCTGGTAGAATAAGGGGCTTAGTGTAAAACACATTTTCTAAGAAAGAACACTTTTGTAACTTTAATGTTTGCATTATTTTGTGCTTACAACCCCACTGTTTGTTCACAGAAACACAATTTTAGGAGGGACAGAGTGAAATTTTGAGGCAAAATCAGGGACAGTTGAGAGGTATGGGTTCTGTAATATCAGAAGTACTCAAGCTCATGTAAATCACAGAACCCCCATGGTGTTAAGAAAGAATCTACCTGTTCTTAACACTTGGTGGTTGATTATTTCATATGACCAGGCCTGGCAGCTCACCCATTAGTATGAGGATGGTCCTTGTTATGCTGTCTCCCAGACCCAGCTTTGTGAGCAGACTTGATTTTCTGACATCAAACTGATAAGGACACCGTACATTACTGGGGTGAGATCAGGACTTCCTGTAGGGAGGGCTCAGTGGTCAGCCAGCATCTGCTCACACCCTATCAACCAGATATGGATGCACCAGTATCATTTGCTGCGATAAGATCAGGGGCTGGATTTTCCAGCCTGCCCAAATTTGCACAGGTGTGGGGAAACCCCCAGCAAGTGGGCTTCACTTGTGGAGCCAGACATTTCTCTACATGCACCATATTTTCAAAGCAGGAACCAGTTTACAGACAGCTCTCTGATTTATGGCAGTTTGTGGCCATTTTTCGGTGCTGCTGTATTGTAATGGTTTGAGTGGTGGGACCAAGCATAATGTCTCCCACAGCAGCTCCATGCATGGGCTGAAAATAAAAATCTCTACAGGTGCGCAGCTTTCATAGCGTAGTGGTGACTGCGATATAGGATTTAGTCCCCAAACATGTTGAAAATCTAGCCCCAGTTGCGGGTATGGCAACTCCACATTGGTGAGGGAGCAGTTGGAAAAGGACACGGAAAAGAACAATTAGCCTATTATGGGTGGCTATTTTACAAGCATGTTGGCATTGAATTGGACAGAGGAGGAGTGATACTGCATTCCTGATTATACCATCTGCCCCTGCTGTCATCGTAACCTCCCAATGAGGTCATCAGTGATGTGGCAGTACTCCTCTCTGATTTAGTACCAACACACTTTTAAGGGAAAACTCCAGTATATGCAACATTATGACAACACATGCTGTGCATTGTGTTTTTGTTTTGCTGATGGTCCCTAGCATTCTGTTCCATGTGGCTGTGACAAGTATTTTTTTTACTTTTCACTGCCAGTTTTATAGCCCTGGGGTAGCCAGTCAGGCTTCTTTATTGCCTTTGAGCTGTTTAAATATTCCCAGAATGCCTCTGAGAATTATGTGATTTAGGCCTAAGTTCTTCAAAGGTGTATTGGCTTTATTATCACCCAGTGACAGCACTTTACAAAGAAAATTGGCACACATCCAGAATAACAACAGTTGGCTCTTAGAAATATCTGACATCTGCTAGGAAGGGAGGCAAACACTTTTCAAAGCAGTTAACTTTCACAAGCAGTTGCAGTTAGATGGTGTGACTAGATTATAAGCAGGATCCTGTACTGTATTTCTAGTGCTAGGTCTAATTGGCATAATTCCCAGAAACCTTTGCCCAGTGAAATAAAGCTCAGGACTGGGACATTTTCAGCAGTGGTGTTAGCCCCACCCTCCAATCTGGCCTGACCAACAGGAGTGTGGCCAGAAGAGGGAGCGTCAGTTTTTAAACTGGCTGGGGCTCCTTTGTTCCTGTCAACCCATCAATTGCTGCCTGCTGTTCCAGGACGACTAGATCTTGCTCCAAGGGGTTGAGAGAGTCATTTGTCAAGCCCATTGACTCTCCTCACAGCAATTGCCAACTCCATTGGAACAGAGCTTGGGACGGGACATTTTTGGCAGCAGCAGTTAGCCCCACCACATCAAAGCCAGCCAACCAACAGGGCGTGACCTCAACCCCTTAAGGCAACTCCCTAGTGGTCTCCGCAGTGGTCCTCATGTGAAGGGCTGAGTGCAAAGGGCATCATGGGAGTCTACCCAAGGGAGTCAGCCTAAGGAGTCAGCTGGCAGCCAGACACTCTGCCTTAATCCCATCTGCTAACATCTATCATTGACACACTGATCTCAGAACATCAGCTCTGTTCTAGTAATCACCTCAGTCTGTAATTATTTGTTATTACTTGGAGTACTGTGTGCAGTTCTGGTGTCTTATTTGAGGAAGGACATAAAGCTACTGGAGGGGTCCAGCGAGGGGCAACTAAGATGATCCAGGGCATGGGAGACAAACCATATCATGAGACTTTAGGGAGCTTTTTATGTATTCCTTGGAGGATAGAAGGAAAGGGGGATATAATAAAAACTTTCAAGTATCTAAAGAGTATACACAGGGTTGGAGTGGAGGGCATTTTCAATTTAAAGGAGGTGGCCACTAGGGCCACAGTCTGAAACTTGTTGGGGGTAGATTTAAAAGAAATGAAGAAACACTTTTTCATGGAAAAGGTGGTGTCAACGTGGAATAAACTGCCTGAGGAGGTGGTATCTTTGGAAACAGCAGGAAGTTTTAAGAGCAGTGAAAAGGGTAAAAATGAAAGTGGCAAAGGGAGGAGAAGGAGGATGGGGAAGGGGAATCACTATTGAGTCAAGAGGAAGGTGGGGCAGCTCAACTAAAATAGACTGAGCTGCACAGTCGAGCAGACTTGATAGACCACTAAGGCCTTTTCTTGTGGCAATTTTCATATGTTCGTATTAAACCCAATTAATACAACCACTGCATGCTATATGTAATCTGCCACAACTCTGCCTACTCAAATGCTCCCATTCCTACTGCCTTACTATTCAGCTTATAAAACCTGCTTGCTCCTGTTGTCTGTATTAATAGTTAGAAACAGAGCCTAGTATCAAGCATTGCATATTGAAAAACTGCACTGCTATCTATTCCTTGGTACAGGTTACATCTGTATTAATAGACAGCAAACCAAGCATAGTACCATGCATTGCATACTGAACTAATTGTACTGCTGTCTACTTTAGTTTGAGGTTATATCTGTAGCCTAGTCTCAAACATTACATACTGAACCAATTGTACCGCTGTCTACTCCTTAGCCTCAGTCTATATCTGTTCAACCACAGCTTGGGATACTGCAGAGCTCTATATAAAATGGAAACCAGATATGGCAAATGTCAACCGTCCTAACATTTAATGCTCCTTATTTTTAACCTAGGTTGCTTGCCTACCTTATCTAAGCTCTAATTATAGTAACTATCTGCTGTGACTACTGCACTATTTTGCTTTGTTTTTAAATTGCATGCCCTTTTTAGTATACAATAATGACAGCCAACTTTGCCTTGTACTGCCTCTATAGCTGTTGCCAACATAACATTTCTTGCCTGCCATAGAACAGGCAACCTTTGATCCCATGGCCCTAGTTGCTCTCTATGCTGAAAAGCCTTCGACAGGGTGAACTGGGAATTTTTGTGGGCCACTCTGAAGAGAATGGGCTTCCTTGACTCCTTTATTCATAAGATCATGGCGATCTACAAGTCCCCTTCGCAAAAGTTTATTGTAATGGGTTTTTTCTCCTGATTTCTTTATGTGCTGGCACACGCTCAAGGATGTCCCTTCCTTACCTCTTCAACCTATACCTAGAACCTCTACTCATTAGCATCAAAAATTCACCACGAGTGACAGGCTGTACCATTTCTCAATTCCCTGACCGTATCAGCTTTTGCTGATGATATTCTGCTGCACCTTACCAACCCTGAGTCATCCTTAACACAAGTATTACGAATCATTGACCGGTTTGGCCAGGTATCTAACTACAGGTTGAATGTCTCTAAATCAGTTATTTTTCCGCTAAATTCTTCTACCTTCCAATCAGGCTTCACACAGTTCGGTATGAAATGGTGCCCGGTCTCATTTAAATACTTGGGTATCCATGTGGCTCAGGAGGTGGAAATGGTCAAGAAACTTAATTTGATGATGTATTAACGAAAATTCAGAGAGACTTGGACCGATGGCAAAACTGCCAATATCCATATGGGGGCTAATCAACATCATCAAAATGAATATCTTACCCTAGTTATTCTATCTCCTGAATCTCCTTAGTATTTGGCTTCCCAGGCAATACTTCAGTCAAGTTAATTTTGCTATCCAAGTATATTTGGAATGGGAAACAACTCGTTATGCCTTTCTTAAACTCAGTGCACCTAGAGACAAAGGGGTCTTCGCTTACTTAATTTCTTACTATATTACTGGGCTAGTCATCTAAACAGAGTTGGTAAGTGGTCCACCACACAGTCTAACCTGCCTCAACCAATTTGGCTACAGCTAGAGCTAAGTCTACTAGATCAGTTTAACCTACGCCCCGTATCTTTTGGCACCCCTCTCCACGCTGCCCCCAGCCATTCGAGACTCCACTATTGGTCTCTATTAAAATCCTTTTCAATGCTGGAATCTTTTCAACATATCACAAACCAAGGATCAAGGACAACCTCTCATGCTAAATCCCAATATTAAAATTGAGGTAGTTGATAACCTCTGAATGGCTCCCACAAATACACAACCTACGGTGGAGTCTCTGTATGAGCAAGGTTCACTTCTCTTATCGGATAGAATCTTAACTTCCTTCAACATCCCTCAGAAACATATTTTAAAGTTTTTCAATTGAGACACCTCATTCTCAAAATTTTGGGCCTGTCTCCTTCCCTTCCAAAATAAGGCCATTTCTAGAGAAAGTACAGAATGCGGCTGGTAATCCCAAAGGAATATCCATCATATATAATAAACTACTATGCTACCTTTTTCCTAACTCCTGAGGGGTCCGTAATCTGGTCACTCCCTAACTTGAGCTCCCCTTATCATGGGAATCAATTTGGAAGGACGTGTACTGCTACTTATCCCAAGATAACCATAGATTGATCCAATATTATATTTTAAACAATCTCTACTATACTCCAGTTAAGTTGTTCAAATTTGGTAAATTTAAGTTTAGTATAAGTTCTAGATGGAGTCATTGAAGGGAATTTGCTGCATATCCTCTGGGAATGCAATAGAGTGGCACCATTATGGAATACAATTCGAGATAGCTTGGATCCACTCTTGGGGCTCAAGGAGCTCTTCACCCTAGAAGTTTGTATCTTGGGAGTTTACTCTAGCATTGTGGTGAAGGAACGAGGTACCACATGTCTTTAATCTCAATAGTTGTCAAAAAGCTGGTCCTTAGACACTGGTTGGATCAGGATCCTATCACCTACCAGGAATGGCTCAAGGAGATGTCCCACTGTTTCAATACTGAGAAATTTATAGCTAGTTCCAGACATAATCTGGCGTCTTTTAATCGGAAGTGGGGCAAACTATATGCTCTATCTAAATTAACCCTGATGGGTGTAGTCCTTAGATATTCCCTGCTGCATTGTCTATCTCCAGTGTATCCAGGCTTCTAGTCTTTGTCTTCCTCTCTAGTGATCCTGCTTTTCCTGTAGCTATAAAACTCTCTGAGGCGATGGGGGTGGTTGGGTGGGGTTTGTTGTTGTTGTTAGTTTTTTTATTGTTCCTGCCTAATTCTGTGTGATTGTATGTATTTTCTAGGTTATATTCTTGTTATGCTTATGTATGATCAGAAAATCTTCAATACTTGTATTTAGTTTTCTTACATATAAAACTCAATAAACTTAAATTTCAATAAAAAAAAAAGAACAGGCAACCTTTGTAATATAGCCACCACAGGTGGGTAAATCAGACTACTGGCCATACTTAGGTAACTACACTACCCCCATCAGAGTGAGGTATATTGTTGTTCTGCTTTGAACAGAAAGTCGAAAAAGATGGCCACCCTCCCAATCAGGACCTTTATCATAACTCTTCTGGCGTTAGTTGGCATGTTGGTACTAACTGGTACCATACCAGTAACAAAAGCCTCCTACCTTCTCCGAATGTTTCATGCTGTAACTCATGCCCTGCACCTATGCAAGTCAGTGCAGCCATGGTGCCCTGCACACTGCTGCTCATGCTGTGGTATACAGCAGCCTCACTGAATTTTAGAGGCCAAGCTGGAGCTAACTTATTAAGATTCCTCCAACAAACCTGCTGCATGAACCACAAGGCAAAAACAGATGAAATGTACTAGGCCCCAAATCATTCAAAACTGTACTTTGCAAACTGGCAAGAGTTACTCCTACTACTAATCACTGGGAGCAACATGCTTCAAAATCCTGGCCCTGATGCATCTCAAACATCTTTCAGAGGATATCTGGAAGTAGCCCATGTGAACACTGGTGATCTTTTGCCCAAGCTGGCTAATTCAAGCTCTGGGTGATAAATTCTCAGTTTGATGCTGTGGCTGTCACTGAGACCTGGCTCACTAATAGGATCCCAGACAGAGAAATTAACATTAACAACTACACATTATTCAGACAAGACAGGGCTGCAAAAGAGGGTGGATGTCTCTCATACATAAAGTTCTTCCTTAGATCTGTCCAACTCCCCTCACTCTTGAATCTACTGGCTACAAAGTCTTTGCAGCTAACATAAGACTTGTCCTCGAAGGCAAAAAATCTCAACCTTCTCATGATGTACATTCCACCAAAGAATGTCAATGAAGACTTTGATGGCTTCATCAGTGCTGTAGCAGGGGTAAATCAGGCAGCATGAAAATAGTATTATGCAACTTTAATTGCAACTGGCTTGCATGCAACAACAGGGCTTTTAAAGATATACTGGCTGATGTGTACCTAACCCAGGTCATTACCACCCATACCAGTGTTAACTATAAACTGGCACTACCATCCTGCTAGATTGGATCCTTGTTAGCCATCCTGATATGGTCATCTCAAGTGCTGTCCTGCTCGATGTCTTCAGTGACCACTCCCCAGTCACCTGCACATGGTCTACTAAGGTGGTCAAAGGTGAGCCCTCCAGCATTAAAGCCCAGGTATTCCACACCCACAAACTACCATATTTTCAAGCCCTACTACAGCAAGTCAATTGATCCATCTTAACCAGTACACAAGAAGTCAATATAACCCTGGAGTATTTCATCCTCCAATTTAACAGGATATGTGACATTGTCACCCTCTCAGGAACCTCTGCAGGAGGGAACCTACGATCAAATCCCTCATAAGGAACAGGACAGAACTTGGGCTCTGTACAAAGAGTTGGGCCAAAGCAAATACCTCACAAAATACATGGAACTGTGGAACACTGTAAAATCCTGCATCAAGAAGGAACGGCTGTATTTCACAAAACTCAACCAAAAGACCTCATCAGTCACCCTCAACAACTGTGGAGTGGCATAAACGAAATCATCAACAAATCCCAAAAATCTTTGCCCTACTGTCTTGTAGAGGGTGAAAAATCAATTAAATTAATAGCACCCACCAAAAACAAATGGAATCCATGGTTTCATATTCTTATTTCAAACCATTTATTTAAAAAGCAGTACAAAGTATACAAAAAGAAAAGACTAACATTTCAAGGAAGCGCCTGCTTTATCAGAGTTAATTTTCCTTCTCAAACAACGCTTCTTTTATACAGACCTTAATACATACAATTAAAAATACCATGTGTATTTAAATCTACTATGAATACTTGGCTAAAATAAATTAAGCCAGGAATTAACTTCAGTCACTGAATGGTGAAACCTAAATAATCCATTATTATATAACTCTGTTAATATATTCACATAAATCCTAAAGACAAACTATTAAACCTTCAAGATACATGAAATGTCTTTTACTATACACATTTAAATAACATAAAATATTTATTTTATCAACATACAATCAACAACAAAAACTGGAAGGCAGTATAGCACAGTAGTTTAAGGCTCTGAGCTGCAAATCTGGAGACCTGGGTTTGAATCCCACAACCCTACTTGCATACATGTGCACCCTGAGCAAGTCACTTAACTTTCCTGTGCTCCCAGGTTGCACCTGTAAACAAGCTTTCAGCTTAGTGTGTCTCACCTGGTTAAACAATTGGGGAATAAATTAATAAATAGAGCTATACATATATAATTGTTTAAACCGCCATCAGCATAAACCACTAACTTCTAATAAAAATGTGCACATCCTTTTATTTTGTTTCCAGTGCCAGACATAAACTCATTATTAGATTTAATTATATAGTTAGTACTGAGACACATGAACAATCACATTCCATGCTTGTGGATATATAACAGCCCTTAAACACACTACTATAGTAACTATTTATAATGTATAGGCATTTTCTTTTTATTGCAATGACATATATAAATAGACCCATTTCGGAACTGCATTTTTATATAAAGCAGCACGCATCTATAATTTACTTAAAATAACGAGAGGTCTGTATTTTCATATAGTCCCCCATCACTTCTAGCTGCAAGAAAGTATATCCAAAAGCTCTAGTGTTGTCCCACCTTTTCTCAAAGTCTCCACCATGAGGGCCAATAGCCACTTTTTCAATAGCCATACAACTGACTTCATGTATCCCTCCTTATGATTTAATATATGCTTAACAATTGCATATGTGGTGTTTGAAAGGAAGATAGCTTGTATATGCTCTCCCATTCATATCCCTAATTGTCAGATAGTCCTTCCCACATAGAAATGCCCACAACTACAGTAAAGATATAAATAATCCCATGCTATTGCAAGTAGTAAAACTATGAATTTCTATTTCTTTTCCTGTTGCACGGTTAATAAATTTCCACCCTGTTTCATGTATTTGCAAAAGGAACATTTCCCACATCTAAAGCATCCTTTGGTGGGGGTAACTAACTGGATCGTGCATTTACTTTAACCTGTAGTATACTAGTGCAACCCATTCCTTAATAGTTTTTGATCTTTTAAACACTATTTTGGGTTCTTGTTCTGTAACATTTGTGCTGGATGGCAACTATTATAAAGAAGCAAGCTGTTTCGATCCATGTCCTTCTGATATAATGTGGTACATACTTCATTTTATTATTTTATAAATCAACAAATCCAAAAATGTAATCTGAGAATGATTTATGTTATATTTGAATTTCAATTTAATGTTGGTGTCTTCTAACCAGGAGACAAAACACATAAATTGGTCCTGGGTCCCTTTCCAAATAATCAGTATATCATCCAAATAACGTTTCCAGAGGTTCAAACATTGAGAAAAGGGCTATCAATAGGGCTATAAAGAATTTGTTTCACCATGCTACATATAAGCTCGCATATCTTGGTGCCACTGTTGCCCCATAGCAGTTCCCTAATTTGCCTATAATATACATCCTGATACAGAAACATATTCTTTGTCAATATCAAATTTGCAAGCTGCAACAGGTAATGCGAGGTACCTTTACTTGTTGTGCTTCATCCCTTGATCCCCCAAAAACTTTAAAGCCTGCAACCCATCCTCATGTGGAATTACTGTGTATAATGAATCAGTATCTAGCCACCCTCCCAAACACATTGAAAAGATTATTCTTGGAGACTTCAAGCAATTACTGGCTAGCCAAGACCACCACCACGCCATAGATGCAGCTACAGCCCAAGACCTTGTACAAGTAGTCCCTCCCACTCGACTGGATCCTCACACCGATCATCCTCCCTGCTGGACCTGGTCTTACCAACCATCCCCATAAAATCACTAGCACTGATGTGTACCAAATACACTTAGCGACCACTCCCAGTTCTCTGCACCTGGTCCTGCAAAATACCCAAACCCATCCCAAGATAATCTTCCAACACAAACTTGACCCTGGTAAACTTGGTCTCCTAAAACACAACTCAGATCGCTGGACTGGTCCCGCATGATGAATACCCTTGACTCTGACCTAGCCTCAGCCTATTCATCTGCACCTTCAATACCATCTGCGACAGTTTTCCCCTTACCAAAGAATGGTCAAAGGCAACTCCTGTCCCTGGATCACTGACCACCTCCTGACCCAGATGCATACTCGTGACTCACTTTGGCACCTCTCCAATGAGACTGGCCATCCTGCTGACAGACAGAGATACAGAGAAGCCGGAACAATTGCATGAGGGGACTGTGCAAAGCCAAGGCTGAGAACTTTAAAGCTGCTCTAACTGCTGCCTGGGGCTCCAGGTGTAAATTCTGAAATAATATCAAGGAAATCAGTGGCAATGACACTAACCCCACTCCCAACCAGATAGTAGTGGACGGGCACTTGACCTCTGACCCTTCTCTCATAGCCTCAGCTTTCAATTGTGTCTTTACTAACCTCAGCCATGTTCTCCCACCTACCTTCTTTGACCCGCCTTGCCGGTCCTCCCACTCCCAACTCCCCTTCACCTACTTTGCATCACCCTCAAGATTGCCAAGCATTACATTAAAAATGCTCTAAACAACTCCAACTACAGTAGTGACTCCTTGGACCTGAGGTTTCTCTGGTTTACCCTTCTCGATGTACTCTACCCCCTCACCCATATTCTCAACTGCTTTCTCTGCCAAGGTAAATTCCTCCTCTGGAAATCTGCCTCCATTACCCCTTATATTTAAGAGTGAGGATCGCATGGTCACCAATAACTACCGCCCATCTCTATCCTCCCCATCTAAAAGCACTGAAATGCATTGTCTATGACCAACTCACTGACTACCTTAACAAACACATCCTTCTCTGTAAACAGCAACATGGCTTCCGCAAGGCACAGTACCACCATAGCCCTCCTGGAATTTACTGCACACATCCACTTTCTTTAGACAAAGGCCACACCTCTGGTGCTGTATTTATTGACCTTACTAAGGCATTTGACACCATCAATCACTCCCTTCTGCTAGTCACACTCTTTAACATTGGCTTCTCCCAGGATGCTCTGAGCTGGTTCACCGACTACTTGTCGAATCGGTTCCAACAGGTAAAAATTGGCACTACCCATCCAATAAGCTCCCAGTTCTCTCAGGGGTCCTCAAGGGTCCATCCTTGGTCTCTCCTCTTCAGCCTTTACCTTAACTCCTTCCCTGCCTCCTGCCCTGGCAACCTTCTACTATATGCAGATGATGCGGTACTTTAGACATCCAGCCCTGACCCTTTAAATCTACACCAAACCCTCCAGTCCTCCTTCAGTAAAGCAGAACTGTGGTTCTCTGATCAATGCCTTATACTAAACTACAAGAAGACCAAGTTCATGATCTTCTCCCACCTCGAGCTCTAAGAAGGAACTTTGCCCTCAGATCCTAGCAATGGATCAAACCTCTTGAGCAAGTGGACTCTTTAAATACCTGAGCATCACCCTTGACCCAGCACTCAACTTCCACCTGCACATACATCACCTGTCCACTGCCATCAATGTCCGCATCGGCCTGCTCCATCGGATTAAACACTGCCTTACTCCAGACGCCTCTGAATTACTGTCTCGTCCTCTGTCCTCTCCCTACTCGACTATGGCATTCTCATCTATAGCACTGCCATCATCTCGACCCTTAGTAGGCTCCACCTCTCCTCAACAAAACCTGTCGCTTTGTACTGAACTGTGACCACCTCACTCATACCTGCTCACTATATAACTCCACAAAGTGGCTTAACTTAGACAACAGGATCAAATTCCACACCTACCTAATGGCCAAAAATCACCCTTGGTCCCCCCTTCCTTACCTCCTTAATCTATCCTACTACAACCCAAAAGTAACCCGCAGCACTAGCAAGAAACTCCTCACAGTTGCCCACTGTCAAACCTCCCAATTTCAAAGATCATTCAGCTACAAGGCCCCTTTGGATGAATGGCCTACCTAGCTCCATCACAAATGAAAATGCTATCGGCCTCTTCAAATCCCATCTTAAGGGCATCTCCAGTCCCTAAACAGCTGCGACTGCCATTGATCCTGCTGTCACTCACTTCTCCCTGCCACTAAAATGGTCCCTGGCTGGCTTTTCTACCCTCCTTTCCCCTTTCTCCCTACCACCAACTGTCAAGCATCCCAGTTTACTTGCCTACATGCTCATCTGATCTAAGATTGTCAGATACTGACACTGATTGTGAACCTCATCTGTATTTAATGTTGTTATTTACCATGCAACAAGCTTGTCCTGTTTCATGCTTGTATTTACCTCATTACTGTTTGTACCATTAATGTGATGTGGAACCTTTGTAAATGAGTCACTGACTCAAAGGTATTTTCTGAACTCTGAATAAATACAAATAAATAAATAAATAAATATCTAAAGTAACAAAAACATTCAGGCTGCATGTCCAAATTCTCAACTAAATTAATAACCTGCATCGAATCCCTTAGATACGATCTAACTTCAATTACAAAAGGCTGTAAAAGCCATCCAAAATATAGAGATGGGCTCAGTAAGCCATCCATTACCCAATATAATTGGGTGCCCATGCAGGCATTCTTTGTTCTTATGCATTTTTGGTAAAATATATATTATAGGTACAACCGGATGTGCCGCCATTAAAGCTTTAAAACAATTTCTGTTAAATAGCCTTTACAAACCCATAGCTCAGAACTGAATCCATCTCCTTTTAAATGTACTCACTTGATTATTGGGAAGTTTCTCATAATAAGTAGTGTCCCTCAGCTGCGCTATATCTCCTGTTCTTAATAATCACGATCCATAATAACCACGCCTCCTTTGTCTGGTTGATCTAATTACTATATCAATATTTCCTAAGGCCATCCAGTGCTAACTTTTCTTGCATAGTATAGTTTAAAGGAACAGTTGTTTTTGTAGTTTTAAAGTTCCAAATCCACTTCACATTTTTTACAAACATATTGACTGTAGAATTATATACAGGGCAATAAGTAGATCTCACTTTGAAAGTTTTCTCATTATTTACATCCTGCTGTCCCACTATCAAATCATCATTATACAAAGTTTTAAATGTTAAATTCCTAGCAATTTGTGAATATCTATAACAGTCTGAAAAAGTTAATATCAACAGATGGTACAAAGGATAGTCCCTTACTTAGAACAGATTTTCTAATTCTGATAGTTCATATTTTGAGATATTAATAGTGGTGTAAGTTCTGTACTTCTGTGGCTGGCGATTTACATATATTTTGTATCAGTACCTTTGCCTTCTGTTTCTTCCACGCCAGCCCGCCCTCCTCGTCCTCTTGCACCTCTGTATTGTTACAAATCCTTCTGATGGTATGAGTCCTGAAATCTGGTTTTCCTGAGACTTCTGTGCATCAGTTAAATTGACTTGTAGAGGGTGACATTACAATTGAAGGGGACAAGAACACAGTTGACTCCTTTAACAAAACCTTCAGTGACTTATCGGCATACACTACAGACCCTATTGTCCACCCACCACTGAAGGAGTTACATAAAGATACTGCTTGTACAGTGTCTCATCACTATTAATATTGATTATGGGATTGTGGTTTATGGCTCTGTGAGCGACAGTGTGCTGTCCAGAGTCAGGGGTCTCCTCAATAGGGCCTGCTGCATTGCGCTAAGCCTAGAAAAGTGACACACACACCTGTGTGCTGTATAACAGCCTGAACTGGCTAAACCTCAACACGAGGGTGTTCTACCACACCCTTGTTACTGGCAAAAAGTGCTACAAGGCCTGCTATCCCTAGCCTACAGTCAGTGTTCACCTCAGTGGATAGCAAATACTCCACCAGGGTGTGGTACAACCCACTCTGCTGCTTCTGCTAAAAGAATCTCCTTGTCCAATCTGTTTTTCATACCATTTTGCTAAGCAATGGAATGACCTGTCTGACTCCTAAAAACTGATTGCTCCCTCGAGCTGTTTAATTCCCACCTGCTCTCCTCACTTACCCCACCTGGAACATGCAGTTGCTACCGCTGACCATCAGTGTTTCCCTACAATGTATTTGTGTAAACTGCAATTTCTCTGACTATAATGCCAACTTGTATCCCATGTACTGTTTTATCACTGTACCTTATCAGCTGCTAGTTGTTGTCTTACCCTGTATCCAATGAATTATAATTGTAGTCTCATTGTATTGTATTGTACCTGTAACTGACTCTGTAATAGTAGTTTTTGTTGTACCTGACTTTAAACCCTTTGAAAATAGGTCCTCCCTAAAGTGTTTTATGTGAAATAAAAACTAAAAACTAAACTAAACTAAAGAAGCATGGATGGCCACCTCAAGGCCAATAAACTTGTACAGAAAAGTGAAAACAAAACAAAAAAACCTGCTACAGACACAGATAACAGAATGCTAGGGATCATTAGAGAAAGAAAATCCAAATGCACAACATGCCTTTTATAATTTTTGCATGTAGGTTTCCTTTAAGACAGCTGCCCTCACAGTCCCCAGTTGTTATAAATGGAGAAGCGCACTGAGCCAAAAAGACTGTATACTGAATGAAAAGGTGAAGGAAATTTTTTCCACAATCCTCTTCATGAGACTCAGATTAGGCTGCTCAGATTTTTAATTCAACGAATTGCAAGGACTTACGGTATTAAAAGTGGAACAATGACCTGGCACTCTATGAACCCTGATTAAGTGAGTTGATAACAAAATGGCTGGGTCATTGTTTCCACTGCCTCAGCATTTTGTGGCAGTTCTGCAATGTAGAGCATGGTGGCAGCATGGTTCGTTGGTAGCACATCTGCTTCAGGCCAGAAGATCATGGATTCTAGTCCCACACCCAGATTGCACCTATCATAAATGCTGCTACTGGAATGCAGTATTATGGGATGACGATTGTTCAGTTGCTCCGTCCTTTGGATTGAGACATTAAATCAAGGTCTTATTGTTGTATTGTTCCATCCTTCGGAGAGGTCCTGTCTGCTTTTTCTGGTGGCTTTTCAGGTGGACATTAAAGATCCCGTGGCATTTTGTGAGAAGAGTAAGGAATTTACCCAGTGCTCTGACAGATTTCTCTCTTCATGGTCATCAACAATTGAGTTCTAGTTAACCTCCGGTTGTGTCTGATTGAGATGGAAGCATAAACAGGAGTTTCTTCTTCTCAATTGCTAGGAAATCCCTGAAATTCGATGAAACAACCAGATATTAACACTGAACAATGTATAAGCAGGGATAAAACAACCTATGGCACCCATTCATCCTTATGTAATCAGAGACAAAGGCTTGAAAAATGAAAGAAGATCTACCTCATTCAAATGCTGTTGTCGCACTCAGAACAATCTCAAGTTTCAATAGACACAGGAGGCCACCCAGATGCCACAAACACTCTGGGAAAAGACTACCTAAAATTAAGAACGGAAATTGAGATGATATATAAAGGATTACTTATTTAGATCAGAGGTGAAGCAGCTATATACATACCTGAGAAAAGATGTGGTGGCACTGGAGCAAAGAGCCAATGAATTGGAACAACAAATAACAGCCGTTGAAAACAGGGTCATGATATGGAGGATTTCTTATGCTATACAGGAGCAACATGAATGGATCCAAGGCAAGAAGACGCTGAGAAAAAGCCTGGCTTAAAAACATTCTGGTGTACTGCATTCCTAAAGGATTGGAAGGGTAAGATATATTTGAATTCATTATAACATTATTTTGTGCAGAATTGGAACTGCCAGATGACTTGCCGATAGAATTGGAAAGGGTTCACCGAGCCTCTTGGTGTTGTCGACATCTTCAGATGTACGCCTCGATCCATTATAGTGTGTTTTCTTAGTTATGCTACAAAGGAGAACGTGCTTCTTACAGCCTGGAGAAAGCAAAGTGCCATGGTCAAACAAGGATTTACTCGATAATGATTATGCACCCAACATGATGAAACATCGATGTGCATATGCTGACACGCTACCAATCTTAAAAGAAAAGGATATACATTTTCTACCCCTACCTTCTCATCTGGTGGTCCAACTTCCTGAGGGACGTGAGACTTTGAGACATTGGCAGAGGCACAAGCTGAACTGCAAGTTGGCCTGCATTTCCCAAGTAGAACATAAAAACCGTGTTTACAGTTACCTCAACCTCCAGATGGCAGACAGTGACTCCAACAAAGAAAGACCGAGAGCCTAGGGATCAGCAGACCACCCAATGGTAGCACGTCTCGCATCATTCAAGAGATTGGCAAGGGAAAACCCTGAGACAGAAAGGGTACTAATTTTGATTCAACATTACAGGGGCTTAATGTAGAAAGTCTCTGCAGTCTTTCCTCCCAGTAAAATCCAGTGAAGGGCACAGGGAAACAGTATATATAAGCTCTCATATCTGTACAGAAGAGTTTCCTGATGTTAAAATGACCACAGAGAAGTCTAAGCTAAGACGCAAGGTCGAATAGAACCATTACATATTTTGCTTTACTATGTTATTTACTGGTCTATAACTTCCATTCAGCTATGCTGCTGATTTATATACAACAGGATGATTGATGTAAACAAAGACAGAACAAAAGTTTTTGTATTTCTTTTTCTTTACAAGTTGAACTTAAGCAGTGAGTTTAAAGACATTAAGTCTAGGCAATTTGAGCCAAAATCATACAAAGCAAGTTTAAATTATGTTAAACAGGTATAAGCAGCAAAGTGCTTGGTTTGTTTTAAGACAGGACATAGACAGGCCAAAGAAATTAAGTCAGGAAAGGATATAAAAGATTCATTTATTTTGTTCTAATACATAGTGCTCCTGTATGCACCAAATGGGTTTACAAAGTTATAGTTTTACAAAAGGAGGTGCCTATATTACAATTATGCAATTCAAACAGCGAGGATGGGGAACTGAGAGTTATGAGCAGATGCATGTTTTTGCTATCCTATATATTAATTTATTTACTGCTGCTTACAAGTCATTTGCAGAGTAAACATTCTTTTACTTTGACCAACTGTATAGGGGAGATTTTCCCAGGAGGCCCAGGATGTTTTTTTCTCCGACCTACCTCCACAGCACAGCAGTTATTTTACTACTGAGCAAAAGGGAGACCGACTCAGGTCTCCTGTCCCTTGACGTCATACATGTACATTTATTTTTTGGAATCACCTTAGGGAGCTTCAGGAGTTCACAGAGCTAACCCCTGGGAGATTAGAAGTTAGAAATCAAATTAATGTAAATAGTTTAAAGAATGGAGGGTTATTTATAATCCCTCAGGTTTATTAAGACTTTACATCTAAGAAGGAGATTTGTAAAGATGTATAAGGGTGTTTTGTTAGTTGTTAACAGAAGATTTCTGCAGATTGGAACAGGTTATAGTATTGAAGGATCGTCAAGAAAGAGCATTTCTACACAACTTAAAGAATTAAATAATGATATAAATCTGCAAGGGAAAGGGAACGTACTTAATTTTGAGGACCCCAAATCCTGGAACTCTGTTCACTCCATTTGGCAGAATGTTAATTGTTTGTTGTCTCCTAGGATTAGTAGTGATGTGGATAAATTGTGAGTGAATGTTGAGACAGTTGTTGACCAATCTGGAACTGCAGATTTATTTAATATCAAGTTCTCTGATTATTCAAGTTACAAGTTAGGATTATCTGATGTTGCTCGGGTGTGGAGACTGCTCAGTGGCAGGGTCACAATTTCAGTTTAGGGCAACTGATTTGTATGAAATGTTTAATTTACTTTGTATTTTGCCTGACACTTGTACTGACTGTGGTAGGGTCTTGAGGCTAGATTTTGAAGCTAGCTCTTGCTCATATCACTGATCCATTGTGCTATATTATTAATTTATCTTTGACTTCAGCTCAATTTCCACTAGACTGGAAGAGTGTATGGGTTGTTCTGATCCTGAAAAAGCCCATGCTGATGTTTTGATGATTTTAGGTCTGTATCCATCTTAAATCCTTTAAGTAAACTGTTAGAAAAGGTAGTGTCTAGTCAATTGAAGGATTATTTGGACTGTTATAATATCTTAAGTCCAAGCAGCACAGGTCCCGGAAATGGATATGGAATCAGATGTTCTTGGTCAGGTTCATAGACACCGCCCTCAGGGCTTTGAAAATAGCCTCAATGACTGAGGTGGTGTTTGTGGACCTGACCAAGTATTTGATCTAATTGATCATGGTTTGTTATTGTGTGTTGAAGGTTATTGGTTTTTCTATAAATGTATTATCCTGGATTAATAATTATTTAGTAAATCATCAACAGTTTGTGCTTGTTGGGTCACAGGATTCCTAAATGTTTTTATTGAATGTGGTATTCTGAAGGGGTCCATATTAGGACCCTTGCTGTTTTCTTTATTTGTTAATCAATTGCCTGTTTATTGTGGACCTATGACTCAATAATGTATGGAGACGATTTTATACTTTTAGTCAGGGTAAATCACAAGATGAGTTGGTAAATGCTTTGATGTTGGCTTTAGGAATGTGTGTAATTGGTTTGTAACAAATTCTATGATTCTAAACTAAAAAAAATGAAATCAATGATTTTGGGACCCGCTTATGTTGAAAGATGATCCTTGTCTGTTGCTTTGATGGGATGATGGTAATAGATCAAGTTACCCAATTTAAATATTTGGGTGTGTGGTTGGACTGTGGTTTAACTTTTTCGTTACATGTAAAGTATGTTAGTCAAACAATAAATCAGAAATTGGGTATTTTGTTTAAGTTTCGGTCATTTTTTTCTTTTGAAACTAGAAAATCAATTGCTGTTGGTTCATTATTATCACATTTGATTATGTTTGTTATTTGTATCAGAATTTGAATGTTAAGAATATAATGTTTTGTCTGTGGCTTATAATAATATTTGAAGGTTTATTTTATCGGTCCCCTTTAGGACACATCATTGCTTATTGTATTTACAATTAGGTTGGTTATCACCTAGGAAAGAATTAATTATTTCTCTGGTTGTTTGCTTTGTAAGTCTCTTTTTCTTTACATTTTCATTGGCAGATATGATTACAGTTCATCAGTCCCTCCCAAATTGAGATCTACAAATGGGATCTTGTTAAATCTTCCAGTTTTTAAGACTCAGAATGGTCAGAGGTCTTTTCTATTGCAGCCCCATCCCTTTGGAATGCCTTACCCCAAGCTGTTTGCCAAATTATGTCTCCGTATTGTTTTAAGAATATGTTTAAATCTATTTTGTTGAGTAAGTCTAAACGTAATTGTTGATGTGTATTATTGTTTATCATTATTGTTGCTTGTAGTTTGTTTTGGTCGACCTGAAAAGGGACATTGTCCAGAGTCCCAACCTGGTTATCAAAATGGTAAATAAAAAAATAAAAAATTAGGCGGTCATATTTGGTGTGACAATACTATATGTTTGTATCTATATATATATATATATGGCTCCCTTTATATATGGACAAAGAAAATCATACCTTTAAATATATTATATGGCAGTAACACCAACCAGAATAATATTTTTAATATAAATGACTTAACCAATCCAGTTAAAAGGGCAAGGGTAATACAATATTTAAAGAAACAGGCCACATATGTGATATTTATGCAAGAAACTCATTTATCCCCTGAAGAACACTTGAAACTATCGGGGGATACAGAGTGTATGCATCTTCATATCAAAAGTTAGACAAAAAGGGTGCAATCTTACTCCTTGCAGCTACCCCTTTGTTCTGCACAAGGAGTTTGTGGATCCAAATGGAAGTTTTGTTAAGGACAATTACATGGGAAATTAGTAACTTTGGCCAATGTATATTTCCCCCTAACTTCCACAGAAATAACAAATACTTTTTTAAATTGCTAGAGCTACTCAGGGACCTCTAATCATGGAAGGAGATTTGAATCTGGCTTCAGACTCATATTTGATGTTTCAGTATGCACACAGCACCGTGAAACACCCTCACAAAAACTATTAAGAAATCAGATGAATGCCTAGGATAGTGGATGTCTGGTGGTTTTTTATCCTACCACCAGGACATACACTTATTATTCTCCTAGATTCCATACACAGTCATGCCTAAACTATTTTTTCACCACAAAAGAATAATAATCTTTTAATATTATAATCTTTATTTAGGTTAAGCTCCTTTCAGAGTATCAAGGTGCTGTACAATAAAATTGGTAAAACAATGATAAAATCAACAGTACAAAAATAAAACAGTCTGTAGAGATCCATTTAATCAATTAAATTAGGGTAAGAACATACTGGCCTGCTACAAATAGAATAATAGATAGGTTCCTGTGCATTACAATGTAGTAATTCCATTGAGAGGTTCTGGGGACATTGGAACCTCGAGGAGTGAAGCCTTAAGATTTTCCATGTCCCCAGAACCTCGAGATGGAATTACTGCATTGTAATGCAACAGGAACATATTTTTATTTTTTTTTTAATATATGGATGCGATTTTCAATTTTTTTTCTCTCAGGTGGTTGGCAGCTGCAGCAAACAAGTCTCTCCATCCTGGCCATGCGCCACACTGTCTCACTGTCGGTGTTTTTTTTTTTGTTTACTGAAGGACAGCCTACCTTTCTATGTCTGAGGAACACAGGGTCAGCTGGATATCTGTATTTTCAGATATTTAAAACAAAAAGCTGTAAAATGTTCCAGTTGAGAAACACTCCGGTAAGCTTAGACAGTGGCCACCATGTTTTTCAAACTATTCTGCCCGCTCTAACAGGAAAAGTGGCCAATTGAAGGCACATTTTGAAAGATGTTGGAGCTAGACTATAGATGTGTTATTGTGATTTGGTGATAATACATCATTCAGGTCCCCAACGATAGTATTCACGGCACCTGAACAATGGTATTATCACTCCTGAAGTGTAGTATTATCACTTTGGGAGTGATACTATTATGGGGAATTTTTGTATGCTTTTCTAGTATATTATTTTCATGATCCATATTAAAAGATATTACTATATGCTCCAGATTCCTTTCAGACCATTCATCTTTGCTTTTGAAACTAGACCTCAGCCATCTTAAACGGAATTACCAGTAGTGCCTGGATCTGTCTCTTTATGTACCCAGAATTTAAAATCTTACCAAACCAAAATCCTCACATTTTGGCTGACAATCCAAC
This sequence comes from Neoceratodus forsteri, assembly GCA_016271365.2. NCBI lineage: Eukaryota > Metazoa > Chordata > Ceratodontiformes > Ceratodontidae > Neoceratodus > Neoceratodus forsteri. The sequence continues at coordinate 1,793,407,329 of CM057455.1, read as the reverse complement.
ACCAGAAATTTCCTCTGCAATGATATGATACTTTAAAGGTTGTGCTTCAGGGAGATAATAGCATATTCCTCTTATAAGAAGAAAAGAATGAAACTAATTATATAAGGATGGAAAAGAATTAAAAATGCTCCAACAGACCCTGAATCAAATTCTGTGTCCGGTCAGACCCATATCCACCAATTAAAACTGAATTACAGAAAATTCTAGATGAAAAGTACACCAAGCATTATTCTATTTAAAAAATACAAATATGAAGGGGGGCCTAGAGGAGCAAGAAATCTGGCACACAGACTTAGACAGCAAAAACCTCGGCTACAATCTCTCAAATTCACTCCATGGATATGTCAGGGACAGCTACTAAATATGCCGACATATTAACAATTTTTGAAAATGTTATGCTCAGCTTTATTCTGTATATCCAGATCTGGCTAGGGAAAGCCTAGACCAGTATTTTTGAAAATATCCCTACCAACACTCTCTCCGAGCCAACAGACTGCCTTACTGTTGCCAATAAGACCTGAGGGAGTCAAAAATGCTACTAAAGAAGCTAAAACATTGAAATATCCAGGCCCAAATGGCTTACCATCTGAATGGTATAAAGCCTTTCAAAGTCTTGGTTCCTTCCTTGTTGGCAGCATTTAGGGAAGTACAAATGGTGACCCCTCCACCCTCTTGGGCCTATGCCACTATATCCCCAATACTTAAACCAGGGGGACCCTAAACAAACATCTTCATATAGACCCATTTCCATACTAAATATGGATTATAAGATTTTATGGCGATATGGGCTAATAGGTTGAAAAATATCCTTCCCACCATTATACATCCAGATCAATCCAGATTTATCCACTCCCATCAAACAATGGACAACATCCACCGCGACGATCCATTTGATGGAACACTTGAATCAAAGACAAATCCCATCAACCCTGATAAGCCTGGATGAGGATAAGGCATTTGATCGAGTGGCATGGCCTTTTCTTTGGCGAACCCTCAAGAAATTTGCATTCCTGGAAGATTTTCTTAAATGGTTGAAATTACTTTATCAGGCTCCCAAAGCCTTTATAATCATTAATGGCCATCTAACCCCTTCAATATCTTTAAACCAAGGAACTAGACAAGGATGCCTTCTCTCCTCTTATTGTTCTCTTTATATATTGAACCCCTGGCACAGTAATTCGGGAAACATCTACCATAGAGGGAATCCCATTGGGAGGGCTCTTTACAATTTCTCTCTATGGACGATATACTTTAACAGTATTAAATCCAGAACAATCAATCCTGGCACTCCTTAGGATCCTACAGTCATGCTTCACCTCAGGATATGTAATAAATGTGCAAAAGACAGACGTTCTGGCACTTAATTTTATACCTTCTCAAAAGCTGAAGAAATCATTCCCTATGAGGTGGGGTGTTCTAAAATTAAATATCTAGGGTATTTGTCCCGAAGAATTTAATATATTTAGAATTAATCAGTTGCAAACCCCTAACTTTGAAGGTTGACGAGGAATTGAATAGATGGTCTCATCTCCATTTGTCTCTTATACCGAGGGTGGAACAATAAGAATGACAGTACTTCCTAAATTTTTATATCTATTTCAGACCCTGCCACTAACTCCTTCCCCATATTACTTCTCTTCTTGACTAGGGCTCTCTCCATATTCACGTGTGCAGGACGACACCTGATAACCAGATGGTCCTCCTGATGCTCTCAACAGAGAAACGTGGACTAATTCTACCAAATTTACAAGAATACTACAGGGCTGTATTATTTAAAACTATACTACTATGGCTAAATTCTCATTATGAGGCTGCCTGGAAATATATAGAGTTTGTACTAAATGATATGTTTGATATCAGCCACTGGGTGTTTGCATCACTGTCCTCCACTCCGAACTTTAAAGAATTCACAATTAGCACCAGAGATACCCTGAATGGTTGGTATGAATTGAGAGCTTTTCCTACAATGCAATTCTACTTTCATTTTTAAACTAATACACTTAGAGATAGATTTTACCCCAGCTTGGGTTTTTTAATATTTCAGAACTGGCATAAGTTAGGGCTCTCATATATTTATTAACTTTTAGATGGTACTGGGGTTACAACCTTCTCTCAATTACAGATGTCCTTTCAAATACCCTTCAGAGATTACATTCATTGTTTACAGATTTGCAATTACTTGCAGAATAAGGGCCCACCTGGTCGTTTCTGCCAAATCCTCTAACCCAATTAATAAGGTTATCGATAGATGTCATTAAGGTTTAAACTACTCACACTTAATAAGACAGATATACAAAGCTCTAGGGAGACATGGATAGACTCCACCCAGTCAGTACTTAATGCTTGGAATAAGGAACTTTCATCTAACATTTCATATGAAAATGGATAGAGCCTGTAAAGCCTTCTGTGCAATGTCACAGACTCCATACTGGAGGAATGCATTTGAAGTGTCGATTAGATTTTTGCACACCTGCAAAATTATTAGAATACCTACCACTGTAGTATGGGACGTGTTGGAGAGGTTGAAGGAAACTAGAGCTAATTTCTGTCATATTTTCTGGAGCTGTCCAACCTTATTGCCTTTTGACATGAAATTGGCTCAGCTTTACATCAATTACTAAGTCCAGAATTGACCTTACACCACAATTGATTTTACTGTATATAAATTTAGATGAATCAGTACCTTCCCTAGAAGTATGCTGTATTTATATATTACTGCAGCAAAAAAGGTGATTATCTGCCAGTGGCACAGTTTGATGATTCCTACACTCCTCAATGGCATTCTGTTGTAAATGACATTTACTATCTAGAATGTATAATTGCATTTCATTCAGATCGAACTTCTAGATTTGAACTTAAATGGCAACCATGGGTGTTTTATATGGCTAGGGAAGATACAGCATTAGTCTCTTGATGAGTATAAATTAAAAAAAAAAGGCAAGCTTTATTGGATTCATGTTTAAAGCACAATAGATCAATGGATGGATTGATCTGACCCTGGTTGAAACTGTAAAACATGTCTGTTAAAATGAAGTGAACATAGAAAAGTAATCAGACTATAAACCACTGCTGTTAAATTATGAAAAGCAATTTTCCTTGTATCTTTGCACGATTTAATAAATAAAATATGTATGTAAAATTGTTTTAATCTGGTTCAATTTCAGTTGGTTTGCATCTGTATCCCTCTGACAAGGCTGAAAATAGGCAGTACTGTATAGCCCTCCTTTCCTGGTCAGTAAACACTAAATAAATGAATGTTTTGTTAGCATTGTCACCAGCCCTTGCTGGAAATATAAGTGAACTTTTTAATAAATCCTAGCAATTTCTTGAATCAACACTTTGAACAGCCTGATTTGTGTCCCAGGAGGAGAAGGACTGATGTGGCTCCTTGGCTGTATCTAGAAGTCCCCACTGATGAGTGTGCACGAGCCCTGTCATGGAAGTGGGACTTTGGCATTTAAAGGCATCTCATATCTAATATGTGTACATCTCCTTAAACTCACTGAATTACTTTTCTTTCCTCCTGAAGTAAACAGTAACCTAAAGGCTACATTAGGAGCTAGGTCCATACAAAACACTTTTAATGGAAGACTTTTTTTTTGGGATATGTGAGGCTTAGAAATTAACATCTTAGAGGATAACAACACCCCAGAAAACGGTGTTATTAAACATAGTTGTTTAGCAGGAATTATAAATAGTGAATTTTTGATTCATGAACACAACAATGAGTGGTAATATATATGCTAGGAGATGTGTTTAATTTAAATCCATTTATATGTTTCCATGTGACATGATGCTCATATCCAATTGATAGTTTCTTCCTCCACCGACTTTAGGAATATTACTGTAGGTAACATATTTAAATAAAAATTTTAATTGGATTTGAACAATGGAACAATGGATTTGAACAATTATAATATTCAGTGTCCAGGGGTCTAATTTATTCTCAGGCTTAGTACACAAAATGCCTCTACAATCAAGTAAAAACTGAATTTCTAGTGCCTCCATCTCTTGGATGTGGCACCTGTGTGACACCCTCTACCACCAGCCTTTAGGAGTTCTAGGGGTGAGGGTGTTGTGCACGTGAGCAGCAGCCTCTTGCAATTGTTACCATGCTTTGGAGATGGCCCGCAGAACCCCACCCCTTCCCTATGTGGTTGCACAAGGATGTGCAACCATGCAGGAAGGCTCATGACCTATTTGTGCATAACGCAATGGGGTGCAAGATTATGGACTGGCGCTATAGAAGTCAGTCTGACAAATAATGTCAGTCCCTAGTGACTGTGTATAGGGACTCAGATATTTGAATACTAATCATACCATGCACGAATCTCCTTTCTGCAATTTTCATAGTCAGCTGGAAACACATATTATTCTGTTTCCATAGACACCACAAATTAACCAATCGGGTCAATGAAAAGGTCTTTTCAGCTGAGATAAATGAACATTCAGAAAGAAATAATGGTTTATCCATGCTATTACTACTTAGCATTACTATGGGATCCATATATCTTGTGTTTTGTTAAAGATCATTACATTATCATAACAAACTAGTTCCTTTCTGCTATAATTGGTTTAACATAGATAGGTATGGAAACAGATGGATTAACAATATAGCCAGGCCATCCCATTGGATTGGGCCAAAGGTGAGGATAATCGGAGGAGAAATAGGGATAAATTTACTCCAACAGCTCCAGAAGAATGCTGTTGACTCTTTCTGTTTCATGATGGCTCACTTCCTGGACCATGATTGCAGAATTAAAGTTTCCCTCACCCTACAAGCCTGGGTAACCAGCAGGCCCTGCAGAAATGGGAAAAGTTGTAGGCTACAGGTGTAGGCTCTGGAAAGGGATGTCAAGCAGAGTCTGAGAGTGGCTTGGAACATGGAGGGCTTCTATACAATATTGGGTATTAGAGCATGGGTACATGGAAGGAGGAGGACCTGATGGCAGGCAGGAGTATAGGGGCAGAAATACAAAATATAAGAAGCTACCAAAGACCTCTCACTAAATGACAGAAATATGTTTGCTACGCTTTTGGCAAGCAAACATAAAAAATGATTGAGAAATCACATAGTAAAATATTAATTCCAGCTTGGAAGGGACTCATGTCCATTATGTTGGCCCCTACTTCATAAGCAGTATGCTGTGCAAACGTAGACTAATTTAAAGGGGTTTCAATCCATTCTTCTACCCATGGTCTCCAGTGATTCACTTGTTAAACAGAAATTTGTCCAGACTTACCTGGAAGAGCTGCACTGTCTTCATAGCAACTATCTCTGCTGGTAGACTGTTCCATAGGCTCATCACCCTCTGGGAGAAGAAGTGCTTTCTAACATCACCCCTGAATGTGCCACCACTGAGCTTCAGGGTGCGTCTGTGTAACCTGCTTGAGAACAAAAGATGAAACATCTCTGTCTGTTTGATCTTGTTAATACCCATGAGTATGCAGAAGATTTAGATCATGTCCCTCTCATCCTCCTTTCCTCCAGTATAAACATACTTAGGGCCACATGCCTCTCCTTATAACTTTTGGCTTCCATACCTCTGATCATTGGGTGACACTACACTGCACTCCTTGACTGCCTCAGCGCCCTTTTGTATTGAGGAGCTCAGATGTGCATGCAGTACTTCAGGTGGGGCCCGACCAAAGCATTTTAAAGTGGTAGAACTCTATCCCCTGCTCTGTTAGCCACCCACTGTTTGATGCCCCCCAGCATTCTGCTGACCCTTTGACAGGAGACACAAACTGCTTGTTATGCTTCATCCCATTGCCTATTAAGACAGTGTGTTTCCTTATCTCATGCTGCGGCAGGAGGAGCTCCACACAGTGTGTAGATCCTACCTCCATTTTTCCTTTCAGGTGTAACACCCTGCATTTGGCTATACTGATCCTGACACTCCAGGTGTTTGACCTATAGCCAGCTTGTTCAGAGCCTTCTGAAGTTTGTCTTCATAGGCATAGGAACTGGGAGGGCAAGAGGGGTGGCAGCTCTCTTTTATTTTGAATGGCAAAACTAGTTTGGAAAAGTGCCCTTGTACCCTCATAAGTGCCCTTCTGATCCTCAGCCCGCTTAACTTTCACTATCTTCTGGCACCAACGAGTCCACCACCCTGGCTAGCTGACTGTCATCAGCAAACTGAAGCAGGCTGCTGAAAACCCCAGCTTCCAGATCACTGATGAAAATGTTGAACAGCAGTGGCCCCAACACCAGTCCCTGAGGGATGCTGCTGACAACACCCATCTCCATGCAGAGTGGTGTCTATCCATCTAAACCCCTTGTTTCCTTCCTCTGAGCCAGTAAGCAATTCACCTTTTGTGGGCCTCATGTATACCACACTGGCATACTTTACCCAGAGGCTTGCCATGCACCACAGTGTCAGAGACCTTGCTAAAGTCCAGATACACTTCTGTCTACAGCCCTGCTACTGACCACCTCCCTGGTCACTTCTCAAAGAATGTTAGGTTGGTGTGGCACAATCTGCCCTAGCATAAAACCACGCTGTGAGGGACATGAACCTTGGCCTCGCCAAGTGCTGTATTATTCTGTCCTTGATGATTGCTTCCAGGACTTTACACTGCACCGACAGTCAGCCTGAGCAGTCTGTGATTGCCTGAGTTTGTCCTTGCCCCTTCTTGAAGATGGGTACCATGTTAGCTACATTTCAACACTCAGGCACCAGACCACCCAGATAGACTCATGAAAGTTTACTGCTGGAAGCCTTACAATTGTTCCCTTGGTCCCTTATTATTCTGTGGTTTGTCCTTCTGCCTCTTCATACTTTCCTGCCTTGATCTTTGCCAGGAGGTCGGCAACCAATGCGATTGGGATGTCCATGAGACTACATCATGGCTACCCCTGAAGACATGGGCCCTCACAATAAGAACCCTCCATCCCACAGGGGCTGTTTAGTGAACACCAAAGTGAAGTATTCATTTAGAATCTCAGCCATTGCCCCTGGGTCTCTCACAGCTTCCTCCCCACAGTCCACTCTCTTCAGTTGCCTAGCCTCCTTCTTTACTTTACTCTTTCCATTTATGTACTATATCAGCGCTTTGTGTGTCCACAGCTTCTGCTGCTATTCTGGCCTCCAGCCCTCCTCAGCTTTCTTAATTTTAGTCTTGCAGTCCCTCAGTGCTGCTTTTACCCTCTCTGCCCTGGAGACAATATGGCTCTTTTCAGTGGTCATAGTACTTTTTATTTGTTTAGGATCAGTTTCCTTAGGTCACAGTTAAGCAAGTCACCATGTGATATAGATCTCTGTGGCTACTTCAAGCACCTTCTTCAGTGAATCTCACATAATTCTCTACTTATCAGCCACTTGAAGCTTTTCTAGAACTTTAGAAACCAGATCCTTCATCTTGGCAAAATCTGCATTTCTGAGGTTCTGAGTCATAGTGCCTCAATCCCAGCTAGGATTTCCAGTCACCAAAGATGAGGTTTATGCCTCCCCACTGCAGAAAGATAAGGCATACATGTGATATCTCCTCTTTACGCAGGAGACTCCTGCTTTTTTGACTGAACTCCACCTCCTCCTGGGAAACAAAATCTCCTGCTTAAGTAATATTCTGTCCAAAATATCCATCTTCTTTGAGATAAGACACATAAAAATTAAATCAGTGATGCACAATGTATCTAATAACTTTATATAACTAGTTGTTTATTCTTTTTAGTGCTCATTCTTGACAAAATGAAATGCATTACATTTTTGTAATGACTTTTTTTTATGTTTTGACACCATTTAAGAACAAACGCACAACGTTACGGCATCTCCCTACTAGCAGGCCAATCTCCTCCTAATTTGACCCAAATCTCCCTCTTAAGCAAGGTGGCAGGCCAATCTCCCTCCTAATTTGACCCAAACCTCCCTCTTAAGCAAAGTTGGACATATCACATGTATGAGGGTGGCCTCAAACCTAGGGCACTGTTGGGCATGCTTCTAGGAAGCAGTCCTTGAATGTGGAGAAGAACTCTGTATTGGCCCTCTTGAAAAGCCAGACTGTCCTCAGGAGATGGAATTCTCCCCAGATCACCACTGCATCTGATTTGACAGCTGTTGTAATTTCCAAAACAGCTGGGCATCATCCTCTACTGAGGTGTTTAGGGGCCAGTAGACCACATGCCAGGTAACTCTTTACCCCTGTCTCCTCTTACGTATCCCAGAATAACTCTGTGACACTGTTTGACACCCTAATGTCCTCCTTCTCCCACAGTGACTCCTGCTGCTCCCTCCACCATCCCTTTACTATCATGCCTATTTCTTTGGAATAGTCTATATCCTCTGTCCTGGTATCGCAATAATTTTCATCCCCTCACCAGGTCTCTCGAATGCCAGTAAGACTTGTCCTTTGAAGTGCAGTAGGCTGTCCAGCTCATTCACTTTGCTAGGTGTGCTTCTCATACTGACTTGCATGCAAATAAGAATAGTTGCCCTTCTATGATCCCCTCAGCCCAGGCCTTCTCTCCTTGTCCTCTCCTGCTGTGCTGTTCTATGAAGTCAAAGCTCCGGTAGATCATTTTGTGGTGGGGATAGGACTCTCCCTATAGATATTCAGTTTCACTTTCAGATCATTTACATTTAGTTACTTGAATGCAAGTTGAGCACAGGTCTCATTTACAATTCAATTTACAATGCAATGTTTTGGGTTCCTTCCCACACAAAACAGTAGGGAGCTTGTTAAGGGAAAATCCTGTCTCTATTTGGAAATTATGGATAAAAAAATAATTCGAATAGATGGACTGAAACAAACGATTTATTTCTAGCAAAATTCAGACATTTCTGATACTGTTCTATGGGCCCTTACCAAAAAAAAAAGGCTAGAACTTTGTAAGAATTTTGGCAGTACTACATGCAAGGACATATGCTGGCATATACAGTATGTCATTGTCAATTTTGTCAGTGTCAGTTTTATTTATGTGGTGCCCAATCCTTGAGGCTCTGAGTGCCTTACAATAAAGTGAATAAAACATTAATTAAATAAGAACTGAAAACAATTAACAATCAAAGAAACAGACCAAACACGGATTTAAAATAAGAGTTTTCAGGATTTGTTAAAAACGGTCAGTGAAGGAGCACCTCTCATGTCTTGAGGAAGGGCAGTCCAAAGAATCAGGGCCACCACACTGAATGCCCTATCAACCAAAGATTTTAAGTAGGACCTGGGACTGGAGAGGAGATCTGCTTAAATGAACGGAGGGCATGATCTGGAGTGTATGGGATCAGGAAGTCTTTCAGGTAGCCCAGACCCAGATCATGTAAGGCCTTGTACAGTATGTCAACAAAAACATTGACGCTGATGTGCCACTGGACTGGAAGCCAATGGAGAGCATGGAGAATTGGTGTGATATGCTTGGATGGAGATGACCCAGCAACCAGTCGAGGTGTGGCATTCTGAACCAGCTGCAGGCAGCACATCTTTTATAAAAACTTAATAAATATACATAAAAACTTGCACATAGCATACAAGCTACATGCATGTTTTTATGCAAGTTTTCAAGAAAGCATTATATGCAAGGAATGTGTAGGATCGTGACCTTTTCCTTCCATGAAAAATTCATGCAAGAAAAATGTCTTGCTTTGTGCAAAAATTCCTTGCCAACATCTTGAAATGTTAAAAAAGTCTATTAGAGGTTATTATACTTACTACAGTATTGGTTTTACACCCGGATGTTGGGTTAGAACCTACAACCTTCTGGCTCTAGAGGTAACCATGCAATCCACTAAGCCACTGACACAGTGTTGTTCACAAGTTGTGCAAAAAGTATATAAATATATATGCAAGCAATAATCTTGATACATTCATACATATTTTTCAGTATATTTAAAAGGAAATGTCTTCATTCCAGTCCCAATATTTTGAATTGAAGACCACTTATACAACTCTTAGAGTGATGCCTACATCAGTTTTAATATGCACCTGAGGCCAGATATTTAAAACTTTGCCCAGTGGGCAAAGTGATTGCACCATGTTGTCTGGGGTTGTGCTCATGAGTAGTATTCAAGGGACTTTCGCACACCACCAGGGTTAGCGCATGCAAAAGCCTAACGTATGCAGTGGGCAAAGGGAGAGGTGGGGATAGGAATACTGGGCAGTGTGATATTCAGCGCATTGACGCTGTGCAAAGGGAGAGCACAGGCCACTTTGTGCAGTACAAATACTGCCAATCAAAACCCCAGATTACTCTTGGCAACCTTAATGCCACTGGAGCCACTGTAGCCAACAGCAGTTGGTGGTTGGGGTGCACACCTTCCCCTCATGTCTAGTGGCACTCCAGTCTGCTGATTGCCATCCTTGGTAAAGTGAAAATCTCCTGGTGTCCAGTGGTCCCCCACCCTCTGATCACCATCTCCGTAAACTAAAAATATTTCTCTGGTGCCTAGTGGTCCCCCACCCTCCCAATTGCCATCCTCTGTGTAATGTAAATCATAGGTAAACAAAAGCTAATAAATAAATACATGGTGCCTAGTGGTCTCCTCCACTCTCCAATCTCCATCTCCAGTGTAATGTCAATCATCCCTGGTGTCCAGTGGTCCCCTCACACTCTGATCACCATTTATATATTCCTGGCATCCAGGGTACCTCAGTCTCTGATCCCTGCCCCATAACTAGAATAGTATACTCTGATGGCCAGTGGTGCCCCTGGTCTCCAATCCCCTGCCCTGTAACTACAGTAGGATACCCTGGTGGCCATTGGTGCCCCCATCTATGATCCTGTGCTCCGTAACTAGAATAGTATATCCTTGTGGCCAGTGTTACCCCTTCAGTCTCTGTACCTCACCACCAGTGAACATAAAGACCTCTCTAGTGTCTAGTGGTCCCACCCACCCTCCAATTACTGTCCCGTATGGTTGAAATTATGTTCCTGGTATTTAGTGGTCCCACCGCCTCTGATCACCAGCCCTGTATGATATGTCTGCAGACATCTGAAGGTAATCTCGAAGTTCTCAATAAATTAATAAAACCTGAATAAATATCCATATTCCCTGGTGTCTAGTGGCACTCCTGCCTACTGATTTCAGTCCCTGTAACAGTGTAATCTTTGTTTGTTTTTTTTCATTTTTGCAGCTGGTTACCCTTTAACATCCATCCAGATCCACCCAGATCTCATCTCCAACTGAGACCCCACTGAGACAGTCCCTCCCCTGCAGAAACTCACCAGGTTACCAGCGGCATCGGCTTGCCCTTATGGGAGGGGCTGCAGGGATGAGCCGATGGATGGAACACTGTCTTGGCCAGGACCGGGAGGCATGACTGGGATAGTGGGACTGGGAGAGAGCATCATGGCTGGAGCTACATCCATTTTTAACATGCTGCCCTGAGGTGTGACATGCAATGACATGGTACATCTGCCCCGCCTCCCATGATTGATGGTGCCAGCCGTGTGGAACTCTCCAGCCTCCACCAGGGGCCAATAGAGCACTGGACACTCATTCCCTCCCCAGAGAAGGAGAGCTGTCCCAGGACACTCACTTCTTCTCCCCTGGCCAGCCCTCCCAATTTCTCAGTCCATCCCTGAACCAGGGATATCGGCCTGCAGCGGACACCTTACCACAGTACTGGTGGGCCGGCTCAACAGTGTACTCTTTACAGGTGTCTAGCAGCCCCCTACTCCACAGGCACTGGCCAACTCACCCTGCCAATCCACTCCTTCCCTGAGCACTGCTGGAATGGAAACCCATATGGTGACCATCACAACCCTCCTCTCACCTCTCCAGCCAGCCGTCATATGGAAAGATGGTAACCCGCATCCAATGCATTGTACAGGTTGCATGTTCTCTGTACCATAGTCTGCTCCTTGTACAGTACACAGACCATGTGCTCCTGTACAGTACACAGGACACACATCATGTACAATACATTGGACATGCACTTCCTATACAGTACAGAGGACGGCACCCAGTACAATACATTGGATGCATGTTCCTGACTTTCCATAAGGCGCCAGCTGAGGAGGTGAGAAGAGGGCTGTGTCGGTTGCCATATGGGCTCCTATAGCACTGGCACTTCAGGTAAAAGGGGGTTGATAGGGTGGATTGGTCTGTGCCTGCAGTGTGGGGGGACTAGATGCATGAGAAAGATTAAGTTAGTAGGGGGACAGGGATTGGTGTGGATGGCACTAGACACCAGGGAATGTGACACATTTATTTAGGATTTATTTATTTATTGACAACTTCAGAGATTACCTTCAGACATCTGCAGAGATATTGCACAGGGCTGCCTACCAGAGAGTGGGGTGGGGACATCTGTATGCCAGTGACATCATTTAAAATATATGGGATGGAGATCGGAGGGTGGTTGGATCACTAGGCACCAGGGTGGTTTGTATGTTCACTGAGAATGGGGCATGGAGACTGGAGGGGCACTGGCCATCAGGATATGCTATCCTAGTTAGAGGGCCAGGGATTGGAGACGGGGACCACTGGACATCAGGAGATATTTACAAATAAATGGAACAGTGAACAGAGGTGCGGGGACCACTAAGCACCAGAGACTTCTTTGTCTATACCAAGGCTGGCAATCAGAGGACGGGGACCATGGACCACCAGGGAAATTATGTAATCTGTTTGGGATGGAGACTGGAGGATGGTGGGGACCACAGACCACCATGGATTTCAATTTTATACACGGAATGAGGACTTCAGGGTGGGAGAACCACTAAACTATGGGAATTTCTGCTTTTATGGGACCAGGCAATTGGGGTGGGGTGGAGCCAGTCACAGGGACACAAACCTGGCTCCACTTCCCATGCAAATGTACCCATAATGGGCAAGTAAATGGACCCTTGTGCCTTGCATGTCCAAATGGGCTCATTTGCCTGGGGCCACCTGAATATCGTGTTAGGAGCTACTGGCGATCGGTTCTGGGGACGCTTATTCCCTGAACTGTCAGGATCCATGTCTAATTATGTCGCAGCTTTAGAGGGATATGAATTCACGTGGGGAGTAAGAAATAGGATAGATAAACAGTGAATGATTAAGACCTAGTTTTCATACACAGTTCCTCAGTAATGACAGGAAGGGTAATCTAAGAAAGATATATCTAATATTAGCTGAATAGAACTAAATAGTACATTTTAAAAGTTTTTACTGAGGTACATGCAGCTTTTCACACTCAGATTGTACCTAAATATTTCTGCCAGCACTATGCAGACATACATTCTTAACTGTGAGTATTCAGAGTAGAGAAATTCTTTATACTTACATGTTTCTTGACAAGTGTAAGCCGCGCTTTTTTCTTACACTACAGTATTTTTAGACATGTATACACGTTAGCAAGACTAGTGCAAGAAAAACTCCTGTGCTTAAACTAGTCAAGAAACAGGCAGATATAATTATTTTGTACCAGACTAAGTTTTAAACTTGCAGATTTCTTGACTAGTGTTAAAACTTGTATTGTTCTCTTGCAAAACCTTCTGTGCACCTGAGTAAACTTACATTTGTTCATGCAAGAAAAATGGCCATTTGTGTATCTGATAAAATTCTTGCACAGTCATGCAAAGAACTTAAGTAAGTTTGACACTAAGTGCATTTTCTTTATGCTATTCTTACAAATCATGCAAGGTCAGTAATAAATAAACCTTACATTTGTTTAGTATGGGGTTAACTACAGTTCTGTCAGTGATAGGCCCTTTCGGGCTGTTTCCTCTCAAGCAAACTGCATTCTGCAGTTTGATAACCTCTTGTAAAATTGAAGCTCCCGAAACTCACCCTTCAAGCAAGGGACTACTGTGCCCTTTCAGGCTGTTTCCTCTCAAGCAAACTGCATTCTGCAGTTTGATAACCTACCTAAGCGAAGCTGCCTGAAACTCACCCTCAAGCAAGGGACTACTGTGCCCTTTTGGGCTGTTTCTCTCAAGCAAACTGCATTCTGCAGTTTGATAACCTGCCAAAAGTGAAGCTGCCTGAAGCTTACCTTCCAAGCAAGGTACGTGTTGGAACTCTGAATTTTGTCATCTACCCCTGGAGGAATCTCACTTGCTTATGTTTGCCAGTGTTCCCTGACTCATGTGCAGCAATCCAAAAGTCCTTTAGGAACTGCTGCCAAGAAATTAATGCTAGGACTGATCTCTGCTTGAAATGTTTTGATTTCTCACTTTAAGTAACGTTTAGTCTGATGTAGAGATTTCTTAGAGTTGATTTAAGTTTTGAGAGGTGGATTTTCCCATTTGCAGTTTATACTGATCTGCCACTAGAGGCTTCTTATTTTCCTATTAATCCTCCAATCCTCTTGTCCAACTTGCCTCTGCCTTTTTCCTGTTCTGATCACGTTATCCTCCTCCTTGTTTCTCACTTTTGCATATTGTACTTTGAAGGAAAAAAAAAAACACTGGTGTAATTAACCTTGCACTGTGCTTGGGACCTTGCATGTGCCCTTACTGCTGCACTCCTTGGTATCATAATGTCTCTTATAATGGCTCTATATCCTAGAGGCATTATATTACTCTCTCTGTGGACCCTATCTGACCTTGACTTTGATAAGTTTCTAACATCTTTCTCCAACATTGGATAGTAATCATTTATATATTTATAGTACTATCACCATAGTACTATCACCTTATCCCAATGCTGTGACTCTCCTTCTGTGCCATGGAACCTGCATCTCCCTGGTGACTGGGGTTGCCATTTCATTGATCTAGCTGGCTACCCCTTTGGCACTCCTCCTGGGATCTTCAACTTACAAGCCAACTGTAAAGCACGCAACTCAGAGGAAGCTTCACAACCCAGCAACACGCAGTTAAAGGAATATCTGTGTGGACTGGCCTTACTGTTGCTGCTGCTTTCTGGCAATATTCGCCCCAACCTTTGGCCCTCCACAACTTACGGCATACCCACAGTCATCTACTGGGTTACTTACAATTGCCTCACTTAATATATGCAGCCTCCTCCCAAAATGGACGTAATAAATGCATGGATCTTACAACATAACCCAATGTTTGACCCCAGAGGCTCTTAACCTGGCCATTCAAAGCTCTCTTGTCTCGCTTATTGATTATGGCTTACCAATCATGGATCAGCTACTGAAACAACTCTTACGCCGCATCATAGTTGCACTCAACAAAGCATACTGGCTCTACTGGCTCAGCCCATCTGTCCCATACCTGCGACATATGTACGCCAGGCTAACTGTAGACTCATGTACCAAACATGTTTACTGTCCAAAAAGTAAGCTTAGGCAAATGCTCCCAGGAGTGCAAAAGTTTATTACCCCACTATCATCTGTCATTGCACCAGAAGCTCTACTAGCCAGATTTTTAATATAGCCCTCTGTCGCACTTGTCTGGGACAAAGGTCCTTGCGATTATGCTCCACTATGGAATGAACTCGCTGCACCATGACATCACTTCAGCATCCACCTTGGGCTTCTTCAATGTTAAACTTAAGCAACAGCTAGTTGATGATGCCAGTTGTGACTGCTTCCAATAACCTTCCTTCTTGTGACCAGCACTTATCCTAACCTTATGCTATCCTGACCTTATGCATAACTGTTCTCAGCCTGTAAATAACTGTTCTAAGTGGCTAATCATTCTCCTTTCACATTTCCTCTTGATCCTTCCACTCTTTCCCTCACCCCTCTATGGCATTCCAGCAATCCCTCCCCCCAACTACTGAGCTCCCTTACTCACTTTAAAATGCTTTGTCCATACCTTCTCACCTCTGACGAGGCCTGGGCTGATGCCATCCCTTACCTTGTTGATTATTAGATAGTAGGCTGAGTCTGTTCTCATTTTCCAGTAAGGTCGTTTCATAGAGCCCACCCCTCTACTATGACCCTTTGAATTCCAGGTCTTAATCAAATATGCACCTTGGCATACACTGTACAATGCATGTATTGGAACTTCTCTAGTTATATGCTGTTGTAATGTCTTGTATAAACCTTGTTTTGTTTGTTCTCCATCTCATACTTTTCCAATGTGTATTGTTCGTCTGACGTGGAACCAATGAAATGAGCTTGTTCTCAAAGGTGTTATCCCAAATTTCAATAAATAAATAAATAATGCTGGGCTAGTAAAGATTTGTTTAACCCTTGCTCTAGAACAGTGTTAAGTAGCTTGAATGGAATGACGTGATGAAATTGTATGCCTGCATTTACCTAAGCTCCACCACCTGCAGGGACATTTAATGGTATACACTTCTCCTTATGCTCACACCCATGCCCCTCATTAAATGCATGTACATTCGTAGATGTTAACATTTCTAGCAAACAAGTCACAATTGTCATCCACAGAACTCTGTTGCACCACATTCTTTAAACATTTCCTTTCAGGACCATCTGTTTTTTCCCGCAGATATTTTCAGTAAACAGAATATGGTTCACTTGTCTGTTTATATTACTTTTCCTGTAGTGAAGGCATATTCCTGTATTTATGACATCACAACCTGTTGATATGGAAAGTATTCTGATGTCACATGAAGAGGAGTCTAACTTCAGGGTAGGAAAATCAGCAAGGACAGATGAAGTCTAAATGGCAAAATACCTTTTGTCATGTGAATGTCGTAGAACAAAGAGAAATATCTTGGCTTTCAAATATTTTTGAATATTATGAGAGTTGAGTCCTGTACCTGTCAACTGTCATTATTTTGCAGGAATCTGGCAAATGTCTTAAAGATACACTGAGGAGGCCGAGCTGAGTAGTGCCTAAATTCAAGAAAGACTTCACCCTTAGGACTGCCAGTAGATTTAGAACTTATAGGAATTCAGTACATGTGAAGTCTGTGGCACATCAAGGGTTAACTGATTTGCTTCCTCCTTCTGAGGCCTGGCTGACTAGAAGGAAACACCTGTGCTTGCTATTAAAGTAGCCATGATTCTCCTTGATAACCTCACTGTGCATACATGTTCATTATAGTAACCTGTAAACACAAACTACTTTATTGTACTGTGACGATGTAACTTGTAACTGACATGTACCAAGAAACCCCCTTAAAATAGAAACAGAAACATAGAAGTTGATGGCAGAAGGAGACCACCAGGTCCTTCTAGTCTGCCCATTCTGTGGCCTATTCTAGTACTTTTGATAGATTCCTTAGTTGCCTTTTGGAGTAAGGGCTCCCTTGTGTCTATCCCATGCATTCTGAATCCCACCACTTTACTTATAATTGTTTTGGGCTGTTGAGAATTTAAAACATAGTGGTGGTGTAATTCTGTGCTGTCTTTAATTGCCGAAATTTTCGCCCCTCCCTTCCCCAACTCTTAATTATATGCCCTGTTAAATCTGATTGACAGGAGCTAAACACAGGGTATAGTAAGGGGTGTGAAGTAGGAGGCATAAGGAGGAAGAAGCCCACCCTCAGCACAAGTGTTTTGACTCATTTATTTATTTATTGGTTTCTTTTTCTTTAAAAAAAAAAAATTATCTGAGGATCAGTGGCAGGATTTTAGTACAGTAAATTAATAAAAAGGAACTAGGAGAGCTTCAGTAGCAGACAAGTAGTGGAATTGCAGTATAATGTGGGGAGTGGTGCAGTAGTGGCTGTGGGCAGCCATATTCAGGCAGACTTCTGACACTGAGGTGCTGCCCTATCTGCATGCATCTCTGAACTGGCGGGATGAGGTAGCCAGAATCAGAGCAGATGTAAACTGGGTCAGAGTACCATCACCCCTATCAGGGACCACCCAGTCCAATGCAACTGCCTCAAAGGATGCCGAGAACGAGGAGCACTTGGATGACAGTGGGCTCAGGGAGGGTTAGAGCAGTCAGGCAGAGGGCATCCCAGATCCTATTCCACTCAAGAACTCATATGCCACACTGGCAAATGAGGACAACCAAATAGAGGTACCCAAAGAAGTGGAAGAAAAGGATGTGGAGGTTAGCCAAGGAGGTGACCTCAGCGGGAACGAGTGGACCCCAGAGGAGGAGGAAGTGAATCCTGGTGGGGACTCCATCATAAGAGGGATCCAGCTAGGAACACAGGAGGGGAGGACAAGGAGGTGAGGTACCTGCCAGGGTGCCACGGCATGGAGAGATGGAAGGAAGATCCTGGGGCTCACTGGGAAGGCAAGACGAGAGGGTGAGCTGGATGTCATTATCCACCTAGGTAATAATGACCTGGCAAATGGGGAGCCAAAGGAAGTTCAGGAAGAGTTTAGGAAACTGGGAGGGTCTCAAGAGTAGCTACTTCTGTCACTTTCTCAGAGTACTACCTGTGAGGCAAGGGAGAGCATAGGGAGCATGCACCAGGAACTTTAACTCATGGTTGAAGAACTGGTGCTGTGAGGAAGGGTTTGGATTCATTGGTGACTGGGGACCCACCTGGAGGGATGGAGGTTTGTTCAAGCCTGACGGCCTGCATCCATCCTGGAGAGAATCAAGCACTCAATGATAAGTTTAAATGCTACATTGACAAGCATTTAAACTAGCAAAGGGGGTGGCAGGCCAGCAAGCAGGGTACTCACTTGTTCACCCCCACAGCTAGCAGTGGAACCAGTGAACCAGAGGAGTGGCTATCTCTGCAAAGCAGTGTACAGAAGATGGAGATTAGTGCCCAAGAGGCGGATAAGCAGAAAGGGCAAAATTCAGCAGAAGGGCAGTCAGCAAGGAGAACAAGGATAAATGACAACCAAGGAAGGGGCTGGAGTAGAACAGTGAAACAGTCTAGGGAGGTCAAATCATGGAAAGCCATGTGTGCAAATGCCAGGAGCCTTAGCAACAAGATGGAAGATCTGGAGGCTGTCATGGTACAGTCAGACCTGGACATTGTGGCCATCACTGAAACCTGGTGTAATGATAACCATGACTGGGAGATGGCCATACCTGGCTACAACATATTCAGAAGAGACAGAGCAGGCAGGAAGGGAGGAGGAGTGGCACTGTATGAAAAATGACATAAGGGCCACAGAGATCCAGGAGGAACAAAATGGGGAGAGATACTGTGGGTTAAGCTGGAAAGGAAAATGGGGACAGCTATCTGCACAGTGTGGTCTATAGACCACCAGCCCAGGAGGAAGAAACAGATAGGAGTTGATGCTAGCCATCCAAAGCATGGCAGACAAGGGTGAGATAGTGCTGGTTGGAGACTTCAATATTCCAGACGTGGACTGGAGCATCCCAGCAGCAGCATCAACTAGGAGCAGATTTATCCTGACTCCTTCAGGGTGCCTTCCCAAGCAACTGGTCGTGGAACCAACCCAGCAGAAGGCAATACTGGACCTTGTGCTCACAAACAGGGACAGTGTGATGGGGATAACAGTGGGGAGCACCTGGGAAACAGTGACCACCAGTCATTGTGGTTTGAAATCACAGAAAGAGCAGAACCAAACCACACAAAACACGATCCTGGATTTTAGGGTCAGACTTTGGGAAATGGGAGATACTTGAAAGAGGCATTAAGGGAATGGGACAGGAATCAGGGTTGAGGAACAGTGGGCAGTATTTAAAATGGAATTACAAGAACAACAGAATTATGCATTAAGCAGGTTAGCAAGAGGAAAAGGAAGAGGAGACCATTATGGTTTTCCAAAGAGGTAGCAAAGAAAGTGAAAGCCAAAAATATTGCATTCAGGCAATACAAAAGACACAGGCAGAAGGGGATAGTGAGAAGTACCAGGAGAAGCAAAGGAGGCAGGGAGGTCAGTAAGGAAGCCAAAGCTCAGACAGAAGAACACATTGCAAAATCAGTGGGTAGAGGGGACAAACCTTTTACAGGTACATAAGTGAAAAGAAAGACAAAGGGAGGATAGTGAGACTGAAGGGGAGGATGGGGCTGCGTGGAGGATGACAACAGTAAGCTGACATATTGAACAGGTATTTCTGCTCAGTCTTTACTGAAGAGGAGGAGGGTAATGGATAGAAGGGAGTACAAGGTGTGAGAATGGTGCAGAAATGGACACAAGTCCCTTTACACGAAAGGGTCCTGAAGGAACTGGAAGTAATAAGAGTTGATAAGCAATGGGGCCAGATGGGTGCACCAGGGTCCTTAAAGAACTAAGAGGTGGTGGCTGAACCTCTGGCCATCCTGTTTAGCTGATCACTGGAAACAGGGAGGTACCCAAAGACTGGAGGACAGCAGATGTAATCCCCTTATACAAAAGTGGGGAACAAAGAGGAAAGCAGGGAACTACAGACCAGTCAGCCTCACCTCGTAGTGGGGAAGATCATGGAAGCACTACTGAAGGAGAGATTGGTGAACATCTGGTTGTCAATGGACTACAGGACCCAAGGCAGCATGGTTTCACCAGGGGAGGTCATGTCAGACCAACCTCGTTGAATTTTTGACTGGGTGACTAGGAGGTGGATCAGGGAGGGCAGTGGACATGGCCTATCTGGACTTCAGAAAGGCCTTTGGCACTGTGCCACATAGAAGACTATTACACAAACTGGGGAATATGGGTGTGGGCAGGACAGTAGTGTGGTGGGTAGGTAACTGGCTGGGTGGCAGGACACAGAGGGTGGTGGTAAATGGCTGTCACCCACAGAGGGAAGAGTGACCAGGTGGGGTACCACAGGGATCAGTGCTGGGACCGGTCCTATTCAACATCTTCATCAGTGACATTGCAAGAGGACCCAGAAGGCAGAATTTCACTGTTCCTGATGACACAAAGCTCTGTAACAGAGTAGACACACCAGAGGGTGTAGACAGAATGAGAAGTGACCTGCAGAAACTTGAAGAATGGTCAGGGTTTTGCAGTTGAAATTCAATGCAAAGAAGTGCAAGATAATGCATATGGAGCACAAAACCCTGGCACAATATATCAGTTGGGGTGAGGATATAGCATGCACCAAGCAGGAAAGGGATCTTGGGGTTGTCATCTCTGATGACCCCAAGGTAGGAAACAGTGTGACAAGGCAGCAGGTAAAGCAAATAGGATGCTGGGATGTATAGGCAGGGGCATCACCAGCAGGAAAAGGGAGGTCATAATTCCGCTATACAAGACACTAGTGAGGCCCCACCTGGAGTACAGTGTACAGTTCTGGAGACCATACCCACGTAAGGACATAGACAGGGTAGAGAAGGTTCAGAGGAGGGCAACAAAGATGGTGCATGGATTGCATCACAAGTCCTATGAAGACAGGTTGAAGGAACTGAACATGTACTCCCTGGAGGAGAGGAGGGAGAGGGGATATGATAGAGACATACAAGTATCTTACAGGGAGGAACAGGGTGCAGGAAAATACTATTTTAAGTGAAAAGATGTTCCAGGACTAGAGGGCATGGGATGAAGTTGGAGGGAGGACGATTCAGAGGAAACATGAGAAAGAATTTCTTCACAGAACGGGTGATGGACAAGTGGAACACCCTGCCAGAGGAAGTGGTGGGGGCTGAAACAATCACGGATTTAAGAATGCATGGGATAGACATAAATTAATTCTGGAGGTCAGGGGTAAGGGCAACAGACTTCTAGGAAACAAACTGAACTTACAAGCTCAAATGGGCAGACTGGTGGGCCATAGGCCTTATCTGCCGACACTGTCTATGTATCTATGTATCTATGTACTCGCCCCCACAACCTCTGGGGCAGGTTGTTCCAGGCATCCGCCTCTTTCCATGAAGAAAACTTCCTGGAGTTAGTAGAGAACCTCTTTCCTTGCAGCCTGAGATTGTGCCCCCACCCCAGTCCTGCTACCCATTTTGAGGTGAAATAGTTCCTGAGTCTATACCTTGTTTATGCCTTTTATGTATTTGAAAGTCTTGATCATGTCCCTCTCTCTTTCTCTGTTCCAGGGAGTACATATCCAGTTCCCTCAGTCTCAGTTCAGCAGTCACAAAGGAAGAAAGAGACTTGGGCATCATCATCACTGATGACCTAAAATCATCCAAGCAGACCTCTAAAGCAGTAGGTAAGGCTAGGGGTGTTAGGGTGTATTAGTAGGGGTATCACAAGTCATAAGAGGAGGTAATAATCCTCTTTACAAGACATTGGTTAGGCCCATCTGAGTACTCGTGCAGTATTGGAGGCCACACCTTCACAAGGACATTAACCAAATTGAGGCAGTCCAGAGAAGGCAACCAAAATGGTGCAGGGACTGCATCAGAAGACATATATGAGGACAGATTAACGGAGCTCAATATTGTATACCCTTGAGCAAAGGAGGGAGAGAGGTGATATGATCGAGACATTTAAACACCTTAAGGGCATAAACAAGGTGAAAGAGTCTAACATGTTTAAATATAAGAAAAATAGCAGGACAAGAGGACACAGCATGAGATTAGAGGAGGCCGATTAAGGGGAATGTGAGGAAATTCTTTTCACAGAAAGGGTGGTAGATGCATGGAATAGCTTACCACAAGAAGTGGTGGCTATGAATACAGTGCAGGGCTTCAAACAGGCATGGGATAGGCATAAGGAGCAATACAAATGACTATGAATAGTTAGGTCACTGACAGAGCAAAGGCCGATGGCACATTTATAAGGTAGAAAAGAAATGGGCAGACTGGATGGGCCTTGCGGTCCTTATCTGCAATCAACTTCTATGTTTCTATGTTTCTATGTATCTTCCCCGTAGGACATGTTCTGCAGCCTCTGAGTAATTTTGTCACCATTCTCTACACTGTTTCTACCCAGTCAATGTCCTTTCTGAGGTGAGGCCTCCAGAACTGGACTCCATACTCCAGGTGAGGCCTGACCAGTGATCTGTACAGTGGCAGAACCACCCTCTCTTGCTTGTAATACCCCATCCGATGTAACACAGCATTCTGCTGGCTTTTACTGCTGCCTTTCGCACTGCTTTCCAACTTTCAAGTTGTCTGAGATTATGATTCCCAGATCCCACTCTGGTTTGAGGCAGCCAGATGTTCGCCTCCTAAAAATTTGATATTGCATCTCTTGGTGCATCTATCCTTCTGTATGATGTGAAATCGAAATAAAACAAACAGTAGAATTTGCTTGCCACAACAGAATGTATTGCTTATTTGTATTATAGCAACTAGTGATACAGATGTTTTTGCTTTGTTTTATCATTTTGATGAGATAATTGTTATTAAGAAAAATATCTCATTAAGGCAGTTGTCATGATATTGCACATATCGGCCTGGATTTTCCTTTGTTATACTGGCTCAGTAGTGCCAGTATAGTTAGAGCTGACCGAGAGTTTCTAGGTTAACCCCCTAACTTGGTACTTTACTAGATTTAGCTGCATTCAATGAAATTGCCCCAGCTTCAGCATGCACTGTCTAGGAGGCAAGGTCTCAGAATGTGAAAAGTTTTGTGATGGCAGCTTGTGTGATTTCTGAGATCTGCATAGTTAGAACAGAGCTGTTTCCTGAAACTTTGGGTAGAAGTGGCATGTGCCAAACTAGTGACTTTCAAAGGTTTCGTGAAAAATATTAAACAGTTCTAGAGTTTTAAGGATTTAAATTTTTTTCTGAGCGTGTTCGGTAGGGTTTGGGATAACCTCAGATACAACCCAAAAATTACCTGTTGTGATAGCTTTTGGTTTTGCACCAATTGTTTTACACAACCTGTGAAACAGTTTTATGGGCCATGAAGCCCCGCCATCTTGTTTTTCCTTCTGAACTAAAAAACATGGAAAAATACATAAAACAATGTGTTTGTTAAACAAACAAACACCTGTACCTAGCTAAGCAGGACCTGTTTAGCTACAGTCTGGTGTTTATTTAAAAATGGTCAGAAATACCTTTTGGGCACTCCAAAATCCAGGGCACCCAGCTTAGCAAGAGAACCCATTCACCTGCTTTCTCTGTATAAGAACAGCAGGAGTTTTCTTGACATCTGCAGCCACAGATGGAGACAACCTGTGGGCAAGTTGTGTACCAGCAGTGAGCTGGCGATCTCTATCTATCCATTTATCTAGCTGTCTATCTGACAGTTCTGTCTGTCTATCTATCTATCTATCTATCTATCTATCTATCTATCTATCTATCTAACTATTGTTTAACTCCTCCCAGTTCAGCCAGCCTTCCCTCGTCCTTCCCTGATAGTTCTATAGAAGCAATCCAGGATGCCCACCCCAGTGCTGCTTGCCCAAATCCTCCTGTCAAAGTCACCTGCCCCTTAATGGATATATGGTGATAACAGGACACCCATCCTGGGTGACATCTTATATTTATTTATTTATTTGTTTTGTTAACTGGTAAGGTGTGCTAGCCATAAGAATGACTATTTTCAGACATGATCTGGAAGGCTACAAACTAGTGGAACAGAGTAGTAAAGCTGACATTGAGGTGCCCAATACCCAGTGTTGACTTCAGTAAAGTATTTCCTAAAAACAGAAAACAGTCCATTTTCTTTTTGTTTTGTTTTTAATAAACCTGTAAAAAATGATCTCTCACCAATCTGACCCCCACAGCCCACACCCCACTGACCCAGTCCGAACTCTCATTTAGCACCCCCTACTCCACCCACACATCACCCGGTCTCACTTAAACATTTCTCATGATGTAGAGGCATTCTCCATCTCTCTGATCAAAACACATCTTGCTGCTGAAACCAAAGGCTGTGATATGAGAAAATAAGCTAGGTCCAGTTTAATGTATTTGAAATGGTTTTGAACTGTTACTCATAACTTTGTCATAATTTCAATATTTGTACACCAATTTTTAACATGGCATTTTGGGACTCCATCTCATGAACAAGGTTGGTGGAACTTTCAAATCTGTCCTGGAAATGTGATTTCATGGTCGCTGTGTAAAACTACCTGTTAGGAGATTTGAAAGTGTTCACCTACGGACTTATGAGGTGTGTCATAAGAAAGCAACAAGGAAAATTTTGGTGTAAATATATGGTAAAATGACCAAGTTATGAGTAAATGTTGAAATATTTCAATGGTCACTCATAACTTCACTAATTTTCAATATTTTACTATCAAATATTCAACATGTCTTTTGGGACTCCACCTCATGAACATGGCAGTTGAAATATTTCAAATATGTGCCAAAAGGTGATTTTGCATTCACTGCGAAATCATGTTTCAGATGAGATTTGAAAATTTTCACATACCGGTTCATGTTGTGGTATCATAAGAAGACTGTGCTGAAAATTTAGTGTAAAAATATGGTAAATAACTAAGTTATGAGTGAATGTTGACATATTTCAATGTTCCTCATAACTTCACTAATGTTCAATATTTTGACTCCAGATTCAACATAGCCATTTTCCACACCACTTCATAAACGTGACGGTGTAATTTTTCAGTTCCTGGACAAAATGTGCTCACAACTGTGGTTTGAAATGACGCTTCAGCCAGTATTCTATAAATGCCACATGTCATGTTTATAAGAGGGAATCATAAAATAAGTGTGTTGCAAATTTGGGATCAAAATAATAAAAAAAATTATTATTATTATTCATTATTAAGAGCTGTATAGTGCCAGTCTTTACCCCAGCAGGTAGTACTTTGTGATCCTGTGCCAGTGTGCTGAGTTCAGGAGTGAGTTTAGTGAGTTAGTTGGATGGGCTAAGGCTGGAATCACAGCACTTTCATGCAACACCACCCCCAGCCTAGGGAAAGGAAGGTACAGGGTTGCCTGCACAGGCCCAAGTACTATCCAGTATAGAGAACTCTTCTAATTGCATAAGGCCCTGTACCTCCAGAATCATGGTTGCCAGAGGGCCTGTGCTTTGGCTGACAGATGGACTC
This sequence comes from Neoceratodus forsteri, assembly GCA_016271365.2. Lineage (NCBI taxonomy): Eukaryota > Metazoa > Chordata > Ceratodontiformes > Ceratodontidae > Neoceratodus > Neoceratodus forsteri. The sequence goes on along the minus strand of CM057455.1, from coordinate 1,793,381,792 downwards.
TTTACCTTGTTCATCTGTATCTGCAGCCATATTTTGTAATTAATAGAGTATTGTAAAGATATTACAGCAGCGTTAGCTCCATTGGAGTCCGCAGCGACTGGAGGTTACTTTCAGGTCACATAGTTTAAAATTGCAAACCCTGAGCGAGGTGCAAAAACCAAGGTTCTATCACATGCAGTGAGATTACATATTAGTGAGACTGATCTGGGAGATGTTTGTGAGAGAAGTTACATTGATACACTGATTTTGCTCACTATTTTGGGGAGGCACTGCTCATTGAGAAGCAGGAAGTAGTGTGGGACTTGTAGTTTGAGCAGGTCAGCAAATAGATCTACTAGGCCAAACAGAGAGTGATTTCTGCAAGTTTTGTAGCTAAATATCATCTGCCAAACTAACCAGGCAGGGCAGAGGGCTATATTTTGTATTTTAATAGATATTTTAAAGATATTACAGCAGCATTAGCTCTGTGGGGTCACGTGACTCAGGAGGTTACTTCTGGGTCACATAGATTAAAAATTGCAAGCCCCGAGTGAGCAGGGTAAGCGAGCTGATGCTATGCCATTGAGATACACAACAGAGTCACACGATCTCAGCACGTGTCTCAATGTGTCTAGTGTGGAAAGGGTGGACAGGGTGCAAAAACTTTGTGTTTGGGGTGAGTAACTGCCAGACATGCTTGCAAGTATTCACATTAAGGAATTATTTCACTTCCTATAACAGCATAAAAGGTGAAAACACCCTTGGCTCACCTAAATCCAGAGTAACACAGACAGACGGGTTTATTTTCTGACTTAAAACAATAAGTTTATTAACAGTGTAGCACCACTCACATAAAAACATCTACGTTTCACATTGCCCTTGGCGCTTTTTCAAGAAATCAATTAATTACAAAGACATGCCTTTTATAGTGCCTGTATTGCAATTTAAGGCACTAATTTGTTTTCTAAAGTGCACGAGTAACCCGTGATAACATATTAAAAAGGCTATGTACCTGATTTAATCTCTAATTACTATTTAAAATTACCCATTATCAATAACTAGATAATGCTCCTAGAGCGCTAATGTTGGGAAGATTTAAATAACAAATTGATGTGTAAGGAGACTTACTGGCAATTTAAATGAAGACTTGGTAGATTTCAGGGTTAAATGGACATTTCAGTTGGCACCATATCTTAAAAGAAGGTGAGGAGTATTTGTTGATTTGCCATGCATTTTTGTTAAACCTATCCATTAGGATATTAAACTGTGGAGCGCTATGTATTTTCACAGCAGAATGTCATTATGTGTGTATTTATTATAATTTAGTAGGTAATGTAAAAGGTTCAAATATATGTATAAATATACTTTGTTAGATTGTCTCTTTATGATGTATGATTAGATAGGGCTGCTTATCTGTGTGTTATGGAGGTTTTATTATGAAGCCATTCATTAAAGCGCTAGGTGCATTATCTAGTTATGATAATGGGTAATTTTAAATAGTAATTAGAGAGGTATTACGCTGTTAATAAACTTATTGTTTTTAAGTCAGAAAATAAAGTCTTCCATCTGTGTTATTCTGTATTTATGTGACCCAAGGGTGTTTTTTGCCTTTTATGCTGTCTGCTTGTTGTACCTTCGCTCTCTTTCACCCGGACCTGAGCTGTGTTTTTCTGTGAGTAATCACTTCTATAGCACAGTACTATTCACTAAGATAAGATCAATATTAATGAAAGATTTGTCATCTTAAGTACAGGAGAGGTAGCCATGTCATGCATTCTCTGCAACAACTTTTCCATCTCTACAAATAAAAGTCAGGATGGCATAAAATGCAAACAATGTGTGGAAATTGACTCTCTGAGAAGTCAGATCTGTAAACCTGAATCCCAATTAAAAGAAATGCTACAAAATATACCTAAAGATGTGAAACATGCTTATGTTCAAACATATAATGTGGATTGTGCTCTTCAACCAACAATCTTGCAGATTATTTATTAAAAGAAACAGGGAACATGAAAGGAGGATGACTCAGATTGGTCTCCAATTGTTAAAAAGCTTGTTTAAGTGGGGTAGGAGGGCTATAAACTTTTCTATCCCACTGTATAACAAATGGGACAAACAATCTGGATCCCTTCCCAGCAATGAGGAGAATGCTGATGACCCTCAACCAGTGTTAGGTAAGTTACTTTCTGTTGCTTTCTATTACATTTGAAAACTTGTTCCAGAAAGCTCTGTGCAGTCACTAGCAAGGATGGAGAAGTACTAGAAAAGTAATACACCTTACAATTATAGTTACTTATTTCTTTTATACAAAACAATACAAAAATAATAAATAACTATAACAGATTACATTTTTTAAAGTAATAGGTTAGTTACTAGTTACTTTCAAATAAATGTAATCAGTTACAATTACGTATTACTTTTGTTTAAAAAGACATTAGTAATTGTAACTGTAAGGTGCATTAATTTTCCAGTACTTCTCCATCCTTGCTACTGACTGCACAGAGCTTTCTGGAACAAGTTTCCAAAAATAATAGAAAGTAATAGAAAAAGTAACTACCCAAGACTGCCCTCAACAGTCCCAATGGTAACAAGGACAGTTGTGACTTTGCCCCTATAATTCAGAAATGCAGGGAAAAGCACACCATCCTAGTAAGACTCAGTGGTTCAGACACTCTAGAGCACCAGACTAGAACTGATACAGAGCCCTTAGATACACACCACACCAGTACACCTTCCCAAAGTGACGCCTCCAGGCAGGTAATAGTCCTTGAGACTCCATCTTGAAGTATACAGATGGGATTATATGTTATAATGACAAGACCAACTGGAGTGTGTTCTAGTTTTAGAGGACAAGATAAAGGATATAGAGAATATGATTAAAAATATACTACAAACCTTTGGCTCCAACCGCTAGTAATGGAGCATGCAGGGACAAAGCGACATCAGTTCCTCCATGACTAAGGATATAAAGATGATAATATTTCTCTGGTTAACTCATTATTACATAGGCAGCCATTTTGTGTCAGGTAAAGAATGGATAGTTCAGACTTCACATGGAGCTACTGGAGGTAATGAGTTAATACATTAAAGGGTTTTGTAGCAGAGATTTGTATCTCAGAAATTCTTCCCATCCCTAGGGTAAATAAAATAAAGATGCCAAAGATAAAGGCAATCAATGAGTGGATTAGGAAGTGGACCTTAAGATAATCTTTATCTTGTTTGACCCATTGGGAACAGTTTTCCGATAACCACAATCTATATTGTTGGGACGGACTTCACCTCAGTAAAAGGAGAAATACTATTTTGGCAGAACTATATTAAATATATAATAATCATTTAAACTAATAAATCAGAGGCAAGTGGGACATAATTTACCCCATCAGTACAAAACAACGTTAAAGAAATTCTAAAGGTTTATTGTACTAATGCCAGAAGCTTAAATCAGGTGAAGAGTGTGGAATTACAATGCATAATACACCAGCATGAATTAGATATTATAGCTATCTGTGAGACATGGTGAAGCTAGTACTTCTGACTGGCATAATAATATCCCTGGCTTTTCTTTATATAAAAGAAATAGGCCTAACAAAAAGGGCGGAGTCTGTATGTATGTCAGAAATTCCTTAGAAGCAGCAGAACATGTACTTAATTCTGACTTGATTGAAGGGATATGTGTAGTGAAATGTCATAATGGAAAAAATCATTATGGGAACATTCTATAGATCACCTTCTGTGGATAAAGTATATGATCAGGATTTGTGCTCTATTATTACCAGTCTGGGAAAATGATAACCTAGTCCTTATGGGTCATTTTAATTTACCAAGCATACAATAGGACTTGCTTAGGGCAGCATTGAATACCGAGAATACAGTTTTGGATGTCATTGTAGAGGCTGGCTGGACCAACTGATAGATATACCAACAAGGGGCAATAACATTCTTGACATTGTTTTAATTATCCCCATGGAATTAATGAACATAATTGTCTCTACTCCACTGTCTACCGTGACCACAATAGTATTATGTTCTGAGATCAATAAACATTAGTATAACTCTAATATTCCTCAATACCAGTATCAAGACAATAAAGGAATTACAACAACATTAGAGGAGTTCTAATATCGATAAATTGAAAATATGTGCTGGACTATAAAAACACAAATGAATGCTGGAAAATATTTAAAACAGTCTTTAATAATATGGAGGAATCTTATGTCCCAAAAAGAAAATTACAAACTCAAGGAAAGATTTCACAGTGGTTAACTAGGATAGTTCATAAACAAATAAGAACTAAAGAAAAGGCATTCAGGAAATTTAAAAAGGATCCCAATTAGCACAATAGGAGAGTTTATAAATCAGAATTGATAAAAAAACAAGATGGTAATAAGACAAGAAAGGAATAAGGTTGAATTAAAACATACAGTTAATAAAACCCCAAGACCTTTTTGCATATGTTAGAATTCTCAAGCACAGCAAAATAAAATTGGACTGCTAGTTGAAAACAACATAGAACTCAACAATCCTTTGAAAATTGCTCATGCATTTAATTCCTTTTGGCACTGTTTTTTCAATGGCAGATGAAACTGCAGATCAGATTGATATGAATAATGATAGTTATTTACCAATAACAAGAGAAGAGGTTTATACAGTTTTGAGGAACTGCAAGACATTTCTTCCCCTGCCCTGATGCCATTAACAGCAAATTTCTGAAAGAAACAGCTAAAGGCTATCTACTCCCCTCACCATTCTATTCAACAAATCGGTACAATTTGGGCAAATATCACCTGACTGGAGGAGGGCCTCTGTTGTCCCAATTTATAAAAAGGAAACAGAAATATGGCTTGAATTATAGACCCATAAGCCTGACCTCCATCATTTGTAAATGCTTGGAAAATATATACAGTATTAAAGGCTAGACTAGAAAATGAGCTATGGGACAAAAAGCTGCCTAACAAAACACAACATAGTTTGCAAGGGAAATCATGTACCACCAACCTGATCTCATTTTATGATGGAATCAGTAACAGTCTAGACATGGGCATACCAGTTGATGTGGTTCTCCTTGACTTCAGGAAAGCTTTTGACAAGGTCCCACATGCACTACTATATCCAAAATGGCTAGTTAGGATTAAATCAATTCATAGTTAAATGGGTCTCAAATGGCTGGCTAATAGATCACAACAGGTACGAATATCTGGTCACCTTTCCAATGAGATCAAGGTAACTAGCGGCGTCCCAAAGGGATCTGTACTGGGTCCCATCTTGTTTGGGATTTTATAAGGATCTGGATGAAGGATTAGCGTAAGGTTGCTAAATTTGCAGATGATACCAAAGTTTGTTCAGAAGTTGACACCAATCCCAAAATAGATTTATTTCAACAAGATCTTAGAAAATAGATCAATGGGCAAAAGCCAACAAAATGGAGTTTAATATGGACAAATGTTATTATCCATTTTGGAAAAAAAAAACAAATACTGTGTACATGCTCAGTACAGAAATGATTAAAAATTTGAATCTGAAAGTGACCTGGGAATAATTATTAACAAAGACTTTACACATGTTGATCAGTGTAGAAAGGTAAACCCTTAGAGCCAATAGGATTCTGAAATCAATCCAAAAGCCTTTGTGAATAGAAGCAGAGCCTGTATCTCCCTCTCTATACAATGTATGTTAGACCTCATGTGGATTATGCCTGCTCTTTGGTCTCCCTATCTAATAAAGGATATCAAATTAATTAAAATATAAAACAACAAGAGGGGATAGGGATAAGAAATGTAACTTGCATCTAGAAAAAGTCACCCGTATGGTGAGGAGCAAAGTCCAGTAAAGAGCATCGGCTGGCACAGGGATACATGGAGGGAAAAGGGTTCTTCGGTACATTGGGGCGGAGAAAACTAAGGAGCCATCTCAGCAGATTGAGATCAGAAGGAGGGTGGGTGGAAGAGGCGAGGACCAGGCAGAGGTATTTAATCAGTACTTTGCCTCTGTGTTCACTAGGAAGGGATGGATATCTACAAGCAAGGCACAAAGGGATAGAGCGGCAGGAGTGGGATCAGGGGAGCAGCAGAAATGGAGCAAAGGAGGGAAAGGTACCCCAGGTGTCGCATCTAGATAAGGATAAAAAAGACCAGTAAGGTGGAGGGACGGATGATGCCATCCCCACCAAAAGGTGTGGTTTGCCTCAAGGCCCTAAAGAAAGACAAATTCTGCCATTGATGGCATTCATCCGATAGAGTACTATGGGAATTATGGATACTACTGCTACCCCATGGAGCCTTTCAACAGGTCACCTGAGACAGGGAGGGCACCTAGGGGATCTCCATGAGAGGCACAATGGTACCAATCCAATAAAGGGGGTCGAAGGAAGTACCAGAAACTATAGACCCATCAGTTTTAACCTGTGGTGGGAAAATTAATGGAGAGTATACTAAAGGACCATTGGGGTTTACTTGGAGGAGGTGGAGGTCTGGATAGTCGGCAGCATGGGTTTGTGCCAGGTAGATCATGTCAAACCAACCTTGTAGAGTTCTATGAATGGGTAACATCAGAACTGGATAGGGGTAAGCCTGTGGATGTATTATTCTTGGACTTCAGCAAAGGCGTTTGACTCTGTCCCCACAATGGTCTGGTGGAGAACTGATGGGGTTGGAGGTAGGCCTTTGATGGTCAGATGGATTGAAAACTGGATAGCTGGACTCACTCAGAGTAGTGGTCTGTGGGGAGCTCTCGAACCCTACAGAGGTTGGTAGTGGGTACCACAGGGCTCGGTCCTGGGTCCAACTTGTTTAATGCATACATATCAGACATCAGGGATGGTATAGGGTGTGAAATGAGTCTCTTCAGGATGACTCCAAGATGGGAGCAGTAGTTGAGGGAGAAGAGGAGGTTGGCCCTGCAAGGGGACCTGGACACCCTGGAAAGCTGGGCTCACACATGGAAATTAATTTAATATCACCAAGTGCAAGGTGTGCATCTTGGTGGGAAACCCTAAACACAGGTACACCCCTGGGAGGGAGGTGCTGGAAGCCTCAACAGGGGAAAAGACCTAGGGGTCATGGTGGATACATGTATGAATAACACTGAGCAGTGCAGGAGAGCAGCTAGCAAGGCAAACAGGATGTTGGGATGCATACAGTAAGGGATCACCTCTAGGAGCAAGGAAGTGATTCTGCCACTGTACAATGGACTGGTTAGACCACACCTTGAGTACTGTGTACAGTACTGGAACCACACTTGAAGAGGGACATACAGCTCCTGGAGAGGGTACAGAGGAGGGCAACAAAGATGATACGAGGGCTAGGGATTTGACTTACGAGGACAGACTTGAGGAGCTCTGCCTGTTTTCATTGGAGGAGAGGAGAGACAGGGGGACATGATTGAGGTCTTCAAGTACCTCAAGGAATAAATAGGGTAAACATGGAGGGATCTTTAGACTAAAGCAGGGAGGCATCACCAGAGGGCATGGTTTGAAGTTGGAAGGTGGAAGGGTGAGGGGAAAAGAGGAGGAGGTTTTTCACTGAGGGTGGTGGACCCTTGAATGCTCTGCCTGGTGAGCTGGTTCAGAGATCCACAGTGGAGAGCTTTAAGAAAGGGTGGGACAGACACAGAAAGTGGATGTATCAGATGATGGCCTGTCCTGGGGTGGGATGGATGATAGGGGTTTCTGGAGCACAAGGGATGGAGGGTCTCGGCACCCAACTAAGGATCTAGGTTCGAGCAGACTTGATAGACCATAAGGCCTAATCTGCTGGCAAATAGTATGTTAGTATGTTAGTAATTGAATTAGCAAAGAAAGGCCACCAAATTGGTGGCAGTTTGCAAACCCCTCCTATCCCCAAAGGCTGAAGGCATTAAATCTCTACAACCTTGAGACTTGTAGAATCAGAAGAGATATGCTTATGTTGTTCAACATTTTGAAAGACCCAAACTTTCAGAAAGATTGTAACATAGAATGGTTGGATAAACCTGATGGACTTAGATGTCACAACAAACAGCTTATTGTACCCAAAATAAGAACTTATAAAAGAGACAACTTTTTATAGTTAGAGTCACTAAGATGTGCAATGCATTGCCATCTTATTTAGTAAATATAAACTCTTCTGGACAATTTAAAAAAACATGGACAGTTACTTACTTAACTATGGGAAATAATTATTCACCCCACAGGTGCGAGGAAGGTGGTCTCGATGGGCTTCGGCCTTCTTCCACCTTTTCAAACCAAGTAATACCGAATAATATGGACGCAGGCCCTGTTCTGATCTTGTTCACACATGTCCTGAAGGGACCTGTGTGAATGAGAGAATATGATCACACTATCTCAAAAAGAAATTAAATTCTGTGCCAAAATTACATTAGTGCAGCAATTAGCGCTCAGCTTATCACCACAAAAATAAGAAAATGTGGCATTAGGGTTTCCAACTCTAACTCACCCCCCAAGCAGCAGAAGGACAAGATCACAGAAGCAACCACAGACAGCTATCATCAGGTAAAACAAACAACTACAACTGTTTCCAGATGATACAAATACAGTAGCCCTGATGTGCTACACTTTGTGGATTTGTATCTGTGGCCACATGAGCACAGGCCACACAGGGGTCTGTGCTTATGTAGCTTCACCTTTGTGTGTATATGTTGTAATGGAGTGCATGACTATAGGCTGTAGAAGCTCAGGCACCATGGGTGCCTGTGCTTCTGCAGATAGAAGGCCTATAGAGGCCTGTTGCTCTGCAGCCAGAGGTACTGCAGGCACCCTGTATGAGGTACCTTGCTAGATAGCATGATCCACTAGTACTTGGTATTATATGGTATTATGTGGCAGACTGCAACATTTAGCCCAGTGCCAAGACAAACAAATTTCTCATTAATGTTATAATAGTATAATTAGGCCTCCCTATTTTGGTAGAGCTTGTTTTTCCTTGGAGGTGCTAGTTCTGCTGCAGTATACCTTTTGACCACCTGTGTTGGCTTTCTTGCAGTAACTTTTAGTGCAAGTACAGTTTACATAAAGAGCAGTTACGAGAATGAATGCATTTGCTCGTCCCATTGTTCTCAGATACCACAGCTATTGGATCTATTTATCTGGAGAAGGAATCTGAAGGAAGAAGAAGCTGAAGTTTTGACTGTGGCTGATGATAATAGCATTGCTGGAGGTCGTGAGTAACCGTGGATTGTTCAAGGACTGTGGCCATTAGTTTCACAGGATTAAGGAGGGGGCTGTATACAGCCTTGAATCTGTTGGAGTCTTTTGCTGCCGGTCTTCTGTTGGAAGATGGCAGTTTGGCAGGAAAGGGCCTGGACCACCTGGCTGTTGGTGGATGGCTAGGAGTTAGGCTTTGTTCTCTGGTGGTTCAAGGGCAGCATTGGCTTCTCCCCAGCCTGTGAACAGTGTTTGGAGTGATCTGGATTGTTAAGTGTTGGGAGTCCTCCTCTGGCTGTGTCGGCAAGTTGAAGGCAGCAAGACCTGAATTGCTTGCCGGGACTGGAGATTTGGGTTGGGTGTTTCCCGGTGTGGTGCTATGCTAGCAGCAGGAGGGCTGCAGTGCTCAGTGCCTGTGATTAGATGACTCCTTCCTCTCCTGTTTTCATAGTATTATTTGTCTTTGGAGATGTGAACTTGGTGTGCACTACTGTAGTGCTGACTGTGGATATGGTTTCATTTGGAGCTGTGGTGTTCTGATTACTTATCTCTTCTAACTTTTCTTTGGATGAAGGCTGTGAGAGACCTTCAACCAAATCTGTGTATATTCTACAGAAATAAGTACTGATGGACTTTGAGTTTATCGAACTTCATTGGACATGTAAAAGACTATGCTTGCTAGAGGTGAGAGTCCCAGAGAAGCTCTTTTCTGCTGGCTCACTATTTGACTCTGCCTCATTTATATTAATTTACGTTTGTTATATATGGGGAGGAATTATTAGTCAATATAAATTGTGGCTATTTATGTTGGAGTTGGGATTGGGTGGAGTGATTTATATGTTATGCTTTAGTTATCGTGGGAGTTGTATGCTAATTGGTTGGGGATTGGGATTTTATTTCTTACTTTACCAGGAGCTGGGCTCTGATTTTATGAAGTATGTGTTTAATGGGTGCTCTCCTGTCAGGGCTACTCCTCCTCTGAACTCGGGACCTCTGCCCTTTTAACTGTCCCCATTGCCTGCAACAGTTTATGGTCACTGTAGGGCTCTGGGGATAGTGGGAAAGGAGGAGAAGGGTGGGGCCCTGGACTGGGGGGAGTGAGCTGGGTGGCTGGAGTGGGGTAGTAGGACCAGGAGATGCCCTGGGACAAATGAACACTGAACAAGGTCCTCCTTGTTTGGTGCCCATACCTAAGGACTTCATGGTTAGTGGGTCGGCAACTTGTTGGCCCCAGGATCCCATCTGACCCACACAGTTTGGTGCAATGCCAGATCCATTATAGCTGATCTTGTTGAATCATCTGATTTGGCATGCATCACGAGGACCTGGCTGGATGATAACGCTGGTCCTATTTTGAGGCAGCAATTCCGGACAGTTTTCTGTGATACACTGAGAGGTCGGGTCGCAGGGGCGGGGTGTAGCAATTTGTTTTAAATTGGAATTGGGCCTTGTTGATGTGCCAGTTGAGGGTACCAGGTCCTCTGAGTGTACTGTGGCCGCAGGTGTGTGGTGCAGGATCATTCTCATCTACCGTCCACCAGGAGGTGAGAATTTGTTCCTGCAGGAAGTTGGGACTTCGTTGTCGATATGGTGTTGGAGCTCCCAGGATGATGGTACTGGGGACTTAACGCCTGGATCAACGATGAACTTTCGCAATTTGGTCAGGACTTCTTCAACTTATGAATTCAGTTGGGCTTCACACAGGCAATTACCTCTGCAACTCACAATTGTGGTCACTCATTGGATCTGGTTTTCCTTCTGGGGATGGAGACCTCTAACCTGGTATGTGGAACCGTTGGATGGTCGGATCACCACATCATAAGGTTCAATTCTCTTGGCTCCCTTATAGGCCTGCCCCTGTGGAGATGGTCCGATATGCCTTCATGTGAGTGACCCCAGAAGGCCTCTTGGTGGTGTTAGATCTATTGGGAGTGCGGGTGCAAGAGAGGGTACAGAGAACCTGCTTCAGGCTTATAATCGAGCAGTGACGGGGGCACTGGATACCCTGGCTCCTGTCTGTGCTCGTCTCCTCACTCTTTACCCTTGGTCCCCATGGTTTGACGGGATCTTGAGGGAGCTGAGATGGGCTGAGACAAAGGCTAGAGTGCATTTGGTGTAAGTCCAGCCTGGATGCTGACAGACTTAGACTGATGGACCATCATAGAGACTATCAGTCAGCAGTCTCCCATAAGAAGGTAGAATTCCTGTCCAGGGAGATTGCTGCAGCACAGAACCGACCAGCTCAGCTTTTTGAACTATAGACAGACTGTGCAGTCCAGCCTGTCTTGCAGTTCAGAGAGCATTTTCTCAAGTTAAGTGTGAGGGGTTTGCTGCTTCTTTGCTGATAAGGTTGCTGACATCAGATCAAAGGTTTGCTTCGGCGAGCTCTATGGGGGTAGTGGTGGTCTATGTTCTCCTAAGGTGTGCACACACGCGCTATGGCAGCGTCAGAAATAACCCGCACACGGCTTCAGTAGTAGCGCACAAAGCAGCTGGACAGGGATCCTCATGTTCATGAAGTAATGATTATAGTCACTCAGATTTTGGACTCAGACAGCAGGACATGAAAGTGAATGGAAAGAAACATTGTATTGCCACCCCTGAGGCCACAACCCTTTAACTTTAACACGCCAGCAGTCTCACTCTTGTTCCACTTATTGAACAATGGAACCGATCTGCAACATTCCAACCAATCGGCTTTGCAGTTACAGCAATGTTTTCAGCTTGACACCTCTTTTCAGTAAGACAGTACTTTGATAATGAACAGTATTCCCCTGCTGTTCACAGAAATGACATGTTTTATTTGTTTGGTAGATTCTCCCAACAAAGCAATGCGGAAGATTCTCTGATATAGGGTGTATATTATATTATTTCAGTTTTAAAGTTGCACAACTTCAGTGTAATCTGCCTCCTCCCCAAGCAGCGTCTCACATACAAAATGTGTTTATAATGGATTTAAAGCTGCACCATTGAAAGTGTGTTCATTTTTTCAGTACAAGAAAATGGGAAAACTATATATTTTATTTTACAATAAAAGCATCAAAACAACCTACTGTTTGTTTGAGTCATTTTTATATGTATTTGTTGGGGCCAGGATGGGCATAACCATCTCAATTAGCAGGCTGAGACATTAACTGTACATATGTCTAGAGAGATGAGATTGCGCTTTCTCTTTAAAACAGGGTCTCATATTGTATACACATTTGAGATTCAATGAATCAGTGCTTGTAAAGGTTGCCCATGTTGGCTACATGGGGATAGTAATTCTAAAATGGACAACAAGAAATAGCGCAAAAATGTCCTTTTCATTTAATTTCATAAATTCAGACTGCGCTTAGTATGGATCTGGAATGGAATAGAAATAGTCTCCTAAATGCATCTCCTCTCTCATCACACTGACTCACTCACTACATTGCAAAATACATTTTAAACCCCCACTGAGCTTGACAATACCCAGCATAGTCATTGTAAACCATACTGTAGGGTAAATGACATCGCGATACAATTGTGCATGCATCCATCAAAGATCCCATTGCTAGGTACTGCTTTAGAAGCTGTCCAACCCTGAATACCACATTGCCATAACAGTATTAAATGATGTACTTTTGAGTTGGCAGAGTTGTTCAAGATGTTTCAGAAAGTGGTCTAACAACAGTTGAAGCTGTACAGATTGCTAGGGCAAAATAAAAAATCAGAAGCCAGTACCTGGGTGAAACTGTTCACTGGAGCCAACCAGTAAAACTACTTTTGGCTAATTGCACAGCAGAGTAAGCACAACACAACAGCAATTTTGCAATTTATTGGCCTGTTATGTGACCATCTGGACAGCTGATTTCCTGCAGGTGAACTTTCTGACTGATCTGCCTTTAATTTTGCAGCAGTGCCACATTGCAGCTTTGAGTTTGGCTCATCAAATATTGAGAGACTGTACTGCAAATATCAGGACTATTTATTTTCATCAGTGGTCCAGGCAGAAATTGTTAGTCAGTACAATGACTTCAGATTTATAGTTGCTGAAAAATAAAGGGAGGATCATTAAAATCCTTTACTGACATGATCCACTTTGCTTGACTAACGTGTAGTACAGCATGGTGGCTAAACTTATTGATGTATGTGCTACATTCCAAGCTAAACATGAAGCTATCATGTATAGAGGTTCCTACACAGTCTTATCCTTCCCAAGAAGAGATTCTCCATAGGGAGAGGTGCAGAGTGAGAAGGCTACGATGGCACAGAGAAAAATCTTGGGAATGATAGAGGCTCACTTACTGAAGCAAAGAGAAGTATGGCTGAGTAGGACCATAACTATCTTTGGGTGGAAGGTTTCACTCAAGGATTATCATAGGAAAGTTAGGAAGATTTGTTGCTGCTTTTGGAAGAGCATTAGATTTATATCTCCAGAAACATGGTATAGTCCATAAGTTATATGGAGATCCTGAGCCCACAACACAGATTGATATTACATTTAAAAATCCACATACAGCTAGCAGCTTGCTTTCTCTGGCCGGCAAGCTGGATTGTTTGGAAATACATTTAGTTAATCGTTAAACTTGGGTGAAGTCTTTTCATGGTTTAAATAGACTAAGACTAAGGATAGTCCAGATCCAGAATCAATCTTAGAGGCAGATAACCCCGATTGACTTTGGAAACCTAATTGACCCTAATACCTACTCCGCTGACAGTTATTGATTAAGCCTAACAAATGCAGCCTGTAGATAATATCAAACAAATGAACTTTGAATGCCAGCTGATTTGGATAAGGAGCTGGGATCGAGATGTGGATGCCCTTTCTATACGCTCATGGAATATTGAGGGCATCCATCTTAAAATAATTGACCATGAAGTAGTGAGATTTCTGGATAATTTTGATATTATTGGACTGCAGAAAACATGGTGTACAGAAATGTAACTCCTAAATTGGCTGGATATTCTGTCTTTACTCTGCCAGCAACTAAAGATAAAAGTTTAGATGGTTTAAAGGGATATTTCCTTTTTTATCAAAACTTTGCTAAATTTTCAGATCACTAACATTTCTACTAAGTTAGAGGGTATTTTGGCTCTAATGATTAGCCAGAGACAAGAGAAGATCATTCTCTGCAATATATACTTCCCCCAAATAGAGCTACTGATCCTGCTGACCTTTTCATACAGGATCTGAAAATAGCACTTGACTAATTGTCAGATAAGAGTATACCTTGTCCTATAATTATTTTGGGAGACTTTAATGCCAGAATTCCTTCTCATTTCTTGGAGGATGTATATTCAGATATGATCCATACAATATCTATAATGAATCCAAATATCTCATATACTAGGACTGCTCAGGATCTAAAATCTAACCTTAGGGGTAGGGAATTGCAGCGGCTTGGCCAGTAGAAATTTCTGTATTTTAAATGGTAGAACTCAGGTTGATCTAGTCGGATCCTTAACGTGTAGAGGACCTACTGACTCTTCAACCCCTTATCAGGTTTGGACCAATTTGGAAGCAGTAAAGCTGATCCAAAAGTTAGAGGTCATGGATAGATTGGAATCAGCACACTGTGCTATTGTAATTAACATCAAATGCCCTTTTGAACTTTAGGAGTGAGGCACAACAGAAAGAGAGTCTGGAAGTCATAAACAAGCAAAGGATTGGATGGGAGCCGTTCATCAAGCTAGTTTCAAAGAAATTCTTAGTACAGGAGTCTTAGGTGATATTCACGTAGTTGGTCCTGGACAAAAGTAAGGTCTATAATATTTTGAGAATTGGAAACTATTCATTCTTTTCTTGGACCTAGATATAAAACAATGTACCATCCTATGTCCCTTTATAAAAAGTCTTAGTTTAATTTGGTATGTCTACAGGCAAAGAAAGAGTGTGGAGAAAACTAAGACAGCATAAGAAGAAAAGAAATAAGTCTGCAGCAGATTTTAAATTGCTAAAGACTGAAAGAGAAAAATATAGGAAAATTCTCGAATGGGAGAGACATAAACATACTCAGGGACTTTGGGAAAAACTGAGGCAGGCTGTTTTGGATAGGGATGGAAGGCAATTTTGGAATACTGTTGCCCAGGGATATAATAGATATGCCAATAGGATTGAAGCCTGAGCATCTCATTTCTCCGAGCTCTATTATTCTCATGAAGAGCAGGAGACACCTGATGCTTTCAAAATACAGGAGGATGAAATTGTTCCAAGACTTATCTTGATCACAGAGGGGCCAATCCGGATGGCACTGATTGGCCTTAAGGCAAATAAAGCACCAGGACCGGATGGGGTCCTAGGTGATCTCTATAAGGTTTTTACCAACTGATGGATTCCTTTTCTTCTTTGCTGTTTAATGGCCTGGTTCAGGGTACTCTTACCCGCCAGTTGGGCAGGTAGTGTTATCTTCCCAATTTTTAAAAAGAGGATCCAAATGACCCAAGGATGTATAGGCCTATTAGTTTGATAGATGTTTCACAGAAGATTTTCTCTAGGATCATTTTGGGCAGATTGCTATCATGGGTCAAGGAGAACTCAGTATTGAATGAGGAACTGAACGGTTTCTGGAAGTACTGTTCTACTGTACAACACTATTATGCTTCAGCACCTGATCTGGAAGCATACTAAAGTGAGAAAAACAGACTATATTGCTGTTTTGTGGACTTAACCTCTGCCTCGACAGCATTAGTAGAAAAATCCTTTGGGCTACATTAAGGGATCTGAAGTTGGAGGCTCACTTCTTGATGTTATTAATAGACTCAATGAAAATATGTGGGCAAGGGTCCAGTATAATCAATATGGTCATCTAACTGATAGATTTGAGACAAATGTGGGGGCAGACAGGGGTGTATTTTGGCCCCACTCTATTGAACATCTACATTAATACAGTCTTGGATCAGCTAGGTAACCCAGATTTTCATATTCTAAAATTAATGATCAAAGGATTGAATGTTTAGCATATGCAGATGATTTAGTCTTGCTCTCTACTTCAGTCCTAGGTCTTAAAAGAAAATTGGCTCACTTTGAATCTCTCTGTTCTCAAAGGAAACTAAAAGTTAATCTCGCAAGACCAACATTGTAGCTTTTGGCTCTTAAACCAAGAATACGGTAGGCTTTAGGCTAAACGGTAACCATATAAACACTGTTAAGTGTTAAGACTATTTAGGTGCCTGTTTTGCCTATAGCCTATCTTGGACCAAACATTTGGAGGCTATTCAATTTAAAATGGGATCTTCTGTAAATGCCTTAAAAATATTTAACAGCAAGATGGGTAAGTCATCAGTGAGCGGGTATTGGGGTATTAAGATATGTCAAAGCCAAAATAAGAACGAGCATGTTATGTGCCTCTGAAATCTGGGGTTATACTAAGGTTAGAGAATTAGAAATAATCTGAATAAACTCTATAGATACATCTTAATATTTTTAAATGGAACTCAGGCTGTATTCTTGCCTTGGAGGTAGGACAATGTTCCTGAATTTTCTCATCTGTGAACGACATATTCTCTTTCTGTTGAAACTTTTTTTTGCCCAACAAAGATATCCCAGAATGTGTGTAGTGGAAGCCATCAAATTGGCCAGCTATGGGATATGTACATCCCTTTATTCAACTTATTAAGGAAACAATAATGCGGCCAAATTGGGCCCTCCTATATAAAATTTAAACGAGACCATTTGAGGAGATTAGGCAGGATGTCAAATTGAGGCTTATTGATTTATAACATAAATTATTTCTATGTTCAACTCTCCAAGCTTAAGCTATATGGATTTTATGAAAAAGTAAAGATTTCATGGGGATATGAGCCATATCTCTCTTTTTAACCTGTCCTAAGCAAAGAAGAATCTATACAAGATTCAGAACTGAAAACTATAATGCTCAATGCATTCATTTCAGACGAAGAGAGAGGTACTTTTTCCATATTGTAAATGTGGAGTGGGGACTATAGATGATCTCAAACATGTGGTACTCTTGTGTCCTAGGTACGAATCAACTAGGAAAACTGCTGGGGATCTCGGTCTCCCCAGAGGATCTTTGGAATATTTGCTTACTGTGAAAGAGAAGAACATGGAAGAGATCTTTGCAAGATTTTTAATCTCAACTCATTTGTAAAGTTTATTAGGGGACTTGAAGTCCTATGGAGGTTTTTATGTGACTAGGTGCTCTGTTAAATTGAATTACACTAAAGATATTTAAGTTCCTTGTTGATTTATTTATTGTCTATTTATATTTACTATTTATTTTGTCCTGATTTTAGTATATTATAACTGCGTTATGCTGAACAATAAATTGTACTACTACTACTACATTCCAAGGTTCTAGTGCTGACTGTGAAAGAGCTTCAGCCTCATGAAATGCATTAAGAGCAGCAAAGAAACCACTTGGAAGAAAGCTATTTAGCTATGCTGATGCAAACAAAACTGTTTTAACATCTGGTGGAAAATGGATCTTAATAAAATATAAGTCCACTGGAAGAATGGGAAAGACAGGAGAGAAAACAGTAAATGTTGATTTCTTAGCAATGCATCATCAGCAGCACCCTATTAGATGCATGCAAGACTCTTTAAAATGTACATAGTTTACACATTTTCCAGTTCATACTGTTATGCTACAATGCACATCCAAGCTTTGGACTGTGTCAGAATGTATATTTATACTTTGCATTGAGTATTTGAGTGTTTGGTTATATTTTCTACTGTTTACTGGCATAACATATATCACTTGTTTGGGCCACCCAATTTGAGCACATGAATCAATTTTTTGCACAAAGTGCCGCACACGCATGTCAGTCACCCACCCACAGAGACTAAAAATTAGAGGAACATTGTGGTGGTTGTGAAGTCGCTACCCTCAGTTTTGTTGCATGGAGTTTGACTGGTCGGAGATCATGGATATGCATGCGGATTCTCCAAGGCATGTGGCCAACCAGCTGTAGTTTAGATCTGGGCCCTACCCGCCTATTAATAGGGTGTGTGGATTTCATTGGCCCAGTTCTAGAAGAGCTAATCTGGTGTTTACTTGAGATGAGTAAGTTTCCTAACTCCTGAAGGAGGTGGTGGTAACACTTCTCAAGAAATCTTTCTTGACCCGGATTGTCCTGCAACCACAGGTTAATTCTAACCTTCCTTTGTAGGAAGGTTATTAAGAAAGTTGTTGCGCTACAGCTGGAGAACCATCTTAACATCCATGATATTTATGATCCTCTCCAATCTGGACTTCATAAGAGACATAGCACGAGACTGCTCTGGTTTGGGTGCTCAATGATCTTCTGATTCCGAGAGACCAGAAATGCTGTTCCATCTTGGTACTTCTTAGTCTCTCTTCAGCCTTTGACATCGTGGACCATGGGGTGCTGCTTGAGTGCCTGCGGTCATCTGTGGTCTGTCTGGTACAGTTTTCAGATGGTTTCATTCCTTCCTCACTGGCAGGTCGCAGAGAGTGGTATCAGGACTTGTTCCTCTGATTCATTCTCTCTGCCATGTAGGGTCCCACCGGCTCTGTGCTGTACCCCATGTTGTTCGCTGTGTATATGTTGCCATTAGGAGACACTGTGAGGTGGTATGGGTTGAGTTTTCACTGCTATGCAGATGATACTCAGTCTACCTGTCCTTTGTGCCCGACCAGGATAGTGCCTTCTCAGTGTTTACCAACTGTCTCGCAGAAATCCAAGACTGGATGAATACCAGCTAGTTAAAACTAAATTCTAACAAGACTGAGGTGCTGGTGGTGGAACTGGGGTGCCGGATAGAGGGGCTAACAGCAGGACACCCCTCTGGGCTTTGGCTTGGTGTTCCTGGTTGCTGACTTCTGAATGGGTGTGGAATCTGGGTGATACTTGATAACGAGCTGATGCTTCGCTCACAGGTGTCAGCTGTGGTCAAGTCCTCTTTTACCATCTGAGGAACATTGCCGGATTAAGCACCTTGTTCCGCCCAGTGACCTTCCAACTTTGGTCCACACCTTTGTGACCTCGTGACTTGACTACTGTAACTCCCTATACCTAGGGCTTCCGGGGTTGATATCTGCCACTTGCAGCTGGTGCAGAATGCTGTGGCCAGGTTGCTGTCTGGATCAAGTCAATCCAGTCACATTTCACCTGTGCTTTCGATCTGCACTGGCTGCCAGTTCAGTGGTGGATCACCTTCAAAGTCGGCTTGCTGACTTATAAAGCCTACACAGACAAGGTCCGAGTTATCTGCAGGATCTTCTGAATCCCTATTGTCCTCTGACCGCCTCCGCCATCTGATAAGGGATTGCTGGAGATTCCTAGGTTACAACTGAAAACCTCTGGAGCTCGGCGTTGCATTTGCTGCCCCTACCCTGTGGAATTCTCTACCTCATTGGATACTAGAGTGCCTGACAGTGCAGAGCTATAAAACAGCTTTGAAAACACATCTTTTAGACTTGCCTTTCCTTGAAATATTTAACAGATGAGGAGTAAGAATCTTAAACCCAAGTATTGTGATAGATTTTAAGATAAGTTGAGGGGTGGGAGAGTTTTTATATGTTTGATTTTTATTGATTTTAAATAGTTTATCTTATTTTTGTACAACACTTTGGTATACTGGGAATTGCACTTAATAAATAAAGATTATTATTATTATTATATATGCAGCTGCATAACTGAAAACTGCTACCCTCTTGAACAGTTCTAGCTCCGCTGCTGAAACCATGATACTTACATTCAATGCTACTTCTGGCTGCATAATTGCAGGCCCCATAGAGACTTGCTCATCTGGAGCTAGAAGTTGGCGGTATATCTTACATCTGTGGCTGAAGAGGGCCTGCACTTTGCAGATGGAAGTACTGTTGCAGTTTTGGTATCAATTGATTTTGTGGCACCTGAGCTTCTACAGCCAGAGGTCAGTGTGTATGTCTTACACCTGTGGCTGCAGAAATGCAAGCTATCAATGTGTGTATGCCTTACAGTGTGCATAAGTACCTGAGGCTACAGAAGCACTGGCCTCATAGGGGGCTATCCCTTCTCAGACAAAAGAACTCTTGTAATTTGGGTATCATGGATTTGTATCTGTGTCTCGTAGCAGCCTATGCTTCTGCATACAGAAGCAGCATTGTGATTTGAGTATCATGAATTTCTATCTGCAGTGACAAACGAGTGTGTATGTCTTGCAGTTTGCATGCTACAGATACAAATCCACGAAGGTAGCACATTAGTGCTATTGCATTTGTTTCATCTGGAAAGACAGTAAGATGTTTTGGTGCAGTATTAGCCACTACTTAGCAATTAACTCAAACTGTAATGAGAAAGAAATAATGTGACCTACTGGGAATACTATGTAAGCCTGTAGCTCAGTGGTTAGAGCTCTGGGACTTTGTTTTAGGGCCCTCGTTCAATTCCCAGTAGATTTCTCCTTCTCACAACAGTTTGTCATCTGGAAACAGCTGTATTTTGTTTCCTTTACCTGATGATGGCTATCTGTGGTTGCTTGTTTGATCTTGTCCTTTGCTCCTTGGAAGGTGAGGAGTTAGGGTTGGAAACTCTAACACCACATTCTCTACTTTTGTGGCATTGAGAAGAACCCTAACTGGTGAATTAACAGTTTTTTGCAAAGAATATTGATATAAATGGAATTTCTGCAAATCCTCAGTATCTGCCATAAATAATTGGGCAGCTCTCAGTTTTAAAGAGTTAGTATACTACTTAAAACTAATATTTTTTTTAAAGCAGCCAACTATTACCTTTCTGAGACACTTTTCTTTTCTCTTTGCTTAATTAGAAGATTGTTTTACCTGACATCAATAGGTGTGATGTGTGGAACAACACTCATAAAGCCAGCTCTGTTTTTCCCGCTACATCATCAGCATTGTGACCTTATTGACTGTGACATCACAGCTGCTCAAGAAGAGCCACTCAGTAGCTGCCAAGTCAGTCACCTGTGATGTCACTGTCATTGAGGTCACAGTGCTGATGATGTACTGGATAATAGAACTAGATATGTCAGCTGCCACGCGAGTGCTGCTCCACTCATCTGTTATTATACTATCACATACAAGACTTTCTAATGAGCAGAAAGAAAAGAAATATACTTCAGAAATATACAGTTATGACTGACTTCTTTGAAAAATATGTAACATTTTTCTGTCTGCTATTTTTGGTTCTTCTGGCACTTTAAAATGTGGATTAACTGCACATTTCAATGTTAGAAACATATAATTTATTGGCAGAAGAGGACTGCTTGGCCCACCCAGTCTGCTCAGATGCCCCTAGGGAAGACGTGGTACAGGCCAAGCACTGGGGCCTTGTAGTGCTCAGACTATGCCATGCTGAGCAAATGAATCAGTCTTTTACTGCATATTTAACTTATGGAGTCCATTTTTATGGAGTGCAGGCTTTCTTGTATATCTCATTTATAGATAGGCAGGCAGCCCTTACTTGCATCCCCACAGCTGTTCCCGGATGGACTGCAACTGTTGGTCCAGTTCTGCCAGATATTTCTTGCCTAATCTGTCTCCACAGACCCTAACTGGTCTCTGATGGCCCTGCTCCCCTGCATATTTACTAATAATCTCATGTCTATCCCACGCATGCTTGAAGCCCCAAGTTTTGCATCCACTATTTCTGCTGGCAGTCTGTTCTAGGTGTCTACCACCCTTTCATTGAAGTAGTACTTTTCCAAATCCTCTTAAAGTCCCCTCCAGCTTCATCGCATGCCCCAGGTCCAAGTGCTCTTTATCATTTAAAAGAGACTCCCTCCTGTATCCTGTTTTGCCCTTTGAGGTACTTGTAGGTCTATATCATGCCCCTGTCACTCTCCTCTTCTAGAGTGTACATGTTGAGATCCATCAGTCTCTCCTCATAGGGCTTTTGTGCAACCCTGCACCATTTTACTTTGCTCTCCTGGACTGCGCCATCCTTTCTATGTCCTTTCTAAGGTGCAGCCTCCAAACTGGGCACAGTACTCCAGGTTGGGTTTCATCAGTGAGCGATACAGTGACAACACCATCTCCATCCTCGTGCTGGAGATACCCATCCTCTGCATCCCAGCAACTCACTAGCCCTACCCACTGCTTTGTCACACTGCCTTGTCACTTTGAGGTCATCAGTTATAACAACCCCAAGGTCATTTTTCTGCTTAGTGTCTGTCTTCACCTCCCCTGACTGTCAGTACCTACTCCCATCCTATACTCTGCCCTGGGGCCCGTTCCAGGACAAATGTCGTAACTCACCGGCATATGCAAGTTGCATATTCACTGCCATGCCAGGTACACAGCACCATATTCCAAGAGTGGCAGGGTCCCGCACATACACCATGTGAGTTGGCGACATGCAGAGGCTAACGCCATGGGCATGGCGTATAGCCCTGTATGTTGCAGAGTCGCAGCCCTACAACAGCCCCCAGAGCCTCCCCACCACGGAATGCCCACGGCAACACCAGGGGTATGGAGGGCAGACTAGGTGCATGGGAGTCTGGGGGGTGCACTGGCGATCGGACCCCTGGGGTCCCCGAAGACCAGGGGCTGGAGGCATGGGTGTGCCTAGGGACACATCGGAGCATTGGTGCCATTGCCACAGTGCTGCAGAGTGGGTATCCAATGGATGGTAGTGTTGGATGCTCCTTAGAGCAGCTCCGAGCTGCACTAACTTCGCCTGCCAGGCCCTGAATCGGCAGGGTTGCGTTAAGCCGCCTCCTGGAATAGGGACAGTTGCTGCCTTAACCCACCCTTGCATCATGTCACTGTGGGCTGTGGTGTAGTGGGTGGTGTAACCCATGGTTGGCATAGCCCATGGCCGACATGGCACAAGGCGCCTCTTGGAATCAGGGCTGACATAGCAGCAGCGCAGGTCATGAGATATGCCATGGGGCTTGGCATATCTTGGCCTATGCCGCGTATGCTGTCCTGGAATCGGGCCCTGGTTTCCTATGCACTTGGTGCATGGTTTTGCTTTTTGGCATTGAACCCAAATTATCATGCTCTTTCCACTCCTTGAGTTTCCCAAGATCCCTGCACATTTCTCTTCCCTTCCTGATTACCCACCATGTTACAGATTTTGGTATCATCTGCAAAAGGAATATCTTCCTTCCAGTTCTTCTGCAATGTCAGTTATGAAGACATTGAAGTGGCCTGGTCCTAGTACTGAGCCCTGCAGTACCCCACTGGACACTCTCCTATCATTAGAGTAAGTGCCATAAACCACCACCCACTGTTTCCACCCGTAACCAGTTTCTAACCCAATTCACCACTTCAGATCCTACCCCTAGGTTGCATAATTTCTTTATCAGTCTCTGGTGCGGCAGAGGATGAAGGCCTCACTGAAGTCCAAATAGGCCATATCCACTGTCCTACCCTGATCTGTTTCCTGATCACCCAGTCAAAGAAATTCATCAGATTTATCTGGCATAATCCCCCTACTGGAAATCCATGCTGCCCGTAGTGTTGCAGCCCTTGGATTCAAGACACTGTACCAGCCTTTCCTAAGCAGGGTTTCCATTGGCAAACACTGGGATTAAGCAAGAGCCAGTGCTTAATCTTCATAGATGTTGTGCTACATCTGGTCATTTTCTGTACCTTTGTAGGTCATGCAAAGTGGAGATTACTGGCATTGCAATAATCTTAATATAGTACATAGTGAACAATTATAGCTCTGTAAAATACAGGAGATTGCAGGCTTATTATGTGCAGCAAGCACACACCAACTGTAGTTAATAAAATCTGTTAACTATAGGATGCACGCATTAGCTGCACTCATTCAGAAGAAGCCAAACTCTCAGCAACAAAGGGCATTTTCTACCCTAACCTACAACTGCATATGTAGTTTGTTTACTGGCACCATATAGTTTGTTTATAAACAAAATAAGCTACATGCTTGCTGTTCAAAAGCATTGATCAGCATGTTGGAGTCCTGCAAATCTAGAGCTTTTTATGCAGCAAAGTACTGTAGCAAAAATAAATGTTTCACATCACAGCTGTGCCTTTGTGCTGCAATTTTGGCCTGAAGCAGAGTTGCTGATGGCGTGAGTTACCACCAAGATATAGATAAAATCTTATGTCAATAACTTTTTTTCAATTTTTATATGTGAGCCCCACCCCCAAGTCTGGGGATTACCTTTCTGCCTCCATGGGTGCCCGGATCCTGTCTTCACCCTCCAGTCCCCCAGGACTGCAGATGTAGAGACCATCAAGGCACTCATGTCTATAGCCAGCAGCCCTGGTGGGATTTAAACCAAGGCTCCACTTGCAGAATCCACAGCCATTGCACCATATCCCCTCTGTCCTCGGGCCTCCAGTGTCCCTGGGGCCAAGGTAGGGGTAGGACTATAGAGCAGCAGTGTTTTGAGTGTTACCCATGCCCAGGAGTCAAAGAGAATCGGGAACCAGAGCCAGAGGAGTGCAGAAGTATGTTGGGCTACCGCATGTGCAGAGGTGCTAAAGGGAGCTGGAGCTCCAACAGCTAAATCAGGCAGTGCACCCACTCCACAATTCAAGTCCTGGGTCTGTAGTAGAAGTGGAGCTGGGAAATGGTGACTGTGTGCCAATTGAGTGAATTCTGAATAGGGTTCTTGGGCCAGGGCAGGGAGCAGATTAGGTACTGGCAAGAGGACATTATGCGATAGCCATCTCCCAATAATGGCACCTGACTCTGAATTGGTCTATCTGTCCAAATACCTACGCACATCCCTGACACAAGGACAGTAAGCAGGGCCAGGAAATTACAAAAACAGCACTTTGGGACTTATAACAGAGCAGCAGCAATCTGCCAAAGTTGGGAACACACATAAACTATTATGGTGGCACCCATGGTTGAGAACACTGCAGAGCACCATGGGAACTGTGTTGAAGGTCGGACCCATTTTTCCCGCAAATCTCAGCTAACTGGAAGCCAGCTCAAGCCCGAGATAGCTTGCCTGGGAACAAACCTGGCCAATCAGGCATCAAGTTTCATATAGAATAAAAGGGACTGTTTTTCAAAATTCGTGAGCAGTTCAGTCAGACTTCAGGGAGTGACTGTGTGTCAAGGTGTGGGCCAGTATAAGCAGCCTATCCAGGCACTGCAGGCCTGGAAGACTAAAGTGTTTGGATCTGAAAGTAAAGTATTTGTGAGAAGAAAAGAAGATGTTTTCAGCAAAACTACTGCTTAAAGGACAAGTTGGAGCTGGGGTTTCTGACCCTCCACAGACTTTTCCCCTTGAAGATCAGCTCCTAGAGCATCTCCAGTCTGAGCACACCTGCCTTCATCCAGGTCCTGAGCCCCAATCAGACAAGCAGCGAGAGAAGTAAAAAGAGAAGCCACCAGCAAGATGGGAAGCCAGCATCCCAACCTGGGGGCACCATATCAAATTAGCTGTTCCAGCAAACTGTAGCAGAGGTAGCATTTGAAGCATCAGAAATGTTAGTAAACTCAGGGTTTGACCCTGTAAATGAGGAGAGAGTTATTGTGCCAGGAGTTGAGGAAGAAGTCCTGGCAAGGACTGTGCCAGTAAGACAAACCCAGGTGGAATACATGTTGAGGACAGCTGCCATCGGATGAGACGTTAAACCGGGGTCCCATCTGCCTGTATTGGTGGTAGTTCAGGTGGATGTTAAAGATCCCATGGCACTTATCGAAAGAATAGGAATTTCCCGTGTCCTGGCCAAATTCCTCATTCACTAAAAATACCACCAACAGCTTAATCTGGTGCAAGGTCAGTTGGCATTCATCTGTATCCCTCTCCTGGTCGTGCCTGAAAATAGGCAGGATATGTCTAGTGCACTTATCTGGTCAACAAAAACTAAATAAATAAAAAATGCCATTTGGATTACAAATTGCAGTCCCTTTTCTGTTTGTCATACCAGTTTAAAGTTGTGTTCAGCTACACTGTGTTTTAAATCAAAAGTATTTCATCTACAACAGTTAATGTGCTCCACCGAGCTCCACCCTGCTAGCAACATCAACGCCCCCAGTGTGGTACCCACTGCAACTATTGAGACATCTCTCATCCATGACCTTGAGGAGAATTAAGATGGGTGTTCCCACTTTATGGGTTGAGGACTGCCAGGGTGGGCAGAGTTGTGGGGCAAAGTATTGAAATGTTTCTTGCCTAAAGTATTTGCTTTTTCTTGCATAGAGGGAGAGAGTACTGCCACCCCTTTGCTTCCATTTTACCCTTTACTGTCCCTTGTTCTTTTTACCCTTTAAATAAATTAGTTATTTGAACTGTATTTCAGGGTTTGGGAACTGTCATTGCTTGCTGTGTCACTTGCTTTGGGGAGGACTGTCTGGGAGTTTAATGCTTTGTTTCCTCGGGCTGATAGCTGTGTGTTTCAGCAGCCAGATACCCCATATCACCATCCTTGGTGGAGGCACCGCACCACATTAGGCCAGGTAGCACATCCTAGGTAACTCTGGCCAGTCTCCTTGGGATGTGTGGGAGGCGAACCCTGAGGGCCCTGGTATGGTGACCACTTACATATAATAAACGAAAACAAAAGTTGTGGTCTTCTGGCTCCAGTGAATGAAAGAAGGGTGGAAATATTTCAAGATAGTTTTTAAAGTTCACAAATAGTAGCTGTGGTTGTGTGACCACAAGGGAGGATTCTGTGGCTCACTGCAATTTGTAACTCACGAGTAGGTTTGTAATCTGCCACAACTGTAAATTAAAGCACGCAATGTGGCTTAGGTGCCACTCATCATTTGTCAGTCAAGGCCTAGCACTTCTTTACTGAGGAAGACCCAGCTGGAACAAGTTACTTTTCATCTCTCCTCTGTTATCTCTTACTCTGTCTCCCCCACCCACCACCACCTCTGTATAAAGAAGCACTTAGGAAGCCCCAGGGAATCCAATGACTCTAAGTGGAAGAATAACTGCGCCTAAGGGAGGTACTGGCTCTTGGACAGTAATTGACTAGAAATGAGAAGGGTCCCACATGCATGCTAAATGAATTTGATAAGGATTTTGTTTTCAACAAGCAAGTTCATTGGCCATAGTATACCCTAACCTTCTGCAGTGTACACATTCCAGCTGTTTCAATCGTGGTCCACTGTACCTCCTGCAGGTATCATTTATATGTGTTCTGTACTCTAAAGTAAACAAGAAAAATGGGACAGTGTGTAAGGGTTCTGGCTTCTAAACATTCACATGTTGTAGAATTTTTTTTCACTAACACTTTAACTTGTCTCCTGAGAGTGCTGCTTTGCTTTCCAATTGTCTGCTTTTTTCCTCAAACATGATGGACTGATGCTCTGTCTTTTTGATGAGATGTTAAACCACAGTCCTGCCTGGCTGTTTTTGCGGTTGTTCAGATGGACATTAAAGATCCCTTGGTACTTCTCAAAAGGGTAGATGAAGTCTCCCAGTGTCCTGTCTGAATTCCCCTCTCTCTAGACTAACAAAAATGATTTAGGGCTCGCAGGGCAGATCCTATGAGGAGCCTCAAGGCAAAAAATATGTATTCATTGGAAACCAGAAGTGAGAGGTAGATATGATAGAGATCTTCAAGTTCCTGAAAGGAATTAAGAAGTAAACTGTGGGGAATTATTTACCCTGAATACCAACCCGAGGTCACATGGTCGTGAGTGGAAATTAACAGGAGGGAGGTTCAGGAGGATGTGAGGAAGTACTTCTTTACTGAAAGGTGGTGGAACCTTGGAACGGTCTGTTGACTGAGGTGGCAGGTGCAAAACACAGTGAGTGGATTCCAGCAGGCATGGGCTAGAATAAGGGAATTGTGGCAGCCTGGGGTGACAAGACCAAGTAGGGGAATGGGATAGGACAGGAGGGTTGGTACCATCGAGGAACAATAGGTTCCAGGGATTGTAGGAATATGGGCAGACTTGATGGACCTTTGATCTTTTTCTGCCATCATGGTCTATGTTTCTATGTTTCTCTGATCCGAAACACATTAACCTGGTGTACTGTAGTATACATCAGTTTATGTACCAGCAAAGAGGCAGGAGGATTGTCGCGTAATATGCAGGTGCAGAATGGCTATGTGTTCCATTCAGTGCACATCAGTGATTGTTCAGTACAGAGTTGTGTATTGACTGCTATAAAACAAATGTCTTCAGGATTAAATAAATTTAATTGGCTGACAGCCATTATAAAACCACAGACATAGTAGCAGTTCAAAAACGTTCCTGTCAGAAAACCTCATAACTTAAATCACTCACTGCCATTTTCTTCAGAAGAGAAATACAGAAACATAGAAGTTGATGGTAGAGAAAGACCACAAGGCCCATCCAGTCTGCCCATTTTTCTACCTTATGAATGTGCCATAGGCCTTTACTCTGTCAATGGCCTATCTATTCATACTCATCTGTACTGCTCCTTATGCCTATCCATGGCTGTTTGAAGCCCTGAACTGTATTCATATCCTCCACTTACTGAGGTAGGCGTTCCATGCATCCACCACCTTTCTGTGAAAAAGAACTTCTCACATTACCCCTTAATTTGCCTCTTCTAATCTCATGCTGTGTCCTCTTGTCCTGCTATTCTTCTGATATTGAAACATGTTAGAGTCTTTCACCTTGTTAATGCCCTTAAGGTGTTTGAATGTTTTGATGATATCACCTCTCTCCTCCTATGCTCTGGGTTATACATATTAAGCTCTGTTAATCTGTTCTCATGTGTTTTCTGATGCTGTCCCTGCACCATTTTGGTTGCCCTCTCTGGACTGCCTCCATTTTCTTAATGTCCAGTATGAAGGTGCGGCTCCAGTACCGCATGCAGTACTCCAGATGGGGCCCTAAGAGCTTAACTTAGATGGCTGAGAGTCACAGCCTAAAAGGCATTCCTGGAGATTCAAAGATTGCCACTGTGAGGTAGAGCAGACACGTTGTTTACTGAGATCTGTATCTGAAAGGGCATTTCAGAGGCTCAGTTATAAAAATGTTAGTTGATTTTGTGGTCTGGTGATGAAATTGCAGTGGCAAACCTTGGGAACTGAATTCAGACTAAAATTTGGCTGATATTTCAACATTTTGTAGAAAGAATTCCAGAAGGAAAAGACACCACGTCAGAGGCCAGAGGCCAGCCTGTTGCTTCAGCCTCTCAATATGAATCCACGGAGATCATTTCAGTGGTGGTAAGCACAGCCAAGATATGATCCTACAGGAGTTCTGGCAAGTGTCTGCCAATATTAATGAGACTCTGGGGGCATTAAAACAAGAGATAAGCCAAATAGTGGGAAAATCTTGGAATTTACCCAGAGAATGGACAAAGAAGAGAGGTGAGTTGCATAGGATACAACCTGACTCCTCTTGCAGTCCTGATAGCTAGAGCATGTAAAACATATTGGGTGGGATATTCAGACTCGCCCAGGCATGGGTGCAAGCCTGGGTGCAGCACAACTGGGATGCACCAGGACATGGCCAGGCGATATTCAATGGTGCTGCGCCATGGCACAGCACCGTGGTGGCACTGGGGCCTCCGTACTGCGCATGGTGCAGTGGCACTGCGCCAGTGCAAGTGGCAAGTGAGGAGCAGGGGATGCGCCCAGCGCAAGTGCAGGTAGATTAGGCGCATCAACCATGATATTCAGCGCCATGCAAATGAGGCTATTATGCATGCAAGGCACAAATGGGGGATTTGCATGTCATTATGGCTCATTTGTGAGTGAGAAAGCGATCTCGTGACTTGCGCCTGGTGCCCTGCCAGGCTGCAGCCATCGGGACCGACTTCCCTGCCCTCAGCAGGCAACGCGTCCCAACACCCAATCATGGGCTTTAGTAAAGTTTAAATTCCTGGTGGTCCAGTGGATCCACCCCATCGCCCAATGGCTGGCGTATAATTAATAAACCTGGTGGTCCAGTGGACCTGCTCCCCTGCCGATTTGGGCTTTAGGAAAACTACATACCCTGGTGGTCCAGTGGACTGCCCCTTGCCCAATCGTGGCTGTAGTTAAAATCACATTCCTGGTGGTCCAGTGGACCCAATCTCAGCCTGATCGCGGCTTTTAGTTAAATATAATCCCTGTGGGCCAGCGGTACCTCCTCCACCCGCCCACTCAGACCCACCACCTCTCCCCCCAGTCAGTGGCGGGTGGCAGCTCCCTCTACCACAAGCTGTCCAGTCGCTGCTGATGATAGCGACAGTTGCTTGTGAGGCCCATTGGTCCCTGAGTACAATGGGCATGCAGATCACTGTACTATTACGTCCCGAAAATGTGAAAATGAACCATTCACATTTCGGAACTGTGTAGCATAGTATGGTCTGCATGCCCATTGGCTCATGCAGGGACCACGGGCGACAGCCGCACTCGTACACTGTCAGTCGGTGGGCAGCTGGGCAGCTTGGCGGGGAGGGTGGCAGGTCTGAGTGGGTGGTGAGGGGTACCTCTGGCCCACCAGGGATTATATTTTACAACCAAAGCCCGCGATCGGCTGGGGATTGGGTCCACTGACCACCAGGTACATTTATATTCATTTGCCCGTGATCGGGCTGGGTTCAGGTCCACTGGACCACCAAGGACATTTATATTCATTTGCCGGTGATTGGGCTGGGCTGGGTCCACTGGACACGAGGGAATGTGATTTTGACCACAGCCTACGATCGGCAGGCGAGCAGGTCCATTGGACCACCAGGGTTTCTATATTATCGTCCGTGATTGGGCAATGGCGTAGGGTCCACTGGACCACCAGGGATATGTATGGACACTTATGCCCACGATCGGGTGAGGGGCACAATACCGGACTGTGTCCCAGGAGGTCAGGTGGCCACAGCACGCGCTGCCGTGCTGCACATGGCAATACGGTGGCCTGCATGTGGGTGTCCCCCGCTTGCTCCTGCTTTTACGGGCAGATCTTTTGCACTTTCGTGTGGTGCAAGGCAGGTTTAGTGCCTACATGCTCGCCCACACATGTCCGGGCTGAATCATCGGGATGCCGCATATGCAGGGCACGCCCCCCGCACTTGCACCGCGATACATTTCTGGTGCACCCCAGCGCTCGGGAATGCATAGTGCACCATCCCCTTTGAATATCATGCTGGGGCACATCAGTGTGTTGGGCGTGATGGTAACGCCTTACCATGCGCAACCCTTGAATATCCACCCATTAAGTTTCTTATTATTAAATTGAAATTATGTAAAATCAGAACCACCATTTTAATGGTAAATTAATCTGTCTGAAAGAAGGATCTGAGGGCTCTGACTTTGATTACCTTTTGAGACTCTGATTAAATAATTTATGATGTAGATGCAAGGAACAAAACTTTAATATTGAAAGGTACACAGAACCCCCATTCTGAAACCTGCAGAGGATAAGCGCCTTATGCCATTTGCATTCCTTGCATAGATAAAAGAAAGGAAACTTTTTCAGGAAAGTTCTTAAGGGAGGGTATTTCTTATAAAAGCACCACAATCTCTGTGTCCCCAGACTTAGGTGCTGCACTCACTGAGCAAGGACAGTCTTTGATGGAGTCAAGCAAATATTACTTAGAAGGAGCTATGTGTACTTTATTAATGTAAGGGAAGCTGAAAATTATATTCCAGGAGGCACCACAATGTTTTATTTATTTATTCAAGTGTTTAACCAGGAAGGCATACTGAGCATGCTAAATGCTCGATTCCAGATACGTCCTGGGGAGGGAACATAGACAATAGTTGAAAGCATATATACAGGAGAAAAATACATAGAATGAATTCTCTAAACATTTGGACCAAGTGACTAGGCATAGAGGTCAGGAAAACAATAGAATATACAGTAGTTTGATAGCATAGTTGCGATAACGTGAACAGTAGGTCAAACATAATTTACTTGCAGTAGGTAAGTGCAGTCAAAATACAGTCACATCACACTGAGAGCAGAACAGCCTAGACACATAAGCAGGTAGAGCGATGAGCTTGAAGTAAGGAGTTTAGGTGCCGAGGGAGGAGTAGTGATGAATGTTTGCAGGAGGAGTTTCACAAAGTAGGTATGAGGTAGCTGAAAGCAGCCTGACTGGCAGTAGAGAACGCAAGTGTGACTGCGAGTGAACGAGAGTCCAAGTTTCAGAGAGAGTAGGTAGGGTGGAGGGGTTTCCCACGGCAGCGGAGAGGTAGGAGGGAGGTGCAGTTACCAAAACTTGGCTAGAATTTTGGCACAGTGGGATTGCCTGTGATTAAGAAGAGAGGGAGGTCCATAGATTGGTAAAGGGCACAGTGGTGTGTGGAGTAAGGGGCAATTCAGTGTAAAGCGGCAGAAGGAATGAAAAAGAGGGTCCAGCCTGGCTAGGGATTAGAGCTTGGGGCGGCACTGTAGACTATGTCACCGTAGTCGAAAACGGGTAGAATCATTTTATGCACAATGGCTCTCCCGAGCAGTCACCATTCCAGTAAAGTACACCAAGCCTGGGGTGAAGCTTCTTTAATGAGTCAATATGAGTGGAAAAGTTGAGGTGCTAGTCCAGCCATGCTCCAAAATTTCTAGAAGAGGTACAGGATTCCAGTGGTGCCCCTTCCAGGGTGCAAATGTGATTGGTGAGGAGGCTAGAAAGTCTCTGCCTAGTGGCAAGGTTAGGTGACCGTTTTCTTGGCATTGAGAGGAGATGATTTGAGCAGAAGCCAGTGCTGGACTGAGATAAAATCTTGCTGCATTGGGTCATGACATCTGAGGACAAGGGACCGGATGCATACAGCACAGTGTCGTCCACATACATATGGATTGGTGTGCAGGCAAGCAGAGGCAGGTCATTCAGGAAGATCGAGAACAGGAGTGGACCTAGGACTGAACCTTGGCATCGCCTGAGGTGACCAGGAGAGGAGCTGAAGTGGAGGAACTGATACGGATGTATTGGGACCTGCCAGCAAGGTATGAATGGAACCAGGAGAATGCAGAGAATATGAGAATGCAGAGAAGGTGAAAGAAGTGTTGGCTCACTTCCCAACACCTGAACTACATAGTCTAATAGAGGCAGTAGTCCGTTTATTTAATAGCACCTGTCTGTAGTCTCTGGTGAAGGACTGCAATAAGTTTTCCTTGGATTTTCTGTCCTCCCTTGTTGCCAGAGGCACTTTAGTTGTAGTGCATAAAAGAGATTTGTTAGGATATATTTTATGACCATTGGTCAGCAAGCTGGTCTGTGCTTTTCCAAACCTGATGTTGAGTCCGTTGCCTTAATCTGAACTTGGAACTGCTCTTAGCTTTGCTGGATGGCTGCTGCATATATATTTTTTCACCACATTGCCTACTATTTGCTTTATTTCAACTTTGAGCATTAACTCAAGGGCTCTGACTTTTAGATATCAGCTTATATGATTATCTTGTGGACACATTACAATAAAATATTGTTAATTTGGGTTCCTCCATGCAGGTTATGGTCTGGCTAAAGCCGGTATGATGGGGGGCACTCTGCCTGTTTGGGACCCATTTAGGTAGGTATGTTTGACCCCAAGCCACCTGGGAGGGGTACATTGTTTCCAGGGATAGGGGTCCACTCGGCCTTTGATGCTCTTGTTTAGGGATGAGGCTTTCTCCAATTTGATTGTAAATACCAGTACATCCTGTTGGGGGACACCTGAAATCCACCCAAGGTAGGTCCTCTATATGACATTTACATTTATATAGCCCTGGGAACTTTTACAAATATCAGAGGTGCTCTTTAGAAATGCTATTAATGTTATGGGTAGCGCTAATATTTACTGCAATGACTTGTGTTATTATTGCAAATAAGCCATTTGATTTAGTATTATCCATTGTGAGTTACCAGAGCTCAGTTTACTACTGCAATCCTTGCACTTGGAATCTTCACCTTCATAGCCCTTTATAGAATGGTTTCTCATGGTACTGTTTTATAGTGGGTAATAATTAGTGGTGTGCAAATACTTACGCTGAATATTCGGGCTGAATATGATATTCTAGTCTCCCAATATTAGGGTAGTCAGTATTTGTTATTCATTATTTGACTTGTTTACCAGTAGGTAAGGCAAGGCAATTTTATTTATAAGCCCAATCCCAGAGGCTCTGGGCACCGTACATAAATAATGACATACAGCAATAAATTAAACATGTAATAAAACCTCATTAAAACCATATCAGAATTAGTATTCAGCAAAATTTAATGGTTTCTGGAGGTCAATCTTCACGGACTGGCCGAAACTAGGATGGTATCAGCAGTCAAAGGCCAGACTGCAGAGATGGACCTTCAGCCTCCCTAAACACCTCAATCGAGGAAGCCTCCCGGACTGCAGGTGGAAGCAAGTTCCACAAGGTTGACCCAGAGACACTAAAAGCACGATCTCCTGAGGTCCTGAGCTGAACCTGAGAGCACCCAGGAGGCCCCTCAAAGAGGAGCGGAGGGAGTGAGTAGAGGACACCGTGTCAGGAGCTCAGACAGGTAACCAGGACCAAGCCCATAGTGCCTTAAAGGTGAGAAGACCCACCTTGAAAAGGACCTCCATTGGCAGCCAGTGCAGGGCATGCAGGGTATACCAACACTACGCAACATTTTACATCACCCAACACTACAGCAACAACAGCGCCGGGTCACTGTAGTGTCAGCGCAGGACCCTAGCACTGCTTGGATATTGCACCCTCCCAAACAACTTGGAGTGATTATTTTAGTAGAGGGGGTGAGGCAGAGCCCCTGCATGAGGAGAGCGTTCGGGGCAAAGACCCCAAGAAATCAATGTTTCCTGTGACTCCTTGCCAACTTCAAATGCGTCAACATAAAGTGAGTCACTGTAATGTCAGTCAACAACTAAATTGTCGATTGACTGTCATGGATCTGGCACGCAGGACGGAGTCACATGGCTGGACCTTGAAAGGCCATCAGCAACTGGGCTGCTGCATTCTGCACCAGCTGTGTTCTGCAGAGGGTCCTCCCATAACCCTGAAGTACAAAGTGTTACTGTAGTCAAGCTCGTGAAGTCACAAAGCATGTACCAGTGTTGGCAGGTCCTCGGGCGGAATGAGGGGCTTAATCCGGCAATGTTCCGCTAGTGGTAAAAACACTGCTGACTATGGATGATTCTTGATCTTCAAAGGTCAATCTGCTATCAAGGATTGCACCCTAGGAGAAACCACCAATTAATCTGTCTGAAAGAAGGATCTGAGGGCTCTGCAGAGTTGGCCCCGGTGGCAACCCATCATGCCTGCGACCAGGCTCGATCACCAGCACCTCAGTCTTGGCTGGGTTGAGTCTCAGCCATCTGGAAGCCATCCAGTCATTGATTTTAGCCAGACAGCTGTTAAGCATGTCAACAGCTCCTGATGTTCTGGTGCAAAGACAAATACAGCTGGGTGTCATCTGCATGCAGTGAAACTCCACACTGTATTGTTGAATGATCTCTCCCAGGGGCAGTATGTATACTGCAAACAACATTTGCAACAAGATTGAGCCCTGAGGTACTCCACAGGACATAGGCATTGGGGAGGAGGAGAAATTCACCATCACCACCCACTGCATTCTGTCCAAGAGATAGGACTCAAACCATTTGATGACAGTACTGGCGAGTCCACAAAACTCACAGAGCCAATCAAGAAGCACAACGTGATCCACAGTGTCAAAAACTGAGGCGAGATTGAGGAGCACAAGAACTGACCTGTTTCCTCTATCTCTAGCCCTGAGCAGATCATTATGCACTCACTAGAGCAGTTTCAGTGCTATGTCTGGCCGAAAACCAGACTGGAAAGGTTCATAGATATCCGAGGACACTAGGCGATCCTTATGCTGTTGTGCCACCAATTTCATGACAACCTTGCTCAAAAAAGGCAAGGGAGATTGGATGGTAATTCAGGAGGACGCCTGGGTCAAGGGATTTCTTTAGAGGGGTTTCACCAGTGCTTCTTGAAAGCAACTGGGAAGACCCCTCTGCCACTGAGCACCTGGCAATCCTGGTGAACACTGGGCCAATGGCATCAACACATTCCATTAAGAAACGTGTCTGTGCCGGGTCCAGTTCACAAAAGGTGTGCTTCAGCTCTAAGATCACCTTAGTCACTTCAGACACCTCCACTGGCCTAAAATCCCCCAGACAGACTGAGTGCCTCTGAAACTCCCAACCCAATCAATGCGAGGTGAGAGCCTCCCTGGCGGAATCTTGACCGGTTGCTACACTCTGTTGGAGAAAACAGAGCAAACTCTTCACATAAAGTGGCTGAAGGAGCCTTTTTCGTCAAGACAGGCAGAATGTAAAGCCTATCCATGATCCGAAAAGCTGAGATGGTCTGTTTTTCCCACAGCAACTTCCCTGGACAGAAATTCTGCCTCTCTCTTATGGCAATTGCTTCCCTGGTACTTGTAGAGCATAGTGAGACTGTAGAGTCAGTCTGTTTGCCTCCAGCCGGGTCTTCCACCAGCAATGCTCCAACTTCTGACCCCTGATCTTCATCCCCTTGAGATCTCCATCAAACCAGGGAGCTCTCAAGTGAGAGAATCTGGATCATATATGGACCGGTGCGATGGTATCTACAGCTTTGGCAATCACCTGTTATAGGTGGCCACTGCCTCTCCAGTGCCAATTGCACATGCTGTATCAACCCTAGATAGGTCAGTTAATGCCAGCAGTCCCTCTGGGTCAATGCCCTTAAGGGCAATAGCTGACCATCTCCACAGGGAGGTACTTTCAGAGGGGGCCCAAAGCTGAACTCCACGGTGCAGAGATCAGACCAAATGACCTGATCAATCTTGAGGTTATCAATCTCAAGACCCAGCTGAAACACCAGATCAAGTGTGTGGCCATGTTGGGGTGGCAGCAGCAACTACTTGTGACAGAGGCCAGTGATTGCATTAACTGGAGGAGATTGTAACCCAAATACAAGGATTTGTCGCTGATCCAGGTATTGAAGTCCCCAGGATTAAACACCTGGTCGACGATGAAGTCTGCTACTCTTGTAGGAATCCCCCTGCCCCAGGGAGTGGTAAACAAGGAAAATCCTGCACCTGCACGTGCACCCACACATGGTGATGCACTCAGAAGATCAGGTGTTACCAACTGGGTCCACCAAAAAGCCCAGGCTGGATCGAAAAACAATGTTCACTCCCCCACCCCTGCAGTCCTTCCTTGGACAGTGTGCCATGGTGTATCTGGTGGGGCAGAGGCCTTAAAAACTGGGCCTACATCATCACCCAGCCAGGTCTCCATGATGCAAGCCAGGTTGACAGAAGAAATGAAGTCCACAAAACAGCAGTCTTGTTCCTCACTCCACCTGGCATTGCAAAGCACTGCCCAAGAGGATTAGAGAACATAGCCGGTCCACTAGCTACCTGCCCAATCAGTCCAGTGGGAGCCCATGGTGGGGACCAAACACGCCAGGCCCTCCCTAGGCTCCATTTACACCTAGGGCATCTCCTGCACTGAACAACCTCAGTGCTGCTCACCATTCCTCTTCAACTGCCCTCGGCACTCAGCGAACCAATCACCTCCTAGTAATACCAACCTTCCTGCAGTGCCTCGCTGCAATTTCAGAAACTGGAGGTCGGTGAGAGGCACGAAGGTCATGGAGCCAAGAGGCAGCATAGGCAATACGGGGAGGCTGGGGCACCTACACATGTCCTGCCTAGCTAAACCTGTCCCAAGAAAAAGCACTTAGTTACCACAAGAGTGCAGTGACAAATGGAAATTCTTGTATTAACAGTCACACTCACCACTTACACCACCACACACTCACAGCAAACCCACAGATTAACACAAATGTTAAAACAACCCTCAAACCCACTCAAACAACCACTCACTCCACTATACAAGATTTCTAACTAAACTTTCACACACCACCAATCACCTCCCACACACAAATCACACACACAAAAAACACAAAATAATCCACCCCACTCCCGAATCACTTTAGTAAAATAATAAAATAAATAACCATAAGGAGAGATCAAAATAAATAGCGTGCTGCAGTAAAAGTTCCAGATTTAATGCAAAAATAGGAACTGTCATTTTGATACAGTGCAAATTTCAGAAACGAGCAGGAATCAACTACCCAGTCCAGCAATTCAAAGCCTCTCAAGGCTGGCAACTTACTTTTCAATGCAAACAGACTGAGGTGCTCACACCACCACACTCAAAGATACAATAGTTGCAAATTCAAAGCAAGTTTGAAAGTTTTAGAGTTCCAAGGAGCTCTTCAAAAGTGCAGTTCAAATGCAACACTCCTCTCACCAGTGCTACTTCAGCCGCGAAGGTTTTAGCGATAGGCACTTACCCCAGAGAGCAGGGAAAACTTCAATCAGAGGGAAAAAGTACACAGTACACTAGAAAAACTGTTTTCTCCTCTCCAGGTGGCATAGGCCATCCCCAGGCCACCAGTTCTCCCCATTTAAAGTCATTCCAGGTTTCCCGGCCTTCTCCCAATTATCCCAAGTTCCAGAGCTAAAAAAACATATTAACATATTGCTGCTGGCTTCTGGCATACCACAAGGAGCCAGCACCATCTTTGCTTTTAGCAACAAACTCCCGCTTGTAGTAAGCCTGATCAGTTCTTTTCCCCACATGTACCCAACAAACATCATTGCTATCTAAACAGAATGGTGATGTTAAATGCACCTGAAAATAGAAAATAAAGTTTAAAATATACGTTTCAACCTTAGGTCTTCCGGAAATATCTAAAGCAGAAAAAATGAAGTTAGTGCACCTAACTGAATTGATATCTGTCACACACCCCTTTGCACCAATCCTTGTATTTCAGGGATGGTTGTAAAAATGACTAATACCAGCTACCAGTTAGACCCCCCACTGCAGTGCGCAGATGGCTCTTCCTGACCCCAGCCCTTCAGATGCACACTAGAGAAGGTGTGTCAAGAAGAGACCTACGACCTTTCTGTGGATGTGGTGCTGCTGCTGTGGTAGCGGGATCTGGCCTGGCAGCAGTCCTCCTCCAGTTGCTGCTACAATTGTCCCACACCATCAGTGGTGCCACGCTCTGGGGTGCTCTGCTCTCCCTCGTGTCCGTGGAAGGCTGCCTTCTGTGCAGAGGACTTCATATTCACATACGTACTAGGGTTAGAGAAAAGCATGTGCTGTGGTGGGAGAGGGTCCCAGCTGCCTGAAATCAAGGATTGGGGCGTAAGGAGGTGAGAGGTAGAGGGAGAATATGGACGGGTTTGTATTTGAGTATATGTGGGAGGGACTGAAATGCCAGACTTACGTGTGGAAGCTTTTCTGATATGCTAAAAGCCAAAACCGTGTCAGCTCCTAGTGGTACGCCAGGGTCCAGCTGCAATGTTAATATTGTATTTTATCTCTGGGACACGGATAATGGGGTGGAAGGAGACCTTAAAAACTTAAAAGAAGAAGATAGGTGGCTAGGAAACTAGCTGCTGCTCACCCAGGGAGGGGAAGATGCTTTTTAATGGATGCTTTCCCAATACGCATACTTCACAAATAGTTGGCTATTGGGATTATTTATTTATTATTGATTTCAAACGTTTCACCAGGAAGACATACTGAGCTGAGAATCAGCTCATTTCCAGATGCACCCTGGAACTCCCGAATATTTGAAATCCCATTATTCATAGTATTCAGGACATACTATTCATTACTTGCATACCCCTAGTAATAAATCTGTTATTTTAGTGTTGTGTACTTCTTGGACTAGATTTTAATAGTCCACTCAGAACATAAACTGTTTTGATTTGTTTTACTACTGTTTTTTCTCCCTGTGACAGCTACTGTTTGTTCCTATTGGTTCTAAGTCATAACAGCGATTGCAGAATAGCAATCGTTGAACAAGAATTTCGGCAATGCACATTCGTGAATGGGAAAAGGCGCACGCCAGATCTACAGGTTTCTTAGACCCCCCACACCCCCACTAAGAGATTCTCAACTCCAGGGGTACATGTTGGGGGGATACCTAAAAACAACCCTGCAAGCGTAAAAAGAACCACACTGTGCCAGACCCAAGCCCTGCACCCTGCACCTCCCAACAGACCACCCTCCTGACCACACTACTGGACCTGCTGGGCAGTTGCCCGCCACACCCCTCCCACATACCTTCCCTCCTGCCTATCCTCACCCACGTAGGTGTGCACGCACGATACACATACTTCCTGGCCACCTACCTC
The DNA here is from genome assembly GCA_016271365.2 of Neoceratodus forsteri. NCBI lineage: Eukaryota > Metazoa > Chordata > Ceratodontiformes > Ceratodontidae > Neoceratodus > Neoceratodus forsteri. Next base: position 1,793,341,797 of record CM057455.1, on the reverse strand, counting down.
ACCAACGGCAGTTTGAATGCAGTGCTGCCGAATTGAGTCGCTGTTTTGTAAGCACTCAATTGCGCTTTGTCTTGTTCACAGGTTACCATTCCTATTTAGTGAACTGTACTGTTTGACTTGTTTTTTTGTTTAACCTTCTTCATTTGAATGTTGTCAGAAAGTGTCATTAACTTGTCTGTTAGTATGAAATTGGCAGATTCAGATAATAATGCGAGTGGTTCAGATCGCTTTTTCTTTTGGTATGTTCTGAGTTACTAAACGGACAGTAACTGTGGTTTCGTCTCTTGGAATATTAGGGGATCAAATCACCCAATAAATATAAAGGTATTTGGGCATATCTGAAAAGAACACACGGGGGTCACTTTTGTACAGAAAATGCTCCTCACTGATGTGGAACATATGACATTTTACTGGGATTGTGCTGGGCAGGTTTTTATGCCTCTTCACATCCCATGCCAGTGGGTTTGTAATCCTTATTATAAATTGCTTTCTTTTACATGTACCTATGTGCAGAAGAGCCTGTCAGGCAGCTGGCAATATATTACGAGCAGGTTATTTAAAAGACAAATTCACTTAGTTGATATCTATGGGCTGAATTTTGATGATCCAAAATTCTAGCACTCCATCATTTTATGTTTGGTCAGTTTAAAAGAGGGAAATAATCACAGGGAAGATTTGAATTTAGTTTTTGATGCTGTTCTGCATTGCTCCTGCAAGGTGCCCTTTGCATTGAATAAAACTTCTCTGCAGTGGCGTAGGAACTTCCGTAGGGCCTGGGTTCAAGTGTATGTTATAGGCCCTCCCGGACCCTCCATCCCTCCCTGGGCCCCCTCCCGTTTTAAGGAATGACTGCTGGCCTTATGGTTAGACAAACATTTTCAAGCCAGAATCTGTCTGGCAGGTAGCAGGATCATGGGATGGGAATGGAATACACGGCTGAAAAAGGACATCCATTCTAAGGCTCAGCTCATGAGAACTTTACTTTAGCATGAGATATTTTATTTATCTATTTAAGTAATGAGTAAAATAAAATTGCAACTTTTGACCAGGAGAGAACACTGCACAGACTACAATTGCACTCTAGGGTCACCTTCTGCTAGATTTTGTCAGGGCAATCCTGGTTTTGGTTTGGAGAACTGTGCCCCCCCTGCCCTTCCAAAACAGAAATCGTTATGGTGCAAAATGTCCTGACTCCTGATCAGGGTAGGGATGGAGAGATAAGATCTGTCACATACAATACCAAGAAGAAACCAGCACCCTTTACATTTAGTGAGTGAGCCCTGCCTCATGCCTTGTTTAGAAAACAAAAGAAAAACAAGGCAAACAGGGTATCATGCAAAGTTGCCCCCGAGCCTCATGCCTTGCTTACATTCAGAAAATAAAATAAATACAAGGCACATAGGGCAGATGATCATCATCCACAGAGTTGTTTTAGTCCCCCTGCTTACAGATTCTCAGAAAACAAAAAGAAGAACGAGGCATACACAAGGCAAATCATCGCATCCACAGTTGTCCCCCGGCCCTCCCTCCCTTAACTACCCCTTGGACTCTCAGTCAGAGTACTACTACTCGCCCATGCCCTGGCTAAGCAGGCTGCAGGCTCAGTTAACTCCCTTAGTGGGCACCCATCGGTGCTGCGGCTCAGTCCTCCTCACATAGCAGGACGGGTCACAGGAGGAGTGCAGGGTGGAGAGAATTGAATTAATTTTAATTTTTTCTCAGATTTCATTCATTTACCCCTATCCCAGGCCAGTACAACATAACCCTTAACCTTGCTGCCCTGCTGCGACTGTCGCCACCACCATGTCTCTCTCTCTCTCTCTCTGCTCACCTCTCTCACTCACTGCAGGAGGCAGGCCAGGCTGCTACTGTCACTCTGTCAAGATCCAGCTCGACCTCACCTTGGCTCAATCAAGCTCCCAACAACACAACTCCTGTCTCTAACTCTCCATCTCTCCTTCTCCTACATTAAGTAGTTTAAACTACTGTAAGTATTTTATATTTATTTTTATTTTGACTCTAGTCTGACTTTCTCCACTGCCTGGTATGTCTCTCCTCCACACACTGCAACTGCGAACTGCTGCTGTGTGCAAGGTGCGTGATTTTTTCTCAGGCCTGCACACACTTGCTTTCTCCTCCTTCTTGTACCACATGACTACTCCACTTTCTCCATGCTACAGAGTCATGTGGTGCAGTAGTGCCTGCTACCTTTACATCGCCCCAGCAACCCCCACCCCTCACCCCACTCAGAGGCAGACAAGGCTGAAGGCTCCTGAGGAAAAAAGGCAGAAATAAAAAAACAAAAACGGTCACACTAGCGAGATGCAAGCAAACAAATTCACCTAGGGCCCCTAAACACTTGGGCCCGGGTGCGATTGCACCCCTGCACCATTCTAGCTACACCCTGCTTCTCTTGTTAAATAATCAGTTATAGCACATAGGGCTTTGTAGCGTGTGTCGCCTTAGTCATCCTACAAATGGAGATTATATTTTTAACTCTTTACTCAACTTACAGTCAAATAGATTATTGTTTAATACCTCATTCATTATTCAGGCTCTGCAACAGATCAACTATTTGCCTATTTTAATATCAGACCATGCCCCCATCAAAGCCGTGTTTGACTTTGAATCAGTGGGTGATATCGCAGGATTGGAACATTGGAGGCTGGACCCAGTTCTGTTGTATGGAACTGAGTTTCTGGAGTCCGATCATCAGGCTGTTACAAAATGTTATTTAATACAAAGCAAACTCAACTACTTCTAACGGACAGCATTGGAATGCCCTTAAGGCAGTTTTAAGGGCAAAAGTGTTCGCTTATATCAATCATTTGAAAAGGACTTGTACAGAACAACTAGGTCATTTAGAAAAAGCATTGAAGGACCTATTGCAGCAGTATAAACAAACTCCAAGTACAGAGTTATATAAACAAACTGTAGCTAAATGGTAGCTTGCAATGAACAGAATTCTGTTGAGGCAGAATACAGCATAGCTCACTATAAATCAAAATATTATGAATATAGGGAAAAAGTATAAAATGCTGATTTGGCAGTTGAAAAAAAACTGAGGGTAGGTACAGATCATAGAATCATAGAATTGTGCTGGCAGAAATGACCATTCGGCTCATCTAGTCTGCCTGAGATAGCCCCCACCTCCCTTTATCTCCCACCCTCTGCCCTCTTCCCTCCCCTCCCTAGTCCCATGCAGTTATCCCACACTCTTTTGAATTTCTCCACCATAACTACTTCCACCACCCACTCTGGTAACTTGTTCAATGGTTGTACAACCCCATCTGAGAAATAACGCCCTTCACATCCCCCTTAAATCTGCCCCTTCAGCTTATAAGCATGCCCTCTGGTGGTTTTGTTTTGCTCAGCCTGAAGATGCTATCCCCAACCTGCTTATTCCCTTCATATACTTGAATGTTTCCACCATGTCCACCCTCTCCTGTCTCATTTCCAGTGTATAAAGACTGAGTTCATCCAGCCTCTCCCATATGTTCTTCCTGCATCCCTGAATCATCTCGGACGCCTTTCTCTGTACCTCTCCAGCCTATCCTTGTCCCCTTGTAAGTGGGGCCTCCAGAACCAACTCCATACTCCAGCGGGTCTGGCCAGTGTTTTATATAATGGCATTATCACATCCCTCCTCCTACTAGTAAAGCCTCTCCCAATGTATGCTGGCACTCTTGTTGCTTTCCTAGGTGCCCGCTCACACTGCCTTCTAGCCCTTAATGTGTCCATGGTCCAAATCCCTAGGTCCTTTTCCTTCTCTATGGCCTACAGTGATATCCCCTAGGTAGTAAGTGGCTCGGGTTATTTCAATCTGTGTGCATTATTTTGCACTTTCTGCATTAAACTGCAACTGCGACTTTTCTGCTCACCTCCAGCCTGGCTAGATCCTGCCTCACCCCCCACCAGAGCATCCACCCTGTTATATAACTTTGTGTCATTGGCAAATAAATGCATGTTTCCTTTTAGACCCTCAGCTAAGTCCCCATGTACACATTAAATAGTATGAGTCCCAACACTGATCCCTGTGGCACCCGCTCATCACCCCTCATTCCCTGGAGTGCTTCCCATTGACCACCACCTCTGGGTCCTCCACCCAGCCAATTCTCCACCCACTTTGTAAGCTTCAGCCCCCGCACCCAGACTGTTCAACTTGCATACCAACCTTCTATGTGGGATGAAGTCAAATGCCTTCTGAAATCCAGATAGGCCACATCCACGGACCCCTCTGATCATATACTTCCATAACCCCTCAAAGAATTCAATCAGGTTGGTCTGGCAAGACCTGCCACCTGTGAACCCATGTTAGTTATCATCAATCAGACCTCTCCTTTATGAGAGTCTCCATCAGCTTGCCTACAACTGAGGTGAGACTGACTAGGCAGTAGTTGCCATGCTCCTTTTCCTCCTCCCTTGTATATCGGTACCACCTCAACCTTTTCTAGTCTCCTGGGACCCTCCCGATTCCAGGGATAGATTAAACAGCTTTGCCAGAGACCCTGCCAGATCCTCCCATATCTCCCGAAGCACCCTTGGGTGTATTCAAACAGGCCCTGTAGCCTTGTCCATTTTAGCTTTCCCATCTCCTCCATCACCTCTCCACTGTGAAGGGACTTGTGTCCGCTTCTCCTCCCTCCCCTTTCTACTCAATACATGCCCTTTCCCTTCCTTTCTGTTGTGAAAATGGATGCAAAATATTCATTTGGGAGGGTTGCCTCTCTTCCTCCACAACTATTTTATCCCCCTTCCCACCAAGCTTTGGAATCCCCTGCCTGTTTTTCCCTCATCACTCACATACCTATAAAATCTTTTGTCACCCCTTCTCACCTCCCAGTTATTTTTCTTCTGTGCTTGCCTTTGCAACAAGATGGAAGATCTGAGGCTGTCATGGCACAGTCAGACCTGGACATTGTGGCCATCACTGAAACCTGTGAATGATAACCTCGACTGGGAGATGGCCATACCTGGCTACAACATATTCAGAAGAGACAGAGCAGGCAGGAAGGAGGAGGAGTGCCACTGTATATGAAAAATGACATAAGGGCCACAGAGATCCAGGAGGAACAAAATGGAGGAGAGATACTGTGGGTAAGCTGGAAAGGAAAATGGGGACAGCATCCGCACAGGTGTGGTCTATAGACCACCAGCCCAAGAGGAAGAAACAGATAGAGTTGATGCTAGCCATCCAAAGGATGGCAGACAAGGGTGAGGTAGTACTGGTTGGAGACTTCAATATTCCAGACGTGGACTGGAGCATCCCAGCAGCAGCATCAACTAGAGCAGATTTATCCTGGACTCCATTCAGGGTGCCTTCCTCAAGCAACTGGTCATGGAACCAACTCAGCGGAAGGCAATACTGGACCTTGTTCTCACAAACAGGGACAGTGTGATGGGGTAACAGTGGGGAGCACCTGGGAAACAGTGACCACCAGTCATTGTGGTTTGAAATCACAGAAAGAGCAGAACCAAACCACACAAAAACACGATCCTGGATTTTAGGGTGGCAGACTTTGGGAAAATGGGGAGATACTTGAAAGAGGCATTAAGGGAATGGGACAGGAATCAGGGTTGAGAACAGTGGCAGTATTTAAAATGGGGATTACAAGAACAACAGAATTATGCATTAAGCAGGTTAGCAAGAGGAAAGGAAGAGGAGACCATTATGGTTTTCCAAAGAGGTAGCAAAGAAAGTGAAAGCCAAAAGATTGTATTCAGGAAATACAAAAAGACGAGGCAGAAGGGGATAGGGAGAAGTACCAGGAGAAGCAAAGGGAGGCAGGAGGTCAGTAAGGGAAGCCAAAGCTCAGACAGAAGAACACATTGCAAAATCAGTGGGTAGAGGGACAAAATCTTTACAGGTACATAAGCAAAAAGAAAGACAAAGGGAGGGATAGTGAGACTGAAGGGGAGGATGGGGCCATGGAGGATGACAACAGTAAAGCTTGATGTATTGAACAGGTATTTCTGCTCAGTCTTTACTGAAGAGGAGGAGGGTAATGGGTCTGAAAGGAGCACGAGGGTGAGAATGGTGCAGAAATGGACACAAGTCCCTTTACACGAGAAAGGGTCCTGAAGGAACTGGAAGTAATAAGAGTTGATAAAGCAATGGGGCCAGATGGGTGCACCCAGGGTCCTTAAAGAACTAAGAGAGGTGGTGGCTGAACCTCTGGCTATCCTGTTTAGCCAATCACTGAAACAGGAGGTACCCAAAGACTGGAGGACAGCAGATGTAGTCCCTTTATACAAAAGTGGGAACAAAGAGGAAGCATGGAACTACAGACCAGTCAGCCTCACCTCGGTAGTGGGGAAGATCATGGAAGCACTACTGAAGGAGAGATTGGTGGAACATCTGGTTGTCAATGGACTACAGGACCCAAGGCAGCATGGTTTCACCAGGGGAGGCATGCTCAGACCAACCTTGTTGAATTTTTGACTGGGTGACTAGGAGGTGGATCAGGGGAGGCAGTGGACATGGCCTATCTGGACTTCAGCAAGGCCTTTGACACTGTGCCACATAGAAGACTATTACACAAACTGGGGAATATGGGTGGGCAGGACAGTAGTGTGGTGGGTAGGTAACTGGCTGGGTGGCAGGACACAGAGGGTGGTGGTAAATGGCTGTCACTCCACAGAGGGAAGAGTGACCAGTGGGTACCACAGGGATCAGTGCTGGGACCGTCCTATTCAACATCTTCATCAGTGACATTGCGTAGACCTAGGAAGGCAGAATTTCATTGTTCGCTGATGACACAAGGCTCTGTAACAGAGTAGACACACCAGAGGGTGTAGACAGAATGAGAAGCAACCTGCAGAAACTTGAAGAATGGTCAGGGGTTTGGCAGTTGAAACTCAATGCAAAGAAGTGCAAGATAATGCATATGGGGCACAAAACCCTGGCATAATATATCAGTTGGGGGTGGAGGATATAGCATGCACCAAGCAGGAAAGGGATCTTTGGGGTTGTCATCTCTGATGACCTCAAGGTAGGGAAACAGTGTGACAAGGCAGCAGGTAAAGCAAATAGGATGCTGGGATGTATAGGCAGGGGCATCACCAGCAGGAAAAGGGAGGTCATAATTCGCTATACAAGACACTAGTGAGGCCCCACCTGGAGTACAGTGTACAGTTCTGGAGACCATACCTACGTAAGGATATAGACAGGGTAGAGAAGGTTCAGAGGAGGGCAACAAAGATGGTGCATGGATTGCATCACAAGTCCTATGAAGACAGGTTGAAGGAACTGAACATGTACTCCTGGAGGAGAGGAGGAGAGAGGGATATGATAGAGACATACAAGTATCTTACAGGAGGAACAGGGTGCAGGAAAACACTATTTTTAAGCGAAAAATATGTTCCAGGGCTAGAGAGCATGGGATGAAGTTGGAGGGAGGATGATTCAGAGGAAACATGAGAAAGAATTTCTTCACAGAACGGTGGTGGACAAGTGGAACACCCTGCCAGAGGAAGTGGTGGGGCTGAAACAATCACGGATTTAAGAATGCATGGATAGACATGAGGAATTCTGGAGGTCAGAGGTAAGGCAGCAGACTTCTGGGAAAACAAACTGAACTTACAAGCTCAAATGGGCAGACTGGGTGGGCCATAGGCCCTTATCTGCCGACACTGTCTATGTATCTATGCATTCCTAATTGTTCTTCCCAAATCAACAATTAACCTCCTATCCTCAGTCTATTAATTAGGCTTTGTGCAATATTTTCAATTGGTGTATATCAAAGGAGAGGGGACCCTAAGGCTCCAGCTGGCAAGGGTAATTTTAATGAGTCTGGAGCTTTCTCACCTAACTGACTGGGAAGACCTGAGCCTGGAGACCCCAATAATGGCCAATGAAGTCATTACTACTTTATTTTCTCTGTTCTCAGGCAAGGCACAAGGACCAGATGGTTTACCCATTGCATTCTATAAAAATTTTATAGATACAGTTGTTTAGCCACTGCAGGAATTATTTCCGCTGGCACTGTCTGAAGAATGGTATACCATTGTAACATCAACGCTCTACAGTGACACTGTTACAGCAACAGCAACCCGCTGACACCCGCTGTGTCGACTGGGTTGCCAGACCAATGACTGAGTCATCGACCCGGAGCTTGGTCGCCTCCTCGGATCTGCCCCTCCAAAGTTTGAATCCTTAAGTCCGGGGCACGGGAGGTGCAGCCTCTACTTGAACACTGATTGGATGTCAGTGCATTTTCTAGTCGGAGACCAGAGTCAGCTGTGTCAGGATGTTGGTGACCATGTGTTACAGTAGGAGGTAGCCAACATTCCTGTTACCACGGCATGGTGGAATCCTGAGGAATCACTACCAGATTCAGTTTTGAGACCAAGAGGATTTTGGTCCCAAACCAAGCAAGTCAAGAAAAGTGATTGGCTTGTGCAGACTTATCACATTGTTAAATATGGATTTAAAATACATTAGTTTAGTTTAGTTTAGTTTATTGTTCTAGGAATTACTACCTTTGAGCCAGAGGCTCTTTACAAAGGTTCCACGTCAATTAGGTACAGTACAAAAGGTTACTTAGACAACACAACAATTTGTGCTGTGTCAAGAGCGAGAAAACATATACAAATACATATCAAATCATTTGTGCAAAAGGACATGAGATATCAATAATCACATTATTATTACAAGAAAGAGGTCATGCCAGATTAGGAGAAACAGAGAGGGTAAGGAAAGGTGTGGGGAGCAGACAATAGCAGGAGAAAAGGTTTCCAAACATGTCTTTGTCAAATAACGGAACAGGGTGGGTAGTGAAAATAGGAGGTTTAATCAGGGCAGTCACAGGAGCTGGAGGTGGCAAGGTGAGAGAACAGCCTTGATTTGAAAATACCTAGAGAGGTGGAGGCAGTAATATGAGTGCTGAGGGCATTTAGCCAGCGAGGGCACGATAGGCAAATGATCTTTGTCCCTGAGAAGTCCGGCAGGGGGACTTGAGAGGCTGGTGTTCTGATCTTCTGGTAAAATGGGTGCTAGCGCCGGGCATAACAGGTCTTGATACAAGGTGGAGTGAGGCCCAGAATGGATTTTTTCGCCATCAGGCAGGTAAGGTACTTTATCCGTTTGAGAGTTGCAACCAACCTGAGTCAGCATAGAGTTCACATGTGTGGGTACGTCAATGTGCACCAGTGAACAGCTGACAGGCCTTATTTAGGATGTTGTAATGCAACTAAGTGCTGTAGTAGTGGCAGATCCATATATAACTAAGCCATAGTCAACGACTGAGATGATAGAAGATTGGATGGCAATCCTCAGTGCAGAATGGGTAAGGAGCTGTCAGTTCCGATACAGAATCCCAATTCGCTGATTAATAGTTTTTGCTGTACTATCAATGTGAGTTGCAAAGGTTAGCCTTGATCAAAGTTGATTCAAGATATTTGAAAATTGGCACTTGTTCAAGGGTATTTCCAGGTATGTATTAATGGTGAGGGGACTTACCGCTTTCTTTTTTATGGGTTAGAGAAGAGCATGGATTTAGTTTTTTGTGGTTTAGAACCAGCTTATGTTCAAGGAACCACATCTCAACTTTGGAAAAAGCATGCTGAAGGTTGTGGCGTAAGAGGTTCGGATCTTTATGAGTGGCAAGAATCACGGCATCGTCGGCATAGAAGATTATTTGTTCAGGGCAGGATTTGGGGAGTGAGTTTAGGAAAGGCTGAAAAGGAGGGGCCCAGGATGGATCCCTGGGAAACTCCTGAGCGAACCGGTTTTAGTCTGAGAGAACTCCAGCTACTTTACAGATCGAGAGCGCTTGAGCAAGGTAATTTTTACCCAGTCACCAGGACCTCGCGAGAGCCCTAGGGATAGTAGTTGTTTGATAAGTAGGCCATGGTGTACTGTATCAAATGCCTTGGTTAAGTCAATGTAGACTGCTCCAGTTAGGTTTCCTTTATCCATGGCATTGTGGATTGCTCCTGAGAATTCAAGTAGGGCAGTCAATGTGCTGTACCCTTTCTTAAATCCATGCTGCTGAGTGCATAGGATGTTGTACTTTTCAGGTAGTCTGAAAGTTGGTTCGCCAGCCGCTCAAGGGCCTTAGAGAGAGGTGGTAGTATTGATATCAGCGATAGTTACCAGGCAGTGACTTATCACCACTTTTGTGCACCAGAGTGACAAATGCAGCCTTCCATTTCTTAGGGAATTGGCTGTAGCAGAGGAGATTGAAAATTTTAGTGAGGGGAGCAGTACTTCCTCCAGAGTGAGGGACAGAAGTTTAAGGTCAATAGTGTCACTGCTTGCTCAGGACTTAGAAATGGCCTTCTTTACATATTTATAGACTTCATGTGCCTTTACTAGTTTGAAATGGAAGGGTGGTTTGGTTGGAGAGGCAGTAGTAGAAGTAGAAATTGAGGGTCAGCATCAGTGAAGAAATCAGATGAGAGGACACTACTAAGGTCTGTGAAGGTATCATTTAGGGTGTTTGCAATGATCTCTGGGTCTAATGTAGTGGTTCCATCCACATTCATTACTGTAGGAGAGGATTTGGACTGCTGACCCATGATATTTCTTATGTTGTCCTAGAAGGATTTCCTTCACCCCAGGAATTGGAGAGGGCATTCTTGAAGTAGGAGCTCTTCATCAAGTGGATCTGTTTAGTACAGTGGTTACGAGCCTGTTTATATTTTTGGATGTCCGACAGAGTGCCAGTAGCTCTTGCAGTGGCCCAGAGGTGATCCCTACTTTTGAGCTGTGCCAATAGCTCAGCGTGAGCCAGGGATTTGTGAGTGTTTTGATTTTGCGCTTTTTACTGGTGCATAGGTGTCGAGGCAGTGTTGAAAGTAGTAATAAAGTAATCAAGGGCTAGGTCAACATCTTGAGTTTTGTAAATCAAGGACCAGTCTATCTGCCTAAGACAGGTCTTGAGATGAGTAAGGTTGCCATAAGGTAGGACTCTGCTATAGTTGGTTTTGGAGGCTGCTTACTTAAACTTATTTGTCCAGGTACATATTATTGGAGAGTGATCACTGAGCGAGTCAGGAGAACACTTACATTGGTTATATGGGTAGGGTGGCTGGTAAGGATCCAGTCAATGAGGGTGCTGGTCCCTGATTTGTAGTTTTTCCTGGTAGGGGAGTTTACCACTTGTGTTAACTCAAAGCTGATTGATAGCAACATGGTTGGAGAAGGCATTACCAGGATTAATTTCTGAGCATCAGGCCGGATTTGTGCCTGGTCAAGATACAGGGCTTAATTTATATACTATTTCTAATATATTGGCAATGGAAGGAGATGAAGAAAAGATGGTGGTGGTCCCCTCAGCATGAAGAAAACTTTCAACAGGGTTGAGGGGATCACCTTTTGGAGATACTTAAGGGCATGCAATTTGGGGAAACTTTTAGTAATTGGTTACAAATAATTTATAAAGCTCCTACCCATCCTGTATTCAGAAAATCTCAATATTATCCCAGCCTTATTTTGTTCATAACAAGAGACGCACGTCAGGGGACCTGTTATCTCTTTTATTATTTTATTTGGTGCTCATGCCATTGAATATTCCTTTGAGACATCATCTTATCAGAGACATATCAATGGGGTCTGACCAGTAGACACCACATGCATATGACGTTATTATTTATTAAGAAGTCTGGAAGAATCTCTACCGGTTTATTGGATGTAGGTAATCATTTTGGTGCCAGTGCTGTTACAAAATCAATTGTAAAATCAGTGGTTATGCCATTTACAAACTTTAATTATTCAGAATTTCAGGAGTTTTGCCCTTTTAAATGGTCAGATAGTGTGTTTAAATACTTGGGGTTAACATTGCTTGTACATATATGGATCTATATTAAGCTAGGCACCTCCCATTGCTGGAGGCTTGAAGATGGATATGTTGCCCAAATTGTATGTCTCTTTAGGGTTCTTGCAGTGAAAACACCTAACTCTTATTTTTGAGAAACTGGATTATCTGATTAATCAGAATGTATGGGCCAAAAGAGCAACACACGAATAAGCTATCTGCACTTAATGCTTACTTTTAACAATGATGGAGCAAGAGTTCCAGATTTTCAGGTGTATTACTGTACTTGGCTACTCAGTTAGCAGCATTAAAATGTTGGTTCTTTGATGCTTCCAAGGACCCTGGGATGAAACTTGAGCAGGACTGTATACAAGTTATTCAGATCTGAGATATGTTATATCGTATCAGAGGGTCATATTTCCAGAGGGTCTCATGGAATAAAGTGTAAACTCATAGTTGTGGAATTTGGCATCCAGTACATCAGTATCTAGAACTGAAGGAGAGTTATACATTTTATATCCTTGTGGGGTAACCCTTGTTTCCCAATTATTTAAGGGCACACAATTTGAATTATGTAAAAGCTGGGAATTCAGTATGTGGGACAGCTTTTCAGGAGGGCACTTTCTTTCATTTACAGATTTTTTGTTCCAAATTTCCTTTATATGTTACACACTTTTTTATTAACAAGTGAAACACATGAGTACTAAACTATTACAGAAAATGACAGATTCTGGACTGTTCAGTTATGTAAAGTTACTTACTATCCCCAATACCTGAAAAAGGTTAGTATCATTGTTATATAACAATTGACTAGGTTACAGTGGAATATTTACAAAGGTTTTGTGCGAGCTGGGAAAATCACTAAAGGTACCTGACAACACAGTTGAAGACTGAGAACAATTGCTCTATGATAGGTTTTGCATCCCCACACAAATAAGTGAACACTTACACAGTATCAAGCAATATGCCAAGTGTATCATACCCCTGAGAGGATGTCTAAAGGGGTCTTTACACTACCAGATCTGCACCAGTGCCAGCGGTGCAGATCAGTTGCTCAGACAGATCCGCAGTGTAAAGAGATGCCAGAATACTGCAAGTTGCTCTGTTGCAGCAAAATGCATTTCCTGGTTTGCTGGGTATGCAGAGCAGAGCGCTGTGCAGGCGTTTTGCAAGCATGTACAAGCGGTGCATCACCTGCACTGGTGCATTCCTATTCACAAACCCTACACTGCAAATACCCCAAAACACCTGAAGGTTTTGGGAACACTGCGCGAGTCAAGTGTGTAAGTAAGTAAGTAAAATGTATTTTAAACGCTTTCAAAGATCAAAGTGCTTTACAAATAACAATAAATAAAACAAATACAATATTAACAATATAAAATCATACGTCAGAAGCTTTTGCAAATAAAAGTTTTAACTCCGCTTTAAAGCTCTCGATGGTCAGGCAGCTTCAGATCCGACGAGATAGAGAATTCCACAGGGCAGGAGCAACATATGAAAATGCACTAGCTCCAGATGTTTTCAAATGAACCTGGGAATCTCTAGCAATCCCTCTTCAGTGGATCAGAGTGAGCTAGAGGGGCAGTAGGGAGTAAGGAGATCTTTCAGATACTGTGGTCCCTGTTTGTGTAAGTTTTATAGGTCAGTAACCCAACCTTGAAGGTGATTACGCCATTGTACTGGCAGCCAGTGTTTCCAGCAGAACAGGCATAATATGACTATGTCTAGATGTCCCAGTCAAAAGCCTGGCTGCAGCGTTCTGCACTAGCTGCAGGCGATGAATATCAACCCTGGTAGCCCCAGGTAAAGGAATTGCAGTAATCAAGGCGAGTGGTCACAAAGGCGTGGACCAGAGTGGGAAGGTCAGCCGGGGAACCAGGTGTTTCACCCAGGCGATATTCCTCAGATGATAAAGAGGACTTAACAATGGCTGACACCTGAGATTTCAAAGTCAAACCGCTGTCAGCAATAACGCCCAGGTTATGCACCTGGCTTGAGGTCAAGAGCTGGGTACCACCAAGCCAAAGGCCTGATGGTACTTCAGCTCCATGGCCCACCTCAAGGTGACCTGGGTCCACGACCAATACCTCAATCTTAGCCAGATTTAACCTCAGCCAGCTGGCACTCATCCAGTCATTGATTTTGGCTAGACAGCTGTTAAGCAGAGGGATTGCATCATCCTGACCGGGAGTAAGGGACAAGTACAGCTGGGTATCATCTGCATAGTGGTGAAACCCAGACTGTTACATCTAATGAGATCTCCTAATGGCAGCATATAAACTGCGAACAACATGGGCACCAAAATGGAGCCCTGTGGCACTCCACAGGACAGAAAGATGGTATCAGAGGAATAAATCTCCATAACAATCCTCTGAGTCCCCCATGAGGAAGGATCAAAACCAATGTAGAACTGTACCAGACAGTCCACAAAGAGAACACAGGTGCTCCAACAGCACACCATGGTCCATAGTTTCAAATGCTGCAGAGAGATCAAGAAGGACTAGAATAGTACAAGCCTTTCAATCTCTTGCAATTAGGAGATAATTTAAACCGGACAAGAGCAGTCTCAGTGCTATGTCTTTTCCTAAACCCGACTGGAGAGCTTCATAGATGTTGTGATTTATAAGATGGTCATCTAACTGTATCGTAACCACCTTTTCAATAACCTTACCCACAAAGGGCAGGTTAGAATAGGTCTGTAGTTAGCTGGGACGTCTGGATTCAATGAAGGTTTTTAAGGAGTGGTCGACGCCACCACCTTTAAGGGGCAGGGAAAACCCTTGCTCCAAAGACTTCCAGACAATTTCAGCAAGGATCAGGCAGATAATATCTACGCAACCTATTAAAAGTGGCGTAGGGCCTGGGTCCAAACTACAGCTGGTTGGTTGTACAGTCTGAATAATCCCCACAACATCCATGAGTGCCGGCCTACTAAAGTCAGGCCAGGTGACACAAGGGCTTGCTTCCTCTCGCCGATCGCTACGACTCCTAGAGAGAAACCAGACAGATGCCCGATCTGGTGCTGGCAATCTTATCTATGAAGAATTAAGCAAGCTCATCACACTTCATCTGTGAAAATCTCTTCCAAACTGCAGAGTGGATTGCACAATCTGTCAACAGTCTGAAAGAGTTGAGCTGGTCGATCCCGCAGCAGCAATCTCCCTGGACAGAATTCTGCCTTCTTACGGGTGATTGCTGATTGATAGACTCTATAATGGTCTATCAATCGCCTCTGACCTGACACCCTCCCACATACCAAACTCTCCAACACTCTTTCTGTGAAATCGAACACTGGCTCACCACCCAGCGTCTTATACTTAACTACAATAAGACAAAAGTCATGATCTTCTCCCATCCCCAGAACCCACTCAAGAACCTCTGCCCCAATTTCTCACTGCTAATCAGACCTCCCTAGAACAAGTAAGCAACTTTAAATATCTAGGGATCACACTGACCCTGCTCTCAAATGTAATCAACATATCCTGCACCTATCTATAGCCCTTAGCTCCAGACTAGGCGTGCTCTACCGGTACAAACACTGCCTCATCCCTGAAGCATTAGAACTTACCATAAACTCCTCATCCTCTCCCTGCTAGACTACGGCATTCTAGTCTACAGTGCCACACCCTCCACAGCCCTAAACAGACTCCAGCTTGTGCTTAACAAAGCCTACCATCTCATCCTTGATGTGACCACTTCACACACACCTGCTCCTCTACAGTACCACAAACTGGTTAAACTTAGACAACAGAATCAGGTATCACACCTGCCTAATGACCAAAAAATAATCCTAGGCCTCACCTCCCCCTGCCCTAGACCAAACTATCTGCCCAACACCACCAGCCAAAACAACCATTAGCTCTAACAAACCATTGCTATGGGTACCCTTACTTCCCAATTCCAGGAACTTTCAGTTGCAGAGCCCCTTCCTGGACTAACTCACTCCCCAGCCTAATAACTGATGAAGCTAGGCTTGGCCCTTTCAAACCAGACTAAGGAATCACCTACAGGCCTCCAACGTTAGGACTGCAGATGATCCAGATCATCTTTGAGTCCTCCATGCCAATGGCCTCTATGAGCTAACCTTTTTCTGTACAAACAGCCCATCAGAATCTCTCTGCTACCTTATGGCTGTGCGAATCACTTGTAAATCATGTTATCCTGGAAGGGTAGTGCGCTCACTGAACAAATGTAAACCATGTTAAAGAATTGTAAGATAAAGTTATGTACAGCAACTTGTAAATATATTGTCACTGTTCTGTGCTATGTACGACGTGGAACCTTTGTAAATGAGTCTTTGACTCAAAGGTCTTTCTGAATATCTCAATAAAAAAAATAAATAAAAATATCATGGGATATCACAACTTCTTGGGTGCAAGAGTCATGACAATATCCCATAATATACTACACCCTATCATGTATTAGTGCTTAAATTGGTGCTTTGAGATCCCCACATGAAAGGTGCTATACAAATGAAAATGACCTAGTCTGGTCTGGTCTGGCATTGCATGGCATAGAATGGTGCAGTGATATTCTTTTATATGTAAAACATGCTGACATATGTCACTGGATCCTTTTACACGTGATTAATGAATATGGAAGAGTGTTATCAGAGGAATGGAGTTAAAGCAGAACTGCAAGACTCACAGCAATGTGAGGAGGCAGTAAGGAGGGCTGTGGGGATACTGGGATGTATAGGGAGAGGCACTAACAGTAGAAAACAGGAAGTTGTTATCCCTCTGTACAGACAGTTGGTGAGACCCCATCTGGAGTATTGCATGCAGTTCTGGAGACCCCATCTCCACAAGGACATAGACAGGATGGAAGCAGTCCAGAGGAGGGCAACTAAAATAGTGCAGGGTTAGCACCAGAATCCACACGAGAGAGACTAAAGGAGCTTAATATGCATATCCTCGAGGAAAGGGGGCATGATATAAACTTTCAAGTACCTCAAGGGAATCAATGAAGTCCAAGAGGGTAGCATCTTTCAGAAAAGAGATGTGCAAGAACAAGGAGGCACAATTTGAAGATAGTGGGGGACAGTTCAGGGGCAATGTGAGGAAGTATTTTTCACAGAGAGGGTGGTGGACACATGGAATGGCCTTCCTGTGGAGGTCATGGAGTCAAAACAGTGGGGAAATTCAGGAATGCATGGGACAGACATGAGGCAATTCTGGTGGGGGTAGGAAGAAGTAGGCTGTTGGTTAACTAGGATCTGCAGCTTATCCAATAGGTAGGGAAATGGGCAGGCTGGGTGGGCCAAGCAGTCTTTATCTGCCATCAAAGTCTATGTCTGTATGCTTCTATGGTGTGGTAAATAGGACCTTGTTAAAATTATTGTTACATCATTTTCTGTGTATCTTCAAGCATTAATGAGTTATTATTTAGGATTAGGAGTTGGTCAGAACTTGAGAAATAGCAAACTCAAGACTCCCGTGAGATGGCAAAAGCCCCAAAACACCATTTAGAATGTAGAGAGTAGCAACATAATGGGCAGAACTTGTCTTTCAGGCATTACTACATTATTTCTGATGCTCTTATACATCCATTTTATAATTAAATAATAGTGAGAAAACTCTGTAGAAACAAATGGAGATATCTGAACGACAAGAGATGATACTGATTGTACTAATTTTCTGTTAAGTAGAGCAGTGACCCTCGCTGTGCTTAGCACAGTCCACCTTTCACTATGTGGTCACAGCTACCACTTAGCAATGCCCCCGTAACTAAGAGTGGTGCCAACATACATTTGAGAAAGTATGGTAAAAGACGACTGAGGAGGGCTGGTGGAGCATTGTATTAGGAGTTCTAAAGAAAATATATTTATGAGGGAATCTTTCCTTGGCAGCCTTTCTACAAGATAAACTGTCAGAAGTACAGTTATATCTGCTTTCTGTTCTGGTCACTAAAGCAGAAGAAGAAAAAGCAAAACACTAAAGCAAAATCACTAGAAAGTGGTTACAGAAAAATTCCCCAGCCAGGCGGAATGGCGTGTGCATGCTGCATGCACTTGATGAGACAGAGAAGCGAACACACTGTTAAGTGGCAGAAAGATGCTTTGATACTACATTGGCACTATGGGCAGTGTTTATCATCCGGGTAATTAATCATGCTCTTAAAGTAAGTAATGTGGAATATGGAAATAAGTGTAAGAAGTTCATAGAGCTTGAGGAAAAACTGGTGTAGAAAGAGAACTAAATTAAGACCTAATGATGCAGGAAGTGGCTAAGGATTTCTTTGTTAATTTACATGTGGGAAATGGAAATGGAGTTAAACCGCAATATAGTTGTAAATATTGTAACTAATGAGACATGCCAATAAAGGACATTAGTGAGAAAACAATTACAGTGAGAAGTTGATTCAGTAATAATGACATTAATTCACAATACTACCCCATCACTCGCACAGAAGATTGTTTTCATTACTAGTCTGTCATTTGGAAAATATATGGTGCAGTTTATGTAGTCTAAAATAGTTCATAATGGCAGTCAAAATACCAGGAAAAATACAGTCTTAATGGTGGAGTCAACCCTCCACCACCACCCCACTAAGAAAAAGCTTTGTTTGTAATAGGAAATAGGCTCCAGAGATATCTTGGGACTCATATCTGTCCTAGCCTCCTCCCTTCCCAAAGGAAGTTTGCTTTTACAGTGGTCAGTGCCCTTCCTCCTACTCCCTGCTTTATAGAAATGATGATGAAAAACAGTTACTACGCCGAGGATATGACAGAATACACATGCATCAAATCATGAGCATGCAGTTCTGTGGGCACGCATAAGAAACAGCCTTAATTGGGACCTTTCGGCTGCAGTAGAAGCAAAAGCTTTTGGTGTAGTAGTCTGAAGAATAGGTGTACAATTATGTAGAATCATAGCCAGAAGACAATGTTTTAACAGAGCTAAATTCCTTCAAGGTTTGTACACATGTAAAAGTACCTGCAAAGACTCTGGCACTTTACTGATTGTCTCTGGGATACCTTTAGGAAACCCCGAAGTACTGGCCCTATGCAGTGGGCCAGCAGCTCTTCCAGTTAGTACTGCAAATCTGTGCTGAATCTTTGGCGCCCACCTAAGGGAAGCTGAAGTTTAGTGACTTTGCTAAATTTAATTTATTAACATAAATCAGTGCTTTGGCCTCTTTTAAGAAAACTGCAGTCTGCACATGGCTGCATCTGTAGCGTATCAAACACACATCTACTCTTTAAAAGGCATGAATAACGGTGCCCTATCTGACCTCATCTTATAATATCTATGTCTCATTTTTCTGCCAAGATACTTGAACACTTTCTATACATAGGTTATTTGAAATCTTTTTTTTTTTTATGAATTTTGTACAAATTGCTGTGCAAAGTATACTATAATGTATATGATGTTGTGGTACAATGACCTGTGCTTAATGTTGATTCTATAGTATGCTATTAAGTATTATAAAATAGGTAAATAAAATCCTACCATACTATTGGTGCAAGCACATCACATGATCATGCATTATTCCCAATGACCGCATACCTGCAGCTTTTTGTGTTTTTTCTTAGATATTATTTCTGAGCCCATTTAAGAAACATGACAACACATTTCAGGGTGTGCGATCTTGCTCTGATATATGTGTGACTCAGACAGTTGAAGGCACTTGACTTTGCTTGGTACCTTCACAATACACCCAAGGTGTGCATATATCAGAGTATGACTGCAGAGCCTGTCATGTGTTTTGCTTAGTTGTATTTGTGCATTAGTGCTCTAAGATGCGGTTCGACAACTAAGTTGTCGGCCGCTACATCACAGCGACAGATTTATGTCGACCCGCAACTTGTGGTTGACATATATCCGACAGAGACCCTGGCTGTTTTTTCATCAGTGTGCTTTGCCCTGGAACCCCCAATGTGGGGGGGGGGGAGCTTGCCCCACATCCCGATCTATAGGATTCTAACTCCTAGTCGGAGTTGGATCGGGAGGGGTACAGGACCGAGACAGAGTGCCAGAGTCTCGAGGGACTATTACAGCAAAACGTAGATGTTGTTGGCATTGGCATTTTCGCTGTAATAGTGTCGCCACACAGGGGAATACCGTATGCAAGAAATAGCAGTATTTAAACAGTGACATCTAGTATTAGTTATATAAAGCTGAGAAACCGTAACAGCCAAAGAGAGCTCTAGTAGTGGTTATTGAGATTGTAGTGTATAAAAGCTAAGGAGCATTCTAACTTTATAGCTAGGAGGTGGAGATTTCCTTCAGCTTAATGGTTAGAACTACTGCCTTCTGGACTCAGGGCCACCAGTCTGATTCACAGTCAAGGGCTGAAAGTGTATGTGTTTGAGTAGACATGACAGACTTAATACTACTGCATATCTGCCTTGCTAACATACAGTCATCACTTGTAAACAAGATGTTGCATCTCAGGGGGACTATTCAAGGGAGCAGTATCTATCTATCTATCTATCTATCTATCTATCTATCTATCTATCTATCTATCTATCCTCCCATGTAGTTCCTTCCTATACTCTGTTCTTGAAGGCCATAATCACAGGATTGATCCTCCTGAAAAGAGGATAGGCAGGCCGCATCTCCATTAGAATCCTATCAGGCTTATTCACTGAACCACTCTGCAGGAGCCATTCCCAGTAGTATCACTGACTCCGTCCTGTGCTGTGTACTGAGGCTCCACTGGTTTGAGTCCAGTCATAAACCTGTATCTCCTACTCATAGCTTGAGGAACTGAGGCTGAGCAACCAGACTGGTTTGCTGTGGTTCCCTTTTAAATGGATTACTTTATGACTAAACACATAAAATGTATTTAAACAAGTGCAGATTAATTATTTCATCTTGTTTTATGATGCAGCAGTTCAAAATATAATCTCTTCTGGTATTATAGCCAGCCAAGAAATGTTCGGATTGCATTAAAATAGAAAAGAACACATTTTTATACAGTAGCACCTAAATATCCTAATATTTTTTTTAATGTTATATCTTAGTTACCCAGGGCAGTCCAGCTGAAATGCAACTTTATTTTCAGTAGCGTCTTCTACTAGACAAATGAGGAGGGTTCCAGGGAGATACACTTTTCCTCTGTGGATAAAAGAAACTCTTGGCAGAAGCAGGTTTTCATTTGGGTTACCAAATCAGTTTCAGAGTTGAAAAGAACCACATCACTCACCACAAATATATTTCTCAATATCTCATTTATTAGTTTAAAACTTTTGCAAGCTAAGCCTGCAAAATCAAAGAAGAGTAGGGGTTAGTAGAGGGAGTGAACTGTTCACAACACAATTAGAGACATAAGATGAATGAAAGTTGCAAACTACACCATTTTGAATTAACTAAATTGCCAAAATTCAGTAAAAGTAAAATAAAATGTTATAAAAAATTTATTTCAACTGCTATGTCATATCTCAATACAAAAGCAGTCATCAATACATTCTGTCAGTACAAAAATAGTATTGATACTATGCATTTGCCATTTTTGGCTGTCACAGCTATAAAAAATATTGATAATGCACTCAGAAAATGTTTTCAAATAGTATGGATATATATTGACTAGTATTTGCTCATAAAAACTGTATCAAGGTGACAGATTCTTAATTACTTTGTTTGTTTGTTTGTTTGTTTGTTTATTCAGCTAACGGGTAAGCACACTGGAAACAAGTTCCTTTTACAGGTGCGACCACATATATTGCATACAGACAATACATAATCAAACATACATATACAATGCAGCAAATTGCAGACAAAATGTCTTTATTACGTATAAAATTCATAAAAAAATTCATAAAAACAGTTACAATTAAACTGAGATTCAAATACATCCTTAATGCATTGGCAAACTTTTGACAGAACACAACCACCTAATATCTTGAGGAATTTCATTCCAAATGAATGGAGCAATATAAGCAAAGGATCTTTGTCCACTTTTAGATTTCATAAAGGAATCTCGAGAAACCTACTGTCTGACCTATGTCTAGAATAATGACCATCAATATATGGTCTCAAAACTTTGAAATACTATGTGAATTCCAGAGTCCATGACTTTATATATGAACTTGGCCACACAGTATTGGAAATTTAATGAAACCGTAGCCAGCCCATTTCTTTCAAAATCACACAATGATGAGATGACTTAGAACAATTTAAAGCAAACTTAGCTATCAAGTGAAGTAAAGTGGATTTCTTTGAAATCACTGTCGAGAAGCAGTGTCAGTAATCATAGCTGCATAGTTCACAATAGGAAGTAAGCAGAATTTGAAATAACCAGCCTAGACTCAGGAATAAGAAATGAACGGATTCTGTACAAAGAACCTAATCTACAATGTATTCTTGAGGTAACCCTCAAAAATGAGATTCATAACTTAGATGAGAATCTAGTAATACCCCAAGATATTGAAATGTATCAACATAGTCAAACAGTAATCCATCAAGAGATTTAACTTCAAAGTACCAACCTCAGATCTCAGTCTAGGTGGGTACCAAAACCATCACCTTTGTCTTAGATTTGTTTAAGAGTAATTTACAGGCCATAAGTGAAGACTGAAAATTGCACATTTCCTCTGTTAAAGAAACACCTAGATCTCCAAATGACAAACCCTCGTATAAATTACTGCATCGTCAGCGTAAAGTGTTAGAGAAGCATTATTAATCACACTTACTAGTTGATCAAAAACAAAGAAAACAAAAGTGGCCCTAAAATAGAACCTTGTGGAACCCACACTTAACCATTACAGAGTCTGATACAGCACCCCTATATTTAACCCTTTGAAACCTATTTGTTATTAACCTATTACTTGATGCCAGCTTTTATTTAAAACAATGTATGCAGTTTTCTAGCCCTGAAGTTTCCGTATTAGAACTTTCAATAGATTATGGTCCCTATATTCCAACAAGCATTTGTCAATGCCGAATGTTTGCTTGCTGGCATTGGCATTGGTAGTGTAGGAGTTAGAGAGCTGCATAATAGGAATGGCAGTGAAGTACTGGAAGCAACACCACCACCACCTTGCAGAGACTGACAGGCATTGGGGTGTGCCTTTGGGGTGTCAGGCATAACGCCACGCCATTTCACCACACCCTACCCTGCAGACAACGGCAAGTGTCACGGAGTGCCTTGGGGTTTTGGGCCTTATGCTCACCCCATTCCATAAGGAAATAAGTTGAGATGGGTGCAGTATAGGAGAATGGGTGAACTTTGGGGCTGAAGATTCCAAGGCACACCACGATTCCTATCGGTCTCTACAGGGTGGGTGCTATTGTCGGAAACCCTAATGCCCCAGGTGCTCATTGGTATTTTCACTCGAATTTTCAACATTTTTTTGTGACCCCACCTCATGAACAGTGGCAATATCAGTTCATTAACTGAAAGCTGATTTTGCTGGCGACGCTACTTTGGCACCAGAGGTGCGAAAACACATTCAATAGGATGTCAAAAATTACAGCTGTACTTGTTCATGAGGAGGTGTAAAATAGCAGTGTTGAAAATCTGAGTGAAAATATAAAAACTGGTGAAGACACAAGCATGTGTAGAAACTGTAATTAGTTTGGGGACTATTTACAGCAGATTGTCAACACAGGCATTTTGGGACCTCCATGAACAGTGTCGCTGTGATTTTCATAATCTGTCCCGAACACTGATTTCCCACAGTGACCACACATTTCTCGCCAGAAGTGCGAAAACACATTTCAGCCAGGGTGTGAAAAATGACAGCTGCACTGTTCATAAGGAAGTGTGGAAAATGACACTGTAGAAAATCTGGACTGAAAATATTACAAATTCGTGAACTTATGAGGTGCGTGAAACTACGCAATGGACGCCGAACACAGTCTTTTATGGACATTTGTTACCAATTTTCAACATAGCCATTTTAAGACCTCTGCTCATGAACAGTGTCATGTGATTTTCTTAATCTGTCCTGAACATTGATTTCGCAGACACCGACCGCGCCCATTGTGCGCTACATGTGTGAAAACAGATTTTAGGCAAGATGTGAAAAATGACAGCTGTACTGCTCATAAGGAGGTGTGGTAAAATGGCAATGTTGAAATCTGGAGAAGCGAAAATATTAAAATTGCGAGGATTACGGTGTGCGTAGGAACTGCGCAATGCACGCTCATAAAACAGTCATTTTAGAATTTTTCACCAAATTTTCAACATAGGGTTTTGGGGACCTACCTCATGAACTGTGACACTGTCATTTCATTACTCAGTCCCAAAAGGTGGTTCTGCACAGTGACCGAAAATCATCATTTGGGACCAAATAACAAAATGACAGTGACTGAGTTCATGAGGTGGGGTCCTAATAACCCCATGTTGAAAATTTGGTGAACAAAATTCCCAAAATAGCTGGAGATATGAACTAAGTTGCAACCCTCACTTATGTAATTATATAGCTTACCGGCATTTCTTCAGTTTGTGGTCGGCTTTGAAGAGTGCAGAAGTGTTCCCTGGTCACGAAGATCGTCGGCGCCAGGTTCGAGGTAAGTATGGGGTGAGAGGGGTGAGGGAGGTGGTCCGCAGAGGGTGGGCGTGGATTGGGCCAGGGAGAGACAGTCAACGAGGGACCATTTTTTCTTCATTTTCAGGAAGATGATGCGGGACTTTTGCCACACTGGGGTGGGCTCAGTGCATCTGGAAGGTTGTTTGGGGGCCAGTGGAGCCCACGGCCATAGGGATGTCAGACTGTTTGCACACTGGAGTGGGCTCCCAGGGTGGCAGTTGGAAGGTTGTTTGGGAGGCCAGTGGAGCCGATGGGGATTGGGCACCCCATTGGCCATCCGGATAATGGACTGTCGCCATGCTGGGGTGGGCTCCCAGTGTGGTACCTGGAAGTCTGTTTGAGGGGGCAGTGGAGCCGATGGGGGATTGATCACCCCGTTGGCCATCACGGTGTCTTGGGTGGGGAGTGCATGTGCATGCTGGGGTGGGCTCCCAGCATGCTAGTAGATGTTGGTCGGGGAGGAAGAACTGTCTCTGACATACAGTTCAGATGCTGTGACGTGCAGGCAATCTGCATCCTGCCACCGACAGCAGTATGCAAATTACCTACATGCTACCACCGCTGATTGCAGTGGTTTTTCACTTTCAACTGTACGCCACTGCATCTGAACTGCTGTCATAGACAGCTCAGACATGTACTGGTGGGGTGAGACAGCGCCTACAAAGGGAGCAGGGCATTGGAAGCTGAGTGACACACCTATGAAAAGTCGTATGGTGGCACTATGTTTCTTGCACATGCATGCAAGCAAACATAAAATGGGGCATGTGTAGCAAAAATGTTTGCCCTGTACTTTCTCCTGCACTCTCCTGGCTGCTGCAATATTCAGACGGATAGAGGTGACCCTATCTGACTGAATGTTGGGCCATGCTGGCATAGCACTACATGAATCTGTGCTGCTCTGACACAGACCAGGGACTGTATATAGCCCACAGGGAATAGTGCGGCCTGAAATGTTATAATTCCAAGACCCTTATGAGGCTATATTCAGCTCAAGCATGCAAATGAGCCCGTTGGGCATGCAAGGTGCTAAGGGACCATTTGCATGCTCATTACGGGCTCATTTTCATGGGGCACAGCAGCCTCTTAGTGCCACTGTCAACCCTGGAGTGTGAGACCTGGGGTCCAGTTTGTCCCTCTACCCCTTGTTCACCTGTTCAATCCCTGCAACATGTTTCCTGGGGGCCCAGTTGTTTCCCCTCCCCAATTGCTCATTCAAACACTATACTTTATTCCCTGATGGTCCAGTAGGTTCCCCACCCCAGACTGCATATTGACATGCTGTACTCTATTCCTGGTGGTCCAGTAGGTCCCCCAATCACCCATTCAAATGTATTCTATTCCTGGTGGTCCACTGGTTCCTCCTATCCCTGCTCCCCAGCATGCTTTAATGTAGCACTTCCTGGTGGTCCAGTGGTCCCACCACACACACCTGCTGACATCCCACCTCCCACACTCCACTTACTCTGGTGTCTGACCAGCCACATATGTCAACCGCACTGCCCTCCTCTTACCTCTGCTGCCATATGAGCTTCAGTGAGTATATGTACTGTGGAAACAGCTGCTGTGGGCAACTTCCACCTGGACAGCCATCAACGATGGGCAAAAGATGCGTGGATTAATGGATCACGTGTAGGGCAGTGCCCCCCATATGTATGCTTCAGTGTCAGTATTATGAATGACCCAGGGCATATATTCAATTGGTGGGCAGTGTGCCTTGTGGTTTGGCAAACTGTGGTAATTCATTTTAAAAGGTATGTTGCAGAGCTACTGCATCATGAAACCATGATAGTATAAGTAGGAACTTGTTGTATTGACCACTGTAAGAATACAGGTGATCAGACCTAGTTCAAAACAAAAGTGCTTAGAGGGCGACAGTAAACAACTTTAGCAGTCACGCCCGCTATAGACTTACGACATTCCACCAAAGTAATTAAATACCTGAGAGCAACAATTTGTCTTAGTGTTATAGTTTCACCTTGTAATTTGTAATGAGTTGTACTGCAGGCTGTGGGGCAGGCGGTTGCACTGGAGTGGCAAGGCACTGAGCTTCCCTGATTTGGTTTTGCTGGACTGCATGTGACAAAAGACTACCAAAATGAATGTTAGATGTGTTTTGTGGGCAACCTCTTCCTTTTGTGGTTTTGTGTTTGAGCTGAGCCATGAAACCAGAGATTCCAGGTTTGAATCTCACCACAGCCACTGACCTACTGTGTGGCCTTATACAAGTCACATGACCTTCCTAAGTCAAGGCAGGGCTCCACTGAAAATAAAATTTAGCTCAGTTGGGGCTGTTCTGAGTAAATGAAAATTGTAAAACAAACATACAGAACATAAAACACCTGTTAGGCTATACAGTATTTTGAAAAGCATTGCACATATGCTTCATAAATCTGAGGGTGTCCTCACATGCCCTACTTGTAGCATCACATATGAATAGCTCACTCACAGGAACTTAAATATTTATATTTTGCTAGCACAAATATGGGTGTGTGTCGGTGGCAGTGTTATGCTTTTGGCACTTACTTTTCTGATGTCTAAATTATTTTAAAACATATACACACTGTACTCTTTGTAAATAAATATTCAGTTCTAGTTTGTGTGGCTCCAGGGTGTGCTTTGAGAAAAGATGAGTGCCTTTGGGATCCCTAGGTTTCCTGCTGTCCTGGTAGCACAGATGCCAGTGCAATAAATCCAGATCCAGTAAGTCAAGCCCTATTTCTGGTCAAAACTGTTACATTCAGGCAGATCCTGAGTAAACCAGGGCTCTGTCAGGAACAGGTAGTTCAGTTTGCATTCTGAAGGTGCAGCTCTTCCCAAATGCAGACTGAGAGCCATCAAAACATTTCTCCTGAAATGGGCTACCATTCACATGGGCAGACAACTCCAAGATATACCTTCTTATGGATGCTTCATAGAATTTTGGATTTTCACCAGGGCATTGGTCCAAAGTAAAATGAAAGAGCATATCAATCTGTTGAAGCTGAGAACCTGACCTGGCTGTAAAACACTTTCATCAGGAGAGTCTTCACAGGTCAGTTCTGGTCAGCTACAACAGGGCAGTAGTAACCTACGTCAGCAAGCAGTGTGGAATTTATATCATGAATCTGGGAACTGCCAACAGTTCCTAAACAGGACAGAGTGGAGCCCTCTGTCAGCAGTGTATCTAAGGATCCCCAATCTTCAAGGCAGTCTGACTAAGCAGACATTAGATCCTGCGGAGAATGGTTTCTTCATACCCAAAGATTCTTGTGGATCACTTACAAGTGGTACCTTCCTGACTAGAATTGTTTGCATAGCAACACAATTTCAAATGTAGGTATTGTTTTAGGTCACCAGAAAGGAAGCACGCCTGGTGGACACCTTCACCTGGGAATTAAAGACTTGGGGCACACTCCAGAGTTTTTTTTCAGGTTTTCGAAGTTTCTTTTATAAGGGCCCTAATGGGAGCCAGTATTAGGATGCAGAATCGAATGTTCCAATTCCATCTCCGATTACCATGCCTTAATTAGATGCAGAATGGAATCAAACTTGAAATTTCCAAAATCCAAAATATGAAAATTAATTGGGTATTACTAATTCCAAGCACCCCTAATCAGTGACCCGGTGAAATCTAAAACTACCAATGACCTCAATAAAACCCTTTTAACAAAAATGCAAAACTGGATGAATACAAATAACCTGATACTGAATTACACCAGAGTAGGTCTTCGTAGGAAAGGACCCCTTTGCACACTCTACAAATTGTACCACATGCTGGTCCATTACTAGAACTTGTGTACAGTCATTTAAGTACTTTGGTTTGGGGTTAGTTCCACTAGAAACATGGTGTTCTTTACGGGTCAGGAGCTACTTAACTCACAACACCCGAGATGGATACTGCGAGACCTCTGCTGGTAAATCATCATTCTCACATCGACTACCTGAACTCTGGTCTAGCCTTCCCATCTGTATCGGCTCTGCTAACTCTCCCCAACCCTGAAAGCAGTGCTCCACTTACATATTGCAAATGTCTGCTCCTGCACCTTACTGCCCCACACACTATACACAATTGTTACCACCCGGGGTGTAAGCCTACATTTACCTAATGCACTTGTATAAGTTTCTTGGGTCTGTGTTTTTGACATACACTATTACATCTGATTGTTTTATTGCTGTCATGTATTTTGCCTGCATTTGTGTTTCCCAGGATACCTCAGAAAAGGTGTTGCTGTCATCTCAGTAGGCCTTTCTGAAGAAAGAAAGAAAGAAAGAAAGAAAGAAAGAAAGAAAGAAAGAAAGAAAGAAAGAAAGAAAGAAGAAAGAAAGACTGTGACACTCCTGAGAATATGGAAGTGAATTATACAAGATGGCACCAATCACAGTAGTTGAGAAGATCTCAGTTGCCTTCAACAACCTCTGTTTTGTAGGTTTGCCCTCAACTGTGACAGATACACTCACCACTGCATACTGTACAGCATTCTGGTCCTCCTCTTACTTGAACAGAGGTGGGACCTTAGTGAAACACAAAGGTTTACAAACATGCACACAACACTGTACCCAACTTACCAGAACAACTTATTATTCAAAGGCTGACTTTTGTTTGTGGCACTCAGGTCACAAACAAAAACCTCTTCTTTGTCACCAGAGCAAACAAAACCACTGGACAGAAGGTCTTCTCTATAAATGTACCAGACTTCTGTCTCACTAGTATAAAAGACTCCACTACTGTACAACCATCATGCATGCCATATACAACTATTGTCTTGCACCCTGCAACTGCCTATAAACATCTACTATTAAAACACGTAGCTCCCTGTCCTGACTGTGTACTGTCCATGGACTTGGCTACCAAGCTATTAAGTATTTTCTCCCTAACATTTGCTACTTGTAACCTACTGATAATATATAGTGTAGATATAGTGTAAATATGTGTTTTATTGTCAATATAATGTTTATATGCATGTACTATTTTCTTAGACCTCAACTGTTGGAAACCTCTTCTACTATAACTGTCTTCCTGAGACTCTCTGGAAAACTAGGCATCTCCTAGCCTACATGTGAATATTCCAGTTTGCCAAATTCTAAATAAATAAATGCTGGAAACTGCATTCCATACCTCCATAAATAATGATGCCAAATTGTAGAAGGTGCTACACTGTGCAACAAATATTGAATGCATCCGAATACCTAAAATTATTTTTTCCATAGAACTCAGTATTCATAGTTGAAATTGTGCACACCCCAAGACTAGCCTGGAACCAGCAAAGACAAGTACAGGCTGTAAGGGTCTGATTGTCTTAGTAGAAGCTGCTGTAGTGCTTAACAAGGGGGCTGGGAATGAAAGACCTAAAGATGTAAATCAAAATAGTAACAGCAGAAAGTGTTGAACAGTGCTTAGTCCTTCCTGTACTGATTTTCACATTCCAGCACTCCTTGCAGTTATGAAAGAACTTCACTCATAGCTGAGATGGGAACATAAACCACACGACTACAGGCATTTCTGCTCCTGGGCCCTTATGACTTTTTAAAATAGCTATAATCTAGGCTACATTTACTTAAATACCCATTTGTAGGCAAGCTGTTTTTCAAGATGTAGGCCAAGGAAAATGGAAAAAATCTGCAGAGTTGTGCTTGAGGGATACTAGCTAACATATAGGTGTGTTTCTCTTCCTTTAGTCATGAATACCTTTTTATAGTTTTGCTAGATTTAGAAGCTGCGCTTTTACCAGGCTGCTAGGTGGATATCTTAAAAAAACAGCTATGCTATAATTGAAACATAGACTTCGACGCTGTAAAAGCACCACTGCACAATCATTTTTACAGTATGTTTGACTATTTGAATGTGGTTTGCAGTGATGCCTCTAAATCTACTCTTGGCAGACTGGACCATCCTTTCCACTTCATCTGCCATTTTGAGCTTAATTCTCTCCTCTTGCCCACTGCTGCTCTCTATACCTCAATCTCTCTCTCTCTCTCTCTCTCTCTGCTCTCTCTCTCTCTTCTGTCTCTCCCATTTCAAGTCTCACTGACTCCTCCACTGCTGTTCCTTCCTGGCCAAATTTTGGCTCTCCACCCTTGATCCCACTTCTATCTGTCCTCCTTTTTGTTCATCTTTCACTCCTCTGAAGCCTGCTTCCTTTAATCTGTCACTGCAAGTCCTCAGCTCTACCTAAGCCAATCAGTCTGCCTTTCCTGTTTGTCTCCCTCTCAGACAGGAGACCTCTGAACAGCACCCTCCTCCATATTTGGCTTTTCCTTCCCAATACAGTGACTTGTATCTAGAACCAGAATGTACTTGCATGAAAGAGACACGGGCCAACAGTGGAGGTGAGCAGAGGGTTAAATGCTGACCACTGTCTTGGGGTCAGGTGTTGGGACAGCACTGCCCACGGATACTGGGAGGAGATGGCCACTAGACTGGCAGGAGCATTTCCATGGCTAATACTGGGATTGGGTGAGGATGGGGGGACCACTGACATCAGGGAATGGGAATACATATTTTTTTAATACTACTAGAATCAGGTGGGAGTGGGGGACCATTGGCACCAGGGAGTGTGAGTTCTTGTTTTTAAACTAGTAGGACTGAGAGCTGGATTGAAGGTTTATAGGGTCCATGTTTAAAAACATGCTATCCTTTGCAGAGTGTTAAAACATGTTTCCTGGAAACATTAACTAATGCTGCACTTGCAGCAAGTTAGTGCTTCCATACAACTGAGCACTGTATGCAATCATTGGTATAGGAGTACGGCATTTGTTTGCACTAACAGATTAGTGCTGCACTAAGTGTGTATTTGACTCATAGTAGCGCCATGATAACACGTTGTTGTAGGAAGCTTTGCTGACACTTAGCATGGTGCATATCCTGCTAGTGCGGCACTAACCTTTTGTGTATCTGGCCTTAATTCTTTATCACCTTGTTAACAGGAAAATTGTGAAAAGTTACCCAAAATGTAATTATGTTTTGCAAAAACAGTGTCAGTGGCTCAGTGGGTAGCACACTCACCTCTGAGGCTGGGAGATCAGAGGGCTGTGGGTTCAGTTCCCATGTCTGGCACTTGGGTTAATATCCCAATACTGACACTGTAGTGCAGCATGAGGGGTGCTGCACTCTGAGGTGCCATCTTTGATGAGACGTTAAACTGAGGTCCCATCTGCCTGGATTTGTGGTAGTTCAGGTGGATGTTAAAGATCCCATGGCACTTATCGAAAAGAGTAGGAGAATTTCCTGGTGTCCTGGCCAAATTTCCTCATTCACTGAAAATACCACCAACAGCTTCATCTGGTTCAAGTTCAGTTGGTATTCATCTGTCCCCCTCCCGGGTTGTACCTGAAAATAGACAGGATTTGTCTAGTGCACTTACCCGGTCAACAAAAACTAAATAAATAAAATAAAATAAATAAAAATTGTGTGACTTCTACTATGCATCCCCAAAATCTTTATTGCTGTCTGTAGTATGCAGTGGGCAGAATAATTAGTTAAATAAACATATTGTAATTTATATATGCTTTAGAAAATTGAAACCAATCCTAATGTGTCATGGTTCCAAATTTTAATAGCATGTTTGAAGGGTTATAATTCTTGTTTTGCAATACATCTCAGATTACTAAGTGGCTTAGAAAATACATAACTTGTGCATACACAAATTCACTGGCTGTCCAAGGGGCATTTTGTATAGACACTACTATTACTACTAGACATGCATTCTCATGGCATCAGAAATGAGCTGGCTGGTAAGTTGATCTGAGTTGAATTCTATTTTTCATCAAAACAAAAAGGAAATAAAATAAGGCAATTTGAGACACTTACATGCCATCAGAAGACATGTAGATTACAACAGGCACACATAGGACCAAAAATAATATGTATACTAACAGTGCCATTTTAAAGAAAGTATGCTTGGCCAGAGGATTTTGAAACTAAACCAGGCAGTAAATTAGATGAAAGCATGCACATAGAACACCTTAGAGACCTCCTCCTGCCTTGCACTGTATTGATTTGACCCAATCCAAGTCTGCATGTTACATTGTCAGTGTGTTTGAGTGTGCTTACTTGAAAATTGTAACTTTATTTAATAAAAGTTAAGGCAACAACTCAATAAATTGCAAGAAGTTGTGAAAACTGCCTGTTTTAAAGAAGAATGGTGAAACTGTGGATTCCTAATAAAAGTGTGGGTCAATGTTCTAGTGGCCCTGCTTATCACCAACCTCATAGCAGCATTCAGTGATGGTGCCTCTTAAGCATCCACTGCATATCACACTGATTGAACGCTGGGTGAGAAAGCTAGTAGACTGTGAAAATACAGAAAGATATGTTACTCTAAACAAGATAATTGTTCCTGCTTCTGTTTGGTAACATTGGCAGGGCATTCAGACGGCAACCTAGTTTAACTCTCATATTATTGTACACATTACCAACATTCCAACAGAGATGGCAAAACCCATCTGCCTCTGTGTCTAATACAATATGCCTGGTATCTCTGTGAAAATACATGACTGAGACATCAAATTTACATTAGACTAGTGAAATGTTTCTGAAAATTATGTGAAACAATGCAGGTGTGAAGGGCTTTTCAGAATGGGATCTAGCTTTTAATTCTATATATATCCTTCAAAAGAGCAGTCGCTAACAAGAGTAACTTACCTAGTTCTTAGTTTTAGGAAAACTGAACCCTGAACTCTGGATGATGTTCATACTGGCACATCATTCTAGTCAATGTGTTTACATTCTGTAGTTCCAGGGATTGTGCTGCAAGACAGGATAATGTGTATTCCTTGAATCCTTTGCAGTCAATGGGACTTATTTATTTATTTAGTTTTTGTTGACGGAAAGGAGGACTAGACAAGTCTGCCTATTTTCAGCCTCAACCCAGGGAGGAGGATACAGATGGATGCCAACTGACATTTTCTATTCATTTATTGCAGTTTAAGATTAATACCTTGAGTCCTAGGACTGTTACAAAGGTTCCAGGTCATACAAAAACAAAACAGTTATGTGAAACATGCTGATTACAGACAGTAAGTACAGTAAGGATGGGTTACAATGAAGTACAGTTTGTTTCAGTCAGGTTACAGCTATAAAGGTGACAGGTTTTGAAAAAAAAAGAAAATATATCCATGATACAACTCATACAAAATACAGTTTCAAAGGAAGTGCTTAATGTTGTCAGGAGGAATGTTGCCTTAGCCCCTGGGAGTGCTGTTTGCACAGGTCAGGGACCAGTTTATACAGTGGGAAGGGTTGGGGGTGGAAGCAGCCTAAGGACAGCTTTGTCATTAGAGGGAGGGTGATGGTTGAGGAGGGGAGTTGAAGCTGCAGGGAGGCTGCAGCGGGAGAAAGGGTGGGCTGCTGAGGGGTGGGCAGTTGGGGACTTAGTGGGAGGCCAGTGAGGGTGGACAAGACTGGGGAGACTGAGGGGAGGCAGGTGAGGGATAGGTATGGGGGTAGGGTTGAGATGGTGAGGTGGGGGCTTGTGAGGGGGGTGTAATTCAGTCTATAGCATCCTGTTATAGGCTAGTTGAAGCAAACACATGCCATTTCACGATGCAGGAGAGTCCTGAGTCCTGTTTTGAAGAGGCTAATCTTACTGCTTTCAATGAGGGATGCTGAGTAGCCCATTGTACCATTTTGGCCCTTGGTACAAGATGGATTTCTGAGCCAGAGTGGTGTGCTTAAATGGCACCAGGAGCCCGCCTTTCTCTGCGCTCCTTGTAGTTGTAGATGGTAAAGCCTACTGAAAAGTTCACATAGAGATGGAGGCACAAGTCCTAGTTGGGCTTTTGACAAGCAGGCAGGACTGGTAGCCAGCTCTCAGATGGAGAGGAAGCCATCCAGTTTTGGAGTAGAGAACACAGGGTGGGCAGAAGATTCGGCACCTAGGGTCAGGCAGCAGACCTTGTTTAGTAAGTTTTTATTCTATTGAGAGAAGTGCCGGTGCCTGCCCCCTGTAAATTGGTTGGCTATAGTCAATTGACACAAGGACCGAGCTGCTCATGGCAAGTTTTAGTGACTCAGGCGTCATGGAGTACCTGTGGTGGTAAAGCACTGCAGGTTTCATATTGGTGGTCTTGACCACAAGGTCAATGTGGCTGGAGAAGTTGAGAGTGTCATCAATGAGAACTCCCAGATATTTAAAGGAGTAGACTTGTTCTAGAACTTCACCATTGAGGTTCTGTATCAGCATCTGGTAGAACTTCTTTTTTCTGTGGGACAGTGAACAGCATGTTCTTAGTTTTTGTGATTGAGCAACAGTTTTTATCGCAGAACCAAGATTCAAACTTGTGGAAGCTGTCTAGGAGTAGGAAGGTGATGGTAGCTATCCTTGCCAGGGCCAAATTACAGCATCGCCTCCGTGAAGTACAATGTGTGTCAGGCAGGCTATGGGTAAGGTATTGATGTAGAGACTGAAGAGGAGTGGTCCTAGGATTGATCCTTGGGGACTCCAATGCTTGTCTCCCTGGGAGCTGAGAGTGAGTCACCATTCCTGACACGCTGAGGCCGTGGGCAGGTAGCTGCTGAACAATGCCACTGTGTCTGGGGATATATCTGTTGAGATCAGGCTTTAAAGAGGGGTGGTCAACAAAGTCGAAAGCCTTCATGAGGTCTATGAAAATTGACCCCACTATCATCCCTTTGTCTAACGCTCATGTAGTTGGGAAGTGTATTCAACTAGGGCTGTTAGGCTGGAGTGGTGTTTCTGGAAGCTGTGATGTTGGGGGTACATTAGGTTGTGCTTCTCAAGAAACTCTGTGAGTTGGTCAGAGACCACCCTCTCTAGTGCTTTGGAGAGTGGGGGAGGATAGATATTGGCCCGTAGTTGGAGGTGTTGGTTCTGTCTCCGGTTTTGAAGACAGTGTGACCAAGGCCATCTTCCAGGTGTCAGGGAACACACCTGACCTGAGTGAGGCATTAAAATCTTAGTGAGCGGGTCAGCAAGCTCATTTAGGACAAGGGCTACCAGCCTCATATCATCTTGGTCACCCCATCCTCATCTTTCCAAGGACGCGCTTGATGTATTTGATGGTCTCAGCCCTGGTGACTTGTTTAAAGTAGAACAGCGCACTCTTTTCTTGATGTTGACGGGAGGCTTGATTGGAGAGTGTCTCGATAGTCAGATTTAGGTAATTGGCCGATAGCACATCTGAGAGATCTGTAAAGGCAGTGCTGAACTCATTGTCTATGTCAACGGGTTCCTGTATTGTCTCTCATGGAGGTTGTGACCAGGTCTGGATGGGTTCTGGGAGCTCTGCCCATAAGGGATTTCATGGAGTTCCAGAAGTCCTTACCTGAGCCCCAGTTCTTGGTGAGAAGGTCTTTGTAGTGCACGGCTTTGGCTGATTGGATGAGCTCTGGTCATAGTTTCTAGCTGTCCTGTATGCAGGCACATCAACTTGTTTCCCGGATGACTTGGCCTTGTGCCACAGGTTGTCACGGTTACACATTAGATCAATTAGTGAGCTGAAAGCCACGGGTTGTGAGTTCCTTTCATCTTTTAGTCTTGAAAGGTGAAATATGTCACAGGCTTGATTGAAGGTTGTGACTTGGAAGTTCAAGGCTTGGTTGCCATCGGTGGCTCTGTCAAGTGGTGTCCAGTCAAACTGTGTTAAATAGCGTTGAAGGTGTCCAGGTCCAGGCCCAGGGCCCTACTTCTATAAACCTTGGGAGGTCATTTGGTGAACTTATTGGCCCAGATGAACTGGACTGGGGAGGGTCACTGAGGCCGTCTGGCAGTACAGATACTTCAGATTTGTGCTCAGGGTGCAAGGAGAGGAGACGGTCAATGAGTGTACTGGTACCCATTTTGTAGTTGCTGGGTGGCATGGGTGACCAGCTGGGTGAGATATAGACTGAGAGAAGGTCTCTTGTCTGAGTTTCCTTCTGGGACTGCCAGGTGGTGTTAAAGTCTCCTACAATGACTTGTTCCCAGTTTGTGCCCAACTGTTGCCAACTGTTTACAAATATCTTGAGGCCAGCGGCATGCTTATCTGGTGGTATGTACACCATGGTGAACAGTAGAACCTTATTGTGTTGTCCTATGGAGAGTTTTAGATTAAAGATTTGGGGCCCATTAGGCGCAAGCTGTTGTCCAGAGTCTGAACTTTAATGTCATTTCTAACATAGACAAGGCAACCACCCCACGCTTGGTTAGGCTGTCCTGTCTGAGGGTGTTGTAGCCATCTATTGAGATGGAGGCATCCAAGTTTTAGCAGAGAGCCAGGTTTCAGTGAGGGCTATTATGTCTGGTTTAATCATCTCCACCCAGGCCTGGTATTGGGGAACTTGTGTAGGAGGCTATGGATGTTAAGGAGATGATTTTGAGGTGCCCGTATACTTCAGAGGTCCTTGGGGGGGCCGGGTTGGGGTGGATATCGCCTGATAGGAGTAGTATCAGGAGTATCAGTTTAAGGTTGAAGTGGGACCTTGTATTCTTGAGAAAGCGTGTAGTCTTTTCCTCCAGTCTCTTGCTTTCCATAATAAATGCTTTGTGATGGCGGCCACATAACAGAGTAGCAATAGGATCACAAAGGGATCCTGCTTAATATTCTTTGAGGGTAGTGTGGAGCTCGAGACCAATGGCACTCAGTGGACATGCCCTTCTGTGGTGTTCCACCAACCCCAGTTCAACTGAGGGCATTGTAGGAGCCCTAACTGGCCCTTCCTTTCTCTCCTGTCATTTACCAAATGCAAGGTAAGCAGTGTCAGTGGGAGGGCTATCTTAGTAGAAAATCGCCATTAAGGGGCGCTGTAATAAGGCAAATAGTTTGGGGTGTCAAAATATGCAGTACAGAGGGAGGTTAGTCTGTTCAGGGATCAACTGTCAGCTGGATGTGAAGTCTTTAGTATATGTAGGTCTGAAGTCAGCTACTCCTGGATCAAAGTGTAGCAAATAGCTGTTAGTACTAAGTACTTTTACTAATATCCTAACATACTAAAATGCCAGCAGAGGAAACCTATTGGTCTTTCATGTCTGCTTGATAGTCAGCACCCATACTGGGTGCCAATTTTGCTGTCCCCAGGTTTCTCTGTCCCCAGTCCAAGATGTTTCCTTGTATTGGACGGTCAGCTTCGCCTCTCCTATACCTGTCCCAGCCCCTCTTAAACCCCCACAGTCTCCACCTCCACCAGTGCCTTGGCAGTGCATCCCATGGTTCCACCATCTCTCTGGGAAGTAACACTCCTCATCTCCTGAGCCTCCCCCTAGCTTCCACCCATGTCCTCTAGTTATCCCCATCTTTCCTTTGAAGCACCTCGACTGAGCCTCCCTTATTGAACCCTTCATGTACTTGAAGACCTCTATCATGTCCCCCATCCCTCCTCTCCTCCAGGGTCTACATGTTGAGCTTCTTAAGTCTCTCCCTGTAGGTCTTTTCCCCAGGCCCCAGATCATTTTGGTTGCCCTCCTTTGTACCCTCTCCAGGAGTGCAATGTCCCTCCTTAAGTGCGGTTCCAAAATTGCACACAGTACTCGAGGTACAGCCTAACAAAGCAGTTATACAGAGGAAGGATCACTTCCACCCTTCTCGAGGTAATCTCCTAGTGATGCAACCCAGCATCCTATTGGCTTTTGCCGCTGCCTCCTTACAATTCCTCAGAATTGTTCATTCTGACATCCACCACCATCCCCAGGTCTCTCTTGCCCTCTGAGACTTGTAGTATGTCCCCCCTCCCAGGGTATACCCTTGGCCCAGATTTCTGGCCCCAGTGCATAATCCTGCACTCCCCTCATTGAAGCTCAGTTTCCACTTCCTTGACCACCTATCCAGAGCCTCCAGGTCCTCCTGCAGGCCACTCTCCCTCCTTCCCATCCACCAGTGCACTCATCTGTGAGTCATCCGAAAGAGATTCATTTCACTCCTGATACCCTTCCTTATGTCTGAGACATATGCTAAACAGGAGGGGCCCTAGTACCTATACTTAGGGAACCCCATTAATGACACTTCTTGAAGATGAGACCAGCCTCCCAACCACTACCTCTGAGTATGCTCCAAGAGCCAATTTCCTATCCATTTGATCATTTGTATCCCACCCCCATTTCCCCAGCTTAGCCAGCAGACCACCATGGGGTACCAAATCATTCTCTCTCTACCGAATTTCAACCTCCACATCCCCCGCTCCCTGTACTGTCATCCCCCACCTGATGGTACTGGCCCTTCTCTCTCTCTCTCTCTCTCTCTCTCCCTCCCTCCCTCCTCCTCTCTCTCTCTCTCTCGCCTCTCTCTCTCTCTCTCCCCAGACACGTCAGGGCTCCTTATCTCTAAGGGTCCCCCTCAGGTTACCCTCTCCCCGACAGATGTAGCTCCCCTATTCTGCCTGGTGAAAAACTGAGGTAAGTACATTCATTTAGTACCTCTGCCTGCCCCCTGATCCTGTGCCCATCCTCACCTGTCCTAATCCTACTGATCTACCCCTCGCTTTTCCTTTTT
This sequence comes from Neoceratodus forsteri, assembly GCA_016271365.2. NCBI lineage: Eukaryota > Metazoa > Chordata > Ceratodontiformes > Ceratodontidae > Neoceratodus > Neoceratodus forsteri. The sequence continues at coordinate 1,793,303,160 of CM057455.1, read as the reverse complement.
CCCAATGTACCTAAAGAACCCTTGTCCCTCTCCTGATCTCCCTACCCAAGATCTGCTTCTTCCCTGCCTTAGCTGATCTCACCATGCTGGTGACCCTCCTGACCATCCACCATACTCCTCCTGATCCCTTTCGCCTCCTTGAGCTAGTGCCTATAGGTCGCCTTCTTATCTCCTCACCTCCTGAACCTTCCAGGTCCACCAACAGGGTTTTCTGGCCTTACCCAGATTTGCACTTTCTTGCACAGGACCTGGTAGCCTCCTGTACCCCACCCCAATGATCTCTCACGTACTGTCAGCATCCATGTCTGGCCTTATCCTGTCCAACTGACCCTAAGGATCTTTCCCACCTCCCTGAAATCCGCACACCTGAAGTCAATTACCACCGTCTTGTGTGGCTTCCCCCAGGTCCAGAATAAAGCAGACTGTGGCGTGGTCACTCCCCAATGGGTCCCTCACCTCCAGGCCCCCATTCTGGTTACCATCTGCCAGGACTACATCCAGTGTCCTGGCCTCCTTAGTTGGGTCTCCCATCTGCTGGGTCAGGACGCATCCTGGAAGGCATCCAGCAACCTCTGGTCCTTGGCCACTGGGGACATCATAGTCCCCCAGTCCGTTCCTGGCATGTTTAGGTCCCCATCACCACTACCCTTCCTTGCCCAATATACAGTGACCCACAACACTTGCCACAAAACTCTCTTCCACAGTCTCTGCCAGCGCAGGTGGTCTGTATACCACCCCTAACTCTACTGTCTTACCCCTGCATTTGGTAAGCAGACCCAAATTGCTCACTCTCTTCCACCTCTGCCTCTCCTATACCGATGTCATTTTTGACTGTCAGTGCTACCCTCCCTCTCCCTTGTCCTTCCCGAACATAGTGTAGCCCTCCAGGTTTAGGTCCCAATCATGTCCTTGGTGGCCCAGGTCTCTGTGACAGCTGCCACATCCACTGCCCTCCACTAGCATCACCTGGAGCTCAGGCATCTTATTTCCTAAGTGGCTGGTATTTATCAGGACCAGTCTCCACCCTGTCCCTCCTCCCATTCCCCACCCTTGTGCTCCCATTTGGCTGCATGCTCCACCTCCTCTGCACCTATCTATTGGCATTTTTCTGTAGTCCTCCAGCCCTTAGGGGAGTGGAGACCAAGACCCTCCTTTATCGTTGCCCCTGCAACAGCCCTTCTTCTCGATCCCTCCCCTGCTCACAAGTTTATACCCCACCTTTACTGATGAACCCAGCTAGAAACATAGAAACATAGTTGATTTGCAGATTAGGACCGCAAGGCCCATCTATTCTGCCCATTTTTTCTACCTTATGAATGTGCCAGGCCTACACTCTGTCAATGGCCCATCTATACATACTCACATCAGTATTGCTGTCTTATGCCTATCCCATGCCTGTTTGAAGTCCTGCACTGTATTCCTATCCACCACTTCCTGAGGCAGGCCATTCCATGCATCCACCACCTTTCTGTGAAAAGAACTTCCTCACATTACCCCTTAATTGGCCTCCTCTAATCTCATGCTGTGTCCTCTTGTCCTGCTATTTTCTTATATTGAAACATGTTAGACTCTTTCACCATGTTAATGCCCTTAAGATGTTTGAATGTTTCGATCATATCACCTCTCACCTCCTTTGTTCTAGGGTATACATATTGAGCTCCGTTAATCTGTCCTCATATGTTTTCTAATGCAGTTCCTGCACCATTTCAGTTGCCTTCTCTGTACTGCCTCCATTTTGTTAATGTCCTTGTGCAGGTGTGGCCTCCAGTACTGCATGCAGTACTCAGATGGGGCCTAACCAGTGTCTAGTAAAGAGGATTGTTTCTTCCCTCTTGCAACCTGTGATACCCCTACTAATACACCCCATCACCCTCTGCCTTACCTACTGCTTTAGTGGTCTGCTTGGATGATTTCAGGTCATCCGTGGTGCGATGCCCAAGTCTCTTTCTTCCCCTGCGATTGTGAGCAACTCCTCCCAACCTATAGGTGGTGCCATTAGGCTGCAAAGCAGCCAATGACAGTCCTTCTGAAGTGTCCCAGCCAATCTGGGTGGCCCCTAGGGGAGCGTGAAAGTACACTGTACCAGGTAAGGGAGGTGGCTGGAAGCTGACGGGCTTTGGTGAGCGGCTGGTTAGAGAAATCACCATGCGCTGCAGCCATTGGCTTGCTGGCCATTGGAGGAGGGGGTCCACCTGGAGAGAGAGAGTAGAGAGGAATTAGAGTAGATAATGGAGTAACACAGGGCTGGCACAGTTCTTAATCGCTAGGGCCCTGGGCTTACAAAGAAAATTAACTTAGGATCAAATTAAGCTGTTGGTGATATTTTTAGTGACTTGGGGAAACTATCCTGTTCTGCAGCCCTGTCCCCTTGAAGCTGCAGAATAACATGTACATGCCAGTGTTCAAGAAGGATGCTATTATGATACCTACCCCTAAGAGGGTGCCTTCTTAGTATAACCTCTCCTTGGTGTACATGGATCAATGCAACCTACTCACCTGATGCTGTACTGCCTCTCAGCTATGGCTAGCCCCATGTGATAACTCTCTTGGTGTCAGCAGGGGCTGGGCAATGGGCATAGCCAGGAGAGCATCTGTGTCTGCGGCTAAGGTGATATGCTTGGCAGAGGCCCCGCACTTCAGTATCAAATCTGTATCCTTTCCCTGGGCTTCAGGGAGAACTGGACTCAAACCTCTGTCCTAACAGAATTATTACAGTTCAAGGATTTTAAGCAATTGCCACCCTTTACTGAGATTGTCCACCGTATCTCAGTTTTTGAACATATGGGAACCCCAGTCCCCAAAAACTCTTCTCACTAGCACTGTACAAAGAGGGTTTGATCATGACCCTGATTTAAGTCAAAACCTATAATGTCCCTTTATCTAGGCTGTACCCTTATCTCATACATCCTGGGCCTCACACTCCCTATTATTCCTCATTAGCAGCAGGCAGTGAAGTTATACCACAGTTCAGAACCTTCTGTACTCTGTACTGAATTTACCAGCACTCCCACCTTGATATCTGCTTTAGATTCAGACACATTTTTACACAAAGACCTTGTGACACTGTATCATCTATGCCAGTGGGTATGCAGCAGGCAGCACAGTTGTAGGGACTCTCCCTTTCAGACCTTTCCAGCTGATTACATCAAGGGACCCTGTTCTAGCAGGCCTAGCATCACTCAGGCCAGACATCCACTTAAGCCTGAAGGCCAGCCCTGTGCAGGATACCTCACTTCAACCTTACAACTCTCACCAGACAGTATGCTGGGCACAGTGCAGCAGCACATACTCCAACCTACCCTTTGGCACAGTTGGTACTTGCCCAACCTCTGCCAGAGGCAGTCGCTCGATGCCCAGTTTATGGTCTCTATTTTGATTATTTTTGTTTTGTTGAACTTATTTGAAATGCGATTTAATGTTAAATACAATGATGACCAGTGAAGACCAGCTCATTGACTTTATTCACTTATCAAAAGCAGATCATACGTATAAAGTCAAATTTAGTGCAAGTGACAAAATCAAGGGAGAGGAAAATTGTTTACCCAAGAAAGGCATACTAAGTCAGAGCTTATTGCCAGGTGCAACCTGGGAGCACAAGGAAGTTAAATGACTTGCTCAGGGTCACACAGGATGCAAGTGGGAGCTAATGGGATTCAAACCCAGATCTCCAGGTTTGCAGCTCAGTGCCCCTAACTACTACACTTTACTGCCTCCTTACCAAAGTTTAAGCATAATATTTTGCCTCATGTGCATGCCTTCATCAGGTCTGGGCATCATGCACATGTTTCAGTTCTGTAGCATAACCTGCTTTTGAAAACATTAAATGAAGTAATTGAAGCCATTGAATTGTCACTTGACTGGTAAACTTCCATATGGGAGTGTTTCCATGCAGTCTATCTACTGTAAGTGAATATCTCTCTGAATGTTTCTCAGCAAGGCAGATGAGCAACCAAGCACCTACATTTTTGACTTCAACCCTTTGTGTTACTGTTTGCTTCAAAGCCTAGTCTTTGGCTTGTTTAATTCACAGAAATAGTTCACAGCTCTACTGTTCCAACACTCAAGAAATATTCAGGAATTTCGACTTGGTGCTGTGATCAACTCTATTTATTCCACATAACTTTGTATTCCTTTGGTTGGTCTGGCCTTACCATCTGCTTCTCCTAGTCTGCATTTCCTGTCCGACACCACAGGTGGACCATCAGGGCTTTCTTCAGCTGCTGTCCAGAACATCTCTGTGATTCTACACCCCAACAGCTAGCCTTCCTCCCTAACATTCAAGGATGGGGTGGGAATCTCAAGAACCACATGCAAGCCATTGTGGGGCATCATATGCCACCAGTCAACTGGCTTGTTTCCCCTATATTTCCCAGTCAGTTCCTATGTGTTGGAGCCACCCATGCTACGTTGTGTCTTAGGTGGAGGTGGTGACATCACATGATCACTCAGAATGTAAAAGTCCCATCTCTGTCCCACCAAAAGTAACAGCAGGTGGCATTGCCCCTGGGGCTGGGAGTCAGGCTCAGAATGTGAATCTGGGTCTCTGAGCCAGCAAACTGGGCAGCACCTCTCAATTTTAAAAGGATGGTTTGGGGAACCACAGCAAAATTGACTTCTCCATTCAGTTGCTGAACACTTAGAACTTTACATCATTCTTACCCTTGCCACATAACAGCTTAGTGCTGCTACAGTTAAAGTTACTAAAGCTTAAGTTCAAAACACACACACACACTCTCTCTCTCTCTCTCACAGTGTTGCAAATCCTCTGACTTGAATGTTTCTGAATTCCAAATGATGAGGTTCCTGCCGTTAAAAACGGCAACATATTAAATCAGTGAAAACACTTAACTTTGATACTCAATGTGACCTCAAACTAGAAATGCAGACAGATAGGGCTGACTGAACTAGTTACATCTTGTTTTAAATCCCTGTATTTTCTGACACATCTGTTAGGCTATGACAAAAACAAATTGATCCTTTCAAGGTTTGCCTCTTACTTTGGCTCTGTTTTGTATAAATATTTACTGGATTACTGTGTTACAGTAGGTCAAAATAGAGTAGTTACCCATAGGTTCCACCTGGACAGAAGGTATAAATAGGTTTTGCTGTCATAGCTTTTTTTTTTTATTATTTGAACCAGGTAAGGCCCACTTGGCACAAGTTCCTGTTTTCAGGGTGACTGGGAGCACTGGAGAGGTTAAGTGATTTACTCAAAGTCACACAGTATAAAAGTGGAGGTTGTGGGACTCAAACCCAGGTGCTGGATGTACCAAGCTCATTCACAGCTTGTTACTCTAACCTCTAGGCTATACTGCCAGCCCCTAATAACTAAATCTGTTGCAGATTGTGATACAAAGACATTGCACATAGCGAATATTTATCCTCTCAGTGTTAAAAAGAAACAGGTTCACGCGGTGGCACTGAGGGTTGAGGCGCTGGATGCCACACCTTGGGCCATGCCAGTGACCCAGGTTCAGGAATGAGCCTGGGCCATTGGGGGTTGGCAGGGGAGGGAGGAGGATTGAGCATCCGGAGGACAGCTCTCCTCTCTCAGAGAAAGGGACTAGTCATCCTGCCCACTGACTGCCCTCTGGCGGTGGCTGGAGTGCAGTATGGTCAGGAGGCTTGAAAGTCGATGTCCTTATGTCAGAAGGGAGGGTGGGAGAAAATGGAAAATGCTGCAGCCTCCTCAGGACCCATGATGCTCGATCGTGCTGGTGAGTCTGCCCTCTACCACCATATTTGACATACCAGGGTGGCGAGAGTCTGCCTGCACCTCCTCACCTGACCCTGCCATGGAGGGGAATCTGGGGGGAACCTCAGGGGTGGATGAGCTGGGGTCAGACCTGAAGATGAATCCCTCCGAGGGGGGTCATAGCCCTGAAGGAGGCTGCAGAGGTAAGGAGAAAAAGATAATATAAACAAAACAAAACAAACAGGTTCTGAACACTGAGTTACAGTTGTGATACTATCCTCATGAGAGCAAAGCTCGAGTGCCTTATGATGTCATCACTCTAACTTGAGTTGTTAATGTTGACCAAGCTGCCACAAAAAGTACTCACAACCTTGTTATTGCAAAACTGTAGATAATGTTATTGTTAGAAATAACAAAACATACCATAACATCACCCAGTGTAGCACTAGCCCCAGTTCTTAGGCAAAGCCTTCCTCAAGGGGCATCTTATGCCCCATAAGGAGAACACACCGAAGTCTTCAGAAGAACTTTTAAAGACATAATATTTGGACACAAAGCAGCTTATATTTTCATTAGTTCTGTTGTTCTTATCCACATTATTTATTACTGAGGTCATGCATGAAAACAGGATAGTAGTTCCTGAGAGTTCACCAGCTCCTGTGCTTTTCCCAACTTGATGTCATAATACTCTGCTTGTGACATCACAGTTATTCCATGGCAGCAAATGGTGGAGTCCCAACAGAGCATTATGACATCAAGTTGGGAATAAGCTATAAAGGCAGCAGGACTCTAAGGCCTAATGATCTTGTTTTTGTAGGAATGTCATTAGTAACAAGTAATGGAGATGAGAAATCTATAGAAAATGGACAAAATGCAAGCTGAATGTGTCTAAATATTATGTTTTCTTATGTTTTCAAGGTGTCAACTGCTCTTTAAGGAAGGCTTTTGCTAAGCTACTGAATAGTGCCACTAGGTGATAGTATGTAACATTTTGCAATAATAAAATTATCTCAATTTTGCAATAATAAGGTTGTGAGTACCTTTTGTGGTAATTTGGTCTGGAGTGATGCTGGAATTTGGAACTGTCTGCATCATTAAGATTAGCCACCCTTTACCAGTGCACTCATTCCTTTATGAGCAGGCTACAATCACTTGGAAGTGGAGTTGTTAATGCTGAAGGTTTTGTAATTGTATATAATACAATTTAAGCATGTTTACAACATAAAAATTAATCAGCCTTACCTTAAACAAATCGAGTCAGCAGTTTTGGTATGTTTGGTATGTTTCCATGTGAGAAGCTGTTATTCTTAAAGGGAACAATCAGCAATAAGAGCAGCCAGTGTGAGGCTGATTCAATGTGCACTTTGTATACAAAAACAGTTTTTGTACTTACTGCAGTGTAGTAGAATGTATTAGGCTAATTTGCTGACTTCTAAGATGTATTTCCTGTAACCAGAAATCCCTGAATCCCTGTAGCTGACATCAGAGGAGGCTGCAAAGCTAGGAGATTCAATAGCCTTCAGTAGCCCACAGTATACATGTTAAAGATTTTGTAAACTAAAATCATATGTTTGCTGGTCCTGCTGTGCTCACAAGGCTTAGTACAGTCCTTTGTGACTGTGCCTAGCCCCAGGAGAACAGCAGACCTGCAAACAGAAGATTACAGCTTTACAAAACTCTGACATTCGCTGCAGGCTATTGAATCCGCCACTGCTGCAGCTCTCCTCTGATGTCAGCAGCAAGAGAGTCTGGCATTTCTGGTTACAGAAAATGTCAGCTTACAAGTCAGTTACATTAGCCTTGATACAATCTACTGCACTGCAGTAATCATTAGGTAAAACAAACACTCTAAATCATTAAATAACATGTTTTCAAAACCACAAGTAAAACATGCTTACAGTGAAAAGAAGAAATGGTGCACACACTAACCTGTAGTTGAGCTAATAAATGTAATGGTGCATAACAGAAAGGCAAGTTAACTACCTATGTATCACCACTGGTTGTGGCTTCTTCGTAGGGCGGATGCATCCACTGTAATATGTAGATTTTACAGTATGTGAGATTGCAGATCCACACAGTCTCTTCATGAGCGTGTTAGAAGACTATACCAAGGAAGGAGGTTTTATACCAGTGGTGGATGTTGAAAAGTTCTGTGCAGAATTTTCAAATTCCAATAGAAAAGAATTCTGTTGAATTTTGGAAAATTCTACCCCATTCTTTGGAATTCCAATGCTAGTGGAATTCAGAAATTTCAAGTGGAATGGCTTTCTTGAATTTGCAGTCCACGGTTCACATAAACTCCAAGTTCCTTTTCCACAATCCATGGAAAATTATTCTGCGTTTAGGTGATCTGTAGAAAATTATTCATGACTTACACAGCAATATTTTTTTAATTCTGTAGAATGCAAAAGAACTTTCTGAAAAGCATTTCAGAAGTGGAATTGTCAGCCCACATGAATTCTGTCTGAGAAATCTCACCTTCGTGCAGCTCCAATGTTAAAGAATTAGCAAAGAGGAAAGGCAGACAGACATTGGACCTCTTAGAACTGTGGGTACATCATGGCTGATTATACAGGTGTGATGAAAGACAAAATTAGGAAGATAATTCAAGAGAAACAAGTTAACAATTTAGAAGAAGAGACATGCAAAGCTTTGCTAACAGAGTAGATAAACAGATCAATCCTACTACACGTTATGGTGTAATTAAATGGACCAGAGGTCTCATAGTATCTTATGCAACTAAGGTCCTAATTGTTCCATTATTTTTGAGTCCAGAGTTTAATGAACTTAAGTTCCTATGTGAACAGAACAATCTCAATTAAATGGGATAGAGGTCCACATAGTTTGTCATAAATACTCATGCCTTTTCAAATTCGAGCTGGAGCAGAAAACATTTTTTGTTTGCCACTCCAAGAAAATGCCCAGAAAAATCTTAGAACCAATATCTAAAATTTTGTAGAGTTTTATTGAATCCACCTAAAGGCAAACGGATCATTTTAATGGGTATATATTTTGGTTTTAATATGCTTCCTGCCACATGATTAAAGGGTCTAATATCTTCTGTTTGTTATCTAGCTACTTTCCTGGTTGCTATTGGTCTAAGAACTATGGGCTTGTTCCTCTGCCACAGTTTTATCCACTGGGAAATGGGGTGTAAAGTGCGCCTGCTGCACCAGTACATAGCATTGCTATGCTGAGGAGGTTATCAACTCCGGGCACTAATTATAAAAAATGCAATTTAAGTAATCCAGCTGTTTCTTTATGTAAACATAATTTGCACAAGTAAAGGCAACTGATTGCCACCACACATATATGTGCATGGTACATTGCCATGTACATACATAAGACTTTTCACTAACTTTAAAATCAATGAAATAAAAAATCAAACTATTTAGAAGAGCACATTTCTCAATTTTGGCTCAGTACACTTTACAATAAATTCAGCTAAATAAAACAATACAAATATAAAATCAAACTGGTACAAATATTATATCAATAAAACTATGTAAAAACCCCATCAAGCTTGATTGAATAAAAGGTCTTTAGCTCCCATTTAAAGATCTCAACAGATGGGCTTTAAGCAGCAGTGTCTGTTTTTCTGGCTAAAATATAAATATACCGATTTTCTTTTTGTTTTCCTTCATTCTTGAACTAAGATACAGGACTTTGAAGATTTTTTAAAGTTCTCACTCTCATGACATGCCTACCATGAAAAAAAATCTTGTTACAGTGATATGCTGTTTACCATCAGAACGTGTTAGCACCATCCATATACATTCACAGTGTGAGTCAAGCATCTAAATTCAACAAGTAATCTTAATGGGCAAGAGCTTTTAAATCTTCAAGTGGTGGCTGTCCTTAATGGTGCGAGCCATTAGTTACAAAATTGGCTATAAAGCTGTTTAAAATGTATGAGAATGTTAACAATATACTGAATCTAAGGATATCAGAAATATTTTTACTTAAAGAAAATTAAATATCATGAAATTTTTGTTGAGTGAAAAATACTGCTGCTTTAAAGTCAGCCCATCCACTCCCAACCCATATTGTAGGGCTGCTTGTGAAAGGATGAGGCATTTCATAAATATGCCCCTTGATGACCTCCTACCTCCATTTTTCTGACTGCATTTGGGGACAGCTGTTAGTGGGCTGTGCTGTGTGCTCCAGTGGTACTTAACAATACGAATGGCACTGCATGTAATCTGCACCTCAATTTGGCCCCTTCTATACACAACAGCACAGTGATGTACACACTGTACGTAAGGTCCCCATACACAAGAGAAATATACACGGGCAAGCAGGAGTCCTGCCTGTCTTTCTCTTCTAAAAGAATAAGAAGGGTTAGGAAAATGCAACAATTTAGCAAATGCAACTTTATAAACACTATTAGTCCAGTCTCTCTTAAACTTTGAAGATAGTATGTTTGAAAGCTATGCAGCATGGCTAACACATTTCTGGATTACTACTAACAATACATGGCACTATGCAGTGACTGTGGCCAACATATCATATACCTGTCAAGCATCATTCACCTTTTCTTCAGACCATTCACAAACTGTAGTGCACTGTGTTTGTGTTACTTTAAATTGGTATACAAGTTTTGCCTGACACTGATGCTGTTTTCTAGAATTTTGCCACGTATTTGAAAATTCACCTGATGAGGGCATAAAATGGCTGAAGTAATCTCTTGTTTTAGTATATGCTTGTCTGTCTAAGCTGGAAAGCAAGCCATGCTGTGTATTTATAGGACATAAGTGGGTACCCATACAACACGGTGCTGTTGACCACAAGTGTTTTGCCTATATACAGCGCTAAATATAGGACTTGACTTCAGTTCCAAGTTGGATTATGGGAAGTTTTGCTAGTACAACAAACCTCAAGCCAATACCACAAATAATGACGTACTTTCTGAGCTCTGCAGAACTTGAACTTAGTGATTCTTTTCAGTAGAATACATTGCATGTGAGCCTCTGCAACTTGATTACCCTGAGAGTTTAAAGTCCTGACAATTTTGATCTGTTTCTTTGGTTTTAACATGACTGTGCAGATAAATTTTCATCCAAAATGGCAGGCCAGATAATATAAAGTCCTTTCTGAGATCTGAGTATATTTATCTATAATTTACATGAAACAAATAAGAAAAACATAGAATTTGTTGGCAGATAAGGACCACTTGACCCACTCAGTCTGCTAATTTTTTCCCCTGCCTATACTGTCACCACAGATCCTGCCTGAGCTCTGGTATGCCCTCCCCGCCACCACACTTTCCTACCAAGATTTATTTGTGCCTCTCTTATGTATTCTTGAAGCCCACCACTGTTTTTGCCCCTTCCACCTCCACTGGAAGACTGTTCCTGGCATCAACCATTCATTCAGTGAAGAAGTACTTCTTATATCCCTCTGAAATTTCCCCTTCCAACTCCATTGCATGCCTCCTTTTCTTGTTCACCTTCTCTTGTCAAAAACACTCAAAACCTGTACCTTATTCACCCCTGTGAGGTATTTATAGGTCTCTATCAGGTACCTCCTTCCAGGATGTACATATTGAGATCCCTCAATCTCTCCTCATAGGATTTATGATGCACCCCTGCACCATTTTAGTTGTCCTCCTCTGGAAAGCCTCTACTCTGTCTATGCCCTTTCTAAGATGTGGTCTTCAGAACTGAGCACAGTACTCCAGGTGGGACTTACCAATGATCAGTACAGTGGTAAAACCACCTCTCTCCTTCTGTTGGTAGTACCCCTCCCTATGCACCCTGCATTCTGCTGGCCCTGCCTACTGCCTTGTCACACTGCCTTGCCCTCTTGAGGTCATCAGATAAAATTACCCCAAGGTCCCTTTCATGTTTAGTGACCACCAATACCTCTTTCCCCATTTTATACTCTGCCTTAGGGATTCAATTTACCCAAAATGCATGATTTTGCACTTTTCACATTGAAACCCAGATGCCATACCTTTGGTCACTCCTCAAATTTTCTCAAGTCTCTACTAATTTGCTCAACCTCTCTGGAATATCTATCCTGTTGCAGATTTTGGTGTTATCTGCATAGAGGCTTGCCTTCCAGTTCTTCTGCAATTTTACTTATAAAGACATTGAAGAGGAATGGTCCCAGTACTGAGCCCTGTGGTACCCTGCTGGTCACTCTTCCCTCATTAGAGTGATTGCCATTTACCACCGCCTCTGTCACCTATCCATCAACCAGTTTCATACCCAGTTCGCAACCTTGGGTCACACCCCAAACTGCCCAGTTTCCTTATAATCCTCCTACATGGTACGGTGTTGAAGGCCTTGCTAATGTCTAAATAGGCCATGTCCACTGCCCCACCCTAATCTATTTCCCTAGTCACTTAGTTGGAGAAATTGGTCAGGTTCATCTGGTATGACCTCTCCCATGAAGCCTTGCTGCCTCACATCTTTTTTTTTGTAGGGCCAGCCCCAATCCTTACTGGAGCTCAGCCCTGCCCTGTCTACCATCCCCCATGCCCAGGCTTACCCCCTGGGTGGGGCCACAAGGTGGGTGCCTCCTGATGGACACTATTGGCGAAGCCCACTGGGAGTCAAACAGACAAGGCATACTGATGAGTCCTGGTGGACGAAACATGTGTCTATTTCTTCTGTTGGCACCTTTGCAAACTGTGTGAGGGCCTTTCAGCACCATGCATTTTTGCTTAAAGTTGAACCAGCATAATATTCTGTGGTGATTTGCATATGTAGCCCATGATGCTTTGCTTTGTGGGGGCATGTGTGATTTTATATTTTTTGAAACTTGGCTTCCCAGCCAAATGCCCTTTGGGTAACCATTGCCTCAGTGCTTGCGCCAGAGGTTCTTTGTCATATTTATATATATATATATATATATATATATATACACACACACACACACACACACACACACACACACACACACACACACCTGTGCCTCTACAATGGATATGCATTCCTTGTGCATGCTCTGTGCCAGTTATGCGACATTGTTCAGGCAACCACACGTGCACAAACACAGTATCTTTGCATTTTAGTTAGTTGCAGTCTTTCAACTAAGAGATCTGCTTCTTTGTGTTCTTTGTTGTTTTCAATTAAAAAGCAAATTTTCCGGATTAAGGGGTGTTGATGAGGCACAGATCAAGAAGCATAGGCAAACCAGGAGAAGTCATAAATTTGCAAGTAGCATTTTATTATCATCAATAACAATAAAATGAAAAACATTAAATTGTGCAGGATAGCTCTTATACAGGCAGTTCAAACAAAACAAAATTCTTTATCTGAGGGTATTTCTAATTCTAAATTTCAATCTCTCTCTTTCCAAAAAATAGCTCCTTTATATATAATGTATTTTCCTGACAATTAACTTCTACATCCTGAGCTTGTTCAGATACATGTCCTGTTTTCATACAATGCCCCAACAACTTTGGCAATTTCTTTCCTTGTAGGTGCAACAAAATAGAACATTGTCCCAGACCTGCTCCCCTGTTGACAAATCTGCAAATGAGCTTGTGGAGATCAAACTGCATCTCAAGGTTAGCCCCAACTTTTAAATAGCTCTCTGCAATCATTTCAACAATATAAGAACAAATAGAAACAGCACGTGAAGGCAGGGGATAGCAAGAGTGGAGAATCATGAAACTGTCAGAGTTCCTACTGTCAGTTCCTAGGTCTCACAAGAAAATCTGATTGCACAATCACACGAAAAGAGACAAAAAGGAGAGGATAGAACTGATCTTTGCTTTTAACTCTTTTGGATAACAAATGGGACAGGGTCTTATTCAACCCTGTCACAGGTGGCCTATTTAGACACATCACTTCTATGCAGCTGGTGTCTCATTTCTCAGTTGTAACTGACAATTATTTCACACAGACTAGAGATAATTTATATTATATATTTTAGTATCCTTCTATAAATTCATGACTTTTTGTGGGTGTCATGGTATTTTACAGACCATCATTTTCTATCAAAATATTAAACTTGCTATTAAACAGTAAGCCAGTCCGCCTATGGCTCATCCTGTCTTTTATTATATTAATTGAGATACTGTGGGTTTCACATATGCAGTATAAGATGAGGTGCTACACAGAATCACACTCATGGCTATGAACCCCATAACATTTTGTCTCTTGGAAAATTAAAGGCATTCACTCCACAGTTACAAGGAGAAAAATACTGGATCATGTACAAAAGATGGCTACCAGCATTGACTTTTCCAAGAAACCCACTTGATGCAAAAGAGGCAGATAAGTTCAAAATGGCTGGGCTGCACAGGTCCACAGCAGCCCCTTTACTTCTAAAAGGTTATGGAGTAGCCATATTGATACTGTACATAAGGGTTTGGACTTTTTAATCAATAACATTTTATTTAAGATATTTCAAAAACACAAGCAATCAATAATAACATAACAATGTATCACCTATTCTACAGTAACTAAAACTCGATCAAAGACATACTACTTAAGTGCAATATATAAGAAGAAATGAACACAGTACTATATTTTAAATCACCATCAACAACAGGGAATTGGACTGTATATCTGAGGTGTATGTCTTAAACAGTGAACAGAATAATATTATCTTAATATAGAATATAAGACTCCCTTGTAAATCCAATTTCCAGCATATTTTGCACTTGAAAGTATATCATGTATAAGGTAGACCCTCTATGCCAACCAGAAAAGGGATTCAATGATTTAACAAATAAGGATGGAAAAGTTAAAGATATATAAAGAGACCATAGAACAAAGATAGAGAGACCTAACCAGGGAAAAGAATCAGGAATGACTAGTCAATACACTTCACAACAGTAATAAATAAACAGCATAATGCTCATTTAAAATGGATAAGAAAACAAATTATCAGCTTCTCAATAGGAATTTTCTTTAGCATACTAGTTTTTGCAGATAGGAATATTGTATGCATAAGAGAAACTTTTAAAATGCTACGTCATACTCAGTACATGAACCAGTCCTGAACAGAGTTTAAACGGTATTCCATTTGGCTAAAAATAAGTTTGCTAGATCTACCATACAATGTGCTAATTTTCCAGTCTGACAATTTCTAAGCATTCGGTCCTCCATTCATTGAAACTCTGCCCATATTTTAGAAATAATATTTTTAACCACTGTTCCAAGTAGGATCAGTGTGTGTTTGTTCCTTTTCCAACTAATGTTTGAGTCATAATGACCTATAATACAGGTTACAATATTTATGTGTTTTCTTATACATTCTGTGTTAGCAGACATGTTTCTAATCCTATCCCACAATGGTAGGATTATTTTACAATTCAGAAAATGTGAATCAAGTGTGCATTGGTTTCTTCATAGCTATTACAGCATGAAGTATTACTTAGACACATTTTCTGTAGGTGTATTGGCATATAGTACAAATGATATAAGGGCTTAAACTTAATCAATTTTAAGTTAACCATCTTAAATGTCTTAAGGAATCAACCAAATTTTATTCCAGTCCCAGACTTCTGTATTTTTATTAAGAAATGAAGACCACCATCTTATGTTTTCTATGCAACCCCTCAGTATTTCAACTAGCAAACTATAAAAATCAGCTGTTTTAGGGGGTGTCCTCACAATCGCTAAAAGGTTATTCATAGTATCATTAGGTGAAAGTAGATTAATTTTATTATTACAAAACAATAAAAGTCAAAGTCAAAGTTTTTAGCAGGAAAGAAACTCCATTGAGAAAGCTCATTTATAAGTAGGTCCTGCAAGACAAGTAATGTGCAATGCACGTACAGTAAGCCAAGGCCAAACATATAACAGGAATACACTGGGCAATATACATTAACATGCAGCTTTAAGGAAATATATACTTGGAGTAGGATAATTTACAAGGTTAAGACATTGTGGAGCAACAGCCATGCATACAGCTTCACAAGGGAAAATATATACATGGAGCAGGGTAATTTACAAAGTTAGATATTGCAGTACACAGTCAGGCATAAACAGTCAGGTAGATGGCATGGTTACAGTAAGCAGTAGTTAAAACTTCCAATGATAAAAGTAGTGATGAGAAACCTGGAAATGAGGGTATGGGATTATAGGAGAGAAGAGAAGGAGTCAGCCATGAGTAACAGGGAGGAGGTGGAGAGGAAGATAGGCCACATAGGGATAATAGTGGAGAGAGGGGAGCCTGTGCTGTCAAGAGTAATGGGGGATGGCCCTGAATGGTGAAGAGGAGGTGGAGTGGAAAGGTGGGCTAGGTAGAGTAGCTGTGGTAAGGATGGAGAGGGAAGAATAGTGTGGAAGGCAAGTAGAATAGTGGTCAGGTAAGTAGAGATCGGGGCGTGGGGTGTAGTGCTGGTAAGATGGGGGACAGGGAGAGGGGGAGTAGGTGAGTCAAGGTAAGTATATGGGAGGGGACCTTGGTGAGGTAACCCATGATGATGATGAGAGGGTGATGGCAAACTGACTGTGTAGAGCATAACAGTCAGTAGCATTGGCAGGAGTCATGTAACTTGCTAACGAGTAGTTTTTGAAACTGCTCAAAATGTTTGTCTTAAGCATATTTAGCAGATCATCTTCATTATCCGGAAGGTTTTTATCCTTATTATAATCAACAAATGATTCAATTACTATTATGTCTCTAATTTCTAGAATATCTTTTTCATCGAGTTCCTTCTTATGAATCACTTGCTGATTAAATATAATATTAGGATTGCCCCACAGCAGTTGCAGACAAGATTTTCCCAGATTTAAATTAAGAAATGTTGACCACTGCAAGATTATCCTCATATTGACAGAGATAATCTTATTTCTGATAGGTTTCAGAGGTTTAGAGAACAAGAGGGTCTCAAGTTCTACATAATGACATTCCATTAAACTTAACTCTATATCTAACCAATCAGTGTTCACCCATCATCCTTTTTTACCCTAAACCACTTAGCAAATTGTGAGGATCTGCAAGCTAAATAATAACAGTATAAATCTGTGAGTTTAACCCCACCAATAGATTTTGAACTTGTAAGTTTGCTATCTGCCTTACAGCATTTTTGTTCACCCAAATGAAGTTGGATATTAATGATTGAATATTCAACAGCCATTTCTTGGATATTTAGAAGGATGCAGCATAAAAAATAAATACCCTTGGTAAAATATTCATTTTAATAGCATCAGTTCTGCCCCATAAGCCCAAAGAAAGGAATCCTATTTCCTTAAACTAGCTTGTATTTTGGTTTTAAGAATAATAAGATTTTTACTGAGCATTTTTGAGACAATCTTATAAACCTTCACCCCTAAATATTCAATAGATTCTTTTTCCCCAAGAGATACCAGTCTGAATAATTTCTTCCTTATGACATTTATTATTTAAAGGCAGAGAAAAAGGATTTGTCCTTGTTAAGTTTATAACAAGATATCTCACTAAATTTATTAATTACCTCTAGAATATTTGCCAAGGGTCTATTCAGATCTGACAAAATAAAATGAATGTCATTCTGTATAGCAAAATAAGATCAACCTTGCCACCAGCTGTAATTCTTTTAATTTCTTTTTCATGTACTAATTTTCTTACTAAAGGGTCCATAGATAAATTAAAAAGGGGTGAAAGGGGACAGCCTTGTCTTGTGCCTCTCTTTAAGGTAAAATCTCAGATATTATTCCATTAGTAACCACTGCCACCGAGCGTTATTGTTTTTTTATATATAGGTGTTTTACTCCCTGGGCCCAGCAGGTGGCTCCGTTCCTCCCTTGGAGGACTCAGTCTCTGGCTCACCATTCCCCAACCTGACATGCCACTAATTCCACATGGGTTTCCCCCATGGCAGGGCTGAGATGAAGGGTGCCAGCTTTACCCCACTACGGAGTGAAATCCAGACTTCAGGGGGTCCAGCTGGGGTGCTGGTGCAGCCATCATGGAGCCTGCCAGCTCCTTTTCCTTTTCTCCCATCCCCCTCCACTGATATAAGGACACCAGCACATGCCCCCCGACCTGCACTGCCCTCCAGCCATCACCAGAGGGCAGTCAGTGAGCAGGCTAACAAACCTCCCTCCCTGAGAGAGGAGAGCAGTCCTCCAGATGCTTGATCCTGTCTCTCCTGCTGACCCCTGTTGCCGGGCTCATTACAAACCCAGGTTGCCAGCATGGCGTGAGGTGTAGCGACCAGTGCCTCAACCTCCAGTGCCACCGGATGTCTGTCAAGACTTGTTGTATAATAATCTTACATAATTAACAAAGATCTCTGGAAAACTACACAATTTTAACAAATCAAAGATATGTGGCCACAGAATTTGATTAAATGCCTTTTGGCATTCAGACCGAATAACCTCACTGGTTTGTCTAACCTACTAGCTGTTTCCATGAGGTGAAATAATTATTATTAGCGTGATTCTGTTTCTGATAAAATCATTTGCTTCACATCAGTAAGATGGGAGGTTATTTTCTCCGTTCTACTTGCTAAAAGTTTTGTGAGAATGTTTGTATCAGTATTTATTAATAATATGGGCCTAAAATTTTTACAATCTGTGGGGTCTTTTCCTGATTTGTATATGAGGTGATGAGACCTCAAGTCATATTTGTTGGCAGTGATCCCTTAATAAGTACTTCATTATACACCCTTCAGGAATAACACTGATTTCCTCAGTTTATGTGATAAATCAAATGTGCTGAATAGCTGTCAGGACCTGGTGCCTTGTTTCTCTTAAGTGATTGGATGGCTGCCCTCACTTCTTCTTTTTCTATCTGCTTGTTTAAAAGTTCTCTGAATTCATCAGGTACCTTAGGAATAGGAATGTCTCGACAGAAGTCCTACAGATTTATTGTAATAAGATCTGTTCATGTATTATATAGGTCTTTATAGAAATGAAAAAATCTTTAATAGTAACTCTGTGGTCTAGTAATAAGAGTCCATCAGTCTTTCTTTTAATTAAATAAATCCTAGTGGTATGACTATTTTGTTTCAGACGTATAGTCAAAATCTTTGTTGCCCTCTGTCTCAAGTCAATATAATTTACCTTAGATTTCCTGATTGCAAACTCTGATTCTCCCTTATTAAATCATAATATTCAGTTTTTAGCTTTGACCAGGTAGTCCAAGTACTCTGAGGAGTATCATTAGTAAGTGTGTTTTCTATATCATTTATTTTATTTAAGAGTTCCTCTGATTTCTGCTTCCTTTGTCTTTTGAAAGTGGATGCATCACTAATTAGAAAACCCTGAGTCAAGCTTTCAAGCATCCCCAATTATTAGCATAGGAGGTACCTCTAGGGTCATTTAATGATAAAAATTCCAATATTTTCCCATTAAGCTTATTGATAAAATGTTCATCCTCCAAGAGGATGTTGTTCTAGTTTCATCTACAGTTACGATCTGTATAGTGTATTCCTTCAAAAGTGAATAATATGGGGGAATGGTTGGACAGGACCTGTTCTTTTCTTTTTTCTGCTTAATACACTCGATTTACCATACCTTTGTGGACGATATCTGATCCAAACGGGGTCCTGACTTATGACATTCAGACAAAAGATGAAATCTTTGGTATCAGGATGAAAGACCCTCTAGATATCTATCTTTCCTAAGTTTTCTATTAGATTTTGTAGGTGTTTATCAGATTTATATCTATTGCTCCTATCATGAGTTCTGTCTAATGTCGGGTCAATGATGCTATTAAAATCTCCTGCCATACTAATAGTACTATCCAGGAAATTAGTTTGTTATATAGTTCTGAAAAAGATTGTGCATAGGGTTAGTGGGTCCATAAATGTTGACTAGGTGACATTTTCACCTTTCAATTGCCATTAACTATTGAAAAGTGACCTAAGCCATCATCATATTGGCTTGACAGGTTAGACAACTTTAATTAGTATCAGTACACCTGCTTTTTTTGAATTCAGACCTGCCCCAAATATCTGCCCCACCCATCCCTTTAACATCAAATTGTACTTATTACTATTTAAATGAGTCTCTTGTAAGAAAACAATGAACGGATTTAGCTTTTTGAGATGTCATAAGATAGAGTATCTCTTTACCTTATGGTTCAGTCCCCTTATGTTCCATGTAATAAGGTTAAACTTATTTTGTTAACCATAATAGCAACTATTCAGATTATGAAATGTGAATGCCAATACAAAAATCTATTAATGGTACATAAAATGAAAATGGATTTTAAATGTAAAGAACCCAACTTATACAGAGCATTAGTGTCTCTCCTGATACACGCAGTAGCATATATAAGATAGAGGAGAACAGCATTAGAAAGAGAACATATAAGAGGCAAAGCATATAGAAAATAGAAGGCATAGAAATGTTCAAGCAACATCAGTACCCCTCCCCCAAAGAATCGTGCTATAAACCACAGCAACATTAAGTACCAAGGCTCAAAGCAGTAAGATTCTATACAATGTCTACTTCTCCTCTGAAGTATACCCACAAAAGCTGCCAGGAATCACCAATCCATGGATGAACCCAACCTGCCCCT
The DNA here is from genome assembly GCA_016271365.2 of Neoceratodus forsteri. Lineage (NCBI taxonomy): Eukaryota > Metazoa > Chordata > Ceratodontiformes > Ceratodontidae > Neoceratodus > Neoceratodus forsteri. The sequence continues at coordinate 1,793,283,047 of CM057455.1, read as the reverse complement.
CCCTTTATTCAATATGAGATTGTACTTAATAAATATTAATGGAAAAAATAATTTTAATGGCTGTTTATTTATAGACCCTAAACGAAAGTCTTCTTCCAAATCATATTCAGTCTATCTTGGAAATAGAACATGAGGGCCATCCCCCATTTCTTCTTGTAGAGCTGTCACACAAAATAGAGAAACTATAGTCTGTAAATATATAATAGTATAACAGAACATCAAGGTTGTTAAACAAGAACAAGGCATAATTTTAATCTAAAGAAAATATGTCTGTAAAAGTTTTAAATAGAAAAAAACTCATGGAAGCAGTAACTTGATTTATATGTAGGGTCAACACCTTTGGATGAGGTAAAACCAGATGCTAAACCACATCCCAAACTTCGCCTGTCTCCACCCTTTTTATGACTGAGGAGTATGTCACGCCTTCTCCAAAGCCATTTGTAACATCAGAATAGACATTATTAGTGATAGGAAATCATTTTTATACTGTTATTTATTTATTTTTATTCTTTGGCAACCAGGTTAACTCCCATGGGCCACAAAGCCCATTTACAGGAGTGACCCATGAGCACAGGAAGGTTAAGTGACTTGCTTAGGCTCTCACAGTATGCAAGTGGAGGCTGTGGGAATCAAACTCATATCTGCTGAATGTGCCAAGCTCATTCCCAGCTGATTGCTCAAACCTCTGTTAAACACTCTCCCATTTTCCTTTCCATGTCAGTCAGGTATTCTGATATGCTCTGACCAATTTTGATAACTTAATTATTGATGCTTGTGGTACCCTCAATACTGCATTGTGTCCCTTTACCTCAGCAGCTACTGCTGTTTCTTTTCATATTTCTAAGACATTCCACAATTTCAGACACACCATTCCATGCTATTTATCTGAATGACCTGTAAAAGTGTAGCTAATATCATGGAATATTCTGGTAGTACAAAATGAGAGCAGTAAGCTAGTTGTTGAGGACTCAGGAGAGAAGTATTCAATGTATTGATAAAGGCAATAACAATTAGTGAATTAATTTAACAAAAATTGGTCTAAAACTTATCAGAATATAGAATAAACAAAAAGAACACATGAGAGTATATAAAGGTGTTAAAGCTGTTTCCTGTCATAGCAGTAAAATACCATACTTAAAATCCAGAGCGGAAAATATTAAGTTAATTTACTGCTAATGGCCATACTTTACACCTCCCAGGCAGGTCTGTATGACATCAGAACTTCTCTGTAACCTGGACATGCAATGCAGCCAAAACTGTGGATGATTTGCTACATCAGTTTTAAGAGTCTATGAGCACTCAAAATGGCCCCAAAACTGGACTGCATTTAATCAAAACTGGATGACCGGATAAGGACCCTAAAACTGGACTATCTAGTCTAAAACCAGACAGGTGACAACCCTAATTATATGTAAAATATAAATCAGGAAGTTAATGTAGTAAATTCCTTCTTCCCAGCATGCAGCTCACAGACGCTGAGGTTAATTCCTTCCTCCCAGCATAAAGCTCACAGCCACTGAGGTCAATGCTCTTCTTCCCAGCATGCAACTCACAGTTGCTGAAGTTAATTCCCTTCTTCCCAGAATACAGTGCGTGGGATTGTGCAACAGTTCATTAGCGCATGCACAAACAAGCAGTAGAGAATGCGCTGATGTTCCACTACTGAAATTTAAACAGACTAACTGACATTGGGTAGTTCCATAGAAAAGATGGTGGAATCTGAATTTTTGAAAATGAGCATATAGAGTAATAAATATGGTCACATCCCTAATAAATACAACTATCAACATCAAGAGCTAGCGTATTCAGAATGCCCCACAAAACGTAACAAATAAATAAAATCTCAAGCATTAAAAGCTAAACCTAATATTCAGCAACATAAGGGACACATGCTATAAACAGCAAATCTGAGCAATGGCAAACTTCCTGTAGATAACCTCATTGTTGGGCTCATAGAAATATGAAAAAGAACCACCACATTTCTCATAAAATCAAAAAACTTAACAAATTAGGTTAACTGGCAGTAGTACTGTCATCCGCTCCTGCCCACTGACTAAGCTGTCAATGAGTGTCTACTGTATATAGTATATGCCCATTGATTAACAGCTCAGTGAGTGAGCTGTCATTCAGTGGGCGTGTACTGTATACAGTAGGTACTTATTGACAGCTAAGTCGGTGGCTGGGCATGGTGGAGAGAGGAGGGCTGTGCTGTTCGCTGGCTCAGGTTCAGGATTGGGGAAGCAGGGTGGTGGACACTACTTGCTGGTGGGGGTGGAGGACCACTAGATGCCAGGGAAACATTTATGTCTTATGTGGGACAGCGATCACAAGGGGACCACTAGCCACCAGAGAAGTATCTGTATATACTGTATATGAGTGGATTGGGGAGATGGAACAACTGGCCACCAACGAGGGACAGGCTTGGGGTGGCAGAGATCACAGGATATGACAGGAGCCAGGGCTGTGTTTTTGGGGTGGCCTTGTCAAACCGGGATGGAGATTGGATGGGGAGGGTTCAGTACTCACCAGGGAAACTGTATAAGGCTGTCAGGTGAGAGATCAGGTTTGGGGAGGGACCACTAGCCACAAGGGAAGCTGTATATGGCTGTGGTGCGAGGGATCAGGTGGGGAGGGACCACTAGCCACCAGAGATAATTCTTTTCTTTTACTCGGTCGATGATCATGTGGGGAGGGAGAACCACTAGCACCAGATATATATATATATACTCTGCTTTTCTCTTTTACATATTTCCTGATGAAGACCAAAGGTTGAAACAACGATTTTAACTCTATTTTCTATTTTCAGTGTTATTCAATATTACCATTTGTTTTGCTTTCAAACCACATGCTAAGGCAGCACCTTATTTTTGTATAGATATATTGTATATATATATATATACAGTATATATATATATACACAAAACAAGGTGCTGTGTCAGCATGTGGTTTGAAAGCAAAACAAAATAGTAGTATTGAATGTACACTGAACATAGAAAATAGAGTTAAAAATCAATATTTCAATCTTAGGTCTTTCTCAGGAAATATCTCAAAGAGAAAAAAGCAAAGTTAGTGTAGAGGGAGGTAAAATATGGATATATATATATATATATATATATATATATATATGTGTGTGGAAAAGAAAAAGGGGAGGCTCTGGGAGGAAAAGAAGTGATAAATGGCAAGATAAAGCGAGAATCTGGAAAACAAAAAGGTGATGATGGGAAAGACAAGGCATAATAACAGACAGTGAATGAGCTAGAGAAGTCCACGGTGGGGATTAATTAAAAGGACCTAGTGAGAATGCTAAAAGGTGACGAGGGGAAGGAGACAGAGATGGAGACATCTGGTGAAAATGAAAATAGATGTATACTGATACAAACAGACTTTAGGGAAAGAGGGGTGGCTGAAAGATGTTAGAAAATAAGTCTATCATTTAAACTGGAGGGCTGCTGGGAGCCAAGGCAGATGTTTGGCTTGGTTTTCCTGTTTTTCTATGGTCAGAATCCCAGAAACCGTATACAGAAGGAAACAAACAGAAAGATCATTGACACTGTGGTCATAAGAACATAAGAATACGTCGGCAGATGGGGACCACTTGATCCATCTAGTCTGCCCAAGATGGCTACCCCCTTTAATTGTTCCAGCCACAGTCCACACTGTCTGTCCCACGCTAGCTTAAATTCTTCATTGCTTTAGCTGCCACCACCTGTGCTGGCAGGCTGCTCCATGGCTCTATCACCCTCTCTATGAAGAAGTACTTTCTAAGTTGCTCCTGAACTTGCCTCCCACCAGACGCAAGTTGTGCCCCTGTCCGAGTTCCCTTGTTTTCTTGGAAGAGGTTCTCCATCTTGTTTATTCCCTTGATGTATCTGAATGTTTCTATCATGTCACCTCTGTTTCATCTCTATTCTAGTGAGTGCAACTTCAGTTCCTTGAGCCTAGTTTCATATGTCTTGTGGTGCAGCCCTGCACCATTTTAGTGGCTCTTCTCTGCACTGTCTCTAATCTGTCTTTGGCCTTTTCAGGTGTGGCCTCCAGAACTGGACACAGTACTCCAAGTGTGGCCTCACCAAGGATCTGTACGGTGGCATGATTACCTCTTGCTTTTGTTTGCAATGCCCCTAGTTATACATCCTAAGATGCCAGTTGCTCTCTGTGCTGCTTTGTCGCACTGTTTTGTGATTTTTAAGTCATTGGTGAAGAGTACACCCAGGTCCCTGCCCATCTTTGTTACCTCCAATTGGTGCCCATCCAGTGTGTACTTTACTTCTGGGTTTCACTTTCCTAGGTGCATGACCTTGCATTTCTTGGCGTTAAACTTTAACTGCCATAGTTTTGACCACACCTCTAGTTTCTTGAGGTAGACCACCATGCTTGTGGCCCCTCCTGTGTGTCCACCCTGTTGCAGAGCTTTGTATCATCTGCAGACAGGCATACCTTTCCTCCAATTCCTCTGCAATATCACTGATGAATATGTTGAAGAGTATTGGACCCAGTACTGACCCCTGTGGCACACCACTGGTCACCTCCCCTCCTGTGACATAGCCCCATTTACCAAGACTCTGTTTTCTATTCTGTAGCATTCCAACCTGCTGCTGACTATCCTGTGCCATAACCCTGTGTGCTCCAGCTTATTTCCCAGTCTCCTGTGGGGGACGGTGTCAAAGGCTTTACTGAAGTCTAGGTACACTATGTCCGCCAAGCCACCCTGGTCCATTGTTTTGGTAACCCAGTCAAAGAAATGTGTCATGTTTGTCTGATATGATCTTCCTGCTATAAAACCATGTTGCCTGGGGTCTAGTTTTCTATTTTCCCTCAGGTATTCCACTATTCTCTCCTTTAGTAGTGCTTCCATCATTTTCCCACTCTTGGAGAGCTGATTGGGCGATAGTTCCCAGTATCCTCCTTACTTCATCCCTTGTGCAGGGGCACCACTTGCTGTTCTCCAGTCCTAAGTACTGTGCTGCTCTCCAGTGATCTACTGAACAATTCTACTAGTGGTGCTGCAATTTGTTCCCTTAGTGCCTTCAACACCCTCGGGTGAATTCCATCCGCTCCTTTTTATCAACTCTAAGTTTGTTTAGCTCTTCTAGGACTCTTTCCTTGTGAAGGGCTCATGTCTGCCTCCTTGTTATTGTGTTCCATCTGCTTTGGTGGAGGACCTTTCCACTGTCCTCTGTTGTGAAAATGGAGCAAAAGAACTGGTTAAAACCTCTGCTTTGTAATTATCATCTTCTGCCATCTGACCATCTTGTGCTATTAGTCTGACTATTCCCTTACTCTTCCTTTTGTCTCTCATGTACCTATAGAAGGTTTTATCTCCTTCTTAACTCCTGTGCTATTTTTCCTCTGTTTGTGCTTTGGCCTTCGAATGGCTCTTTCTGCCTCCCTGAGCTTGTTCCTGTAGTTGCCACGCCGGCTTCCTTTGTGATACCTTGAATTGCTTAAAGGCGCTCTTCTTCTCCCTTATTATTGTTGCTAAGTCTCTGGTGAACCAGAGTGGTTTTCTCCTTCTTTTGATTTACTGATTTGACATGTACATTGTTCAATAACTGTTACTATGGCCTTCTTAAAATGGTTCCTGGAGGTAAAGTGGGATACAATGGGTTTATCAGTGTCTCCATTCCTGACTGCCCTGTAATGTTACCTGAAATGGTCAACAAGGCATCTACCAGTTTCTCTGATGTAAATTGAGGCACACTTCCTGCAAACAATACAATATACCACACTAGTGGAGGTGTATGAGAACTCCTTGGTGATGTGAAAAACACCTGTGGGACCACAAATTTCAGTCACACTAGAAATAAATTTGCAGGTGTAGCAGTGAGTTCTGTTGCAATGTTTGGTACCTGGTAGGGAGGAACTGTTAGGATTAGGTAGACTGCTTCTTACCAGGAGATTCCACAGGTTGGGTGGCCGATGGTAGGAGAAAATAGGTGGTTCTGTAAAGGAAGCACCAATGTTAGGGTCAGTTTGCAAAATAGGAAAGTTACTGGTGATGATCCTGTGAAGAGAAGGTGTGTCAGATGGAAGGGAAGCACTAGTGGAATTTGTCATTGTTCTTGTGTGACAGTATCCTTCCTACGGGTCAAGGTTATTGGGCATGTTGCTGACCGGGAGAGTGCTCTGTCCAATGTGCTTTTGGGTTATCCCCTGTTAATAAAAAAACTATGCATTATTTGGGCCTACACAGCAAAATCATCATCTTTACTGCATAATCTGTGATGTCTAAGAAGCTGTGAATATGGCAGGCCATTCTTGACATGTTTAGGATGGAAGGAGCTGGGAGGATGAAACTGTGTGCGTTAGTGGGTTCGAAATAAACTGATGTCTTCAAACCAGTTTTGTGCACTGACAGTTTGATATCCAGAAAAGGCAGTGTGGAGGGAAGGATTGGCAGTGGTAAACCTGTCCAAGAAAACTTGAAGGGTCTCCTGGAGCAGGAGGTAGCACCACACAGTCATCTATGTAGTGTTTGTAGAGTTCAGGCACAGTCCCTGTGAATGAGGAAAAACTGTTCCTCCATCCAACCCACAAACAGATTGGAAAAGCTGGGACCCATCTTTGTACCCATGACAACTCCACTGACTTGCTGTAAAAACTATTAAAAGAAAAAGCATTGAGTTTAAGAGCAAGTTCTGCCAGACAGGTTAATGTGTGGGTGGCTGCTGGACTTCCAGCTTATTCAGAAAATGCTGCAAAACTGCCAGGCCATCATTGTGGGATCACTGTGTAAAGAGATTTGATGTCCATGGTGAAGATGAGCAGAAGGAAGCCACTGAATCTAAAACCTGTCAAATAACTGGAGAGCATGGTTAGTGTCTTTAACATAGGAGGGCAGGATTCAACGAGTGGTCTCATGAGGCTGTCTAAAATGCAAAGATGTATGATGTGGGCAAGAGCAGACAGACACAATAGGATGTCCAGGGTTACTAGTTTTATGGATTTTGGGAAGAAGATAAAACCTGGATGCCGAGGATGCTGAACTATGAATCTCTTAGCTGAGGCTATGAGCTCATTGTTTTCACTAGCAGAGGTGGTGGTGGTGGTAACCTCAGTCTGATAGCCAGCAGTGGGATCCTGGGGAACAGAAGAGTAAAACCTGGTGTTGGAGAGTTGCTGTGTGGCTTCAGTGATGTATACCTCCTTTGCCAGACCACAACAGCACCTCCCTTATCAGCTGGTTTAATAATAATGTCATTCCTGCACTGCAGAGATCTGAGGGCTGCAAGCTCGCCAGTTGTCAAGTTGGAGTGGTCGTGCCTGCAATGAAAATTGAAGTTAGTGGTGTTTTCCATGCATTGGTTAATGAAATAATCAACAGCAAAATGTCCTGGAGGGTCCATGCACTACGTTGGGGATTGATGTAATTGATTAGTCTTGCAATACTGTCATTGTCTGCAGGAAAAGAGTCTCATTAGAAAAATGAGCTGTAAGGTGTACTCTGTGCTAAAAGTGCTGCAGATCAACTTCAACCTGAGGTGCATCAAGATGTATAGGTGTGGCCACAAAAAGAGACCTTTGCTAAGGAGAGATTGCTCATCTTGTGTCAGTGGGAGGTCTGAAGCAATACAAAATACAAAATTGTTAGGTTGTGTCTGACTTGAGGGCTCTTGTTGGTTGCTTATCAGTTGGGAGAGAGAGAGACTGGAATTTGGCAGATTTGGTGTCCTTGAGGAACTGAAAGAGAGTGGAGTTAAGGTGCTGGATGCAGTGCTTAATAAAAGGAAGGTTATGCGGGCTGTTCACTACAGGAAATCCTTTTGTCTTTGGATGGTTTTGTCCACAGAGATCAGCTGTTTATTAATGGACAGAATGGTGTTCATGATAAGTTTCCTAGAAAGTTTTCAAAAGTTTATTAGTGGAGGAAACATGTATCTCAGGCCCAAGTAAACAATCTATCTATCTATCTTTGTGTGTGTATATATACATATATAAATATATATATATATTTGTTTACTCGGGCTGGTGATTGGCCATAATGGGGGGACCACTAGATGCCCAGGAAATATATATGTTTTACTTGGGCCAGCAAACGCTGGTGGGGAGCTACTAGCACCAGGGAGACTGTTTTGTTTTTATTTATTCGGCCAGCGATCGGCAGGGGGGTGCAGCAGTACCTCTGTTAAACACTAGGGTTGTGCAGGATTAAGGCAAGGTCTCAGTCAGTGCTATTTGCTCCACCCAAGGGACCACACAAGAGGCCCTTGCACAGAGGAAATGCTTTGTGAGGGACAGCGCCGATATTCACGTCCCTCCCTCATTTGCATTGCAGCTCTTCCACACTTTGCCCTCAGTGCAAACCCAGTTTGAGTACACAAACTGGGCTTTGTGAATAACAGCTCGGTATTAAACCCGGTTTGCTCACTCAAACTGGGTTTGTACTGAGGCAAAGTTTTGTGAATCTAGCCCCTGAAATTTAACTATCAGGACTGACTTCACCCTATGCACTGCATTAGTATGACTGATTAGCCTGTTTACGCTTACAATGTGAATTATTATCTGAGCTACCAGTGACTTGGAGGGCTGAGCACTATGTGTCTTGCCTCCAGCCATGCCAGCGACTCGAGTTCCAGAACGAGCTTGGGTGACAGATGTCAGCTGGGGAGGGCCTGAAGAGGAAGAAGTGGCAGCAGCAGTTCTCCTCTCCTGGAGTGGGAGGTGAAGCCTTTCTGGTGTAGCTGCCACTGAGTGGAAGCTTGGTGGTAGTGCCATGCACAAGGGGCTAGCACTAGGCCAGGGTGGGGTGTGGAATGGGATTGCGGTTCCAGAATACATCGCACCACCATGCACATGTGCTACTGTGTCATTGAGGCCCCGTGTGTAAGAGAGAAAGCAGTGGAAAATGATGGACTTGGGCTTCAAAAGCCCTGCCCAGAGTGCTGCGATCACCCTGCCAGACCACCAGAACAGAGGACAGAAGATGGTGGAGGTAAGTGGCTGGCTGTTGGCACCCAGGGACAGGGCTGATAGCTCATTCTGTCCCAGCCATAGGAGGATAAAATCCTATATTAACAACGAAAAAAAAGAATGTGCATAATTAGCAGAACACCCTGATCACTAAAAAGCACCTGTTACTGCAACACTCCAATGAACTGTGAACAATTGTCTTGCGATGCAAATATTCCTAAATACTGTTGATTTCAATACTTATTCAATGGGAAGGCTAAAGCCTGAGGTTCACTGGGAAGAACAGCTCCTCCCACATCCCCTACTTAAATCTCAGCACTTCCGCTGCTCAGCTTTTGAGCTTTTGAAACCGGACGTTCTTCCGCCACTCTGAGCTCCTGCATGGCTGCTGTGGCTGGGCCTCCTTTGTTTCTTCCCTCTTCCTCTCTCCCCTTCTGTTCTGTGTAGTCGCTCTGCACTCCTCCACACCATTCATGGCTTGTCTGTGTTTGTTCACCCTGGCCTCTGTCCTCCTTCTCTCTCTGTCTTTGTTTGCTTCGTCCCTCTGTTTTCACTGCCACTCCATGGCTTGTCTGTGTCTGTCCACCCCACCCAGCCCTCCCCTCCCCATTTCTGTTGCCGCTCGCAGTTTGTTTCTGTTCCTCCACCTCCCACCTCCCACTCCATCCTGTTGCCATCGCTCCTCCAGCTTTCCATGCTTGCCCCTGCTCCTCTGGTTTCTGTTGCGCTCCGCTTGTCTGCCCTTGTCTGCTTGTACCTCCTGCTTCTGCTGCCTTTTGTCCCTTGTGTCGGTCCTGTGTGCTTCTGTCTATGGTCCCTTCTGTGTCCTGTTCTCCTTGTAGCCTCTCTGAACCCCTCCTGTTGGCCGCGTTGTTGCTTCTGTTTGTGCTTTTTGGCCCTTTGGGGCTTTTCTCCTTTTCAGTACCCTGTATTTCACTGCCTTCTGTCCCTCCTTTCAGAGTCCCTGCTCTGTACCATTTCCCAGCCTCCGAGTTTTCCTGCAGCCAGCATTGCTCCTTGCGGCTACAGCTCATAGGTATTTGGCTTCAGTTGCAATCCACAGGTGAACTACAATTATACAATATCACATGCATTTTCGATTGGAAGCTTGTCAGCTATGGCAGCCCTTGTCTCACTTATACAACTCACAGTCTTGTGAACTGCATTTCCATTTTTAGGGGCTGGTATACTTTGATCAAAGCAAAACTGTATCACATGGTGAATAATCCCTAGCATTTCCACTTGCTGCTGTACTTTTCTGTGTATATATTGAGTGCCCGTACATTGACTGTTGCAAATGGGACCAGCCTGCTCTGGTGCCATGCAGTTGCATTCTTCTTCACTGGGCACGCCTAATGAATGTGGGTTCTAAGTTTAGAGACCACTGGGCTCTCTGCAACCATGTTTTGGAAACCAGCTGATCTTACTGAAAGACATAATCATTAGTAATGTCTCATCCAATTTTATTTTACCAGGAAGAGCTCCATTGAGTAAGCTTATTTTCAAGGAGGTCCTGGCTAGGCCTGGATACAATATCATAGATCCATTCCGTTAGGTCCATCTGAAGACATTGCTGACAGTCCAGTTAGCGGGATGCAAGATAATACTATCTTGGTGTGAGATCCTATATACATGTTATTTTCCACTATCTCTGCTGAATACAATAAGACCGTGAATGACTTTCTGCTTAGGACTAACTGTAATGTGAATGAGCCATAGTTCTGCTACCCATCAGCATTGACCTCGTGGAGGTCACGCTACACGCTCATCATTCTCCAATATCTGCTTAGCACCTGCCGACCTCCGTGGAGGCCTGCTTATTCCAGCTTGTCTCATGTTGGGGCCTGGCTTCCCAGCAGGAACATTCTGGGTTCTTTCCTATGGCAAACCTAATTGGGTGTCTCACCATTTCCAGCTAGCCCACATGGGGCCTCAGCTCATGACTCAGTCATTTAATCCTTTCCTCTGGTGAACCTATGTGGGGTCCTGCCAATCCTGCTTGGCTTACGTGGGGTCTAGCTTCCTGGCATGAACATTCCCGATTCTTTCCTATGGCAGACCTGCATGAAGGTCCCGCCATTTCTGGTTTGGCCCTCTTGGGGACTGAATTCACAGCACTAATGCTCCAGAGTCTCAGTCTTCCTTAGTTTGCCATTCTCTTCGTTGACGGACCTGTTCTCCATTATCATACTGTACTGTGCCTGCACGCCTCTGCTTCAAGGACCTCCTACAAATGGTTCATTCCTTTCTTCTGGTTCCTTCAGGACAGAACCTCACTACTGACTCTCTTCCACATGATTCATTGTTCTACATTACCCTCTCAGCCTTCACTATGCCTACACGGAGGCTGCCTTGCCTTTGGACGCCACCTACGTGGGGATCTGTCCCTGCCACCTCCTCCAAGGCTATGTATGGTTCTCACTGTCTGGGCCTATCTCAGTCCTACATGGAGGTCTTGTTCCTGTTCATCTCTGGTCCTCCGGTCTGACCTCTGTGATGACCTACGTGAGGACACCCTCCATGCTCCCCTCACTCTACCTGCATGGAGTTCCTATTACACTGCATTGGTGCCACCCCATTCACTGGATTTTTACATTTCTGCTGCTTATCTTGTTGGACTGCCTTTGATGGGCTACTGTTCTATCCCATTCTGCTGTGCTATAGCACCTACACCATCATGTGACTCTTCATCTGACTCTGAGGTGGCTTCATCAGATGCTCCTGCTCCTCTATCTGCTGTTCCTGTCCTCCTTCTAAGTTGGCTGTCCTGGCATCCTGGCATGCGTCTCTACCTTGACCTATGTGGAGGTCTCAGTCATCACCATATTGGGTCCCTGTGCGGGACCCGCCTCGTGACCTACATGGAGGTCTTGCCTGGCTCTGGATGTTCTCCTGGACTTCCTCCTTCTGTATTCTTTTGGGACCTTTAAGTGCTCAACGCCTAGTGCTCAACCATCCTTTGTCTTAACTCCCTAGCTCCATACTTGTGTCAAGCTTCAAGTTCCTAATACCACAACACAAAACCTGGACATCGCTTGCCATCTCCTTCATCTGGACATCCATCCAAACTGGACTCTCCTTCATCTTCCAGAATCCTCCATCTTTCAGAATTGACCTTCCTGCTCACCATCAAGATTCAGAGGACATGACTCATTGACCAGCAAGACTCGATGGATAAAACTCTTGGACATAACCAGAACCAAACCTCAATCCACATTTTAGGATTATCTCCTCATAGTTTGTCTGGAGGATGGGCAGGTCAGTAGCCATGGGTCCTCAGAGGTTCCCCACAGTAGTTTTTTCCTTCTCCAGCATGCTACTGGTCACACTCTCCAAAGTTAGAGGAGGTAATCAAACTGTTAACAATCTTTTGGGCCTCTTTTCCTACACCTACCTAACCCAGCATTCCTACCGAGGGTGGGAATACAGAAAGCCAAATTTTAAGGTCATAACATTCAAGTTCATAAGTATACAAAAGCACTACCCTATGTACCACACATTGAATGGGAAGGCTAAATGCCTGAGGTTCAATGGGGGATAGCTCCTCCACATCCCCTACTTAAATCTCAGCACTTCCACTGCTCAGCTTCAGGTGTTTCAAACTGCCCACCATCCTCCCCGGCCTCCTCCTCCTCCGCACTCTTATCTCACCCTCAACACTGGGCCTCTATTCATACACCTACCCAGCATTCCTTCTGAGGGTGGGAATGAGAAAAGCCAATTTCTAAGTTCATAACCTCAAGTCCATAACATTCAAGTTCATAAGTATTCACAAGCACTATGTTATGTGCCATACATCGAATGTATTATGATATTATGAAAAGGTTTGGGTTGTAACTCCATGAGGTTTGACCCCAGCCAGGAATGTTTGCATTGTAATTTATATTGTATCGATTGATGTAAAGTTTAATAAACTTTTAATTGTAAAAAATCAAGCTACTGTGGCATGTTCCTCCACAACACCCAAACCTCAGGTGCCATGGGGAGGGTACATTTGGCAAGGCTGATGCAACAGCAAACGATCTCTGGTTAGAGACAATACAGCTGCTAATGCATTAGCCTGATAAGGGATATAGAATAATGTGTGGCTTAGTTGTAATTTACTTGTTGCATTATGGTAATGTAAAATTCCCACATTTACTGGACAACCATGAAAAGTTTTTGGGGCATGGATTAAGCTACCCTCTGGGAACTGCTTGGGGGGTGTCAAGCAGCTGGTATGCAGTGGTATAGATTTATATGCAATCTATAGCATAGCATTACAGCTGTGCTGTGGTTCACACCACGCTGTTATTTCCTTCAGAGGAGTTAAAATTGCAAAATTCACCTTTTCTGGTTTTGGCTGTGCCCAGTAAACCACCAAGAAGAAGCCTGCTTTCAGTGTTGGAAATGGGAAGAATTCACTGATGAAACCCTTCACCTTTTATCTAGTATGGAACATATTTGACTGGAGTCTACAGATATGTTTCTTTATTATACAGTATGTTGAATTTTACACTTTCAATCAATCAATCAATCAATCTTTATTTAGCCAGGTGAAACATCGTTGAGAGAAACTCATTTACAAGATGGACCTGGTAGTGGTGTACAAAGTTCACAAAAGTAAAACATTGAGACAAGTAGGTATACATCATAATAAGTAGAAATATACACTTGCAATGCAGACCAACATTTGCCAAATCAATAAGCAGGCTAGTCTATACAGAGTACGACAGCAAGACAGTAAACATGGAGTACAGGTTTGCTTATAGTCTGGCTAAAACAAGGTATAGCAGGACAGACAAACGAGTAAGGGTAGGTGTCTGCCAGAGTAGCAAGGCTGCCCATTTGGAGAAGAAAACAATAAATAATATAGAATTCACCTAGTGCAAGGTTGGCTAGAAAAGAGCACATATAAATGGAGGAGCTGAAAGAATAACTCAGTGGGGGAGGATGGAAGCAGAAGAGAGGAAGGGGAAGGAGGTTAACAATCGGTATTAGGAAACACAGTTACAAATTCTCTGCAATCCTGGCGACTAATGTTTTGAAGGTGGTCACTAAAAGTGTAGAGGATATTTGTAAATGTTTTTGCAGTTTGTTCCACAGTGTGGATAGTGAGTAGCTTAAGGAACATTTGCTGAACCATGTTTTAACTTTAGGAATAACAAGAGAGATATAAGATGATCTCCTTAGTGCATATACACCAGAGGAGCAAATGGGAAGGCAGTCCGAGATGTATAGCGGCAATTTCTTAATGATAGTGTGGTATTTCCAAATTGTTGCTTTTCTATAGTGTCTTAGGCTGAGGAGGTCCAGCAGACTAGGACATATAAGGAACAGTGGTGAGTAGCATAGGGGCTCCAGTAATAAATCTTAGGGCACGATGGTATAGGATATCCAACTTTTTAGTGCTGCGTTAGTCCTTTGTCCATAAAGAACATCAAGTAGGGGAGGAAGGTAGCTTGTACAATTCTAGTTCTCGCCCAAGGTTAATAGGTGCTTAACACGGAAGAATATGCCAAGTCTCTGTTTGAGTTTTTGGATAGTTCTTCTATGTGGTACACAAAGGTCAATTTGTGGTTGATCCACATCCCAGGTATTTGAACTTGTGTACATATTCAAGAGGTTCATTGAGGAGAGTGGTGATTGAAGTTAGCATTTCCACCAGTGTAGTAGGGGGATTTAGAGAAAGGTGAGAAGAGCATAACCTTCATTTTTAGCATTAAGAAGTAGTTTTAGTTGCAAAAGGTTTTTCTGAAGGTGGTTGAATTCGAATTGGAGGTCGGAACTTGTTTTGTTTATGTGGGTCCAGAGATGTATAAGACAGTGTTGTTGGTGAATAGATGAATGTCTGCTTGTTGGATGCTAGCATGTATGTTATTGATATAAATTGTGAAAAGGAGGGGGCCTAGTATAGAGCCTTGGGGTACACCTCTTAGAAGGGTTTTCATGGGGACAGGTCTCCTTCTACTTTGACCTGCTGTGAGTGGCCAATGAGGTAGCTGTGAAACCATTTAAGAGAGACAGGATCAAGACCAAAGTTGCTGATGATATCCAGAAGAGAATGGTCCACCATATCAAATACCTTGCTTAAATCCAGGAACAAGGCACCCACATGGAGTTTATTGTCCAAGACAGTCAACCAGTCATTAGTAACTTTACAGTGCAGAGACTGATTGTGTTGAGGTCTGAATCCAGACTGTATAGGGGTGAGTAGGTTATGAGAATCTAGGTGGCCTCTGATCTGTTGGTTAACTAACTTTGCCAGCATTTTGGATAAGGCGGAAGCAGAGATGGGCCTGTAGTTATTGAGGTCAGCAGGATCTCCCAATTTAAACAGATGTATTACATGGGAAGATTTCCAGCACTCAGGAAGGGTACTCTGCATGAGGGACAAATTGAAGATGTGGGTTATGGAATGGCTAGAATGTGGGAATTAATTGTTAGAAAATAGGGGTCGATGAGGTGGGATGTGCCAGCACTTTTCTAGTATCTAGCTTGAATAGCAAGTCTTCACTGCTCAAGAAATAGGGCTGAAGGAGAAGGAAGGTACAGTCATTGCAGAGGAAAAGAAGGTCTTGTCCTGTCCACACAGTTGGCCTCACAGAGTGTTGGCAGGGGGAGTCAAGGCCAGGCCAGCTGCAGTGAAGCGATAGTTTAATGCATTTCATATATCATGTTTATCTGTGTACATGGCATTGTTGATGGAGATTTTAGAGGGAGAGCTGGGATACCTATGACCCTCGATCTCCTGAGGGACTTCCAAAATACGGAAGAGCGATGAGTGGACGCGCTAGTATGTTGTTATAGTAACTGGACTTAGCAGCCCTTATGAGCTTTTGCGTGCTGATTTCTGGCTGCTCTGAAGGTAATCCAGTCAACAGGAAGCTTAGTCTTCCATGCCTTTTCCAAAGGGCATCCCTATGGAGAAGAGCCAACTTAAGAGAGGTTGAAAATCAGGGACAGAAAATTTTCTTAGTATGGATTTCAGCAGTGGAGCGTGCCAGTTGATTGCGTCCATGAGAATCTTATGGAAAATATTGTAAGCTTCGATAATAGACAGAACAAGATAAAATTTTGCCAGTTTGCATGTTGCAAACCAGTGAGGAAGGCAGAAATGTCAAAATTCTGGTTGCACCTTTTGAAATGTATCTGGAGGTATGGACCTTATGCAAGCTATGATACAGTGATCACTAAGATCACTAAAGAACACACCCACATGAGAGAACAGATGCGGTTTGTTGACTAGCATAATATCAAGTACTTTATTTAGTCAGTGTTATGCCTTTAGCGGTGTGCATTTTACAAGAAGCATTCCTTCCTTATTTTCCTCCTTGAACTGAGTCACACTTATCTGCACGCCCAAAACTGAGTTTCCCAGGATCCCGCCCATTTCCACTACTGTCCCACCTATTTCCACTACTGTCTGCTTTAGACTCACTAAGCAGCCTTTACGAATGAGACCTAGGATGGTATCAGGGTCTAGTGGTAAGATCACAGGCTTGGGAACCAGCAAGTTCAGGTTCAAATCCCACCAGTCACCAGAGTCACTTACTCACTGTTACCCTAAGCAAGTAAATGTAGCTTGAAGTGCAAGAGAAAGGTTCCTGAGATATCAGAAATTAGTATGGTGTTTTGCAACAGGTTCAACTGGGGTTCACTCTGCTTCTATTGTTTTATTTTTTTCTGTTCTGATGCAAAGCAGAGTAAGTAATTGTATTATGGGTTTGAACTGGTACAGTTCCCTGAAAGGAGCCTGCAAAGGTTTCAGTTTCCTAAACATTGCCACTTTCTGCATACATATGTAAATTGGAGCCTTTGGTGCTTGTCTCATTTCTCCACCATTTGTCTGTTCTCTCAGTACATATATTGAGGTAAAAAATGTCTGCTATGTCAGATCTACATTAGTTGTTGATAGACTTGTTCTTTAGTCGCTGCCACTTGCCCCTGTGTGTAGTCAGAAGCATTCTTCCATCTGCAGAGGTGATACAGAAAACAAAAGAAAGTTGCACAACCACTTACTCATGAATAAAATAGATCTGGATGGAGAAAGGGGGATGAGGCTAGAGACACATGAGGGCAGGGATCCATGCATACCAATGAAGTATTAAAACTCAGCTGTGGAAATAGAAACTAATACTGCTTCAGTTCCTGATCCTGTCTGCCCTGCTTCCTCTCCTTTTGTTAGCAATATGTTGCATTGCTATCACTATACAGTCATAAAAAACTGAGTTACACCAATTTTTAATAAACCACCTGAATAACATTTGAATGCTGAAGAATGGCATGCCATTCATGTGAAGACACCTGAGACTAACCTGTTCAGTCAAGGCAGTCTATAACATACAGATGTTCCACAGTATGAAAGTAACGTTCTAACCGATTTGCAGATCTTTCCCTAAGTTTTTTCCATGTATGAAAAAATTTGAATATTGAGAAAAATATAAGGATTTAAAAATAAATATTGAAACAAGATGGTTCCATCTCAGCAGTTCCTACTGAGCTGCTGGATACTGATGAGTTCTGTAGAAGAAGGTGAGGGTTCTGAAGATACTCCATAGTCCGCATTCCCAATTTTTGTTGTATCTAGTTTATTCCTTCTAATGGCTGATTTAGCAGGCATCTCCGGTGTCCTATCCATGTCTTGCTTTTTCTTAACATTTGTCCATTTTGGGAGGTATACCTGCTGTCAGCCTTCCATTTGAGGACAGGTTTGTTTCATCTTCATAATTAGACTATGAGACAGGTCTGTTCACAGTAATGGAATAGGCTCCCAAGACACATTGGTTGTTATTTTTCCTTTCACAAGCAAGAATCTAGCAGTTATCAAAGACTAACAGGATCAGTTACAATTTTGAAAGTGTGCAAGAGATCCAATATACCTTCCACCCACACTAGTGGAAGGAGTTTTTGAATACACTTGATATAATTTTGATAGTCTCTGAGACACTGAATAGAGGCTCTTTATCACAGATGCTCTGTAGCAGGCAATAAGCAGGGTGGATTCCTCCTTTGAGCTTTTACAATTGCTATTTATTACTACAGCCCCGGAAAAGTCTCCAGAAATGTTCAAGATTATAGGTTTTGACTTCAACTGTCTCTTGGATACTAAACATTAGCTCTTTCAGATCCAATAGAAGCATCTACCATGTTTTCTAGAAGTCAAAGACAAAGCAATAGGATTCACTAATTTTTTCCTCTGGTTTCACCAGGTTACAGATTCTGTTTTGTACAATACTTCCTCCGCCTTACTTGGAGGGAATAAGGAATTCTCCTTGATTTACTTTTTAAAACTCCAAGAAGACAGGGAGTTTTGCTCTAAAATTTAAGATCTATGGAATGTGACACATTTTTTATTATTTCAGGCTTAATGGAGTCCATCCAAACCTTAATGAAACAGGTGATAGGTGAGCTATCTAGCCACCATCCATCTATCAAATACCTGTCTCCACATATTATCTGATTGTCATGTGAAAATGTCTAAAATTTGCATTTTTAGTATCAGCCCTTTTGTAGGCCCTTCCTCTGGTCTGGCTTTGGCCCTAAAGATTTCTATGATGGTTACAATAGGTTATGGTGCCTTCCTTGGTCAGGAGGGCCCTTTATTTGCCCTTGTCTGATTGATATCCTGATCAGAACCATTTGGAACACTCAGCAGTACTTTGTTTGGCCGGGTATTGCAGGTCCTGGTTCTTCTTACAATATAATTCTATCAGAAAAATTTCTCCTTCATCCCCGGGTTACTGGGACATATTTATGATTTGAATGCATTTTTCTAACCTCACCCCTTTTAGCGCCTGCTCACAGCTTGTCTGTTTTCTGAGCTTCCTTAGGTTTCAGAATGTACTTGTTTCATTTTCAGACCTTGGTTTTATGAAAACCTCTATGGAGGTTCCCATGTATTTGTCTTTCGAGGTTTTTCCATTTCAGTCTCTCGTCACCCTTGGGATTCCAGTATCTTCCTTCTGTGATGTGAAGATCTGGGAAGCTGCTAAGATCTCCTTCATGTACGAATCCTTACAGCAAATTCCAGCCTCCTAGCTTGCAGTACTGTTCTGTTCAGATTCCAGTACAAGGCATCTGAAGTTAGTAAAGAACAAAAAACTAGATAATGCTTTTGAAGCTAAGGGCTGTGGTAAGGTTCTCTTTCCATTCTTCTAGCATTATCCATACTCCAAGCAGCTGTAGATCTTTGTCTAACTCAGTGGCAGGTGCATTCTGATCCAGTCTTCATAGGATGTTCTGTATGAAGATTAGCCAGTGAAATGGAGTTCATTAACTCATGAACGTTGATGCATTGTACACTCATGAATCGCCTATGAACAACAATCAACATACCTCAACTGTTCTTTATCTCAGTTCAGAAGCCATTTTATGAACTGTTCATCAGCATAAAGGTCATGAATTTTTAACCATTAAAGGACCATGATGAACCAAGACAAACAACAATTTGTGTATCTAATTTGCATAATAGATACACAGTTTGCAACTGTAAAAGTTAGTAAAGCTTCAAAAGTAGAACTTTTCAGTTTAAGAGGAAAATATATGTTTTATAAGGTCAGTAACTATTTGAGCACCCAAAATCATTAACATTTAAACTTGCTACATTTTAAAGAAGTTGCAGGTTCTCTTATAAATAGCAATTGGGCCTTTCTATTTATGAAAGGAAGGTGAGCTGTGATTTATTTTGATTGAAGAACAAATGAAAATAACTAAGTATAAGGTAAGTTACTAATTTTAAAAATGCCTTGCAAGAAAAGCCATTAATTAAAAATGCGCTTTTAACCAAATTCAGTTATCATGGTAAATTGCTTAGGTCGTGTGATAAAACAATTAAGGACTGAATGGGCAGACCTCTGGTTTATACAGAGAGTAGTAGAGCTAAAACAGGGTGTCTGATTAATTAACTAATATTATAAAAGCAGGGTTTGTCTGATCACCAAAAATATTAATGGATCGTATCCATAAAAGTTCAGAGGTGGAATTTCATGAACTTTCTAGGACCTTTATGAACCTTTATATAGAAACATAAGACTTTGTCATCAAAAAGGGCTGGCAGGCCCTTCCAATCTGCCCTATGGTTCCCTGCCTAGTCCATCACCTTGGACCCTATTTGGTCACTAGCATCCCTCCTGCCTCCCTTTCCTCTGCTTATTATTCCTGTGTGCCAACCCCATGCATGCATGAAGCTCCCACTGTTTTCTCCACCACCGCCACCTCTTCTGGCAGGCTGTTCTAGGCATCCACCACCCTTTCCTCACACCCTCTTAAACTTTCCTCCTCTAGCTTGATTGTATGCCATGTTCTGGCGCTTTCTCCTCTGAAAGGCACTCCTGATCTACACCTTGTTCACCCTGTGAGGTACTTATAGGTCTCAATCATGTCATCTGTCACCTCTTCTCCTCTACTCCTCCAGGGAGTACAAGGAGCAATACAGTGGCAACACTAACTTCCTTCTGCTAGAAATCTCCCTCCCTCCCTATGCACCCCAGCATCACACTAGCCTTGCCTATTGCCTTGATACACTGCCCAGCCATCTTGAGATCATCAGATATGATTACCACAAGGTCTCTTCTTGCTTGGTGACTGTCAGTACCTCCACCCCATCCTATACACAGGTCCTGGGTTCCCTGCATCAGATGCATGACTTTGCCCTTTTGGCATTGATACCCAGCTGCCACACCCTAGATTACTCCGCTAGTGTCCTCAGTCTCTTTGCATTCTCTCCACCTCTTCCTGACTGCTCATCCTGTTGCAGATTTTTGTGTTATCTGCAGAGACATGCATTCCCTCCAGTTCCTCAGCAATGTCACTTATGAAGACATCAAAATAGAGTGGTTCCAATACTGATTCCTATGGCATCCCGCTAGTCACTCTTCCATCCCCAGTGTCTGCCATTTGCTACCACCCTCTGTCTCCTATCCTACAACCAGTCAGATACCCAGCTTACCAGTTTCTCCCCAACCCCACAAGCTTTTTACTTCTTTACTGACCTTCTGTGCAGCTCAAGAATACTCATGAATACAGTTTGCTCATTTGTTGGTTTTGCACAGTTCATGAACATTCTTGAACATGACTACTGAACGATGATGCACATTCATGAACTCAGTTCATGAACTGCTCATGAATGATTAGTAGATATTCAAGAGCAGTTCATGATCCCTTGCTGGGATAGCTATGAATATTCAGAACAGTTCTCCTGGGAACTGTTTTCAAGCATACTGTCCCTGTCATCTTTTCTTTCACAGAGGCATTAATGGTTTGCAGTTTTCTAAGTCTGTAAGCTGTTCTTCCAGTGCTATAGTCTCTTCCTTCAGAGATGCTGCACTCTTGATTTGGTTTATCCAGATGAGTTGTTTCTCCTGGCAGAGATTTTTGCTTGTTTTTTGTTTTTGTTTTTACTTCAGTTGATTCCATGTCATCCACTCTAATTTCTGCAGTGGGTCCTCAGTGGTGTTGCTGTTTTCTACAGTTTCTGTGATCTCATGACTATTGTTAAGGACTTCTTCAAGCAGACAATATTTTTCCTTGATAACTCTGGACTGGCCAAGTTGACCATGATTTTGGATTCGTAAATATCAAAATTAATGATCTGTCTATGCTCCTCTGCCTTTGAGAGTTGCCAGTATCAGGAGCAGTCCAGCATCTTGTGATGTGCAAAATGGCTGCCACTACACCTTTACAGTCAGTTCACTACCAGACTCTTACTGTAAAGTGCTATGGGATACAATGTGAATGAAAAGCACTATATAAGGTCTATAAAAGCACAGCTTGACCCAGAGGCCTCAAGCTAGCAATTCATAGTTCAGTGGTATCCCTCATTGACTATGGGCTAGTAATTTATGGGTTAGCCTCAGACACCACCCTTCGAGGAATAAAAGTTGCCTTAACAAAGCTTGCCAGCTAATTACTAGATCCCCTAGGCTGACTCACACCTGCAACCTATATGTTCAGGCCAGCTGGCTATAGTTCTCTAACAGACTTAGGCTCCAATCCTGTCTCCCAGAAAAAAGTTAGTCTTGGCTTGATGCCCACAGTTGTACAAAATCTTTTCTCTCTTGTGACAACACACATGCCACATGCAGTTCAGGCAGCCAAATCTTCAAACTTCCCACTGTAAGACTTGCATGGGTCAGAGATCCTTTTCGTCAAGCCCCATGCTGGCTGAATGCACTCCCCACTGACATCTCCTTGATTTCCTACTTAGGTCTGTTCAAAAGAAAACTGAGACTCAAGCTTGTTGAGAGCTCCAGCTGTGACTGCTTCCAGTTATTCTAGCTCCTTGCCGACCTAACACCTATTCCCATCTAATGCACTTACCCTCCTAAAGATCCTGTCTACACACAACCTTCCCTCTACCTCTACCCTTGCTCCACCCCTGTTCACCCTCCTATTTCAGGCCACCACCCCTGTCACCAATATCCTCCTGTAGTGGTCCCATTATTGCCCTCCGACACCAGACTCTCTCTCCCTACTTCTACCTCTTCTTCTCTCCTGACGATGCCTCCTGCATATGTTTCCACCCCATTTCCTGACTTTGGGATCCAGCCTACACTCAGTTTTCAAGCCCTGAAATACTGTGTTTCCGCACTGCTATCTGCCTACTTCATTCTGCACTTGCCTCTACTTGTACCTTGATCTTCCTCTTTCTATCATTGATGTCTCCTTAGCTGCTCATTTAAATACTGAGATTTACTTTGTGACTTTATTTTTTCTCTCCTATGATTGCGATGTATGTATTCAACTTGTCTGTCCTTACTTTCACTTTGTATAACCTCTGACGTGGAACCTATGAAATGAGCTTGTTCTCAAATGCGTTAATCCAAGATCATAAATAAATAAAATAAATTCTAATTCTTTTTTTCTTCTTCCTCCTCATCCTCTCAGGGCTCCTCATGAGCTTCCCAATTCCTGAGAGAATTTAATGTTTTTTTGGCAAGTTTTTTTTTTTCTTTTTACCACAGACATGGACACTCAGTGGTTTCCATAGCCTATATTTTCTACAGGATTTGGAGTATTATTCCTCCTGGGCCAGAGAGCAGGGGCTCAAGCCTGATAGGTGACCTTTTCTCAGATCTTTTATTTCTCTCTTACAAACTAGAGTTGACAGGATTTTTTATTTCGCTCCTTGTGTTGTCACTCTTGATTCTGGAGCTGTCTAGAATTGTGTTCTTTTGAGTTGTTGGCTACATAAAATATTTGTTTCAAGCTCCACTTTAGTGGGACCTGAATGTAGTGATGCTTAATGTTTAGGGCTGGGCAAAATTAGCAAATTCCAGTTTTGTGGAGATTTGATAAAATTCCATGAAATTTCACAAGCTTTCATGAAATATTGAGAATTTTCCAAAATTGTTTAATTAACCATAGCTTGGTCAGTGTTATAGCTAGTAGTCTGCAATTAGGCATGCATAATGTTGGGAAGAGGTCCCTAAACCATGCCAGAGTTTGTGACAGTTGGATGAGAGGCAGGGAAGGTATAGGAGCTCAAAGTCTGGTAATTTATTATTCATGAGAACATTTCTGAAAATCGTGTATGCTTACAACTTAGCCACCTTTGGAGCTAGATAATAGAAACATTGTATGCATACTTTCCTGGAAGAGGCATTGATACTGCTAAATAGAGAGCAGTTGTTTGTATAAACTGTAAGTTACAGGAGTTCAAAGTTTTACAGTTTATTTGTTAAATTGTGTGACAGTTTTCAAAATGTTAGGCTGTTTGCAGGCGTACAGCTTTACTGCTATTAGTAGATTAGGTATACACTCAGATTTGACATGCTTACTAAAGTAAATGTGTCCCAGAATCTAATTCAGCTGGGTAAATGTGGTTTAAAATTTATTGTGATACCTTAGAAATTTCTAATTGGCAAAATATCCTAAACATTATTAGATGCATAATGCCACTAAAATTTCACTGTGGAATTTAACTACCACTGAATTACCTTACCTGCACTAGCATCATAGCCTCCAATACCCCACCAACACAACTGCAACAGTGATGCCCCACATTGTGCTCCATCATTACTAAAGATGTCCAGATACTTCTGTCACAATGGCCAAAGTCAAAACTAGCTGTAAGGCTTGGTGTCACTTGGTGCCACTGTTTTCAAATAGCAAAATATAGATTGTTATCTACAGGGTTGTTAAAGAGTCAACAGGTGAAATTGTACAGGAATAATGCTGCACATGCATGTGCTTCCACAAGTCATTAATGAGCTGATGACACGTTCAGGAGAACTTTAACAAAACCCTAATATTTAGACACAGTCCAGCTTGTATTTCCATTAGTGCTGTAGATCGCTTCATTATTTATTATTGAGTCATTTGTATGAAACAAGATCTTTGCTTCTGATGAGTTTGTCTATTCCTGCTTTTTCCCTACCTGAAGTCACAGAGTACTGCTTGTGATATCACAATTGCTCCCATGGCAACATATTGTGATGTCACAACAGAGGATTATGACCTAAAGTAGGGAGTAAGCTATAGGGCAGATGGACTCAAAGTAACTCTAAGGGATAAAGATCATATATTCATACAAATGTCCTTAGTAATAAATAATGTGGAGGAGAAATATATAAAATATAAATGGAAAGTAGGCAGAATTGTACCTAATTATTATGTTTTTAAAGTTTTCTTTTGTATGGCCAGTAGCTCTTTAAGTCAGTGAGCTCTAGTGGTTATCTAGCATAGTACAAGAATTCAGACTAGTGCACAGTGATATCCATGACTGTTCTTCATGGTTCATGACTCAAGATACTGACCTGACTTTTGGTGTCACTGTACTTTTACTATTGAGCCTCCTATGAATGCTACCCTATTGCCACTTTCTCAGCTTTTACCTCCTCTGCAATGGCAACTCAAATGTATGACTGGGCAAAATGTATGGACATGGCTTCAACAAAGTATCACAGCATTCCAAAATTTCACAAAAGCTCATGAAATGTAACTTTATTACTGATGCTATTTTGGAATCTTTGACTGCTTTTTATTTGGCCAGCCTTGAGCAAAGATTAGAGAGTTGACACACACAGCCTCTTGTTTTTTCTTCATGTTGAATTTTCTCTTGGCCAGCAGCTTGTCTCTCAGGCATATCCCTTGTTCACAGAGATACATCCCAATCAGGCTGAACCCAGCCCTGCTGCAGGACCAAGCTCCCTGGCCTAGCTGCAGCCATATCTCTCAACCTTTTAGCAATGAAATGAAGGACATGGACATTCAAAATGAGGGACAGTGAGGGACAATGGCCCTCATAATGAGGGACACATCTTCAAATGTGGAGATACAAGCTCAGAGTACTGTGGAAAGCATTGTGTTTACTAGAACATGGTTAATTTTGATTAATATCTTAGAATATTATGAATTTCTGCTTCAAAGTCTGAATTTATAGTACATTCTCTGCATGGGCAGTATGTTTTCATTAGGGATGGATGAGGGACAGAGCATTTTGAGGAGTAAAGGGCGACATTCCTTGTAATCAGGGACAGTTGAGAGGTATGGCTGCAGAGATTGCTGTGTTGGTGGAACCTGCTGCCAATCCTCCCGACTGAGATACACTACTGAGCAGCAGCTGTCCCAGTCATGGCCTGCCTCCTGACATGACTTCCTGGGCTTGCTTCTGAATCTGGGCCATCAGCATGGCAGCATGACACTGTGCTGCTAGGCTATAGGGGTGGCTTCAAAGCCTAATATTTAGGTTCAGTGAGCTGATAAAGTTGGTGATAATCTGTTGTCTAGTTTAAACTTTTAGGGCTTAAAATTCTGCAGTTTATATCATTCAAAATATAATTTTAAATTGTTTGAAAGTTTGAGGCTTAGAACACAGTCACCATTAATGACAGAGATCTCAAACTTGGTACAGTTCTGTATGGACCATAGGAAAGTCATAACACCAAATCTGGTTCAATGTGGACAAATACTTTTTTTAAATCAGATGGTAATAATTGAAATCACAGTTGTGGTGAACGTCCTGGGAAATGTTCGTAGAAATTTTGTGAATTTCTCAGAAGCAAAATTGTATTTTGCCAGAATTCCACTGGCAAAAGATACATTTTACCCAGCCATATTGGTGTTGTAAAAGTCTTCACTTCAGACCTTGCTTCCCACTCTATGGAAATATTCTTACTGCCACAGTTCATCTCCTTGACAAATTATCTGTTCTGCCTGCTTGGCAACTGAATTGTTTTAAATTTTCTTCTCCTAAAAGGACAAACCAGTTCCTCAGTATACTTCATGTCTAGAAAATAACTCAAACAGTTGTTTATTCCTGTTCCCTCTTAAAGAGCCTTACTGCCTCTTTTTCCATATGGAACAAGTTTATTTTTGTTTGTCCAAGGTAGGCATCTCCAAAAGAATAGGCGTTGTCTTAGCCTGGATTCTACACAAAAGACAAACCCTATCTGAAGACATCTGCATATCTGATCAGTTACATAGTTTTATCATGCCTTCTTGGACAGTGAGAAAATATTTGAAAGCTTCCTGACCTTCTTGTCAAAGTGGAGGACAATGCTGTGTGGCATAGTCTTAGATAGAAGCAGTATGCAGTTGCCTGTCTTAGAACCCATATTGTAAGTAATTCCCATTGATAACATGGAGCAACACGGAAAGAAGTCATTTCATCGGACTGACCATAATTTATTTTCTATTAGCTCCAATGCTGTCAATTGAATCACGCCTGGCAGTTATTTTAGTTATGCTTATAGAGTATTGCCCAGTAGATATATCTGTGTGTGTGTGTGTGTAGCGATAGATAGATAGATAGATAGATAGATAGATAGACAGACAGATATTTATACTTGTATTTCACTAAACTGCCATTCAGAATATCCTATGGTTGGATTCATTCATTGGTTTATTACAGGCACTTGCACAATCTTTTCAGTCTCCTGTAGAATTTCTCAGTTCCCTTCCCATTTGGGTGGGTTTTAAAAGTTACAGTTGTACATCTCACAGAATACCTTCTGAAGTAGTTTCCACATCCAGTGGATGGCAAGAAGGATACAATTATCCAGACCAGCATTTCCTCATTACAAGGTGCATAAAGGTAGTACTGATTTCTCCCAGTAAGGTACTGCAAAATCTTTTCCTCATTTATTATGTTATTTTCTGTGAGTTCCAAGTGTTGGTTATTGGAGTGTTCTTAATGTCTACAACACACTGTGTGACAATTCCTGTGGACTGCCTAAGATGAGTCATTGGAACACTACAATCTTAGCATTCTATGCTGCTAGGATCAGCTCCTGAAGCAATAGCTGCATCAGTAACCTCCTGGTTTGGGGGCGCCAGGGCTGGCATATTACCGTGTTTGCAGGCAATCTGATTTACATTGGGGACAAAAAGAAATTATGGTAAGTCTGATAAAGTTGTTCTATTTTCCTGTAAGCAGTCATAAACAGGAAAACTGTCTTGAACTGCTGTAGAACTGTACTGAACTGAATTGACTCTAGAATGAAAAATCTGGGCTCAAGTATTTTCTGCTCCAGTGTAGAAGGCAGAGATTAATTACTCTGCTTTAAAAGACACTAAGAAATCCTCCTTACCTTCTAAACGAACTAGGCCATCTGAACCCATGCAGTGATAGTACCACCTTAAGCACAGAACTGGTGTTTTTATTTGCTTAGTGCTTTGTAAGTCCAAAACTTGCTGAGCATATCACCAGTTTTTGTAATTAAAAAAAGATAAAAAACACTGTAAAATTAACAAAACAAAAGAATTCAATCTGACTTGAACTTTTGTTTGTGGTACAGGTGGCCTTTGAGACTGTGGCAAGGGGAGGTGTTAGATTGTGAAGCTGGGTTGGATTACTTTGACACTGTCTATAGTAATGACTTCCTTTCACAATTTGTTTCTCCAGGGTAACGAAGATGCTGAACTTGTTCTTGTAGTGGATCCTGATTCTGCCTTGTTTTACATCTGAGAGAAATGTAGTGCCATGAGGTCAAACAACTTGCTCAAGGTCACGCTGTGAACCAACAGCCATGGTAAGTTTGAAGCCTGTTGGTTTCTTGTTCTTAGTTCAGTACTCTAACCATAAGACTATGCTGCCTTCCCAGTCACTGGCTTTCCTTTCATTAGGCAACTCATAACAACACCTGTATGTGGGACTAGACTAGCACTATTTTACATTTTTGGCACAATGATTTAGTGAAATATTAAATTCACCACTAAGTGCTCATAGATTTCCCAGAGAACCCATGCTGTAAACAACCATTGCAGCCTGCCCGCTCCTAAAAAACAAAGCATTTGCTGATGATGCTAAGTGAGGTATAAGGCTTCAGTATACTTAATGGACTACAAGTGTAATCAGAGGAGTAGCTGTATAAACATAAACTTCATTAACTATTCAGGCCACTTGCATGTTGTGGGTATAATTCTATCCCCAACATGTACAGTGTACAGAAGCTCATGTTTATACAGCCACACCCCAATCACATTCAGTGTACACTAACTAACTAGTAGTAAGTTGAATATTTAACTCATTGCACCACAGTTTGAAAGATGACCGATTTACTGTTTCAGACAGGCAGCTTCGTTGTATGAGTTCCTGCCTAGAGTAAATGATCTGTTAACTGCTCCTTAACTGGAGAGTGGAAATAGGAGCATACAGTGGCCAAAGACACATGGTTAGAATAAGGTATTTAGGAACTGAAACATGGATGGATCTAATTCTTTATTAAAGTGCTAATACACCCTCTAACAGCAAACCATGTTGTATTTTAAACTAGATAGTAATATTTTTTTACTTTAGAAGTATTTTTGCTATTGTTTTTCTTTGCATGTTAGCAGATTTGTGACCTGATAGCACAAGGTATGATGTGCAATAGAATTTGACCTAGGGGTTGACATAGCTAGTGCTGTTTCCTTCCTTCCTAGGCACTGTGACCTTACTGAACTTCCCCAGTGATCAAGAGGGACACTCATCCATCTGTCTGACCTGGTGCTGTTCTCATGTTGTATTCAGTGAAGTCACAATATAGATGAGGTATGAAGATGAATAGCACTAGACATGTCAGCCTCCTGGTAAAACGCGTTCCTATACTTCATACCCTGAACTGTCTGGTGGAACACTATTAACAGGCAAAGAGAAAAAGGTGAATAGGACTTTATTTTTAAAATAAATAATATTTTGTCAGAGCCTAAAAGCATGTATGGTATTATTTAAACAGGGTCTAATTGGTTAGTGTGCTTAGGCTGAAATGTAGCTAGTGTTGAAGGATGTGGTATGTGATGGAAACAGTAATATGAATAAATACAGACAATAAACCATACATATGGTATGCCTACGATATTGAAGACACACATGTATATGTGTACAGATAGATATAACTATATACAGTATAATGGTAGAGATAGACAGAGACAGACAGATAGATAGATAGATAGATAGACAGACAGACAGACAGACAGATAGATTATACTAGCATGGTACCACCAATAAGTTATAGTCCTTGATTACCTGCCCCATCCCAAATTGGCCATGGGGATAACACAGGTTTTTGCAGAAGAACCACCAGACCCACCTTAAGATATGCATTGATAAGAGGAGCTAGATCCAAGCCCCTCTTACTATCCCCTCAGATTAGAGTGGAAGCCACTACAACAATCCTTTTGATACCTACCTTCTTTCCCTTACTAGTACCCTCAGGTTTCTAAAACACATGATGTGAACTATGTACAACAATCAGCTGTTTTAGTAGTTATTTAATACTGGATTTAGAAGCAGTGCCATAGTTAACTTATCAACTTTTGTCTACCAAGCATCTAATCATATTTAATCTGTAAAGTGAAACCTGGATATGTATTTTGTTATTATGTTTGTCCTGTAATCCACATTCCCTTAATAAAAGAAAAGAAAGTTTATGTCAAAACACCTATTTTGACAGCTTATAACACTGATGTTTTACCCTAGGACTGTGAAAACTGTCAAACGATTCTTGGTCCTAGGGCTGACTATCTATAAAATGTTATAACAATAGGTTTGGCAGTTTTAAGTCACAGATTGTACAAGTTATAGAAAATACACCCATTTTAAGATCTTTTACACAGATAAAAAATAAATAAATAAAATATACAAATTTAAAACCTGGAACATTTAATATCATTACTTATTGGCCCAGAAAAGGGCCATTAATCTTTTTCAATAAAAATAAAATGTAAATGTTATTAGTACTTTAAAACTGATAGAGCCCACAAAAGTGCAAATGAAAAACAAAATAGAAAAAACATGTAATAGAATGTGGCAGTTTTGCTTTCTTTTTTTTTGAAAATTTTTTGCATTTTTACATGTAAAAACAAAAATGGGTAACTATACATAATTTGTGTACTGTACTCAATAGCTGTGATTACATAAAGTTCAAACATAAATAGTTATCCCATAAAAGAAAAAATACATCATTAAACAAGATATCCTATATTTTTCAGATAGTCCTAAAGAAAAAATTTAAATATAGTTTTAAAATGATGTATGTTATATACAGCACCAACGCTTTTGTTGTTATTCGTGATTGCATTTCAGTGTAGTTGTATAATTCAGTACATCTACATTTACAGTTTCTACACAACCCCATGCTGCTGCATAAATCAGCTATGACATGTGCTTAATAAAATATGCCTGATATTTATGCTTGTGATCCTTGACTCCTGTGACATCACTCATTGCTTCATCACTTGTCATGGGGCCAAGGATCATTCATAAAATATTAGACATATTTTTAATAGGCCAATGCCATGTCCTATGTATGTTTGTGGGGAAGGAAAATGGGTGGGTGGATCTAAGATAAACAGTGGTAAAAAAGGCAAGTTAACAATAGAAGCTGTAAAACAAAATGGTGTGGTTGTCGAGGAGAAAAGACATTAAAAAAGTAGTGGACAAGGTGATGAGTCATAAAGTAGGGTCTAATAAGTGAGCAAAGTTAGAAGGTAGAAAGGTGACACGCCTGTAGGGAAGGAGTTTGAAAACCAGAAAAAGAAATATGGCTATGCACACATATCACAAATGCTCATATGACTATATCAACACAACCCCCACACACACACACAAAACACACACTCATGTGCAAACATTCCTACATGTGCAGTACCCATATATCATGCATGAAGAAATCCAAATATATCAGAGGTGTGAAGAGAAAGCAATAATTTAAGTTGTAAAACATGAGGTGGCTGGAGGATTAGATAGTTGAAAATAAGTGTGCCATTCAGTCCAGAGGGCTGCTAGGAACCTATCTGGATGATAAGCCTATTTTCTGAGGTTTTACTTTGGTCAGCATCCCAGAAACCCAGCTGAAGGACACAAACAGAAAGATCATTGCTATCGTTGTTAGAGACAAATGCCACACAGTGGATTTTTCTGTGTGACTGTTTCTGACAGCTCTGTAGCATTCTCTGAATCCATCAAGCTGACTAGCACTTCCTGTACAAAATACAATATATTACATTGCTGAAATGCACGAGAATTCCTTGGTCATGTGAAAACACCTGTGGGATCTTGGATTTCAATGACACTGGAGATGTGTTTGCAGGTGGACCAGTAGATTGTGTTACATACCTTGGTACATGGAAGGAAAGAATGGTTAGGAGTGTGGAGGCAGCTGTGTATCAGGAGGTTTCAAAGGTTGGGTGGTCTGTGGTACGAGTCAAAGGTGGCTCTGTAAACAAGTTTGAATATTACGGTGAAAGCAGTAAAGGAAAGGTCCTTGTGATGGTCATGCGAGAGAAAGTATATTGGAATGAACAGGAAATGCCAGAGGGAAACATCTATGTTGCTGCATGAGGCCACCTCTTCTGGGAGGGTTCAGATTACAGGGCAGGTTGTTGACCTGGGAGAGTGCTTTGTCCATTATTCTTTCTGCATATCCCCTGTTAACAACAAAAATCTGCATTATTTGAATCTGAGCCAAAATTATTTTTCGTCACAGCCTAACCATTGCCCTTTGGGATCATAGTTTATGACCTCATTAGACACCCTCTGCTGAGTTATTTCCTTATACACTATTATGAAATTTGTTTTGTAGATATTTATATCTGCATGGGACGTGCAATAGCAGGACATTGTATCTCCAAGTCTGATGGCACATGATCATAACTACGTAGATCGAGAGCGCAAACAAGTTTTACGTCCCTGCCCCAACTCAAGTGATGACGAACTGTGTATTTTGAGTCAGAACCTTGTATATGCAATTGATACAGCATCAGTTTACTGGTTATAAGTAACTCGCTCTGTCCTGGGAGGCCATTTTGTGTCAGGTTAAGCAATGGATGATTCAGATTTCATATCACACTATTTGAAGCAATTAATATGCAGTCTGCTTAAAGTTCATGTGCAATGGTTTTACATATTTTATAAAAGCTTGAAAAGCTGAAATTCAAGTCCTGTGTCATGATTAGTGTTTCCTGAAAGTTTTATGCTGTTTGGTTTTGTGGGTTTCTTTAAATCAACATTTGTTAACTTGCTCTACAGTGGCTGAAAACAGTGGAGTTATTTCTGTCCTCTCAGTCAAACTTAGAGTGCAATGACATCATTTTGTAGTAGCCTGCTGTTTCAGATTCCAAATCAGAGCAGTAGTTTGTAGAGTTAATGGCTTGCTGAGCTCTCCAGTTTCTTACAAACCCAGTCTCTGGTTTGTGTTTAGATAGGTCAGCTTAAAATATATTGTTATACTTTCATAAAAGCTAATCATTTTAGTTTCAATGAAGTATGAATTGAAGTAGTAGAAATCTTTCTCAATCACAGCTCTCAGTTTTTCTAATCAAAACTCTGATTTTTTCTAACTATATAACAGGGCTATTTAACGACTACAAAACAAATCTAAATTTTGTTCATTCACAGAAACAGTTTGTCTTTGATGTAGCCTTCATAAATACATTCATGTAAGAACATTTTTTCAAGTTAGATTGACTAACCGTACATGTGCTTGAAATACTGTAGCAGAGTGACAGGCACCTGTCTAAACTCAAAATGTCAGTTCTTTGGTGGTTTCTGTGTAACAATACACACTGTATGTGTATAACCAGAAACATTATGTGGCATTCTGATGCACCGTTTCTCTGCCCCACAGTTGAGGCAGCTGCAGTCTATTGCCATCTGTTCCTGCCCAACAAGCCCCTGCCTTCTGCTCCACATTCAAGGCTGCTACATCCTGCTGCCCACTGTCTTCTCCACACAGTCAGGGAATGTGCCCTCTCTGACTCCATCCTCTGCCTAAAGAATCAGGGATGCTGCACCTGCTGCCCCCACCGCCACAGTTAGGATGCTGCACCTGTTGCCCCTGTTCCTGTCCCACAGTCAAGGCTGCTGTGTTGTGCTAAGCCCTACAGTGCCAAGTTCCTGCTTCCACAGCTGGGGCTGCTGTACCATGGTGCCGTGAGCCACCAGAGGTGGGGTTTTGCTACACCCTGCTACCCACTCCATTGCCCCAAATGGTGAGGGCTGCTGCACCACCTGTACCCCATCTTACAGTCAGGGCTGTTGCCCTGATGCCCCCTGTGTTCCGCACCACAGTTGAGACTTCTGCATTATGCTGTCCTCTATCCCGTCAACAGAGACAGGGCTGCTGCACCCTGCACCTTTCTACACAGTTGGGGTTGCTATGGCCTGCTGTGCTCTAGAGCCCCATACCTCTGCAGTTTAGGTTGCTGCACCATGCTGCCACTTTCCAAAAGATTCAGGGCATTTGCTGCACACTGTTACATGCCTCCATTGTTGAAGCAGTTGTGCTGTTCCCTGCCACCAGAGTCAGATCCTTTGCTACACCCATCTGCTCACACCCCTTGTCCCAAACAAGCATGGCTGCTGCACCTGTCCCACAGTTGGGGCTGCTGTCTCCTGATGCTACCCTATCTCCTGACCCGAACATTCAGGGCTGCTTGCCCTGCTGCCCTCTGTCCCCACCCACAATCAGGGCCACAGCACCCTGTTGCCCCCTGTTCCTATCTCCACAGTCAGGGCTGCTGTGCTACACCCTAGAGTCTCATGCTGCCTGCATCCATAGTTGGGGCTGCTGAACCCTGCTATGCACGTCCATTGCCCTCAAATGGGCTGGGCTGCTGCACAGTGTGCACCCTGTGCTATTGTCATGGCTGCTGTACACTGATGCCCACCTGTGTCCTGCCCACAGTCAGGGTTTTTGCACCATGCTGTCCTTTTTCCCCTGCCACCTCAGAGCCCTTGTCTCGACAGGCAGGGACAGGGTGCAGCAAATGCCCTGAACAGTTAGTTGCTGCACCCTGCTATCCCTCTCTCCTCTCTCTCTCTCTGTCCTCCTTACAGTCAGGACACTGCACATGTTGCCCCTGTTTCTGTCTCAACAGGGTGTAGCAAAGGATCTGACTCTGGTGGCAGGGGACAGCAGTGCAACTGCCTCAGCTGTGGAGGCATACAACAGGGTACAGCAAATGCCCTGAATCTTGTGGCAGGAGCAGGTGCAGCAGCCCTTTCTGTGGTGATGGGATAGAAGAGAGCATGGTGCAGAAGCCTTGACTGTGGGCAGGACACACGGGCAGCAGGGCACAGCAGCCCTGAATGTGAGATGGGGTACATGGCAGTGCAGCAGCCCTGACCATTTGGGGCAATGGAAGTGGGAGCAGGGTAGCAAAGTCCCACCTCTGGTGGCTAGGGCGCATGGTGCAGCAGCCCTAGCTGTGGAGGCAGGAACCTGACACTGTAAATCTTAGCACAGCAGCCCTGACTGTGGAAACAGAACAGGGGCAACAGGTGCAGCATCACTAACTGTGAGGGTGGGGGAGGGAGGCAGGGTGCAGCAACCCCAATTGTTTGGGCAGGAGTCAGCAGGGTGCAGTAGTCCTGATTCTTTAGGCAGGAGATGAGGCAGCAGTGCACAATCCCTGACTCTGTGGGAGAAGACAGTGGGCAGCAGGTGCAGCAGCCTTGAATGTGGAGCAGAAAGCAGGGGCTTGTGGGGCAGGAGACTAGTGGCAGTATACTGCAGCTGCCTCAACTGTGGGGCAGAGACACGGTGCATCGGAATGCCACATAGTGTTTCTAGTTATATACATACATAATGTATTTTCACACAGAAACCACCAAATAACTGAAATTTGTGAGTTCCAACAGTACATGTGCTTGAAATACTGTACCAGAGTGTGATAAGCATCTGTTTGTCAATGTGACATAAAAAATGTTCTTACATGATTGCATTTATGAAGGATACATCAAAGACAAACTTTCCGTGAATGAACAAAATTTAGATTTTGTATTCATTAAACAGCCCTGTGTTATATAGTTAGAAAAAATGAGGTTTGATTAGAAAGAACAGAGCTGTAATACAGACAAGCTGATTTCTCACAGAAAAATATTTCCACTACTTCAATTTAGCATTGACACTGAAATTATCAGCTTTTTAAAGGAAGAGAATGATGTATTTTAAGCCGATCTATCCAAACACAAACCAGAGACTGGGTTTGTAAGAAACCTGGAGAGCTCAGCAAACCATAAACCCTACAGAGTGCTGCTCTAATTGGGAATCTGAAACAGCAAGCTACTCCAAAATGATGTCATAGCTCTCTAAGCTTGACTGAGAGGACATAAATAACTCCACTGTTTTCAGCCACTGTAGAGCAAGTTAACAAATGCTGATTTAAAGAAAACCATAAAACCAAACAGCATGAAATTTTCAGGACACACCAATCATGACACAATGACTTGAATTTCAGCCTTTTAAGCTTTTATTAAAAATATGTAAAAACCGTTGCACATGATCTTTAAAGGTTAAATGGTTTCTCTTTGATCTTAACTGCTAGCTTCAGTGTTGCACAAGACAAGTAACTCAGCATTGTGAAAGATGCTGTTGGATTAGTCAGGTTTCCACTGTTATACAAAACTACTGAAAATTATAAAAATATGACATATTTGGTAACATAGTCCATTCATTTGCGGACTACTATAAGAGGGTGCTAATGAGATGCTGCAGCTATTCTGCCAGTTTTTCTTTTTTTTTGTTGTTGTTGCCAGTGGATGGAGCTACCAGAGAGAACCAAAAGCCAGACTTAGCAGGACATAGCAAAACAGCTGTGCAAGACTAACAAGAAAGGAAGCTTTCAGTGAAACTGTCGTCCAGAGTGCCTACTAGTGTTCTTAAGTACTTTTTTAAGAATGGGCTACACATCAGGTAACTGGAGGAGGTAGGCTGGTATCTACTTTTTTGGCCAGGGAGGGTAGTTCAGGCAATTTACTACTATACCCAACATAATGGTGCATGTCGCGGGTTGGGCACTGTGGCCACAGGTAATGGGGCGAGTAGTAGGTAATAATGAAAAACATGCATTTTCTACAGAACCTGTAGGGTGCTGGGATTCATACGACACTCCAATCAGCATTAAAGTAGCCTGTGGGTCCTCAACCAGAGGAGCACATGATACCAGCCAGACAATCCGACTGATCAGTGCTGGTGTCTAAGCTGCCTATCTGTGAGAGCACGCTGCAGAAGATAGTTGTAGTTTGGGGAGAAAGAATGAATGATTGGCAGCTCGGCAGTCTCAGCTGAACCTGAGCCAAAAACCCCAGCAAAAGCAATTTTAAATAAAAACACAGAAACACATGGAGACTAGAAGGAACTTGGGGACTGAAGGGGAAGGGAAGGATTGAGAATCGGGATTGTTTCTCTGAGTGACTTGGGGGGTAAGCAACAGGTGCCCTGAGCCTGTGTCTCTGCAGTAGTGAGAGCTATTTACTGCACCTATTGTCTGTGCCTGAGCTCTGTGTGTGACATCTAATGTTACTCTGTGTCTCTGAAGCCGTTAGGCTGTATAGTCAGTGTCTGTTAGGTGCTCCCAGCCCTGTGTGCATCTGCTACTCTGTGTCGCTGCATAAAGCCATCATGGCTGGTATCCCATGTTCTAAGTGAGTGCATTTGAATGACTAGATTTCAGCAAGGTCAAAACAGTGAGCGTAAAATGGGCTACAGTGTTTTATGGACCCATGTTAAGTTTAGTGCTTTCCTGTCGGCAGGGAGCAGTAGAATGTAGCTTGTGCGTGAAGGATGTAGGTAATTGTTTTGGCAGGTCCATTCCAACTGTCTATGTGTTGTAGTGGGTACAGTCACCACCTGTGTGACTGCTAGACCTGGGTTTGGTTCTGTGTAAGGATTTTTGTGTATAATTCCTGTGCCACCCGCCTCCTGACTTTATTCCCATTTGCCTGCAGCGTGGAGGATTCCACTGCCCCCAACGTCTCCCTCTCTGACACAGTATCTCCTCCCGAGTTTTCCCATGTCCCTGAAGTTCATCCCCCTAGTGTTGGTATATTTAATTATGGGAGGGAAGGGCGGAACCCCTGCAAAAGTCACAACAGCATCATTTTCGCCATTGGCAGGGATCGCTGTGATGTACGTCACTGTCATTGACTCACTATTCTTGCCTCACTGTTTTTGCTGTCACTATAATTTTTCACTCTTATCTTATCCATTGCAGCTGTATTATACACCATCTGTTAGCTGCCCTGAGCCCTGTACTCTGTGTATATCTTAGAGAGAGCCATTTAGGTTGCCTGGCTGTATTACACAATATCTGTTAGGTTCCCCTGAGCCCCTGTGTGTGACGTCTAGCTACTCTTGTCTCTGATGCCAATTCTGTTGGTGCTCCCAGCCCTGTGTGTAGCAACTAGCTACTCTGTGTCACTGCATAAAGTCGTTATGGCTGTATTATACACAATATGTTAGGTGCCCTGAGCCCTGCCTGTATGTGTATCTGTAAAGAGCCTGTGCCTCTGTGATTTGCCTCAGCAATGCCCCCATGGTATCACAGATCAGGGCACCTAACATACTGTGTAATAGCCCCAAAAGAACAGTCTTTACATGATTTTTGTTGTGTTCAGGGTCAAGTAATCGGTAGTAGAATGAGTCAGGTAGTGACTACCCGACCCAACCGAACTACTTGCTTTTCATCCGCTTTTATTTTATTTTTATACTTTATTTTGAAATATTTTGTCAGAGAGAAAAAATAGAAGATACAACATAACAATAGTCACATCTCACATAAATAATTACACAAAAGTATAACGATAAATACTTTTGTGGGGTTCAAAATAAAATAAAATGTGCATTTCGGTTCCTTGCTCCAAGCTTCAAACATCCCTATCAAAGAAATCATAAAGTTCATCTTAGCTATAATAAATCAATAAAGGTAGAAAACCAAAGGGATTCTTAAATCAATTTCCTCCAGACTATCATTCATTTAGTTAAGTACTCATCGGGATATATTGAGTGTTATCAGCAAGTTCTTCTTCCTCATTTAGGTCCTCTTGATCTGATCCCAGGTCCATGGGCAATGCCACATTTTTTCAGAAAAAGCATGAGCAGCATCTACATCAAAGAAATAGTAATCTTTTCCTTGAAAATTCACCTTAGGTTTAGCAGGAGACGGGAGTACTGTGTTTACCCCTGCTTGTACAAATTCTGATTTTAGAGTTAAGAATCTCTTTCTCCGACGCCCGAGCTAAACAAAAATCTGGATATAAATGTAGTTTATTTCATTGTATAGAAAGTCTTTCTTGACTCTAGCTGCTTGGATTGTTTTATTTCTCAATGTGATGGAGGTAAAGTACATATCACATACCTGCTAACAGGTTGTAAATCTGATCCTAAAGAATCTTTTCTCACTTGTAGTCGAAAAGCTGATTCCAGCAACAGGGGTTGATCCGGAGAGAAAATCAAGGACATCATCTCCACCTCCTGTTTTAAGTCAGCATTCTGTATTTGCACTGGTAGATGAATCAATTGCAAATTTTTCATTAACATAGAATTCTCGATCTTTTCGAGTTTAGCCAAAGTTCCTATTTGCTTGTGCAAAGATGCATTTATAGCTCCTTCGACTGTCAGGACCAGTTGCGATAGTCTCTCCAAATTTTCTTCAGCCTTTTCCAGTATCTCTTCCAATCTGGTCATTTTCTTTTCTATATTCTGGCATCAAGTTGAAATCTCAAACAGCGTACTTTGCATCGCTTGAAGTGCTGATTTCATATCCTCCTGGAACTCCTGCAAAACATCTGGATTGAAGCCAAAGTAGGCTTAGTCGATTTAGCTTTTGCACCTGGGTCAGGACGCAGTGGTACAGGGGAAGCTCATAGCCCCACTAGACTGCGGGATTCTCTTATCCCTGCCAGAGGCCAAGTTCCCAGTTTTTGAGGTCAAGTGCTTTTTCAAAGAGTTAGCTTTTACCTCTGCCATCTCTTTGAGTTTATTACGATTATATACAGCCATTAGACCAATGAAAGCAGACTCAAGAAATAAAACAAGCCAGCCCGGTGGTGCTGAGGTTTGAGGCACTGGACACCACACCCCGCATCATGCTGGTGATCTGGGTTTGAGAACGAGCCCAGGTCGCTGTGGGTCGGCGGGAGGGAAGAGATCGAGCATCCGAGGACTGCTCTCTCTTCCCAGGAGGGTTGGGGAGAAGCGATCACTCCTGGAGTGGCCTCTGGTGGTGATCAGAGGCACCCAGCATGGCAATGTAGTGAAAGCATGGGGCTTAAGTTGTGGCACAGGGTTGCCTTGTAAACAGCTACACCCAAGGGGAACAGAAAAAGAGAAATGGCCCAGCCTTGTAGGCTACAATGCGGTTCGGGGAGCTACTCTCCATGCCCAGCAGTCATGTACGCTGGCTGACCTTGGAGCCTCAGGGTCCAAGGATGCTCATGAAGAAGTGGCGATGGTGAGGTGTGGATGCCTGGAACAACTAGGAGTTGCCCCACCAAGTGTCAGGACTGATTCTTTTCTCAGACATGGAAGGATGGAGTTAAGATGTGTGTCCCCATCAGAGAGAGTCCAGGGCTGAGAGAGGCAGATAAAGAAAGTTAAAAAAAAAGAAATAAAAACAGCGGGTTTAAGCTTTTTCAAACAGCGGAGCTCCAAACTTATGTGCAGCCATTCTGAAACTCAGCAGCACCCTCCATTTTTTATTTTTATTTTTGGGGTATCAGTGTTTTTTTTTTTTTTTTTATTTATTTAGTTTTGTTGACCTAGTAAGTGCACTAGACAAATCCTGCCTATTTTCAGGCATGACCTGGGAGGGGGATACAGATGAATGCCAACTGACCTTGGAACCAGATTAAGCTGTTGGTGGTATTTTTTAGTGAATGAGGGAAATTTGCCAGGACACTGGGGAAATTCCCTACTGTTTGGCCAGTAGGGGCCCATTGACCCGAGACGCCTCACTTTGCTGTCAGGACTGGTGAAGAACGGATGGATGGGGCTGCACGAGCCCAGGAGAATCTACAGGACATTATGAGTTTTCAAGAGAATGGAACCAAGGGACGCTGGAATGCAACAGGCTGGTGGCCAGCAGAACGTCCACAGCGGTGTTTCCATCACAGAAAGTCCGGAGAATCAGTTGAGTCTTGCGGAAACAGCAGTGTTTAGCTGCTGAGTTGCTCCACAAGTGAGCAATTGATGTCTGAGCAACTGCGTCAAGCAGAGGATCGGAAGCAGAAGCGCTTAGACATATCTCCGGTGCAGAAATCTCTGGGGAGTCACGGTTGCTAACAGCGGAGGATGCTTCAAAACCCTGAGCCAGCTCCTTCATCACTGCAGCGGATTGAGTATGGGAGAGGCGGATTCTTGGTCTCCTGATAAGGCCCTGCTTGCAGCAGGTTGGATTCTCTTTCTGATGGGCATTGGAAGCCCAATACTGGACCTGCCTCTCAAATACAGGAGCAGATAAGTGCTGATTCTGATTCTTATGCTAATTCCCTGTATCTACTTCCCAGTCTGACTTTATTTCTGCTTGCCACTTAGATATTGAAACGCCAGGCCCTGAGGAAACCCCAGTTGTACCTATTGTTTCTGATCCCACACTTACCTCCATCCTGGGGATCCTGTTAAACCCTCCTATGCTAGTCATTTCCACAAACCAGTGGAGCTAGCGAATGAAGAAATGCGATTCACCTCGTTATGTATTGGTCCTCGTGAAACCCCTAACAGATTTTTTTGTTGGCAAGTCCTATTGAAATGGAGCATGGTTTTTCCTCAGAGGTCTACGCCTCATACATGTACAGGGGAATTCACCTTGATATCAGCTTCCGCACTCCTGCGTTGCTGGAAACTTTTGTGTAGATACATGAATCTAAAACCAATCCTCTGTGGTCGGACTTTATAGTTTTCCTTACTAAGCAACCTTTCGGTAATTACTATTTTATTTAGAAATGAGGGGTTAATATAGTGGACATTGTGCACTGGTTGGGAAAGAGATGCGATGTCCTGGGTAATCCCATGTCCATTCTGGATACTGAAGGGTTTTGTAACGGAGGGTGGAAATTCGTATAAAGTTGCACCATAATGAGCAGGACTTGATACATTTGCCTAATTGTTTTTTATTGGGCAAGATAAAGGTTTTCTATTTTATCCTGGACATCCACGGTATGTTTTAAATGTGGCTCATCTAGACATATAAGCACCTCTTGTGACATTCTGAAGTGCTCTTATTGTGGGGATATGGGTCATCCTAGTGCCCACTGCTTTAAAACAACCTAAGTGCAACTTTGTGATGAACTAGGTCATATCTTTGATGATTGCCACTGCTTTGATTCTGCTGCATGAAATACAGAGGATGCTGATTTTGGAGTCCAGGGTCATTATTTCGGCCTGGCTTTAAAGCAAGGCCCAGGCCCTGTGGTGACCCAAATATCCTCTACTTCAGGGTACCTGCTAGTGGGAACAGTCCTGTATCAGGCCCCTTGACTGAGGAGGAAGCCAGGAACCCCAATTACCTGATATTGGCCCCTTTTACATGAGGGTAATCCTACTGATCTTCCTAATATCCTGCCTTTCAAACCCTCCCGAATCCACTGCCAGTGGTTCAGGCTTTGTTTTGGTACAGGGTAAGAAAGGAAATCGGCTAAACTGAAAGGCAAACAGAGGAAACCTGAACTGGTGACCCCTGTGGAAGATACTAAGAAATTCACTGTGTTGTCTGACATTTCTCAGGACCTAGACCCTGTGACTTTATCTGTTGCAGGAGTAGTGGTGGCAAACTCTCCAGGTGATTGCCTGGATCCTTCTGATCATTCGACTCAGGGCCCAAAAGTGGAAGAGTAACAAGAGCCTCGAGTAAAGTAAAATGAAGAGCCCTGCCTGTTTAAATCTATGGATCCCTTTCCTTTCGAGTGGCTTCTTTGAATGTTAACAGCATTCAATCTCTGAATAAAAGATGAAGTACTTTTCTTATTTTTGCATGCTAACCTGGATTGTATTTTTTCAGGATGTCTGGTTACACTCAGCAGCTGAGAGGTCTGCAGCTCGGATGCATGGTTTTGGGGATAGTATTTGGTCCCAGGGGAGGATCAGTGTTCAGGGATTGGGATATGTTTTTTTTTTTAAGGTTAAGGTTGTGCTCATTTAGAGGTGCAGCCAGGCAGAGCTTTGATACTGGATATACTATGGGCACACCAATTGATTAGACTTATAAATATTTATGCACCTCAAACAAAGCATGAGAGAGTACTGCTCTTTCGCTTCTTTCTCCCTTATTGCAGACATCCCATTTGATAGTTTTAGGAAGGGACTTTAATGTTAATCTGGCCCAGTGTTCTACTCCTGTCCCAAATAAAAATATACTGTGATGCTCAGTGCTTGGCTCACCTAATTAGCGATGCGGCTTGATAGATGCTTTTGGTTCTCTCCCGATAACTGAGCGTAACACATATTTTTGTGGTCCATGGGCCTCTATAATTGATTATTTTTTGTATCTGGTTTTATAAAAGTTGAAATGACTTTCCTTCAAGATGTAGCTACTTCTGATCATAAGCTGTTAACATTAGTCCTTAGGGATGTCCCTGAGGTAAGAAGGGGCCAGGGACCTGGAAATTGAATACTTCATTATTGTCTATTCTAGTAGTATGTGATGATTTTTAGTAGTATTGCAAGCAAGAAAATCTGTGTTTTTCTTATATGATGACAATACTACTTGGTGGGAAGACACAAAAGCGGAGATATGTTCCTTTTTTTGTATAATAGGGCATATTAATGGGAAATTTAAATATGATGAAATAACCTCTTTGAGGAAAATATTGCCTTCTGGATGTCTTTTTCGCCTCTAATTTAGGAGCGGAGGACTTGCAGAACATTAAACATCTAAAAACTTTACTGGCAAAGAAACAGCTTGAGGCCCTTAAATCTTTAGAATATCAGCAGAAGTATGGCACGAATGGTAAGAGGAAAGACATACTGCCATTTGACTCTATGCAACTTTTTCCGTGATCGCCATAATCTGGAGTATTTGAATACCTCTTCTGGTAATACTGTGCATACAAAGGTGGATATTTTACATGAAATTACTACTCATTTCTCTCAGGTTTTTGATAACCAGCATTTATTGGTAGGAAAATGAGACAATGGTTGGGTGAACTTAATTTACCCCAGCTACCAAAGGATGTTGGGAATCTTTGACTGAACCTATCTCACAAACTGAACTAAAAATGTAATTTGTCGCTTAAACCAGGTATTACACCTGGATCTGATGGTCTCCACATGAAATCTATAAAAGTGTTTGGGATGTTTTAGGACCTGAGTTTTGTATGTTTAAATGATGGCTTATCCCAACAGCAACTCCCTAAGAGTATGTTGGAAGGCCTTTTGCTCTTGATTTTAAGGGAGGGAATCGGGAGATATAAGACAATGGAGGCTGATTTTGCTTCTGAATACCGATTATAAAATTCTTATGAAAGTTCTTAGTAATAGATTGGCTAGTGTCATAGATCTGGTAGTGCATCCGTCTCAATACAGTAGCATCCCAGGAAAACTGATTCAGGATGCTTTAATTTTGATTCGAAAATTTTACATAAGGAGACAACCAGGAATGATTTGGTCATTTGGTATGTTTAGATCAATCTCAAGCCTTTGACCGGGTTGAATATAACTATTTGTGGAAACATTACGGTCCTTTGGATTTTCATCTCCTTTATCAGGTGGTTACAGATTTGTTATACTGGAATAAGTCTTATTCCTAGTGTTAATGGTTGGGTAGGTAATGCAGTTTCTGTTCACAGGGGGTGAGGCAAGGATGTCCTCTCAGCCCCTTATTATATGTCCCATCTATTGATCCTTTATTGCATGCATCATATAGGATGGAAGCAATAATTGTACTTTCAGTGGGATCACAGGATAAGCAGGTGGTTGCTTTGGCATTTGTGGATGATCTGGAACTTTTTGGCAGACAAATCTTCTGCAGTAGCTGCTCGTGACCTCTTATGTGACTTTACTAATCTTTCCAGATCTAGAATTAATACACAGAAGAGTGGATCCTACCCTTAGGGTATGATACCAGTGATATCTCCTTGTTTGGGAATTCCTAGAAATGAC
This sequence comes from Neoceratodus forsteri, assembly GCA_016271365.2. NCBI lineage: Eukaryota > Metazoa > Chordata > Ceratodontiformes > Ceratodontidae > Neoceratodus > Neoceratodus forsteri. The sequence continues at coordinate 1,793,238,858 of CM057455.1, read as the reverse complement.
CTATAGAAAAATATTGGTGTTTATTATGGTGGGATGATCCCAGCAGTATAATTGGGAACAACTTTTGATATCAGCTGCAGGAAAAGTAGCCCGCTGGAATAAAATGGCAGATGACTAAAGGAAGCGATCTTTTAATTAAAACTTTTTATTGTCCCATTTTCTGTATTTAGCTGCTGTTTTTCCCATCGTTAAATATGGAGGCCTCAGTTTATAGTGTTTTTTTCAATGTTTATGGGGCAGCAGGTTGAATCCTGTCAAGAGAGGGGTGACTTATTTACCTATAAAGGAGGGGGCTTGGGTATGTTAAACCCGGTAGTTTTCTTTTATGTAACTTTATTTTTTCAGTTTTGTACCATTACTGACAAATGTTGCAAGGGATTGGATCCTGTGGGTGGAGGATGGATTGGACCTGCTTTTGATGACTGGGATCCGCTATTCCTCCCTCGACAGACGCGGGTGGCTCACTTCCCAGGACACTTCTTGTGTGTAATAAGTAAATAAAAGCATGGAAACTTCAGAAAAATTCTCTTTGTATACTTTCAAAAAGCCATGTATAATTGGATAATGGAACTTTTATTATGTCTCCCTGGTATGTCACTTTATCGGCTACCCAACACTCTCTGATCAACTCCTTTTATTCAGCAAAGTCCATACTTTATGAGAGACTTTATTTGGTTATGTACCCACCAAAAATTGGGGTTCAGGGCAATTTAAAGCATAAAGGCATTAATGAACGACATGTCCTAGAGGGAATATTTGCATGGAATCCATAGAGACTTTTTCTCATTTTCTATTTGAGTGCCCATTTGCTGTGATGTTTTGGGAAGTAATTCACAGGACATGGCCTTTGAACCCCTTTCAGAATCAACCTTCACGGATTTGGCTCAATGGGGTGCTCCTGGAGCATGGGCCAAATTTGATGATATTACTATCCGACTATTAATGAGTTTTATTAGTTATCAGCTATGGTTAGCTAGGTGTGGTTGGTCTCAGGCAACAAGTCCTGACAAGAGAACAAGTAGTTTTGTTATTACAGAAGGCAACATTGAAGTGGCAGGTTATGGAGCAGCATAACATTTTACCTGATTTGTATAAATTATGGTGGAGGAATATGTCCTGTTAGATACAGGTGAGGTTTCTTTGTTAGGTTGTTTTCCGTGATGCTTGGAGAGAACCATGGGTCTGTTATTTGATTTCTCATGATTTTGTATGATGTAATACTTTCTTGTTGATTTTGTATTTTATTTTTTTTCTCCATAAAATATCCCTACTCTTTTAGTGGGGATGGGGGCGTTTATGTATTAGGATATGCTTTAGGTTATTATTAAGTTATTTTCAGACATTATATGGCTTTAATGCTTATTTGATTTCTTTATGATTTATATTTTCCTTTTGTGTGAGTTCACACTGCTTTGTATATTTTTTGATTTTGAAGTTTATAATAAAATTTTCCCTACTCTTTTTCGAGAAGTGCCATGGGATCTTTAACATCCACCTGAACTACCGCCAATCTAGGCAGATGGGACCTCGGTTTAACGTCTCATCCGAAAGACAGCACCTCAGCAGTGCAGCACCCTCTCATGCTGCACTACAGTGTCAGTACTAGAATATTAACCCAAGCACCAAATGTGGGAACTGAACCCACAGCCCTCTGATCTCCTGGCCTCAGAGGCGAGTGTGCTACCTACTGAGCCACTGACACTGCATTGTCTTGGTGGTTGGGTATTTCAGTACCTGCCAGCTCTATTTCTGTCTGCATATTTTTCACTTTAACAGAGAAAATAATAGTGGAGATTTTCAGTTAAAAATGTTTAAGAATGGCTCAAGGATTATTGCCAGCTATGTCTCCTGGTTGGCAGAACCCTGTGGAGCAGTGTTATTGCCCACCATGTAAAAGCAAATCATCTCCTTTGCTGGCCTGTGCATGGGGTCCCCAGTCCTCTTCCATTTGCCTGCCAGCCGGTGCCATGTGGCTGCCTTTGCCCCATCCAACATGTCCAGAGAATGCCCCAGCCCTCAGCGCTCATTGACTGACAAGTCTAACACAGCAGCTATAGCTTTAGAAAAAACTATGCCTTAATGTCAGGCATCAAGGCAAGCTTACATAGGCACCTAGATGGGCCAGCTGCTCATATCTCCTTCAGGATCGTAACTCCCATGTCTGTTTTGAATTTTCTGTGCCCCCTGCTTCACTGTTATCTGCCCAGTCTGTCTCTTGGTTTTCTATTTGTCTGTCCTTCCAGTACCAGGTAGCTGCAGTTCTGCTGTATATGCACCTTAATTAATCAGCTATGTATCTGTATCACATGCCCCATTACTAGCAGTCATTTCGGACTAACTGTAAGACTTCACTACTTCATACATATATTATGCATTTTATGTAACTGCTATTTTCACCATCTGTATAGCTTGTGTTATTGTATTGTTTTATACTGTGTTCCCTTGTACCCTTCTTCTGTTACAACCCCTGAAACAGGCTTTTTCAACTCATTAGGCCTTTCCTAGTAAAACCTTTCTAAAATATCATCAAATATTGTAGTGTTTTGCTACCACTTACTCTCACTTCCCAGACCACCCAGATCAGACAGGCATGCTGTGGTGACTGAATGGTGTCTCCTGAAAAAGTAAGTGCATCCTTCGGAACTGTATTCTACGACCACTCCTGGACAGGATCCTGGTTCATAAAATGAATGCAGATCTTACACATGGCAGTTGGGCACCTTGCCAGTAAACTGTCAAGATGGCCCATACATTTTTATGTTTGCTTGCACACATGTGCACGAAACATTGTGCCACCATACGCATTTTCCTAGGTGTGTCTCCCCACTTCCAATGCCCTGCTCCCTTTGCAGGTGCTGCTGCACCACGCCAATGATCGTCTGAGCTGTCTATGACAGCCATTCAGATGCAGTGGCATACAGTTCTGAGGAAAACACCGCCATAATCAGTGGTGGTAACGCAGGCAGTATGCAAATTGCCTGCACGTCAGCACTGCATCTGAACTGTCATAGACAGTTCATCATCCCCCATGAACATTTCACGCAGCATGCTGGGAGCCCACCCCAGCATGCTCATGCACTCCTGCTCCTGCACACCAAATGGCCGACAGGGTGCTCAATCTCCGCCGGCTCCGCTGTCCCCCAACAGACTTCCAGGTGCCACACTGGAAGCTCACCCTTGTGGCAAAAGTCTGTATGCCGACGGGGTGCCCAATCCCCATAGGCTCCACTGTACCCCCACAAAAAACCTGACTTCCAGTTGCCACGCTGGGAGCCCACCCCAGCATGGCAAAAGTCCCAAGATCATCTTCTAAAGAAAAGACACTTGTAAAAAAATGGTCTCGTTGACTGTCTTGCCCTCCCCAACCCATGCCCACTCTCTGGCACCCACCTCCCCCACACACACACACCATACTTACTTCCAGAGCCCAGCACAACCCATCTTCGTGGACTGGGAACACGCCTGCACTCTTCAAAGCCGACAGCGAACTGAAGAAATGCTGGTAAGCTGTATAATGGCATAAATGGTTTTCAACTTTGGTGCATATCTTGGCCATTTTGTGGAATTTTTCACCAAATGTTCAGCATAAGGTTCTTGGGGCCCACCTCATGAACTCAGTCACTGTCATTTTGTTATTCGGTCCGAAATGTGATTTTGCGGTCACTGTCTTGAACCACCTTCCGGGACTGAGTAATGAAAATGACAGTGTCACAGTTCATGAGGTAGGCCCTACAAAACCCTATGTTGAAAAATTTGGTGAAAAAATTCTAAAATGACTTTTACGAGCGCATGTTGCACAGTTCCTACGGACGCTTGTAACTTCACAAATTTTTAATATTTTCACTCCAGATTTTCAACATTGCCATTTTACCACACCTCCTTATGAGCAGTACAGCTGTCATTTTTACATCTCACTCAAAATGTGTTTTGTGCATGTAGCGCACAATGGCGCTATCGGTGTGCAAAATCAATGTTCAGGACAGATTAAGAAACTCACAGTGACACTGTTCATGAGCAGAGGTGTTAAATGGCCATGTTGAAAATTTGGTGACAAAAGTCCATAAAATGGTTGTGTTATGAGCGTGCATTGCGCAGTTTCCATGCACCCTCGTAAGTTCACGAATTTTAATATTTTTCAATCCCGATTTTCTACACTGGCATTTTCCACACTTCCTTATGAACAGTACAGCTGTCATTTTCACACCCGGCCAAAATGTGTTTCGCACTTCCAGTGCAGAAATGCGTTCGCTGTGGGAAATCAATGTTCAGGACAGATAAAGAAAATCACAGTGACACTGTTCATGAGCAGAGGTCCCAAAATGCTTGTTTTGGCAATCTGCTGTAAACAATCCCCAAACTAATTACATTACGGGTGTGCATTGTGCAGTTTTATGCACGCCATGACTTCACCATTTTTTTTTTTGTATTTTCACTCTAGATTTTCAACATTGCCATTTTTACACCTCCTCATGAACAGTACAGCTGTCATTTTCACATCCTGTTTGAAATGTGTTTTCCACCTGTTGTGCCAAATGGCATAGTCGCTGTGCAAAGTCAGCTTTTGGCTAACAAACTGATATTGCCACTGTTCATGAGGTGAACACAAAACCCATGTTGAAAAACTGAAGTGAAAATACCAACGAACGCCTGGGGCGCAGGGTTTGCAGCCACAACGCCTCACCCCTGTCGAGACTGACAGGCATCATGGTGTGACTTGGGATTGTCGCCTGTATGCTCATGCCATTCCACCCCACCCACACCCTGCAGCCAGTGATAGGCATTGAGGTGTGCCTTGACTGTTCAGCCCCAAAGTTCACCCCATTCTCCTATACTGCACCCATCTCACTGTATTTCCTTATGGAATGGGGTGAGCATAAGACTCAAAGACCCCAAGGCACACTGTGACACTTGTCGGTGTCTGCAGGGTGGTGTGTGAAATGGCATGGCTCTATGCCCAGACGACCCAAAGGCACACCCCAATGCTGTCAGTCTCTGCAGGGTGGTGGTGGGTTGGCTTCAGTTCAGTACTTCACTGCCATTCCTATTATGCATCTCTAACTCCTACACTACCAATGCCAACAAGCAAACATTCAGCATTGAAAATGCTTGTTTATAAATAAACAAACTGCCTGCATCAGGAAAATGTCAACTGTAAAAACGTTGTAATTTTGTGCTGCACTTCAGCAGCTTGTGGAAGTTTAACTATCTTTGAAAGGTAAGATGTTTATGGCCAAGATGCATTGTAGATGCTACAGATATCATTGTTTGTTTGATGCCTAGAATACTTCCTGCATTCCACACAGCCATGGTCTTTATCCTGAGCTGCATAAGACAAGTTCTGTCCAGTAAGAATCATAAATAGTATTGTGCTATTGCTCTGATTATATGGTAGATGCAACCCACTTTATACACATCTTTAGAAAATAACTTGGATTGTGTGTCCACATTATAGTCATGAAGTTTTCTTATATTTTGGGGTTGTATAATAGGTGGAATGGTGATTATAAAAATATGTAAATTATAATGATGAATTTTTAGGCCTCCCTGCATGACATGAGCCACACAAACTAGTGTTGTTGTCACCTTTTTATGTATTTATTTAGCTTTTGTTTACCAGGTAAGCTCACTAAACAAGTACATGCTATTTTCAGGAATGACCTGGGAGAATACAAAGAATAAACAGACAGAGCAAAGATGTAATAGGATTTCAAAAATGTTCAAGATTTCAGAATATACAGACAATCCAAGCTTTAGCAATCAGAGGACAAGGTAGCAGCACATAACAAGGATAATAATCTAACAGTTAGTTTAAAAATATACTCAAAGAAAGCTGTAGACAGAGACCAGAGCAAGACGGTAAAGTGCAGCTTTTTGTATTGGGGGTGGCACTAGGTAATTAGGGTACAGTTGCAGTCTGAGACTAACATTAGGTGATTCCAGAGGACCTTCTAAAATTAAGGTGGGAGGAGGCACAGCGAGCATGTGCAGGGAAGGAGTTCCATAACCTAGGTGTACAGACAGCAAAAGCCTGGCCACCCATCAGTATATGGGTTTTGGGACACTAAACAGAGGTAAGTCAATGGACCTAAGTAGGTATGTTGAGTTAATAGGCTTAAAAAGTTCAGCTAGGGCTGTAGGGGTGGCAGTTCTGACCACCTTATCAGTGAAACAGCCCACATAAAACTCTGGAGCTTCCTGGAGATAGCCATTCAAGTTTATTATATAATTCACAATGATGAGTGTGTTGGTAAGGAGAGAGGCAAAATGACATACTTTATTATCGGCAACAATTCATTTGGACAGGTTGGCTTTAGTGGAATGGGTTAATGTTTTCAATCCATAACAGAGCATAGGGAGAAATATTCCTTTGGCCAAGGCAAGGTGGGTAACTGATGTGAGAGTGCCTTTTGCCCTGTAGGCCAGGCCCAGCTTACTGTTTGCTGCTTTAGTCACATTGCAGATTTGTAGGGAGAAGTCTAACTGAGGATCAAGGGTGACTCCCAGGTATTTAAAGAAGTCAACAACCTTCACGAGGGACCCATCAGCACTAGTGACTTTTAGGGGCTCTGGACTCAATTTCATTTTGGACAGGGATCCAAAGCACATAGCCTGTGTTTTCCAATATTTAGGACAAGCTTATTGGTCAGGAGCCAGGACTGTGTGTTATAGAAGTCATTCCTTAGGAGGGAGTTAATGACGCTTGATATCCTGTGAGTTAGTTAGGAGCACCAGGTCATCAGCATATTGAGTAGCACTACCATGGGCCGGCACCTGAGGTAAGTCATTCACAAATAAAGAGAAAAATGGGTCCCAGGATGGACCCTTGTGGGACTCCAGTTTTGACAGGGTGAGTTCAGAGAGTACTTTTTATACTTTACGAGCTGCCGCTTCCCTGCAAGTAGTTAGTAAACCAGGTTAGGGCAGAGACTGACAGGTCAAAAGAATGAAGCTTTATGCAAAGGAGTGTGATCAACCAAATCAATGGCCTTGAGAGATCTACAAAGACTGCTCCTGTCAACTTACCTTGATCCGTGGTGACCCTAACTTCTGAAGTAACCTTGGCAAGAGCAGTGGAGTTGCTGTGTCCTTTATGAAAACCATGCTGTTCTGAGGAAAGTAGCTCATAGCTCTGGATATGGTCCATAAGTTGGGACACTACCAATTTCTAACAACTTACAATAACAGATAAGATAGCTATGGGTCGTTAATTGTCAAAACTTTTCAGATCGCTTTAGTACTGGCACAACCCTAGCAACCTTCCATATATCAGGGATGGATCCAGTAATAAGGGATGTGTTAAATATGTGGGTAATTGTCAGGGCAAGGAAAGGGCACCCAGGCAGATAAGTTTAGATTCCATATTGTCATGCCTAGCTGGTAAAGAGGGAAAGGCTGGATGGGAGTCTGTGAGTTTCACTTACAGAAACAGCTTTGAGGTAAAAAGGTAGGTGAGAAGCAGATTCAGAATGGGGTCTGTCAGATGGATCCTGAGTGACAGGGCAGGAAATAGGGAGGTAAAGTAGACAGAACAGAGAACTGGGCATTGAAGGCATTTGTAATTGTTAAAGCATTATTGCAATTAATATCATCGATGAGCACGTCAGCAGTGTAACATTTGGAGGCACCAGAAACAGCATTTTTAATGTTTCGCCAGAAACTCCTAGGGTCCCTAGCAGAGATCAGCAAAGCAGAATTACAATTTCACTTGGCTGCATGTACAGCTTTTTACAGGAATTTCAGAGACACCTATATTAATTTAAGTCAGACAAGTCTTGAGACCTTGAACCTCACCCAGCATTTATCCCTAGACTTCAGAAGTGAGAACAGACTGCCTTGTAGCCATTTTGTGACAGCACCCTTACTCTCCTCTTTATGAGTGGGGCATGTTTGTTTTGTAGGGAGGAGAAGATATTAAGGATGTTTTGTAGGGTGACACTAACAATGTCAGCAGATAGTACAGCAGTTCAGTCTGCAAGTGCAAGGTGTTCATGAAATGATTCAAGCTGAAATTTAGAGAAGTCTGTCATATGAATAACCTTATGGGGAGTTTTGGGTTTCCAGATGCAGTACGCTGGGATATGGTCAGAGACTGAGTGTGGGAAGGTACCAGATGTTATGATCCTTTCTGGTCTGTTTGCCAAGACCCAATCAAGGAGGGAGTTTTGACCTCCAGATGTGGAGAGCCTAGCTAGTTCTTTTATAAGCTAAGGCCAAGACCAACCAACAAGGGTTCATATTTTTGACTTTATTTCTTATCCAATTTAGGTTAAAGTCACCAAACAACAATAATTCATTTGAGCACACTTTGGAACTAATACTGTCAAGAAGGTAGGTTAGCCCTTTCACATCACCTTTAGGAGGATTTTGTAGGCACAGACTAGATGAATCATTATGTTTGCTTGCACACATGTGCAAGAAATGTAGTGCCACCATGCGAATATTCGTAGACTTGCCACCACGCTTCCAGTGCCCTGCTTCTTCTTGCAGGTGTGGCCTCACCGCACAATAAATGTCCAAGCTGTCTATGACAGCAGTTCAGATGCAGTGGCGTACAATTCAAAGCAAAATACTGCTACAATCAGTGGTGGTGTGCGTAGGCAATTTGCATACTGCTGTTGGCAGGCAATTTACATACTGCCATCGGCAGTATCCAAAGTGCCTGCACGCCAGCACTACATCTGAACAGCTGTCATAGACAGCTCCATTTTTCTTGTTCCCCCAACAAACACCCAAGTAGCACGCCGGAGCCCACCCCAGTGTGCTCATGTGCTCCCACCCCCACTGTATGGCCGATGGGGGTACCCAATCCCTGTCGACGCCACTGCCCCCCAAGCAGACTTCCAGGTGACATGCTGGGAGCCCACCCCAGTGTGGCAAAAGTCTGTATGGCTGATGAGGGTGCCCAGTCCCCGCCGTGCCACTGTACCCCAAAAACAGACTTCCAGGTGCCATGCTGGCATCCCACCCCAGTGTGGCAAAGTTTGTGTGGCTGAGGGGTGCCCAATCCCCATCAGCTCCACTGCCTCCCCAAACAAACTTCCAGCTGCCACACTGGGAGCCCACCCCACTGTGGCAAAAGTCCCGTGCCATCTTCTTAAAAAAGAAAAGACACCTGTAAGAAAAATGGTCTCTGTTGACTGTCTTGCCCTCCCCAACCCGGACCCACCTCTGTGCACCCACCTCCCACACACCCCTGACCCCATACTTACTCCGGAGCCCAGTGCGATGATCTTCGTGGACTGGGAACACGCTGCACTCTTCAAAGCCAACCATGAACAGAAGAAATGCTGGTAAGCTGTATAATGGCATAAATGTTTTTTTCAACTTTGGTACATATTGGCTATTTTGGGATGCCACCATTTTCAACATGGGTTCTTGGACCCCACCTGTGAACTCAGTCACTGTCATTTTGTTATTCGGTCCCGAAGGTGATTTTGTGGTCACTGCATGGAACCACCTTTGGGGACCGATTAATGAAATGACAGTGTCACAGTTCATGAGGTAGGCCCTAAAACCATATGTTGAAAATTTGGTGAAACAATTCCCAAAATGACTGGTTTATGCTGCATTGCGCAGTTCCTACGCATGCTCATAACTTTGAGAATTTTTATATTTTCACTCTAGATTTTCAACATTGCCATTTTACGACACCTCCTTATGAACAGTATGGCTGTCATTTTCACATCTTGCCCAAAATGTGTTTTGACATGTAGTGCACATTGGCATGGTCAGTGTGCAAAATCAGTGTTCTGGAAAAATTAAGAAAATCACAGTGACACTGTTCATGAGCAGAGGTGTTAAATGGCTATGTTGAAAATTTGGTGACAAAAGTCCATAAAATGACTCTGTTACAAGCGTGTATTGTGCAATTTCTATGCACCCTCATAAGTTTACGAGTTTGTAATATTTTCAGTCCAGATTTTCAACATTGACATTTTTCCACACCTCCTTATGAACAGTACAGCTGTCATTTTCACATCCTGGCTGAAATGTGTTTTCGCACTCTGACGAGAATAACGCGTCATTGTGGGAAATTAGTGTTCGGACAGATTAAGAAAATCACAGTGACACTGTTCATGAGCGGAGGTCCCAAATGCCCATGTTGAAAATCTGCCATAAAAATCCCCAAACTAATTGCATTACTGGTGTACGTTATGCAGTTTCTACGCACACCGTGACTTCACCAGTTTTTGTATATTTTCACTCCATATTTTCAACAATGCTATTTTTACACCTCCTCATGAACAGTACACCTGTCACTTTTCACTTCCTGTTTAAAATGTGTTTTGCATCTATGGCGCCAAATGGCACAGTCATGCAAAATCACCTTCGCCTAACAAACTGATAGCATCACTGTTTATGCGGTGGGGTCACAAAAAGCCCATGTGGAAAACTTGGAGTAAAATGCCAAGAAACACCCAGGGCATTAGGGTTTTCGACCATAACACCCTCCTGTAGGGACTGACAGGCATCAGGGGTGTGACTTGGGATTGTTGACAGTAATGCTCATGCTATTCCACTCCACCCACCCTGCAGCCATTGACAGGCATCGAGGCACGCCATGGACCCTTTGCCCCAGAGTTCACCCCATTTTCCCATACTGTGCCCATTTCAGTTTATTTCCTTATGGAATGAGGTGAATGTAAAGCCCAAACACCCCAAGACACACCTCGACACTTGTCAGTGTCTGAAGGGTAGGGTGAGGTGAAAGTTGGACCATCATGGGTGATGACCCAAACGCACACCCCAATGCCTGTCCATCTCTGCAGGGGTGAGGGTGGAGTTGGTGTCAGTTCAACACTTCAATGCTATTCCTATACTGCATCTGTCCAACTTCTGCACTTCCACTGCTAATGCCAGCAAGCAAACATTCGGCAATGACAAATGCTTGTTTTAGTATTTTCCAGTAGAAGTAGTGCATGAAGGAATTCACAGATGGGGAGTATGGATGTGTGTGGGATATAAGGGAGGCATTTAGGTTGTTTTTGTAAAATAAGAACAGAGCACCACCACACTTATTGAACTGGCAAGCTGCAGCGCATCTGGCCTGCTCAGGAATGTGCCATGGGCACTCCAAGTGACAGAATCACAAGAAAAGCAGTGCATATACACAAATGATTTTGTAGAACAGTTCAATTTTTTTAGGGCAAATAGTGAGCAGATCAGAAAAACTCAGCATTAATACAGATTGGAATAAAGACCAGCTGGCATTCATATCAGGTAGCTTAAATGCATATTTTATCAAAAACATTTTGTGATATTACTTTTAGGGGCCTTCAATGGTATTTTGCAACTTGCAGCCCTGGGACAGCCAGCAGGAAAATGATTACATAAATCTGCAGTTTAACCAAAAAGCTGAAAGTGCCCTTTAATTAAATTCAAAAGAAGTTGTTCTATTGCTGTTTTAAAATTTGTAGCTTGAACTCAGTCAGAGGTAGGCAACCTGTGTTACTTAATTATTATTTATTGTTTTAGCTGTGTTATGTTTTTCAAACTGTTTGTTTCTGTCATGCACTGAACGCCCTGGGATTGGGCGCCATATAAATAAAATCACCTTGCCTTGCCTAAATGAATCATTTGACTCGCCAGCAAGTGACTGGATATAAACAATCAGGAAACTTATAAAGGTGATATGAAATAATTTTAGCTGTTTAGATCCTTGTAAAACTAGACTTGGATAGTGTGATACCTTTTATTGGAATCAGAATATATTTTTTACATAGATATTGTAAGTATATACAGTTTCAAGCCCTTTTAAAGGGACCAAGGCCCCAAAAACATGTGCACTGTAAAACAACAATGTACAGTATATATGTTGGTTCGATAAAAGGCAGCATGCTTTCTGTTTCAACGTGGGGCAGACAGCTTATTCCCTATGACTGAAAATATATTTTCTTTTTCCATAATACTATTATCCTTTCAAGTCTTTCAGTAGCTATGTGATCAATGATCTCACCACAGACACACACACACATATGTATTCACCGCACAGGAGTCTACTCATGTTAAGACCTCTCCGTTCTGCAAATCCATCTCACTTGGCCTATCCAGAAATGCTTGGCTATCTTATACAATATTCTAAACATGCAGTACATTGGTTATGCTGTTTTTCCTGATTTTGCCGCTGCTAGAATTAGTTTGTTTGACAGGTACTTTCAGTTTTTCTTTTCCCAGCACGTGAGCACCTGTCACTTTTTTTGTAATCAAGTATTTTCTGCTTGCTTGGATTCATTCAATTTCCACACTAAGGTAGAGTGCAATCTAAAGAGAAGGGCTTTTAAACATCTGTTGGTCTGACCCCCATTACAGAGACCCAGCCTATAATGTTGCACCCCCCACCCTTAACTTCATATCTTCTGCTTTGCCAAACTGTTCATTTTATGAAAGCGGTAGGCACACTAAGCCAGGGGCCTACTGTCAGAAATGACCCATGTACATAAAGTGGGCAACAAATCACAAAATACATTTACTTATTTATGTCTTTGTAATATGTGTAATAGACCACAGCCGTAAAATACAGTATAAAATAACATGTATAAAAGGTAAACCAAATATAAAATTTAGGCAGCATTGTATGATGTAAGCCAAATACAAATACAAGCAGTCTGTAATAATAACTATAATTTAAGTCTCATTTTAAAACATGTTAGATGATCTGATATTGAAAAGCAATGCATTCCAAAATGAGTTGCCAAGAATAAAAAGATATTAGACCCTTTCTACTAGAAAGCATGTGTCTTATATAGACACATATCACTTAAGTGAAGAAATCTAGCAGTAGGTACTGACTGGAAAATAGTATATAGATATTCAGGAGATTGATTATTAATCAAATTGTACATAAAATATCCTAGACCATAACAACATTTAGCAGATGGAGAAAACCAATTCATATCTGAGTACATTGAGCAATGGTGCTTAGAATGGGTATACTGGGTCACAAATCCACAAATGTTATTGTAGGTAATGATCCAGTTTCATAAATCAGTTTTGGTAGCACTGAAATAAACAAATGAGAAATAATTGAGTCTCGATATTAAAATACCCATGACTATTGCCAGTTTGACCTGCATGATAACATTTTGCCACACCTTGTAGACAACTTGCATCTTGGATTGGTAATTGCAAATTTGCTTTTAAAATTGAAATTGTATACTTGCACTGTATGTAACATGTTATTGCAACACAAACCACATGTAGTTTGTGTACCTGAAATTGTTTTCTGTTATTACATGTGACCTGTACCGTCTGTTTCTCAGTTGCATTGTACTGTATCTTTCTTGTATGCACTGTATGTATTGTACTTTTGCCACATATGTGGCCCGGTCGGACTGAAAACGGTCCTTGGATCAGCGCACCTACCCGCTTACCAAAGACATAAATAAATAAATGTAGTACCGATTACTAACCTTTGATATATAAACAGGAACATTTGGAGTTGAGTCAATGACACTAAGGTACCTAAATGTTTTAACATCATTAAAAATGTTGCCATCTTGACCTTTACCTGTAGCCCCCACTGATAGAAATATGTTTGTGTCCACAGCCAGATAACATGGTTTTAGGTTTTTCTGGGGATTAAGGATGAGTCTACTTTTCAGTAACCAGCCCTGGAAACCTTGCTTAAGGAAAGGCTAGTAGAGAATCTTGAATCAAATGGGCTGCAAGACCACAGGCAGCATGGATTCCGGGGGCATGTCAGATAAATCGAATAGATTTGTTTGACTGGGGACCAGAGAAGTATATCAGGGAGGGCAGTGAACATGGCCTATCTGGACTTTAGCAAGGCCTTCAACACTGTGCTGCACAGAAGTCTGATAAAGAAATTCAGCAGCCTAGGGGTGAATCTAGAGTGATGAACTGGATTAGAAACTGGTTAAGGGATCTGGGACAGATGGTGGTGGTTAACAGCACTCACTAAAAAATGGAAAGTGACACATGGGGTGTCACAGGGCTCAAGTACTCAGACTGGTACTCTTCAATTTCTTTGCAAGTAACATTGCAGAAGAAATGAAAGGAAGGTATGCCTTTTGTAGATGATACCAAAATCTGTAAGAGTGGACACTTAGGAAGGGGTAGAGAATATACAGGATTTTGGAAACTAGAGCAGTGATCCAGAGCATGGCAGTTTGGATTCAGTGCCAAAAGTGCAAAATCATGCATAACCCAGGAAGGAGTATAAGATAAGGGAGGTGCTGACAGTCACTAAGCAGGGAAGGGACTTTGATGTTATCATAACTGATGACCTCAAAGTGGCAGGGCTGTGGGACAAAGCGGTGGGTAGGTTTAGTGGGAAGACGGGTGAAGAGGGAGGGGCATCTTCATCCAGAGGAGGGAGGTAGTGTTGCCACTGTATCAGTTCCTGGTGAGACCCTACCTGGAGTACTGTGTCCAGTTCTTGAGACCACATCTCAGGACATAGGCAGTCTGGAGGCGGTCCAGAGGAGGCAACTAAAATGGTGCAGGGACTACACAAAGCTGTGGAGGAGACACTGAGAGATCTTAAGTGTATATCCTGGAAGAAAGGAGAGATAGGGGACATCATGGAGACCTACAAGAACCCCACAGGGATGAACAGGATGCAGGAGGAGTTTCTTTCAAATAAGAAAGAGCGCCCGGACCAGGGGCATGGGATACATTTGAGAGGTAAGTTTAAGAGGGATGCGAGGAAGCAATACTTACTGAAAGGGTGGTAGATATCTGGAACTGACTGCCAGTAGAAGTGGTGGAGGTGAAAAGAGCAGGGCTTCAAACATGCATAGGATAGACATAGGGGAATATGTGTAAATAGGCAAGGAGGGGAGGTCGACAGGACCAATGAGGGCCTGCAGAGACAGGTTAGATTGGGAACATCTGGACAGACTGGTGGGCCAAGTGTTTTTTTCTGCTGACAAATTCTCTGTTTCTATGTTTGTATGAACTAGGCCCAAATCATGATTTACATCTTGGTTTAACTTTGTCAAACAGCACAGATGCCTATATATGGTTAAGTCATCTGTGTATCATAGTGTATGACCGTTAGTACTTACAAGTGGGAGAATGTTGATAAAAACTGAAAACAGCAGAGGCCTTAATATGGAGCTGTGAGGAACCCCAACAATCATTATAGCAAGCGAGGACATAACAGTACCCAGTTTGGCCTTCTGTTTACGCTCAACCAAATTGCTTTAAACCAACCCAATGTAGTGTAAAATATATCCATGGCAGTAAGCATTTGTAGAAATAGTCCATGGTTGACCAAGTCAAAAGCCCTGGTCAGGTCCACAGAAACCCTACCTATCAACATACTATGTTGTGTCGTGACAGAGGGTGTTCAGTCTGTGGGAGGGAGCTACTGTAAGAGCAATGTTCACTGTGTCTTGTACACCCAGTGTTTTCACCCTCTGTTTGGTGATGGGACATGGTCTTTCCATTGACACCTTCATGTAGGTCCTTTTTCACAATCGTCTTGCACTGTGCCAGGTACACAGGTGCTAAACCGTAAAGTAGACACGTTTTTCTGTGGGTCCTAGACCCTAAGAGTCCATGCCTGTGTCAAGGTGGTAAAGCCACATTACAGCACATCCATGAGGTAGTCAAAGCCCCTACAAACCACACAGTACATGGCACTTATGTCTGTGTGCATGTCCCCAAGCTCAGATCGGATATCTCTATGCTGTGTGTTCAAAGCAGCCACCTCTGTGTGCATCTAGGCAGCTCATACTGGGTGCCCAAACTGCCCTCAGCCACTGCTGTTCAATTAGTCTCAGTTCAGAGTACATACGTACTGTACTTACATACATATATACATACATACAAGATGTTGGCAGAGAGGGACCACCACATCCACCTAGTCTGCCTGATTTAGCCCCACCTCACAAGAGACCTCCAGTCTAACTCCTATGCCAGAAACACCTCCCTAAGTACAAGAATCCTTTTGTGTCTGTCCCATGCAGTGTTAAAGCTAGTAATTGTGTCTGCTCCTTCCACCTCTGGTAGACTATTCCAAGCGTCCACCACCCTCTCCATGAATAAGTACTTCCTTATGTTACCCTTGAACCCTCCTTTCTAGCTTCCAGTCATGACCCTCGTCCTTTGGCAACTTTTCTTTTGAAAAACACTCCCTCATTGTACCTATTTATGCCCTTGAGATATTTAAAGGTCTCTATCATGTCACCCCTCTCCTTGCCTCCAGGGAGTATATATTTAGCTCCCTCAGTCTCTCCTCATAGGAGACCCTTGCAGACCCCTCATCATCTTCATAGACCTCCTTTGCACTCCATCTTGTCTGCGTATGTCCTGCTTTAGATGAGGCAGCCAGAACTGAATGCTGTACTCGAGATGAGGCCTTACCAGTGTCTTGTAAAGGGCAATAGGACCTCCCTCTTTCTACTTGTAATACCCTTCCTATGCATCCAAGCAACCAGCTAGTCTACTACTACAGTCCTCCTACTCCCTGCTGTCATGCAGTGTGGCCAAAGCCCAGAACCTGCCCTCTTTTGGGTTACTGTGACTTGGCTGAAGAAGAGTGTCTGTACCAGAGTTAGTGTCATGCATGCTGCTGAAGGACTCACCAGTAAACGTGTGTTCTGTGTGCATAGGGGTGTACAAATAAGGTGGCTGTGTTGGGTGGGTGGCCATATGGCTGGGTATTGGCACATTTATGGATGGTGTTTCTTGAGGTTGATGGTGCCTGTGAAGGCCATGATATAATGCCTTGTACTCTGCTGCTGTCTTTGTCTTCCACCAGTGTTTATGTCTCTGTGTCTGGATGCACTGTCCCTGTGACACTGTCCATACTGCTGAATGATGGCTTTTGCTGGATTGGTGGTGCATTTCTCCATACTAGACATGACACCAACTGCACCTGTGGTATGAGTGCATGTGTTATTGCAGTGACAGTTGGGTGTGTGTGACACATACAAGATGTGTTGGTCCCACCCACTGCATACTCACTGCTGTCTACTGCTACATGTGCTACTAGGGCCTGGCAGTGCTTCTGTTTGGCTACCATCCTCATCTTTCTCACTGTCATGTGGTGGTGGGTCAGAATCTGAAGGGAGGGACACATCAGTGACAACATTGGTTACTGCTGTGGGCTTCACCATCATGGACATGGTTGTCTTGCTATACTCACCCTTTCCTAGTACTATTTATTATCTATTTAGAATTTTGCAGACCTGGATAGCCTGATACTGGCGCAACATAGAGGACTGTGTATGATGGCTCATACACAACAAGGGTATTTTCACTCGAGAGGTTTCATGGTAACTGGAGACCTCGAGGCACAGCTCGAGGTCTCATTACTAAGGAAACCTCGAGGCGAAAAGAATTCTTTGTTGTGTATGAGCAATCATACATAGTCTTTACAGTGTATGGTTGCTCATACATAGACTGCACTTTACTTTTTTACCACATTTGTGTGCAGTTTTTCATCTTCTGGCATGTTTCACAGCTGCGGCTGTTCGAGTCGCTCCGCCGGTCGCCCGATGCGCACATACGCAACTTCCGCATGCGCGCCCACCCGCTGGGTGTTATGCTGCACTAGCTACATAGCTAGTGCAGCACAGCAGCTACGATGATGTAGCTAGTGCAGCATAACAACACTGTTGGGAGTATGGATTCCGTGCTCAACAGTGTTCTACCACACACTATACCTATTTTTTAAGAGAGTTCTGGGGAACATTACAGCAGTTATAAGTAATTACAGTACATTTTGTTTATTTCAAAACTTTTACCAGGAAAGAGATACTGGGCTGATGACAGGTCATTTCAGATTGTGTCCTTGGGGGAGAATAGTGAGGAACACTAAGAGTTGTAATTGAAATAATAGGTAAATATGCATCATAAATAACAACTGTGCAAATTCAAGGATATCCAACAAAACCAGACTGCTACACATACATTTGAATGGCTCTGCCACGCCGGTTCGACGTCTCTAATGTCGATCGGTGTTACAGTGACAGGAATCATGTCGCCCACAAATCGCGGTCAGCATGATTCCTTGCAGACTCGGGTTCTGTTTTTCTATCGGGCTCCACCCCCACCCCACCGCCTAACTAAAGGATTGTTAACTCTAGTCAGAGTTAACTCGGTGCAGGGGCAGGACCGACAGACAGCATGCCCCAGTCTTGGGGACACCATCACAGCGACCTGTTGGCAAAGTGTCGATTTTGCTGACAGGAAAGTAGTTCACTGTGTTGGTGTCGCCAGTAGAGGGCATACCCATTTGAATCAATATTTCTATTCATTGCAAGAAACTATGTTAATGCAGACATTAGGACTGAAGAACACAAAATGCAGAAAGTAGGAAATGACAAAATATTAGGGTTTTAGGTCTCGGAGTCCTGAAAATCAGTGCTTGAGTGTTCCTTGGGGTTGTCAACCTTAACGTCCACCCCCTGCCCTGAGTAAACAAGATCAGCCATGATCTCTTTTCTTCATTCAGGCCCTCTCAACTGATTATTGTTGGCAACATGTGCGAGCATGAGTCTGTATTTCTGAACAGCGTATCACTATGAGGCACTGGCTGGGACCTGTTCCTTGTGCTTCAGTCAGGAGGCTAGATCTAGAGGGACAGGGTGGGCATTAAAGTTGACAATCCCAAGTAACATCCTACCACTGATTCCCCAATACTCCAGATACTCAAACCCTAATGTTTTTTAATTTCCTACTTTGTGTGTTTTGCATTCTTGAACCCTAATGCCTGCATTAACATAGTTTTTACAATGAATTTCCTTCTTTTCTGATAGTAGAATTATGCCCTGGACCTGCACAAAACAAAATAAATAGAATGCTGGAGATAGTCCTGACCCAGTACATGGACCCATCAGGCCTCGATATGCCTGTCAACAACTTGTGAGGGAAAGCCCCCAGCCCAGCACAAGGTGGTGTGTGTGTGTGTGTGTGTGTGCACAACACTGCTCCATCCCTCCCTAAACTGGGGCCATGCTACATGGTGCAGCACCTTCCCCGCAGCCTTGGCCCATTAAAGCAGGCTCACTGAGTGCGCACTCAAATTTAGGTTACTGGCACAGGAAGGAAATGTGGTCCCTACTAGGCTACCGGACGTCCCTCCAAACTACATTACTTCATCATTTTTATTTTTTTGGACATTTTGACCCCAAATTTTCAACAGTCTTTTATCACCACCTCCTTCTGGACATGACAGGTGTCATTTAATAACATACAAGAAAAATGCAATTTTGCACCAGAAGTGTGAAATCACATGTTGGACAGGATTTATTTATTTATTTGTTTGTTGACCGGGTAAGTGCACTAGACAAATTCTGCCTATTTTCAGGCACAACCCGGGAGGGGATACAGATGAATGCCAGCTGACCTTGAACCAGATTAAGCTGTTGGTGATATTTTTAGTGAATGAAATTTGGCCAGGACACGGAGAAATTCCCTACTCTCCAGTAGGGAGATTCTTTGGCCGTCGGAGGATGGCTGCGTCAGTTGCTTCACTGCCGAGCTCGGAGATGGAGGGGCTGCAGGTCGGAAGGCGGCTCCTCCTCGGCACCTGAAATGCTGGAACCTGAAATCTTTTTGATACAACAGCAGTTAATGATGTTGAAGGCAAGAAGGATGTTACATTACCTCTGACTGGTACTATCTGTGACCACCCTTTGGATTTTCCTGCACCGCTGTGACTGAACTGCTTGTTCCCTTGGACTTGGACTACACTTTGGATCAATTGCTGCTTCGCGAGAAGCAGCTTACCAACAGTCAATTTTCTTCTCTCCTCTGGTTACCGAAGGGAGGCTTAAGCCAGGTATGGCGCCACTGTTACCTGACGTTTCTATGGACACCATTCCCAGGACTACTGTTCCTGAGGCTGCGCAGGATGAACAATGGATTGTTTACTCTGCGGTACTGTTCAGAACTCTGCCACTGTCTTTTCCTTCTCAGCAATTTCAATGAAACCTGACCAGGATCATATTCGTAAAAGGAACCCCCAGCAAGCTTTGTTGGGCTGATACACCGTTACGGAGGTATGGCTGTGGTCAGTTGAGAGCTCCCTGGCAGCGCGGGCTGGGTTCATTCCCTGACTCAGATAAGTGGATTTCTGGGTTTGCTCCTTCAGGATTCCAGGAGTTTCTTTGGTGCCTCCTCGCCAGCTCCCACAGTGAGTACAGCTGCCACCTCTACTTCTCCTACTGGACTTTCTTCTGATTTACTGATTTCTTCAGACTCTCTGGCTGATAAAACTGCTAATAGCACCCAGGCTGAGCAATCCCTTTACACCTGCCCATGGAACTGGCTTTGACACAACACCCAGTTCTACAGACTGCACTAATGTTCCACATCCTGATCCTTTGCCAAAGACTCCTGGGATGGTATGAGTGACATTTCGGACTTCTCGGACATTCCTCGACACATCCCTGCTGATGTTAGAATGAGCCTATCTCCAGTGACTCTGTTGTCCCTCCATTAATGAAAACATCTAACTCTAAATCATATGCCTCTTTTTTCAGCAGATGACCTACCCTGCCAAACGGCATAATGCAGTCCGACTTTCTATAAGGCGTGTCTAGAAATCTTTCCTGACCAAGTTTATGTGGGAAAGAAACTTTTAAAGGACATTTTACAGTTCAATGTATCTGAGTTATATGCCCTGATTTATATTTCAGGTGAAAATATTTATGATGTTAGTTTTAAGTTGGGGAGTGGTCTGGACAAGTTTTGGGCCCATTATCATAAAAAATACTCCTTATGGGCCCCTTTGAGGCTATCCCTTTGACTCCGAAGCGATAAAACTATTACTGTCCTCTTCGCAATGAGGGGCTAGTGTCACTGATCTCATTTATTGGCTCAAGCAATGTTGTACTGTCACTGGACAACCTGAAGCTATTTTGATCCAGAAGGGATTTGGACTGGGGCTGGAGGATACAAGTTATTTTGAGGTCTGATGATGAAGGGTTTCAACACCTCCGTAATAACTTTTTCTTAGGTAGGGATAGAGGAGTTCTTTTACCCGTCAGCCCAAAACTTGTTATAGGTGGGGACAAATGGACCATATTAGCAGTGCCTGCAACCAGCATAAATGTACTCTCTGCCAAGAGACAGGATATATACCAGTGCTCACTGTCGCAATTTTGTCAGATGTAACCTGTGTGGAACCTTAGGTCATGCTTCTGCATCTTATTTGCATGTGGCCCATCATGTTATTTGGGGTGGTGATTTTAATTGTGGGACTAGGAAATTAGACAGGGGACTTTTACTTTGACAGAAAAGATATTTGTAATATGTCCGCTCTTAATTTCATCACTTGCACAGCAGGCCTCAAGGATGCGCTGTTGGATTTTTCCAGTAAAAGAGAACTGACTTTCTACAAAGGTACCCTGTCCACTAGGATTGATTTTCTATATATTACCAGTCACTGATACTGTAACTCAACAGTTCAACCTGTGGAATATTCAAACCATTGTTCTCTGTCTATTCTGTTGGGTGATCCTGTAATTCCCTATGGCCCAGGAAACTGGAAATTGAACTCTAAACTATTGGAACATGCTTTTCATTCCTAAACAGATCATATATTTTTGGATAGTAGAAAATCAGTTTTTGATCTCTATGAGAATCCAGTTGACTGGTGGCTGGACATGAAATCAGACTTCCGATCCCTTCTTATTAGAGCCGGTAGATGTGTCCATTCTGAGGAGTATGTAGCTTATTTGAAAGGCGTAAACAATTACAACATTTTATACTCTCTCTCTCGTTACTACCCATCGCTTTACTGACCAAAGCTCCTTATTAAGCAGAATAAGTTACAGTACCATACTGCTGAATACGAGTCTTCATTTTCAACAGCAGTATGGTACTACTGGTTCCCATATTTGCCCTTTGCTTGCAAACCAAGATTTCCGATAGCAGAAATCAATGCCAGCACTTAAAGACTCTGAAGGAGTGGTTCAATCTTCCCAGCCTGACATCCTTCAAATTGTTACTGACCATGCGACTGCCCTGTTTGGTAGTCAGACTCCCACCCCTCAGATTTTGATCCCTTCTTTAGACAATTCCCTGTTCCTTCACTGCCTCAAGATGCTCATCTCACTCTGATGTCTCCTATTTCTGTTTTGGAACTTACAGCTGCTAGCCACTCTCTGGCCCATCATAAATCTCCTGGACCAGATAGTTTTTCGGCAGAATTGTTTGCCATTCTAGGCCGAGAGATTTCTCTTGAACTCACTAAGGTATTTAATTCCCTTTGCTTCAGCCCCTACTCCCATTAGATTTGGCTATGGTGTGCTCATTCTCTTTACAAAAGGGATAAACTGGATATTTCTAACTGGAGACCCATCAGTCTCTTAAACACTGACTTTAAATTGCTTGCTAAAATACTTAATAATAGACTTTTATTGGTGGCTGACCAATCGATTTCCTGGCCCAATCCTGTACTATTCGGGCGGTCGATTTCTGACCCTCTCATTCTTCTCCGAGAGGTTTTGATTTTCATAGTGTATCCCAGTAGAGGATTATTCCTCTCCCTGGACCAGGCCCAAGCTTTTGATAATGTTAGTCATTCTTTTCTTTGGCATACTTTACAACATTATAGAATCCTTCTACATTTATTGCTTGGCTTAAATTATTATATAGATCTGCTACTATCAAACCATGTGTTAATGGATATTTGGGGCCATATGTCCCTATCTGTAAGTGTTCATCAGGGCTGTCCCTCAGCCCCTTGTTGTATGTTTTTATATAGACCCCTTTTATGTCTTTTGAATTCTATTAGCATTTCCCTGATAAGTCTATCTGGTCAGCTGATCCCATATGTTGCCTTTGCCTACGCGGATGACCTGGTCATTTTGACCAAAACTGTTGACTCGGCTACACTTGCCCTGTGCTGCTGCAGTGATTTTGGACACTATGCTGGGCTCGCCTGAACATTTTAAAAAGTAAGGGACAGTTCCTGAAAGCTCAGGATATTTCTCTTCCTATGGTTGCTGGGATCCCGATTACCCAAGATACTATTACAATTTTGGGGATTTTGGGGAGTCCACAGATGGATGTTTTCAATTGGGATAAAAAATTCTTTTGGGGACTACTTTGGTACAAACTTGGAATAAGCAGAAGATGTCCTTTCATAAAAGGTTATTTAATTAAATCTCATCTTCTTCCCATTTTTGATTTTTAGTGCTATCTTCCCTGTACCCAAGTCTAGAAAGCCACACTTTATAGTCTTTTTTCAGGCATTTTGGGGCAGCCAGCTGAACCCCTTATCGAAATGTTCTTTACTTGCCCCTCCGTGAGGCGATCAAAACATGGTTAACCCTATTCTCTTTTTTTCTGTCAGTTTATTCAGGCTAATTTTAAACCCTTGCTGCTCTCCTCCACTAAATATTGGTGCCCTAGTTTGTTGTCTACCCTAACTCCCTGGTTTGCTGTGTGGCAGACTGGTCAGTTGAGACAGCTTCAACATGGCTCCTCTGCTCTAGCTTATCTTCTTGAGATTTTTGTAAAACTTCAGATGTGGGTCTTACTTCTATTATGGTTTGTCCAAATCAAAAACAAATTTATTCTCAGGTTCTTCTGACACATTTCCAGGAATTAGACCCATTTCCTAAATGTCCACAAACTTCTCACATGGCATTAAGAATTATCTTCTAGACAGCTGGTTGCCCACTAAAATGCAGGATGTTCACTGGTTGACCTGTCATGAGCGTCTTAATGTGAAGGCGAATCAGAAACACAACAAGGTGGATAGAGAATTTGTGCTCAACCCTCTGTATCTTTCAACCAGAGACCCTTAGTCAATTATTTTTTCTTGTTCCTATACACAGTCCTTTTGGAATTTTTTGTTTCAAATCACTGGTATGTCTCTTTTTGCCAGGTCACATATTCCAGTTTGATGTATGGAGATTATCCCGAACATGGCTTCATTGGGATAGGAGCACTTTACATGTTGTTTTGTGAGCATTAAGTGGTTTATTTGGAATTCTAGATATCTTTTTACCTTACAGAAGTTAAATATTTCTCATGAGGAACTTTATGGGAAGATTTTAAATGAATCGTAAATGCTTTATTACCTTGATTTGAAATCTTTTGACCACACTACATTGTTACAGAGATGAAGGAACTTGCCATGGATAACTGACAATGGCATGCCTGTTACTGAATTACTAATGGTTTTTTCCTTTATTGTTCCATTGCCATGTACATTTCTTTTGGTTTTCTTGTTTGGATTATATAATTCTTTAATAAAAACCTCCCCTACTCTTTTCAGTAAGTGCCATGGGATCTTTAACATCCACCTGAACTACCACCAATCCAGGCAGATGGGACCTCAGTTTAATGTTTCATCCGAAGATGGCACCTCAAAGTGCAGCACCCTCTCATGCTACACTACAGTGTCAGTACTGGGATATTAACCCATGTGCCAGATGTGGGAACTGAACCCAGGCGCTCTGATCTCGGCCTCAGAGGTGAGTGTGCTACCTACTGTGCCACTGACACACATTTGAAAACCAACAGCTGTCATGTTCATGAGGTTGTGTGAAAAAATGGCTATGTTGAAAATTTGGGGTTTAAATATTGAAAATTACCAAAGTTATGACTGTGTATAGAAAAATGACAATATACCTTCATAACTATGTTGTTTTAATATTTTGACCACAAGTTGTCAACATAGTTTTCTTATGACCCCACCTCATGAATCCAGTTGGTGAAAATGTTCAAATGCCTGCGAAACACCATTTCACACCACAGGTGTGAAATCTTATTTCAGTCAGGATGTAAAAATGACAGCTGTGTAATAGCTATTTTGAAAATTTGAAGTCATGGGCTAACAGTATAGCCTAGAGGTTAGAGTAACAAGCTGTGAATGAACTTGGTACATTCAGCAGTCCTGGGTTTGAGTCCCACAACCTCCACTTGCATACTGTATGACTCTGAGCAAGGTATGTAACCTCCCTGTGCTCCCAGGTCATCCTTGAAAATAAGCACTTGTGCATATTGGGCCTTACTCGGTTACCAAAGAATTAAAAAATATATATTGACAATTACCAATGTTAGGAACAAGTATAGAAAAATTTCAACATATGCTTATAACTTGGTCATTTTTAATATTTATTGCCCAATTGTCAGCATGACCTTTTTGGGACCCTATCTCATGAACAAGTGTGGTTAAATTATGTAAATTCAGTCCTGAAGGTGATTTCATGCAGTGACCGAAAAATCACCTTCTGGGCCAGAATTATATCGCAACCATCACTGTTCATTAGGTAGAGTATATGTTTAAAATTTAGGAAAAAATATGTAAAAATGACCAAGTTATAAAGAAAAGTTGAAACGCATTGAAATATATTATCGCCACTTACCTGTTTACCTCAGTTCCCAGTCCAGCATTGAAGAGTGAAGACATTTTTCCAGTCTAGAGAAGATTATGGCATTGGACCTCGGCTGGGTAAATATAGGGTAAGGGGTGGTAGGTGCTAGTGAGGGGTTGGGGTAGGGGTAGGGATGGTAACAGACAGCGAGGGACCATTTTCTTTATTTCAGGATTGCAAAAAAAGAAATCATGAGTTTTTTTTACTTCAGATACACTTTCTGACACTGGAGGGTGGACACCCCAGTGTCAGCATATTCTGCTGTGTCCAGGGAGGGAGGTTGTGTGTGCTAACTCCAGGGATTGGGCACCTCAGTTTCAACAACTTGAAATTATGGGGTTTTGGGGGAACCTTATGGAGGGAAGGGGAATGAACCGGCAATGGGGTGGGTACCCTGATATAAAACTATAGTGTTAATTAAACTGGTAGTGAGGTTGGGCACCCCATTGTCCAGTTCAAATACATAAGCCCACTCATCTGACAAATGATGTCCCCCTCAGAAAACACACATGCACAGCATGCTCAGGAGGGCGGGCTACACACTGAGAGGTAGACCCATCCCTACTGAATGAAAACAACAGAAGGGCATACACAAAGAGGGCTGGCCCTGTCAGCTGATAGATGAACATTTCTTAATGCCACCACATGACTTCATGTGGTTGTAAATATTCAGTTAAACACCATTAAACACCCCTGTCTGTGGAACACTCCTCTCCTCTATTATGCAGCTCTTCCTCTCACTCCTCTGTCAAATCACTGCTCCATCTCCTACCTTTCCCTTCATAACACCTCTTAGCACTTAAAATGTTTGTCCACTGCTGCAACAACACTGATTTTGAGTTACTCCATACCATTTACAGTTGTCCCATTGCACTTGAAATGTTTGTCCCTTGTTGAAACTACTCCGATCTTTGATACTCCATTCCATTGTACAGTTGTCTCTCTGCATAGCCTGTTTTGCTGTATTGTATTCATTAAAATATTTTATTATGCTTATTGTTGTGTAAATTTTACTGAATGCCTTGTACTATATATTGTGAGTCCCATGCTCCCTGTACCCTGGGTCGCACCTGGAGACGAACCTTGGCTCAGTGTGCCTTTCCCAGTCACCAAATGTTTAAATAAAATACATAAATAAAATAAATCTTTAGAGTGCTGATTTTTAAACTTGCATGCTCACAAATAGAATGTTTTTCTTAAATATTTCAAAAACTACTTATGTTTAAGATAAAAAAACACAAGGTGCACACCTTGGGCCAAACTCTATCAAACCTGCAAATTTCAGGTTTCTGATCCTCCTTGTTTTTATGTTTGCCATGCAAGCACACACAGCAAACATTTTGTTAGAGAGTAGCTTTTGAGCAGTGTGACGGTGTCAGTCCAATGCTGAGTGGTCTGCAAGGGGCTTGTCAGTGTCATACCAATCAGTCTGATCATAACACTGTTCTGGCTTGCTGGGTGGAAACTTTGTGTATTTCAAGTAGAGAGCCAACTCAATCATAGGTCAGGTCTTTCCTTTGATCCATAATCACTGCCGGAAACACATCTGTCTGTGCATGATCAGCCTGCTGAGGTTGAATTACACCCGTAACAAAGAAAACCACCCATCGATGTCTGTTGCTGCCCTGGCCTTACTGTCCCCACCCAATTCTCCAACTTAGCCCCCCACAAGCATAACACCGACACTGGGAGTTCCCAATCCCCCAGTGTCATCACCTGAAATAAAGAAAACTGTCCACGCTTTTTAAAACACCCTGAAAACAGAAAACATCCATCGATGTCTGTTGCAGCCACCCTTCCCCAAGCCTAACCCAAATGCAAAAACTCACTGTCTCACTGTCAAAACTGAAAGGGTGTGGACTTCTTTGCATCATTCACACACATAGTGCCTCTATTATTGCTGTAGAACAGAGCTGTTCTTCAACAGCCATCGTGGGAGTTGAGGACGACTTTCATCAAAATGTAGGAAGTTCAAAGTCAGTTGCTACATCTAAAGTTTGCTGATGTTTGATCCTTGCATATAGGGAGATACTTCCTGCCATAGGCTTTTGTGGGATTTTGTGTGGAAGTCCAGTATGCTGGTATACACTTTATATTGGTCTGATAAATGTTACTTCATGATTTCTAATTTGTCTGTATAATTCCCAGTCTCAATCATTATATGTTGTTTTGTATGTGGCCCATGCTCTCTTCCTTAACTGGAAACTCTCCAGGAGTTTAGGCATGATCTGTTTGTAGTGCCTTCCTTCAGACTCTAGTAAGCTTCATGGAGAGAAGTTTGTTAATTACTACCTTTCTATTTAATTTGTAAAATATACTCACACTGGTTCAATGAATAATATGAGGTATAAAAGTCCCAGATTATTTTGCCAAGTGCCTCGTGTAGTTTGTTAAGGATGCAATAGAAACATAGAAACATAGAAATTGATGGCAGAATAAGGCCCACTAGGCCCACCAGTCTAGCCATTTTCATACCTGCTACAAAACCACAGACCCTAGCCCATGCATTTTTGAATTCCCTCACTGAGTTAGCCCCATCACCTCCACTGGGAGGCTGTTCCATGCATCCACCTCCCTTTCCATGAAAATACTTCCTCACATTACTCCTTAGTCTACCCTTCCAGCCTCACGTCATTCATATACTGAAAGATTTTGTTCTGATGAAATGTGGTTGGGGGCAGATAGATTGCACTTCCATGTGCAGTAGTTGAGTGTGGGATCACTGAAAGAGTCTGAGTAATTTCCTGAGTGTGCAACTCTGTTGGCCTGTTTGTGAGGATCCAGACAATGCATGATCCTTTCTTATTTCTATTGGGTCTTATGGCTGGGGAGATCAGTTGTGTTTGATAACTTTTAGCAGTCCTGCCATTTACTGAGTCATCTGTGTTGATCAGTACATGTTAAAATCCCAATATACTATAATTTCAGCATTGGCAGGATGGCAAGATGAGTGCTTCATGACTTGTGGAATTGAGAGTTTAAACATATTAGGTGGGTTGTAGAGGAAGTAGAGTTGTAGATATTTGTTGCTTAAGGTAAGTCATATGGTGAAAGTTTCTTGGTTACAGTCCTCTGGTATTTATAAATAGGTTTGCACGTTACAAACTTTAGACTGTTCTTTGTAAAGAATGCCTGTCTGCTTCATTTCCCAACTGGTCTGTCTTGTCTGGTGAGCAAATATCAGTGGATGTGAAGGCTGTTGCTTGCACGCTAGATCCAAAGCACATTTTGTTGAAGGCCAGTATATCAGACTTATGTTGAACAACCCCTCACCATGGATAGACTGTTGCCTAAACATGCCAGCCACAATCTTGCCTATGGGGTCAGATCAGGCACATCATAAGGGTCCCTGCTCCCATGGCCATCTGTACCTGCTGATAGAGGGTCAACTTTGAATTATTAATGCCATGGAGGTCCCACACTTGTGTTTTATGGTGTCACTTGTTTGTATGGTAGTACTGGCCACAATGTTCCTGTGTCCCTCACGCCACCTGATTGTGGGCAAATGTGCCTGTCAATACCGTATCTCCATGTAGGATCAATTAAGAGTGAAGGACTTATGTGGCCATGATAGCTGTCTCATCCTCCGTGAAGCTGATGGTCTGTGGATGCTAGTGCAACAGGTGCCCATAGCCACCTCCCTTAGGCCTGTTCCCAGGTAGGCTAGAGCTGACATGGCTGGTGCAGGCTTAATGGGAAGCTGCTTGTTATCTTCCACCATTATGCATGCTGAGTATCTTCCACCATGCTGCATGCTATATATCTTTACCATGCTGCATGCTGAGTATCTTCCGCCATGCTCTATGCTGAGTATCTTCCACCATGCTGCATGCTGAGTATCTTCCACCATGCTGCATGCTACTATTCATCTGCAACTGACATGTCTGCATTGGGTCTGCACAGAGTGATTCTCCTTTTTCTCTCTTTTTAGTTTATTGTAATAATCGGATAACACCTTTGAGCCCAATGGGCTTGTTTACAAAGGTTCCACGTCAGATGGAGAGTACAGAACTGTACAGTAGAGGATCATATCAACAAGACCTAAGAGTGCATACATTAGTACATTAAAGCAATAAGCAAAGACCAGAGAATTAAGGTTCCACATCAGGTGGAGAGTACAAAACTTTGCAGCAAAGTTTAAGCAAAAATCATATCGCCAGATTTTATACTGAATAAATAGTAGATAGGAGCAATAATCAGGAGAAGAGAGAATCTGGAAAGGGTAAGAGAGAAGGGAAGGACTGGAATAAGGGAGGTAGGGTAAGAGATAGAGGTTATAGTGAAAGGTTAGGGAAGGGTTTGAATAGAGTGCCTGAGGGTAGAAAGGGTCAGTTGGTAGGAAGGGAAGGCAGCAAAGTAGCTTAATGAGCCTTGTCAAAGCGGGATCAGGAGGTGGGGCAGAATCAGTATATAGTAGGGTCAAACAAGGTTCATGTTCGCTACTCCACAATTCCTACTCCATGCTTTGCAGTGAAGCTCTGGATACCCATGAGGCATCTTGGCCCTAGTCTCTTCCACTGTGGAGGTAGCCTGTCATGCAGTTGATGGGCAGCACAGCTATGCACAATACTATGTGGCTTTTTGCTAGCATCTATCCAGTCTATGCTCCACTGAGTGGTATTTCTGCGTGTGAGGCATGTATCCCACCCACTGAGCTCCGCACCTGTGAACAGGCGTGTCTCCTGTATTCCCCAAGGCTATGTTCTGTCTCGGCCCCCTGGCATGCAGCAGTCCATGAGGTGGCCAGGAGTGGAGTCGTGGTCCCGGGTTGGCATTCAGTTGGATGTTCTGGGACCAACAGTGGATCTGTTGCATGGTGGGGACACGTTGGCTGCATTGCCCTGCAGATGTCTGTTGTCTGGTGGCAATGGAGTGAGAGTAGAGTATTGCTGCTGGCCGTGCCATCCCCAACCAGATGGGGTGGAACTGGGGTTGGGGGCATTGGCATGAGGGTGTGGTTGGGTGGGGTAGAGGGATCATGCAACCCACTACAGCAGCAGGCGAGGGACATGAGGGTGGGCAGGCGGTGTGTTACAGGGGTCTGCAGTCCCAGGGCCAGTGCCCCCATGTGTGTGTGGGGGATGTGGCATGCATGGGGAGGTGTGGGGTATGGTTGGGTGCAGGGTGGGTGGCCCTGGGTGGCTGATCACTGCCCTTGTGTAGTGTCCCTTGCTGAGGGGCGGAGGCATGGGTTGCATAGTGGGCTTACAGTAGGGTTTCTCTGGCATACCTGCTCCCCTAGATGCCCTGGTGCACAGCTCTGCTTAGCTCTGGTCATGCTGCATAGTACTGCCACGCCCTCATGCCCCTGTGCATTGTATTCCACGCAGGTGGGGAATCATGTGCATAGGGGCTATGTACCATTTCATTAATGCCATGCGGGCTGCATGATGGGTGCAGGTTCTCCGCACCTCACATACATGGCACGAGGTGCTCTGCTCCTCTGAGCATAGGGTCCATTGAGTTTTGTGGGTCAGGTGGCCCTTAATTCTTTAGGTACTGTGGTTCTCATGGTTAGTATGAAATAGCAGTATGTGTCCTAGACTGCTGCCTGTTGTTTTCACTAACACCTTTAAGAGCTAGTACACCCTTTGAAAATGCTAATGATTTTTAAAATACCTAGCAGCTATATTTTATATGCAAATACCTTTTTGTCTTCCTTTTGAATTAGAAATTTCCACCTAACAGTACTACTGTAGGTGCGCTGTTTGAAACAATTTTCGACCTGAAAGCTGAAGGAGCTCCCTCCTTCTCATACAATGCTGTTATCTATTCCAAGGACCCTAACTTTGGCAGCCCTAACTCCATCCTCCAAAGTAATTTTGAGACCCTTGAAAACAGTTCTCTCAAAACAAACTGGTTCTAAACAAAAAAAAAAAAAACTAAGACAATGCTCTTCACAAGCCCACAAATGAAGAAAAGATACCTCCTTATCCTCAATGACATGAGGCATATACTTGAACAGGTGAAACTTTAAATACATGTGGTATGATCCTGGGCAATACCTTATCTTTTGCTCCCATTGTCCACCTTGTGTCCACAGTAAACAGAAGACTGTGGCCTTGTGCCGTAACAGTTCAGCCTCACTGCTGATGCTAGGTGCCTCATCGTGTGCATGCTCAGTACTGTCACTAGTTGACTATGGTCTCCCTGTCTACATAACTGTCTGCGACTCAGTTCTCAGCGAAATAAATCTGATCTGTAATAAGGGCTTGTCGCTTCATGCTTTGGACTGACAAAGTCACCCACAGCTACCCTCTACACCCCAAACAAATTGGTTACCCCTACCTAGCAGAATTATGTTCCAGACATGGCAGCTAGCCAGGCACAACTGGTCTAACCTCCTCGCTCCCTAATTCACTGCTTCTGCCTCTCATCAGTCTCTGCAACACCAGGAACATGGCTTGGAATGCCCTTGAACTGCTGTTCCACCACACTCAGCTGGGCAAGCATTCATTTGTAGTTAGGGCCACTGAATGGTTAAATGAGTTGCTGATGCCTTGCTCAGTCAATCTAAGTTTGATCAGTTTAAGAGGGCACTATGGGCAGCCCTAACAGTTCACTGCAACTGTAACTGCTAATCAATCCAACTAAAGTGTCTCCCAGTGTACTCTGTGAACTGTGTCAGACTCTAGCTCTGAGACCATTTACCATTACCATGCAATTGATTCCAGCCTTTTTATTTGTACTTGTTTGACTTAAAGGGACACTGTCAACCTGTTTTTATCATATTATTTCTAGTTAAAAACCTACATTTTATAATTGCTTACTTTCTCTAAAATTCATTGATGCCGCTGTTTGTTTTGTCTGTCTCCTTGTTTAGTAGAACCGAAATGCATGCTAATGTATATTTATAAACAACCTTGTTTTGTTTACAATCCTGGGTCTGTTCTTACTGAATACTTCCTGAACATTAGAAACACCCCAAACAGTGCAGTCACTCATGAGGTAGTAGACTCCTACACTCCACTGCATCATGAGGGCTCAACTGTGTTGGGGTGTTCTCAAAGTCCAGGAAAGATGCAGTTGGAGCTAATCAAGGAATGTAAACAAACCTGTGTTTATAGTAGTAACACCAGTGTGTTATGCGGTCTGTTTTTCACTTTTTAAAGAAAAAGAATCAGAATCAAACTACCATCTACATCAGAAATCTTTAGAGAATGTTGGCAATCATATTTTTAAACTAGGGCACTTTAGACCTAAAGAGGTTGACAGTGTCCCTTTAATTCCACTGGAACTTGTAAAATGTATTTGTTATGTTGCCTTGTAATCTTTGTTATTGATGTGAAACCTTTGCAAAAACACTTGTGCTCAAGGGTATTCTCTGAAATGTTCAATAAATAAATACTTTCATCAGCATTGTGCCCTTATCAATTATGACATCATGATGGACCAAAAGAGCCTGTCATCCTCTGCCTGATTGGTCACCACCAATGATGTCGCAGTTAGTGAGGTGCCAGTACTGGTGGAGTGTGGAGAAGAACAGCATTCCTAGAAATGTCAACTTTCAGGTATTGTACTACATTATGCATCACACCTAGTACCATTAGGTAAAAAATCTGCTCGTAAATGAAGAAAATAGAAATGTTTCTAAATTTAAAAACTACTTCTGACTATTTGAAACATTTTTGTCTGCTGTTGTGGCAGTGCTAGTTCTTTCTCATCCTACTACAGCACTGACTTGCAATCCGACAGGAATGGTAACCTTGGTTTCTAAGTCTGCGAGACGTTTCTTTTGTGATCTCCAGTTAGTCTGTTGCATCTGCCAATGTGTGACTGTGGTATGGAATGAATCCATTTAGACAGGAAAATGTACTTTCTTCTGTAGTTCTGCTAATGGTATTCATTCAACATGATCCCAATCATACTTGCCAGACCATACCTCTTTATGAGTGCTGTGCTCTCTCCGCCATACAGGCACTTAGATCTGAAAATGAGGAGTTGAAGGACTCAAGGGTATATGTCAGATCCATGTGAAAGGTGATAACAAATGAAGAATCCTGACAAACTGTGGCTCTGGAAAGAATACCAACAGAAGTACTGCAGCTACCAATAACTTTTATTTTCTCTGCAAGACTGCTCTTGCTGCAGTTTATACTCCTAGGCATTCATTTATTCTCATGAGATTATCAATTCTTGAGTCTTCTGTGTGGTCCCTATGTCTTTATTGTCATGCATACACTGTACATCTGAGCTCACTGCCTCTGATGGCCAATCATTTATGCTTTGTACATTTTTAAAGAAACTGATACTGGCTCTAGCAACTGGGAACAGATTTACATCAGTCTCTTCTATGGCAGTTTCAGGCTTGGTGTCACAGGGCTTTTCATTTTGACAAGAGTTCATTAGATGTTTCACTAGAACATGGAATCACATCTTTTATATTTGGTGTAGGTGGAACTGAGTCGCTATTTAAAAAATCATTAAGTACATTATTAATAACTAATGGCAGTCAGATAGCAGGCATTAAAATAAGGTAATTGACCGTTCCACAGCTAACACCCAAGCCAAAGATGAGGGCACTTAATTTACTGCACGGTCAATTACCTCATGGTAATGCCCACTGTGCAGGGTAGTATTACTGTTATAAAGCCTTCAATAATTGAAAAGAAAAAAAGGTTGATTGTATTGTTTGAAAGGATTTTTACCTGAATGGCACTTTTGCAGAATATACTATTTGTATCTGGTAATTAACATTGTTAATTCCAGTTGTCTAATTTTAGCCATTGGGTTCATGATATTGTTGACATTTTCCTTCTTCACTTCAAAATATGCATTGTTGTGAGATAGATATATATATATATAGTTATATGTAACTGTAACTTTAATTTTTTCTGCAATTTACAGATGGTTTCCTCAGACTTCATTCTTACTTTCAAGTTTTTTCTTTTTAATCTACTTGTTTCTGTCCAGTGCCTTCTTTTCCATTGCTCTCTTCCTCTCAGGCCTCAGTTCTTGAAAGTATGCACCCAGAAATGAGAATTGACATGTTGTGCCTTGCATCTTGGCAGTGACGTGCATTCTCACATTTCTACATTCTCAAACTCTGTCTTCAGCTGCATAACTCCTTTACACCCTGCTACACTTTTCCAGGTGCAGATGCTTAGCTCAGCAAATGTGCTTAGGCACACGCTGCTCTTCTGTATGGTGCAGTGTACTGAAATGAGTTGTGAAATTGCCCTGATCCACAATAAAATGAGTCTGCGTTCTCAGCTAGGCATATGGGGAAAGGACACAGTGTTAGCCAGATTTGAAACTTGGGTCTAAAACAATGGATCTAGCAGGCCCCTGAACAGTCTGTACTTTCATATATTTTTTCTGGTTTGTGTTTATGTATTACATTTGGCTCCTTATTAAAGGAGAACTGTGTCAAACCTGCAAGCATGTATTTTCTGTTGAAGCCATTTTTATTTGGTTGCTGTTCCATTGTTACTGGCCTTTGAATCAATTTGTGGATGTTTTCATTTTCCACTGTGGGCTAAGATTTAGAACTGGATGATGCAGTTTATTTATTTAAGGTTTATTTGTCAGGCAGGTGCACTAGATAAACAGGCACCTATAGAAGCATACTGTAGAAACATAGAAATTGATGGCAGATAAGAACCACAAGGCCCATCAGTCTGCCCATTTTTTAAGGTGTCATCGGCCTTTACTCTGTCAATGGCCTATCTATTACGTACTCATCTGTATTACTCCCTTATGCCTATCCCATGCCTGTTTGAAGTCCTGCACTGTATTCATATCTACCACTTCCTGAGGCAGGCCGTTCCATGCATCCACTACCCTTTATACAGCCTGGGACATTACAACTGGGAGAACATTACAATAAATCATGACATCAAATTAAGTACATAAACTGACAAGGACACAGGTACCAGACTACTACAAAGGCAATGGTATAAAAGTAGAGGGAGCAAAGAAACAGTGGAATACATTTGGCAAGCAGTAGTACAGTGTCATTGCTAAGCACTTGCATTATTGGCACAGTGTGTTTGTGTTCTATTATGGGAATCTGTGGCTGAAAGGGACATACGCTACTTCATCATGTTCCATAAGTACACTTACTACCAGTGTGTAAACCAGAAATACCAAATGAGTTTACTGAAAGACCAGTAAATATGAATTGCATCATCAACATTTCTAATGACCGTTGTTGTGCTTTATTGTCAGTTGTTGTACATTTTCCTTGTTGTCATCTCTGAGGTTGTGCCTGAACATAGTTGACCATTGTGTCTAGTGCAGCTACCTGGAAAATAAAATGAAATAAAGAAACAGTAAAAGAACTGGAACCAGTATTAAAACACACACACACACACACACACACACAGTTCCTATAGGAAAACAATTACATACAGGCTCAGCACAGTTCCCCTTTAATGTTGGGAACTCTGTTTTTGCATTTTGGTTTCCATTTGAAAGCCCTACTAGGGCAGAAGACTGCTGTTTTACTAGTCATTGCTCAAACCAGGATAAGCATGATATTCTGAGTGAGAGACAGAACAGAGAGAATGTGGGTGCAAGAGTCTGTGTGAAAGAGAGAGAGAGAGAGAAAGGAGAGCCAGGTCATAGTTTCTCTCTTCTCACCTCCATTAAATTCATCATGGGCTTAATGCAAAAATAGAAACTGATTTGTTTTCTTGGAGTCACACAATAGAAATTATGGCAACTATAGAAGCAACGCATCATAGTACACTCATGTAAATAAATTAGTAGCTGGTGCCTAGTGAGGACAGATGAAATACCATACTACTCTCCTGATGCATTCTGCGACTTTACCTGATACTGAACCTAATATCCATGCCTCTTGCCACTAACCTGGCAAAAACACTGGAAAATGTGCCAAAGATGCAACAGTACTGCGAACAAAAGCTATCTGGATGAAGCAGTGTGTTTTAATGCAATAAAAGTTTGAAAGCAGGTTCTTTCATGAAAGAAGATTTTGAGGTGTCACATCATTGAAAATTAATCCAGGAAACACTGAATTGTACAGATTTCCTCTGTCCACACAAAAAAATGCCATTTGGAGGGACATTTGGGAGGGCAATTGCTGCCCCTCCCAAGATGGCAGCCCTAGAATAGTTTGTGGGGAGATATGCAATCATATCTGTAATGTAGGACTGGTAGAAAGAGGCTATTGGTGGACCATATAGTGTATGTGTGTGGGAGGATAAAACAGAATAGAAATCCTTTCTTCTGCTTTCCTTCAGAGGTGTTCTCAAAGATTGTGGTTAAACCACAGTGGCAGGGTGATAGGAAGGAATCATGAACAGTGTAACCTTATTGTGAACTTGAACTACTTACGTCCCAGCCGCAAAGGTTAATTTGGCACTGTTGTCCCACATTTTAATCATGGACCATGTCTGCACAATTAGAAGCATTTAGATTTGCATTTATCTTTGCATCCCTTACAAGTGTAACTTGATCCCAGACACTGATCATTTCATGGCTCTGTGACAGCCATCATTTAAATGATAAAGAGGTGGCTGTTCAAAATTAAGATTTGGTAACTGTTTCCTTGAGTATGGCACTAATGACTGTAAGGGACTCTTACAATGCAGGGATAGAAGTGACTTTGGGTGTCTGAATAATGTGAAATGTCAAAATAATGCCACTAGTTTTATTACGATTTTTCACTCAACAGCAGCCAGTAAGACACAGTCTGTGTAATCAGACCCATAGGGAAGACATCCCAATTTGTCATGAAGGGGATTTTGTAATGTAGTGGATACTAATAGTACACAAGGGAAAGAGCAGCTTCAGTGTTTCATTAAAGTTCATTTGATCAGCGTTAAAAGATTAATGGTTTAATGATTCATTGAGATTTTATCAAGTGCTGTAATATTTTGATCTGATACCACTTACATCACCATTCTCTAGCTCAAGATTAGGATCCTAAGCGCAATGACTAGTTTCAAATTTGTTTTGCTGCTGTTGTACATGTGATTTAATTTTTGAGACACAAATGGCATGGCTCACAGTATCTTTCTCATCTCACTGGCTAAACAACAAGCAGACAATGAGTAACTGTGAACAAGCACAAGGATTTCTGTTGAGATTTAAATATTTATTAGCTTTTGAAAAGTTTTCTGTCTGCAAATTTAAAGTGTACTAAAGCAGAGAGTTGATTGCCTTATATATCATACCTATACCTTTATGGTGGAAAGAAGAACAATGGAGAAGTCAAGTTCCTCCCTCTCACCAGCTCAGTGGGAGTACCCTGTCACCCATTTTCGTTGAGACCTTTTTCTAGTATGGTAAAAAAAAAACTAAATGTACTTCTGAGCTCGACTGATGGAGCAGAAATGTGGTCAAGGTGGCTAGCCTGTATACCGTACAACTCAGAAAAGTAAAAGACAGCACTCTCATCAGGACTCAGTAATATTGCCATTAAGTTCTTTTGTGCACTGACAAAAGGATTGGCAGCAGATTCAAGGCATATAAAGTAGTTCATTGATAAGATGCTAAATTATACTTCAAAACATTAAGTGCATCATTAAATTCATAATATATAGTCCACATTCACAATATATAGTGCAGAATAGGCAACAGGGTATATGGAACCCCAACAGTCAGCCTGGAGGCTAGCTAATGTTCCTAATGCTTTTGCCTGGTAGCACTTCATCAGGGAACTTTTATAGTATGACCACAAATGTACTGTAGAAATAATATTGACTGATACTACTTATTCTGGAACTTGGTTCCAAGTGTTTACCACTCATTCTGTGAAGTAGTTCTTCCTGACACTTCCCTTGAATCTTCCTCATTCCAGTGACATGGAGTGCCCCTTGTCCTCGCCTTCTTTTGCATCCTGTAGAGCTGCACTTGGTCTGATGATTTTATCCCTTTTAGATATTTGAATACCTTAATCTTGTCACCCATTAGTCTCTTCTTTTCCATAAAGAACAGCCCCCATTCTTCCAAGGGGTCTTCATAGCCTCTATTTTAAAGTCTTGCAGAAACTTAGTTGCTTTCCTCTGTACCATCTCAATCCTGTCAATATCTTTCCTCAGATATGGGGACCATAACTGTACACTGTATTCAAGGCGGGTTGTGATCAGTTATCTGTACAGGGCATTACACTATCTCTTGATTGTTTAATAAAGGAGCTGTATATTATTGTAATCTGCCCAGATCCACCTTGCAAATGAATTCTTCTCAATAGCATTCTGCCTGGTTAAATACAGATTGATTGATTGATAGGAGAGAAGCTTATTCCAGAGAGTTGGAAGGTGGGCAGAGAAGGTTGACTGACCAGTGAAGGTTTTGCAGTGAGGGATGTGGAAAGATTGGCGTCAGAGGAGCAGATAAGGTGACAGGATGGGCTAGAGAGGGTGAGGAGAGAGGAAAGGTAGAGAAATGGTGGAGAGCCAGTATTTAGCCAGGAAAGATGATCCGTGGGAGAGACAGTGGACTACAAGGGAGGGTAGAAAGAGTTTAAGATAAAGGAAGCAGTAATGAGAAAGGGATGGGGCATTTAGGCTAAAAGACAGAATTAGTGAACAAAATGATCAGACTGGCCAGAGTAGATTTAGAGGAAGCACTGCAAACCACATCTGAATAGCCAAACACTAGCATGATCATACTGCTGATAATCTTGTGGTGACTAACAGTAGAAGTCAGGATTTGTTGTGGTACAGCCTGCCTACCATGGGAAGGAGCCTGCCTACCATGGGATGGAGCCTGCACCTACCATGGGAAGGAGCCTGCCTACCATGGGAAGGAGCCTGCCTACCAAGGGAAGGACCTGCCTACCATGGGAAGGAGCCTGCCTACCAAGGAAGGAGCCTGCCTACCATGGAAGGAGCCTGCCTACCATGGGAAGGAGCCTACTACCATGGGATGGAGCTTTTGTGTGTGGCATCAATGTGGGTGGAAAACTGAGGTGCTGATCAGCCATACACCTTGATACTGAAAGTGGGTGCAAAGTCAAGTGGGGTACCATCTAGGGTCCTAAAGATTGGGATGTGTTGGAGCCTTCCTACCCTTGCACAGTACAAAGGTCATAGAAACAGTCTTTTGTCATTAAACGAGGGTTTATTTGAGGAAACCAGCACTGCATGTTGTCAAACTATTGCTGGAGCAATGATTCCAGCTGAGGGACTAAGGCTCAGAGACATAGATTACAATGTCATCCATGTACACATGATGTGCAACTGAAGGAGGACATTTAAGAAAATAAAAAGTGTAGCCAAGAATGGAGCTCTGTGGGACACCAAATCTGATGGGCGGGGAGGGATAAGGCATCACCAACCTGGACTGACTGTTGCTTGTCTGAAACATAAAAATAGTACCAGCTAACTGCAATAATAGACAGTTCTGCCCCTCTTTAGCTTATCCAAAAGGATGGGATGGACCACAGTATCAAAGGCCTTGGTGAGATCAATGAAAATGGCAACCATAATTTGGCCCTTGTCCATACCTTTCAAAATGGAGTCAGTGATCTTGAGGAGAGAGGATACAGAGCAGTGGTGTTTTGAAAACCATACTGTAAAGGCAACAGGAATGAGGAGGAGTCAAGGAAGGTGGAGAACTTAGGACAAGTTTTTAAACTTCCTTGCCAGGGAGAGGGGGTAAGATAGGATGATAATTCCCAAGGGAGGAGTACTCACCCTTTTTTGTTGTTGGGAATTAACTTTAGCCTGCTTCCAAGTGGGGCATGGTTCCAAGTTGAAAGGAACATTTTAGGATAGAGGCAGTAGAGCAGGGATAGCAAGAGCAAAGAGATGAAGAGGTTAGTATCCAAACCACCAGGCCTGTGCTCTTTGGAAGGATTGAGAAATATGGGCACTCCAGCAGTGGTGGGGAGAAGGAAAAAGAGGCCAAAGGGAGAGGAGATGACAGGTAGCCGAGAGGAAGGAAGAGGTGGAGCTTTGAAAGGGAGCTATGTTGGTGAGGTGATGAAGGTGGTATAGATGGGAGAGGGAGAGCACACATGAGGTGAAGAAGTGGTTAAAAGCATCAGCAACATCTGGGGGGCAAAGATGGGTGATCTTCCCAATTTGAGAAGTAAGTATATGACTGGGTTGGGGGGTCAAAAGAGAATCAATTATCTTCCAGAATAGATCAGGGAGTTAAGGTTGCACTGAATGTTTATTTATTTAGTTTTTGTTGACGGAAAAGAAGGGCTAGACAATGCTGCCTATTTTCAGCCTCATGCGGTGTATGTGTGTATGTGGGGAGAGAGATGATATAGGTGCAAACCCTGAAATTGAACCAAATTATGCTGTTAGTAGTATGGGGAATAAGGCTAGGACACTAGGGTAAGTAAGGTAATGTTATTAATTTTTGTTTCACTTTTCATTTCTGTGTAAATAGTGTATATTGCATTCTCAGTTTTCCCAGGTT
Source organism: Neoceratodus forsteri (assembly GCA_016271365.2). NCBI lineage: Eukaryota > Metazoa > Chordata > Ceratodontiformes > Ceratodontidae > Neoceratodus > Neoceratodus forsteri. Next base: position 1,793,198,203 of record CM057455.1, on the reverse strand, counting down.
TGTTTAGAAGTGTTTTCCTCTTTTTTCTATATGTACTTTATGCTTTTCCCCGTATTTCCCGAGGGAGTCCGGGACCCAGCAGACATGGCAGTGTGTGCACATGGAGGCACACACGCACTCTGGGTACTAGCTTGGCTCCATTCCACACCACCCTGGCTATTGCCGGGCCCCCGTAGGCGAACTGCCTTCTGTCCTCCACGGGTGGCAGCCAGGGCTGGGAAACACCTCATCCCTCCCGGGAGAGGAGAGCGGCCTCATGGCAGCTCAATCCTGCTACTTGGACCCCCACCAGCCCCGGCAACTCAGACTCATTCCCAAACCCGGGTCACTGGCGTGGTGCAAGGTGTGGAGTCCAGCCCTCAGCCTCAGCACCACGGGCCAGCTGTGTTTTCCTCTTTTTCAGTATATATTGTATTTCATTGATATATTCTGTCACGACTGAAATGTTTGTATGATTTTCTTTCTTTTCATAAACTACCCCTACTCTTTTGATAAGTGCTATGGGATCTTTAGTGCGCACCTGAACAACCACCAGAAAAGGCAGGCAGGACCTCGGTTTAATGTTTGGAGGCAGTATAGCATAGTGGTTAGGGCACTGAGCTGCAAAACTGGAGACCTGGGTTTAATTCCATCAGCCCCACCTGCACCATGTGACCCTGAGCAAGTCACTTAACTTCCTTGCGCTCCCAGGTCACACCTGGAAACAAGCTCCAGCTTAGTGTGCCTTTCCTGGTTAAACAATTTGCCCTTAACATCTCACCTGAAGGGAGGGCACACACTGACAGTACAGCATCCCCTTAAAACTGCACCTGGGTATCAGCATTTCTGGTGTGAGCCTAATCCCAGTGTCAGACTAGAAGCCTTGACCTTCTGGCCCAGAGGCGGACGTGCTACCAAGTGAACCATGCTGACATATTTGCATTAAAGTAGTTTGACTTGACCTCCTGGTGGCCTTAGTGCTGGCAATTTTTGAGATTGTTTTATTTCTTTTATTTTCGAATGTTTGTCTGGGAAGGCACACTGAGCTAAAGCTCATTTCAGGTAAATCCCTGGAGAAAGGGAGGTCAAATTACTTGCTGAAGGTCACACTGTCTGTAAGAGGTTGTTGTGGGATTCAAACTCATGTCAACTGGGACTCAGGTTTAGAACTTAGCGTTCTGTCCTCTAGGCTATACTGCTTAAATATCCAGCCTTTACTCACACAGGTTCTTCTTTATTTTAAAAACTGCTTGTGCTGATATAACTGGAGCCATCAGAGGTTTTGTGACATTATTGGTGTTGTGTTGCTCTTAGGTATCATAACAGTTCAGTTTGCCTTTTGATCAGTCAGGATGTATGTAAAATACTAGAGAGGGTGAAACTGAAAGCAACTGAAATGATTTACACAGAGGCCTGAGTGGCTGCGGAGGGCACCCAAATACCATAGAGCCTTCTCTGCACATGTGTAGTACTTCACCACATCCAGGACCGAGCACACACAGGAGTCTCCATGACTCAATGCAAAGCTCATAGGGTTGGGCTGAATGGACTCAATGTACTATAAGGCCTTTTCTTTGGACAATAGCCCATTCACATGGGTAATTCTACAGCATTGCTGGTGGTGACACAGCGAGATCGTTGCTTCTGTGCATGCCTGATCCTCCGTTTTTTCAGGTTGCCGTTCTGGTGTGACCGACCCCTCTTTTCTAGTGATTGCACAGTATTGCAGGTCTTTTGAGCCACTTTGTGCATCCATATGAACTGCCCTCACCACCCACAACACTGTGACAGGCTTTTCCCAGCCTGCACTTGTGTGTCTTTAGGCTGTGTGAACTACTTGTTTCTGACTTGAGTTTATCTAAAGCTGTGTTTGATAGTTTTAACACAGCTGAACTCAGAAAGTGGTTGTTTTTTAAAACCAAGGGCTATAAATTCAAAAGCATGTCTCAGAGGTGAGCTGTGACACGGGGCATGTGTGTATATGCATGCGCATGCCCAGTGTCACGACAGTCCCAGACCATGTTGTCTTGAATTTCTAGCCCTTGGTTTCAAACAACCACTCCCTGAGTTCAGTTTTGTTTAAACTATCAAACACAACCTTTAGCTGAACTCAGGTCAAAAGGCCCATCTGCGATCTACTGTGGCATTAGCAGTTGCTCTCAACCACCCTCCTCCTCGCTGGAACATGCCACAAAATACTGGAACTTCTGGGATGGATCTACAGTGCCTCTCAGCTGGGCCATCTGAGCGCTGTTCCACAGCGTTTCAGGGAGGATGACCAATACAATCTACCGGTGCCAAGGTAAGTTATGGCTGTGCAAACATGGCTAATGTTTACTGTTCTCTGATCACTACCCCAGCTGTCTTCCATTGGAGAGCAGGCTAGGAATCAAGCAAGTTTGGAGCCATGCATCAATATCCCTGAAGTATTGTTTGCTAGACTTTAGGCTCAAAGAGGCCCACAAGTTACATGAAGGGAACCTTACATAACATTTCCATGCTCTTCTGGTCAACACTCTGTAGTGTTCTATCATGCCTCAGTCTCCTCCAATGGCACATGTCCCAGCCCTTCCACTATGTGATGAAGGACTGAGAGGGATATCTAACCAATATTTGTTTTTAAAATAGTTTCTGTCTCCAAAGCTTATATGTCTGTCATTGTTGAGCTGCTGCATCTACAATCTCCTTCTGCCATGAAGCAGGGATCCATTTGCTGATGGACATGGAATTGGAATTGGAAGTCCAGTGTCCCACCCAGCTCTCCATGAGAAGCTCCATGGTGATGAACAAGAGCCATGAAGTAAGAGAATTTCAGATGTGAACTGAGCTCATAGAGTGGCATAGGGTTTAGTTGCACAGGTCAGGGTGATGGACTACTTTCTGAATCAGGCCCTAAGGAGGAAAGAGGTGGGTTAAAGTTTTGTCAGATGTTTAGACTTTCTAGTTATGTTTCTCTGGTAAAAGGAAGGATAAAGAAGATGTCATTTAAACACTAATTGGTGATCAAGTAAGGCAGATAGAGTTACTCAGAGATTGATAAACCTAGGGAATAAGCTGCTGAAGGAAGCAATTCAATTGGGAGTGTTAAATCTTTTAAGCGTAAGTTAGACCACTTCCTACGAAGACAACATTACTGGGTGAAACACATAATACAATGAGAACAGGGGTTCATAGAGATTTCCAATATTCTCCATAGTATTGAGTGCTGCACCTGACTGGATGGAAGGAGAAGAACACAAGGGACCTGGGTCATTTTGTCCTGTAGCATTTCCTATGTGCCCATGTTTTTCATGCAGATTAACCCCTTTATTATGCAGTAGAGTATATACTGTGCGTACAGTGGCCCAATCTAGCAGTAAAGACCCCAAAAGACCTTGTTAACTACATGTTGCACCTGAATGAGGCTGTCCTGTGAAGAATTAGGGATTGTCACACTTCCTGAAAGTGCAATCAGATTTATTTTCATGAGTGTCTCCAAGTTTGTTTACTTATAGAGTGGTATAGTCACAAGTCTGTAATCAGACTTGGAGGTACTAGTGAAAATTAATCTAATTAGACCATCAGGCATGTTTAATAATTGGTTTATACAACACAAAGACACGTTGCTAATATAAAGAATCAGCTAATGTTGATTTGGCTAAAGCGTTGAAGATCATACGGTACATAGAGTGCTCATAGTAGCGCACTGTTCAATGAGAACATTTAGTTGGTCAGTGAAGGGTTTTGGTGCATACAAACAGAATAACATGTGGCAGTCTATCTGTTACGGGCTGTAATTCATTGAGGATTTAGCGATTTCATAAAACCTCAGGAGTGAAGCTCGAGAGGTTTATGATATCACTTGAATCCGATGATAGCAAACCATAACAGATAGATTGCCATATGTCATTTTTGCCATACATGATATGGCAGTCTATTTGATATGGTTTTATTCAGTGAGGAAAAAAGTGTTTTTCGCCAGAATCAGTATGTTTGCTCCCTGTCCACTTGAAACCACCATAACAGCAGTCATCACAACAAATAAAATACTCAGATTGTTCTTTGATGATCTCTGCCAGCCTGTGTCTGTTTGCTTCATTAACCACAATCACTTGTAAATCTGCTTGTATATAAGAAGCAGAGACATGCACACTTGTTAGTAGTAGAAAGGGATGGAGACACTTAAGCCTTGTTTACACTGCCGACTTTGCAGGCGCATCAACCCCATCGCATGGGGATTTGATGCAACGAAAGTCGGTAGGCTATACTTTTATGGAGCACCTTTAGGTGACCTTTGGATCCTTTTTTGATTTGACTCAAATGTGGTATCAGTATCAGGCGAGCACATTAAGGGGGTGGTGTGGGCGCTTTGCTGCACTAGCTCCGATACAAAATCCCCTTTTCTTTCATCCTCAAGTGAATTTACTGCCCTCCTTGAAGTAACCTGCAGGCGCTGAGGGGGCTGTGTAAACAGTTATTTGACAAGGAAGCAGCCAGCAGAGTGTGAAGGCAGTGGCGCAGATGCAAGACACTGCCGCCGTAAACACGGCTTTACTTTCCTAAGTTCATTCTCACTCCACCTGAGCTGAACAGATGAGTCAAACTGATTGTGAGCATGCTAACAGTTCCAATCAGTCATACCATTGTTTTGATGTCAGATCAATAGTATTATGGATTCCTGATGTCAGAACAATGGTATTACAAGTTACAGCACCTGTTAGTTTTCATTGCAAACGGTGAAACCATGTATTACATGTAGATAACATTTATTTGAATGGATGTACGTGAAAATAAATGTTGATTTTCATGTATGTCTTCCTACCAATCTTGATAATAGGGTTTATTTGACTCACTTATATCCACCCAGTTGTATAAAGCATTTTATAAAACTAAAACAAAATGAAACAAAAATGAAAATAGAATGAAATCCATATACAGAGTTACCTGTACAATGAATGAATCCCATTATATTGCAATGCTGTTTTATGGTGGCTATGCCCGCAGGCAGGAAGGACTCCTTGTGCCATGTACTGCTAGGGCTGGGTTTTTAAAAGGGTTTGGACCATGCATGCTATTTCAAGATTGCATCTAAATTTTACCATATCATTGTTTTTCAAAGAGAAACACGTAGACAGTCAGCAGCTCCATTCAGATGACTTGATCTACACCGTTGCAAGCAGTACAGATGAGTTGCACCAGTGACATCAGGTTATATAAATGACTAGTGGAACATTCGCATTGCTCATTGTTACTGTGGCCGAACTACAATCCCTGTTTTGGTGGGATGAGTACCGTGCAAGCATTTTTTAAACGTGTGAATATGTTGCTCTGCCTGCACCAGTGCCACCCTGCAACACCCCTGCACTAAATCTCCAGTCACTGAATCCACCCAGTCTGCCCGGGTTCCCCTGCTGTTGTAATTTTTATAAATATAATAGATCAAAATACATTCCAGGACCAGCAAGCAGGTAGAGTCGAGGGTGCCAGAACATATTGTCAGCAAGTCTTTCTAATTTTCCACATGCCAGCAGACATTTTTACCATATTGTAGCATGTATAGTGTATAAGATTAAAGCAACTCTGACTGCTGCTTCTGATGCTGAAGGTATGTGGGCGATAATATTTAACAAAATTATAGCAGCAGGTTAACTGCATATTATCAGCAGCCCCATGGAAGTTCCCCAAAATGCCAGAAGGGCAGTTGCACTGATGTAGAATGCTGTTGTGTAAATGTGAGCTGCATCACTGCAGGGTGAAGGGTAGCCTAGCACTGAGGCAGATAGGAATGGGGTAGGCAGTATAAACACAACTAACATGATATCAACTATAAGGAAGTGATACATGTTTACGTAGATGTCTTGGTAGGTTAAGAGGAGGGATTTATGTCTTAGTCTTGCAAAAGTACTTTAAAATTTAAGTGCAGTGTTTCAAAATACTGCTAAGCACTTTCAAAAGTTTGCGCCTTACAATATATATCAGTCTAAGACTTTTCTCTTCGAGCTGGGGATCTTGGAGTTCCTTCCATCTCCCTGCTATACTAACTTTTATGGTCAGAGCACTCCTGTGAAGGTTCACCTCCTGTTTGCTTCTTATAAAGGGCAGCCATAAGAAAGAAACAAAACAGGATTTTTGGGTAAAGACAGAGGTTTCATTTATGCTGCCAACAGCATAGGTCTTATCTGAGATCTTTATCTTGTTTGGGTTATAGGAACCAGTCTAGCCAAAGCTAAATGTCAAGGGGATGGGGTGGTTTCAGTTCCAGACACCAGAGGGTGGAGAGTAGGTGTTAGAACATAAACGCATAGCTTCTGAAACTTGTAAAATGAGCACTCTCCCAACATACAAAAAGTGAAAATGTCTGAAGGGTCATAATCGTGTCAGCGTGAAATCTTAACCAGGCAGCAGCCTAATGGAAATGACTTCACCGCTATTTCTAGACCATAAAACCTTGTCGGCTGCTTCTGTCAAAACTACAAAGACAAGGCTGTAAACACAGGCCAGTCAGATTAACAAGCACCAGTACAAACACTCTTTAAAGCAGCAGTGCATGTTAATGGGGAAATGTTTGTATCTATACCTTTTTTTATAGCTGGTCTACTAGCAATATAGCTTTCACACTAGCAAAATGAAAAATGTGTTGCATTCCCATGTGGGCAACCCAGTTTCTCTCGTAATCCTGCCCACCTGCCTCAGGTCAGTGGAGTGTGGGAGCACTGACTGAGGGTTTCTATGTGTTTGAGCATTCTTGTTTGCCACCATCATATGTCACTCCTGGGTGGGTATGTGTTTCTGTCTAAGGCTGTGTTGTGTGTGTGAGTGTGTGTGTGTGTGTGTGTCCAATGGCTGCCCTTGTTTGTATGTTGTTCACCTGTCTGTATTCTGTATTTCTCAGTCGGAAGGTCCATGTATACGTGTCTGAAGCTCTGTGTCACTCTTAAATTCTGTGTGTCTCTGTTCACTATACCACTACCCATCTTCACTGCTGTGAGAGCATACTCTGCTCAGTATGCCTTCCTGGTTATACCTTTAAATAAATAAATAAACAAATAACTATATTCTGGTGTACTACCTCTTCATATACTACACACTGTGTAGAACTTCCTACATCATGTTGAACTCATTATAGTTCTGTCTGTACTCCCTCACCCTACCCCCAGGCGTATCTGAAATCGAGTCGTAGTCTGCCTCAGTATGCCTTCCTGGTTAAACCTTTAAATAAATAAATAAATAAATAAATAAGTATGCACCCCATACATATTTGCATTACACCACAGGGCCAGATATTGAGGAATGAGGTGTGAACAAGCTTGATGCATCCAGAAGACCAGACCTGAGTTCGATTCTCACAACCTCCACTTGCATACTGTGTGACTCTGAGCAAGTCATTAACCACCCAGTGCTCCCAGGTCACCCATGAAAACAGGCACTTGTGCCTAATGGGCCTACCCGATTACCAAAAGACTAAAAATATTGGTGGCATCAACTAATACTTATTTATTCTGTTTTAGATTTTCTTCTGTTTTACAAGAGCCCCTTCCCCATTTCAAATGTTTAAGTATACCATTAACACTGATAAAAACCTGAAAATAGCCATAATTAAAGGGAGTTCTGCATTAATTATTTCAAATGTTTAAATAAATGTTACAGTAGACTCAAGATGTGGGAAAGCTACATTGCAAGACAGAAGAAGGACAATCAAAATGGAATAAATAAAGATTATAAAATGGAAAATGCAAATACAGTGACCTTACCTGTTAAGTTATAGGACTTGACCATGCATTAAAATACTGCTGATGCATGAGTATCCAGTTTCCTTTCTATTCCCATAAAACTTGTTTCTCACTCCAAATACAGTTTATGACTGCAGTAATGCACTCCAGTATGTGCATTAAAAGAATTATGATCTACTTCTCAGGGGTGTAAGGATGCTTGACCTTCAGCCTAGGCCTTGCAAAAGTCCAGGGACTAATTAGTGAATAAATAATAGGTTGCAGATGTGCAATAACACATAAATCTCCACTGTGAAGACACATAACTCACAAGTGGTGAAGGTCTTACCACTCGTGTGAAAATATAAAGGTTATTCCACTACAACACACTGTGTGTATTTGTGTATATAAAGGGATATGCCATGGCCTACCCTGAAATATTGCCGATACTTCTCTGAGTGCTGTTTGACCTTATGACAGCATGCGTGGTGAAGCCACATGTGATGTCAAAGGTCAAACTGCATGAGAAGAAATATCAGTGATATTTCAGCCATGTATAGTCCATTTATGAAACACCTTAGTGTGTTGCTTTATTATTTCGGTCCATGTTTCCTGTTAATTTCTGGGGTTTTTTTCAAAATGACCGTACATGATTTTGGATGGCTGAGTAGATGCGGCCATTTTCTGATGCTGCATTGATGCTTGCATACATCTGTGCGTCATCCGCAGTTGAAGTTGTGGGCTGTTGAGTAGTGGTTGGGCCAAGAGGGGAAGATTGTTGGATGCAGAGTGGCCAGAGAAGGAGCACTTGTTGGCAGCATAGAGGATGGAAGACTGATGGTCAGAGAGGGTAGGCGGTTTGTAATGGTGTAGGAAGGGGAGATAAGCAGCACAGAAATGGTTGGTGTTGTTGCTGAGAGATAGGGGAAAAATACTATTATTAAAATACTGCGTTTACTGAGTTTAATATTGTTTGAAGGACTTTTTATCAATTACAGAAAATGGAGGAGAAAGTGAAGCGCTTCATTAGTTGCGGCTAGGGAATGAAACTGACAGCGGAGCCAGTGTGCAAGCAAATGTAACTCCCACCCCATTGGGAGTTACTGGTGTACGTTTCTTTAAGAGGGCATGTGCTCTCTATTATGATGCCAGCCTCTGTGCTCTTGGAGGATCACAGACAGCTTGCTGTCCTGGGCATTCTAAAGGGAGGGCTAGAGCTCTGTGTTTGAAAGAACTGAGAATTCTTGTCAGTTGGAGGGAGAACACAGACAGGCATGCACTGCAGTCTCCTCTGAAGTAAAACCTTTTCTCAGAGTTGGCATCGGTGTAAAAACAGTTGTTCGTGGTGGCAGCTCATGGTAAAACATCCTTAAAGGGGGTGCCCTCTCCAGCGGAAATACCAGTTTTAGGAGTTTGTAGGAGATTCTCAGGGAAGGACTACCAGCTTTAGAACAATATGAAGAAACAAGGTGACATTTATCCTTATTCAAAATGTTATGCCAGTTGCAAACTTCAGTGTTTTAAAGTCTTGGGAGGTTTTCTGGTTTTAAAGAAGAATTTCCAGTCAGAGTTGGGACTGTCTCTAAGAATGGAGGCTGTCATGATGCTCTTATACCAGTGAGTTAATGTGTCAATGAAGACACTAGTTTATGCCCCTTTAGGACTAAAGGCTGTGGTAATTTCCACAGTGAAGATGTTCTGAGGAAAATTTGCCAAGTTGAATGCCTTTTGCCACAGAGAATAATCTGTGTCAGTTCTTAGAAATGTGTGTGTGACCTAGCCTAAGTCTATGAAGAGAGACTGCCTACTAGCCACATGGCTAGTACTTGAAATGTGCCCTTATAAGTATCAGTAAAGTTTCTGCCTCTTAATTTGGACTTTGGGACCTCTCACATGGGTGTCCGATCTTGAGAGGAGGTGGGGAGAAAACTGGTGGCACCTTGGACCCCAGGGATGCTCTGCCCTCCTTGCCCCAAACTTTAGCCCTGTGGGGCTTCCAACTAATGTGGATTTGGACCCTTCTCTCACGGGGTCTCAGTCTCAAGAGGGTAGAGTGGAGGCTTGGTCTGTGCACCTGGGACCCCAAGGGACAGTAACCTCTCCTTGCCATTTAAAATTTGGGATTGGAAATAAAGGAATGCCAATAAAGATGCCATGTGTGTTTCCTGATAAGTCAAATGGAAGAGACCCCAGGGGTTTAACTGCTAGCCCCTGAGGGTGACAAGAGCCATTGTTGTGGTGAATTGATGAAATGTCCCCTTGTGGGATTAGAACCTCTGAGCACCCTGTGGACTGTGTTGGCCAGATAAATTGTAACACCAGCCTCTATGGAGAAATCATTTTAAATAAAGGATCCTGTATGGAGTTTTTAAATGTTTATTATTCCGTCTACACATTGGTTCATTGAAACGTTTAATTACTTGCCTAACCAGTTTAAATTTGCAGCCTTGCCAGATCACCCTGTGCCATGTGATCCCAGATGTCACCCGATTCAAAGGAGGTCATGTAAGTACATTTGGTTTATGTGCTTTCTCCTCCTTAAATATCAGCTCCCCTTCAATCCTGGGGGATAAGGGATTAAACAAATATCTGCATTCTGATTGTGCTGCTCGCATTGCAAGCTCCAGTAATGGGACCTACAGTGAAAATACTTCTCCTTCAGAAACCTTGAGTGAAAATATGTCAGTATTCTCACTCTAGTATCCAGGAAAAGAAGAATACCACAGATAGGTGCCTTCAAATATACTCACAACTGCTGCATCTCACAAGTGTTGCATGTAGACATATAGATATATATTACTGGGGCATGGTCAGGCCCTACAATTAAAGTTAGATCTTCACTTCTATTAAACTGAAAATATGCATTTAATAACTTTGCAACCGTTCAAATGATTTACTTGAAATTTAGCATGCAACTTCAGGGACCATAGATCTCTCGATGTGGTAAGTTTTGTTCTGGTCAGATATGCAGGTTTGGGGAGTGTCAAAAATGTGTAAATTACCATTTGTTGTCAAATTCTTTGTCACAGTGTTACGTAAACAATATGCCGGAATTTTGGTCTGACATTTTTAGAGTATATAGGTCTTGTGTCACAGTGGTGCATTTTTAAAGTTTGGTGAAGAAATATAAATTTGTTCCAAAGTTACATTTTAAAGTTTCCCATTGTTTCCTATGGGAAAAGTTATATATGAGGCTCAGCCTAACTGATGCATTAATGTAGTTTTTGCAAAGAATTTCCTTCTTTTGAAAGTGAAATATTACTCATGTGTAATCCGTGGAGTAGGATACTTGAGCCCTCCAGACATGTGCTCCCACCCACCCATAACTGTGTGCTCAGGTTTGCAAAATGGTATCCATAGATGGTAGTGTGGGACCTCCAGGCCCTGTGCTCACATCCACCCATAACTATGTCCTCAGGTTTGCAAACTGGTATTCATAGGTGGGAGGCGTGGCCCTGAGGCCCTGCATTTCCCACCTACCCATGAGTGTAGAGGCATAGCATAGGAGGGCCCAGTGCTCCCAGTTTACCATAAATAGTATGCATAGGTAGAGCATGGACCCTCTAGGCACTCGCTCCCACCTACCCACAAGTACAGACACATAGCACAGGCCTAGAGGCATTTCAAGTAACCCTTGTAATGCTTGTTGGCAATACCTCAGTAACCATAGCAACTGGGGAAAAATTATTTTGCAGTTCTATTCATGGCCCAGCCTCCTCCATGTATGCTTACTAACCTGCACTTAGCAAACAATTTATATCATGAACCATTTTAGAGATATAGGTGTTCTGACCACCACAATGTTATCCCTATGGGAAGATTCACAGTTTCGAGTGCTGTAACTCTGAAACCAGTGTAAATATTCTGACCAAACCAACAAAGGCACATCTGTTGGGCAAGGGCTTGCCATCCTGCAAATTTCAACCCAAAGTCCTAATCATTTTCTTGCTATGAGATGTGCAAAGAAACTGGGCTTTAGGGCAGTTTACTATAGTACTTTCACAAAATTCTGCTGACCTTCACAAAAGTACCATTGGTTTACATGGGAGAAAGCTTCATGAAGCTAGAGTATTTGTGCGAACGTCCTGTCATTATAAAATGCAGGACCTTCGGTATACCCAATGAACTTTCATGAAAGTCCACAGAAATTGCGAATGTTCCACTTCAAAGATGGTGGAAAAATTTTAAAAACATTTTTCTGGGCATCCTGGTGAAAACTAATGCCATGGTCGTGTTCCTAGGGCCCCAACTATGTAAACCCAACTGTTGGTGTTTACCTTGGGCAGTATTTTTGAACAAAAAGTTTTTCTGCCTTGCTAACTGGAAACATGATGCCAGCTACACAAAATACCAAACCCATTTGTGAAAGTAAAAAATGCTTTCAAGCCTGCATATATATTTTTCCCATGGGCTATAATGGAAACTTCAAACTTTAATAACTTTACAATGGATTAATATTTTTTCACCAAACCTTCAAAAGGCCTTCCCTGACCAAGTCCCTATACCCTGAAGCTGTCAGACCAGATAGATAAACTGTTTGGGCTGTAGACATGAGTAAAAATGTACCAAAAATGGCCAAAAACGATTGTTTTGCACTTTGCTTTGCACCCCGCAGCTCCACAACTGCACATCCAACTGGAACAAAACTTGTCAGAGTCAGAGATCTATTATAGCAGACAGAGCATGCATAATTGCAGGCAAATCAGTTGAATGGTTGCAAAAGTTATTAAAGTGCAAATATTTGTGCTTAATATAGAAGTTGCAACTCCACCTAACTATATCTGCACTACCGTTGCAGCTATACTATACACACAGATATATATATATATATATATGTGTGTTTGTGTGTATATATATATATCTATATATATATATATATATATATATATATATATATCAATCAATCAAAGTCTTTATTTAACCAGGCGATCACCGTTGAGCAAGCTTATTTCGAGGTGGACCTGGGTTTGTTAACAAGGAACAAGGGACAATATACATGGGATGCAACACACAAGAAAACAGTAATAATACAAATAAAGTGAGATACAATAATACAGTATATACAAAGTATCAGCAGGTAGCATTGACAATAGTATATGTTTGGAACAGAAGATACAGCTAGTTTGGGTAGGACACAATTTTTCATAAAAGTAAAGAAATATACATATCAGATTACTGAACACAAATAAAACCTAATATAAAAAGATGTATAGTGATACGGTAGGGAGAATTTAGAGCTGGAACCAGGGTCAAAGGAATGTGGAAGGACAGTTATGGGGTAGAAAAGAGGAGAGGGAAGAGTGAATTATAGATGTGATCAGTCTTTTAATAGTAGTAATTAGAGTGTGCTTGGACTTATAGGAGTCACTATTTAGGGTAGACAGGCAGGACTCCTTGTTATGATGTAGATATAGAGATTTAAAAGCTGCTAGGCTGATGGGGTGAGTTAATTTCAAAGTTTTTGCAGCTTGTTCCACAGTGGGGAGCACAAAGCTGATGGCTGCTCTGCCAATGTGAGATTTTGCTTTGCTTGTAAACATAAAGGTAGATACATGAGGGTGCTTCTCAGGACATACTTCCCCAGAGTGCACAAAGGTAAACAGACAGAGATATACAGGGGCAGTTTATTTGAAATAGCTTTGTATGTCCAAACCACAGCATTTTTGCCGTCTGTAAGCAGGGATGACCATCCAGCTGCTGTGTACAATGCACAATGGTGGGTTGCGTATGGAAGACCAGTGATAAAGCTTATGGCTCTGTGGATAAAGTGTATCGAGTTTGGCTAGGTACCTGCAGGACCCTGACTATATAGAAAGTCTGTGTAATCCAATAGGGAAAGAAAGGTAGTTTGTATATCTACATATATATATATATACATATATATATATATATATAGGATACATGATGAGCACGAGTGAAATATGGAAAATATACAGTGCTCACAGGCAGGAATGAAAATATTTTCATATTCCATGATGTGCACATCATGTGTCCTATTTATACAATGGGGTCTCACTGTTTCAAAATGTACAATTTGCGTGGCTGAATCTTGAGAGTTAGCCCGGTTTGTGTGGGTTTTGTGCAGCTTGTACAGGGTTAGCATGGGTTTGTGGGGTGTAATAAACAGTATTTATTTTAACTCTGCTAGCGTCACCAGGATTTATTTCACTGCAGTGAAAATAACATGTTTTATTTCACTGGAATATGTCTCACCCCATTGTATAAATATATATATATACAGTATATATATATATATATATATATATATATATATATATATATAGGAGTGTGGTTAGGTTGAGTAGGCACTTCAATGTTAAACTCAAATGTTGCACTTCAGTAAGTTTGCAACCGTTCAATGGATTTGCACAACATGTGGTTTGCACCATCCTGAGGGTAAATCTCTTGATGTGGCAAGTTACGTTCTGGTCGGATGTGTGGTTTCTGAGTTACGGAGAGATAAAAAAACATGCTTTCACTGATTGACTTTGCTGGGATTTTGCTTTGAACCTGCCTACAGCCCAAATTATTCGTTTTGGTCTGAAATTTTCAGAGCAGAAAGGGACTACCTCACAGATGTGCCTTTTGCTAGTCTGGTGAAAAAATAATAAGCCATTTAAAGTTATTGCAATTTAAAAATTTGAAAAAAATTATTTCTTAGCATGCTTAGTAAGCACTAAAATATAACTGCATGAAATAAAAGAGTAATCCTACTTTGTATAGAAAATTCCACTTTCATGTAGCCGCCATCTTGTCTTCAGTTTGCCTGAAATATTCAAATTTGGAAACCCCCAAAAGGATGACCTGGGGAGGAACCGACACATGCAGCTTGCTTATTGGGACCCCTTAGGTGCATTTTGCACTTTATTGTGAAAAAGCTCTTAAAATGGGCTTTATTTAATGTTGAAATTCTTCCTTCATATCCACTTAATACAAAGTAGGATCCTACTTTGTATGATAAGATATAGTAAGATCATTCTTTGTGAGCCCAAAATAGGAATATTGATGTAAAAATAACATTTAGTGCTGACATTGGGGTGCCCAATCCAGTGTCAGCACTAGATGACTTCATCACTGTGGGACATGGGATCCCACTCCCAGTGTCCCAACAGAAGAAGATCTGTCCATTTCCAACAAGGAGGTGCCCAATCTACATGTGCAATAGGTCCCCAAAGGTGGGATACTGGAGATCCACTTCCAGTGTCCCAGTTATATCATCCCCCACCACCAGCACAGTGGGATATTGGGAAGCCACCCCAGTGTCCCAAAATATTTATTTATAAAATTATACCCCAAAAAGAAAACAGTCCCTGATGTATTTTTATTATTTAAAATCCTGTAAAAAGAAAATGGTCCTTAAATGCGTCTCCCCATCCCTCCCCATAGCGCCCCTCCCACTCAGAAACCCACCACCCCACAACCCCTCTTTCCCAATATTTACCATGAGGTCAGTGGCTGTCATCTCCCATGGACCAGGACAGGTCTACACTCGTCAAAGCAGACTGCAAACTGAAGAATTGAGGTAAGTGCCGTATAATGACTGTCAATGGTGTTTTGAACTTGTGTTGCTATCTCAGCCATTTCTAGGTATATTTGCACCAAATTTTCAACATGGGTTTTGGGACCCCACCTCAGGAACACTAGCACTGTCATTTCATTACTCTGTCGAAGGTGATTTGCGGTCATTACTGCGGAATCACCTTTCAGGATCAAATAATAAAATGACAGTGCCAGTGTTCATAGTGGTCCTAAAAACCATGTTAAAATTAGTAAACAAATCTCAAAAATGGCCACGTTTAAGAACATGCATTGAGAAGTTTTTGTGCAGGTGCATAACTGTAATTGACAATATTTGACTCAAATTTTCAACAATGCCATTGTTGCACAACACTCATGAACAGTATAGCTGTCATTTTCACATCCTGCCCAAAACATGTTTTTGATACTGTGGCACTGAATGGCACGTACACTGTGCAAAATCACCTTTTAGGGGCCAGCTAATGAAATGGCGGTGCCACTGTTCATGAGATGAGCTTAAAAAGGCCATGTTGGCAATCTGATGCAAAAAATCCTCAAAATGCCTAAGTTATGTGCATCCATTGAATTAATTCTCGTCGTGCATAACTTTTGTACTTTTCAATATTTTGCCACCAAATTTCCAACATAGCCATTTTTCACACCACTTAATGAATAGTACAGCTGAATTTTCACACATCCTGCCTAAAATGTGTTTCCACACCTGTGATGTGGGTGGCATTGCAGTTGCGCATAATTATGTTTTGCCTTGTATTTCACAATTACTTTGTAAGTAGTACATAGGCTGAGCTAATAAGATGGCTATGCTGACAATTTGGTCACTGCTGTTTAACACGTGGAAGTGCTGGACCCTCCACACCTACATATAGTATGTATTCACATCTAGGCGGGACTGGAGGGCAGGGTCCAAAGGACCCTGTGCTCCCAGATAAAATAAGGATACTATTATACTATCTCAAAAGAAGGAAACTCATTGCAAAAAACACCATTAATGTATCAGTTAGGGTTTCTATTACAGCAGCAAAAGTCAGGAAATTTGAACTTAGGGTTACCAACCCTATCACCCCACCCACCCTCCATACACCAACAGGCATTGGGTTGTGCCTTGGGTCATCGGCCTAACTCTCACCCCATTCCATGTATAAACAAACTGATATGGTACAGTATAGGATAATGGGGTGAGAGTTAAGACTGACGACCCCAAGGCATACCCGACTCCCTGTTGGTGTGATGGGTGGGAGGGCCAGGGTGGAGTGGTAGGGTTAGAACCCTGGTTAATTCCTGACTTTTGTCGCTGTAATAAAACCCCTAACTGATGCATTTATAGAGTTTTTGCAAATGAATATAGATATGTATCTGTATATATATATATATATATATATATATAAGTGGCTTGATAGTGCCACAGTAGTTAAGGTTGCACAGCCACTTCAGTGTTAAACCCCAAATTGTACTCTTTAATAACTTTAAAACTGTTCATCTGATTTGCCTGAAAGTTTACATGTGTGGTTTGGTACCATAGATCTCTGGATCTGGCAAGTTTTATTCCAGCCAGATGTATGGTTGTGGAACTGCAGAGTGCCAAACAATGTGAAAAATCCTCACTTTTGGCAAATTCTTAGCTCAGGGCTACAGTCTAAGCGAGTAGTGGTTCTGGTCTAGAAATTTTCAGGGTATATGGGGACTGGGTCACTGATGTACTTTTGAAGGTTTGGTGGAAAAAATTTGAATCTGTTCAAAAGTTATTAAAGATTTAAGTTTCCCATTATAGCCTATGGGAAAAAATATATGTGCAGTTTGACGGTACATGTATGTGTCTGTGAAAGCACATTATACTGTTGCAAATGGGTCAGTACTGTTATGCTGCCGTCATCTTTTTCAGTTAGCAATTTCTAAAAACATTGTAACTCAAAAATACTGCCTTAGTAAGCACCAATAGTTGTGTTTACCTAATTGGGGCTCAGTAAACATGATCCTGACATTAGTTTTTTTAATTATGCTCAGAAATTTTTTTTTTTAGACTTAGGCCATTTGTACTGTGCACTTTGCAACAGTGAGTTTGTTTACTACTGTTGCAGTTTTGCGGCAGTATGGAAATATGATGTCATAAAATCTGTGACATTTTCATGATTTGCGACAGTAAATCCACAAAAGTGCTGTTTCTTTGCCACTTCACTAATAATAAATGATTAGGACTATTGGTCTTAAATTTGCAGGGTAACAAAGGCTGCACCACAGATGTGCATATTGCTGGTTTGGTGAAAACATTTACAATGGTTCCATAGTTATAACATTCTGAAGTTTCAAAATTTCACATAGGCTAACATTGCAGCATTATCTTTCGGTGCCTATATCTTTTCGGTAAGTGCAGCTTGAAGTACAAAGCAAATATGCAGGTTGTCAGGTCATGATTACAACTGCAGTGGAATTTTCAAAGTTTCTTTGGTTACTGAGATATTGCCACATTGCAGCTACAATGTTTACTTGGAATGTCTCTATGTCTACGCTATGTCTGTATACTTATGGGTAGATAGGGAGCTTCGCAAAATGGATACCATTATGGAGTGATGGGGCCCTGCACTCCTACATGGAGTTAAGGATTAATTATAATGTCTCTATATTTATAGTCAGATGGGAGAGCAGGGCATGGAGGCCCTGCACTTCCCTATAAAATCAAGGGCAATTACAATATGCATGCATGGGGCCCTGTGCTCCCCAACACACTACAGGCTGATGGGGAGCCCTGTGTTCCTACAACCACATACAGGTAACATTAGACTTTCCTGGAAAAGAGGAATTCATTGCAAAAACTTGTTAATGCATCAGTTAGGGTTGATATTACAGTGACAAAAGTCTGGAAATTCAATGTTAGGGTTATCAGCCCTACCCCTCACCCTCACCGTCCACACCAACAGTCATTGAGGTGTACCTTGGGTCATCGGGTCTAACTCTTACCCCATTCTCTATACTGTACCAACTCAACTTCCTTAAACATGGAATGGGGTGAAAGGTAGGGCCGACAACTCAGACACACCTCAACACCTGTTGGTTGTGTGTGGGGGTAGAGTTGGTCTCCTAACATTGATTTACTGACTTTTTCACTGTAATATCAACCTAACCGATGCATTAATGAAGTTTTTGCAATTAATTTTTAAATATAGAGCATGGTAGTGCCCTATAGTTAAGTTGCATAGCCACTTCTATATTAAACCCAAACTTTGCACTTTAATAACTTTGCAACTGTTTGACCTATTTGTGTTAAATTTTACATGCACCAGCTGGTACTACAGATCTCTGGATCTGGCAAGTTTCGTTCTCTGGTAGTGGTTCAGTTGTGGTGTTGTGGAGTGCCATAAAATGTGAAATTTACCATTTAGGTGCAAATTATTTGCTTCGCTCTCTAAGTCTGAAGCAGTTTGGGTGTCTGGTCTGAAATTGTTAGTGTATATGGCCAGGGCCACTGATGTGCCTTTGACAGTTTAGTGAAAAATATTAATCCGTTCAAAAGTTATAACAGTTTAAAGTTTCTCATTATAGACAATGGGAAAAATTGGTTGTGCCATGTGAAAGCATGCTTTCTTTTACAAAGCACTTTTACTGCCACAAATGGGTTCAGTAGTATCGTGCTGCTGCCATCTTGTCTTCAGTTAGTGATGGAGAAAAAGCGTAATTCTAAAAATAATGCCCTTTGGTAAACACCAATAGTTGTGTTTATCTAATCAGCACCAAGGAACACAATCCTGCCATTTGTTTTCAAAGATAATTTTGGCATTTTGCTGTTGGAAGTGTCACAAATTTGCAACACTAAAGTTGCAAAAGTTTACTTAAATTGCAGCACTTCTGCAGCCATAGTATCCACAAATTTGCTATACTTTTCACGAACACTGCGGCTAATTTGAGGCACTACTTGTATTTAAAAAAACAATGGCCCTGGCAAAAAAAAAAAACACTTCTGGCCATTTGTTGAAAACTAATGCCAGGGTGGATCCTCAACCCCTGTTTGTTTTCCCTTTGACAGCCTGTATAGGAAAGAGGGCTGAGGAATCTTAACATTTCATTTCATGTAAATATCAGTCCTGATATCAGCATGGCCAATCCCCATGCCAGGAGTATAAAGAGGACAATTCAGAGGAAGCGTGAGGAAGAATTTCTTCCCAGAAAGGGTGGTTGACAAGTGAAACACCATGCCAGAGGAAGTGGTGGAGGCTGAAATAATCATGGGATTTAAGAATGTATGGGATAGACATAAAGAATTCTGGAGGTCAGGGGTATGGGGCAACAGACTTCTAGAAAAACATGAAGAGGAATTTACAAGCTCAAATGGGCAGACTGGGTGGGCCATAGACCTTTACCTGCTGACAGTGTTTATGTATCTATGTATCTCTTACACCCCTTGCCATTGTGGGACACTAGGGAACCCAATCCCAGTATCTTCAGATATCCCCATATCCCCCAGTACTGTGGGACACTGTGGAGCCCACTCCCAGTGTCTCCATATCTCCCCACACCCTCAGTACTATGGGACACTGGGAGCCCCTCCCAGTGTTCCAAAATTTAATTTCATGCCATTATTTGCTGACAACGTGGTGCCCAATCCTCATGTTGGCAATAGCCCCCCAGTGTGGGACACTGGGAGCCCACCCAGTGTCCCCAGTTCTGTCCTTCCCCCAGTACTGTGGGACACTGGAGAGTCCATCCCAGTGTCCCCAAACATTTACAAAGTTGATTCTGTAAAAGAAAACAGTCCTGATGTCTTTTGTTCTGTAAAAGAAAATGGTCCCTCATTGTTTCCCCAACCCCTCCCCATCCCAACCCACCCACTGACCACCCACTCCACACTCCTATCTTGTCCTATACTTTATTAATGAAGGTTGGTGACTGCCGTTTTCTGTGGACCAGGATACATCTGCAGTCTTTAAAGCTGAACATGAACTGAAGAATCAAGGTACATGCCATATAATGATCGTTAAGGCGTTTTGAACTTATATTGCTATCGCAACCATTTTATGGAATTTTACCTAAATTTTTAGCATGGGCTTTTGGAATCCACCTCATGAACACTGTCACTGTCATCTCATTTATTGGACCCATAAGGTGATTTTGTGGTCACTGTATGGAATCACTTTTAGGGACTGAGTAACAAAATGACAGTGCCAGTGTTGAAATTTGGGCAGAATTTCAAAAAAACACCGATTTACACACATGGTTGTTGAAATGTTTCTATGCATGTGCATAACTTTGTAATTTTATTATTTTCCTCAAATTTTCAACATAGCCATTTTTTCACCCCTCATGAACAGTACAGCTGTCATTTTCACATCCTGCCTGAAACATGTTTTTGCGCCTGTGGTGTGGGAATGATGCATTTGCTGTGCAAAATCACCTTTGGGACCTAGTAACAGAATGACTGCACCAGTGTTCATGAGGTGGGGTCCCAAAAAACCCATGTTGAAATTTAGCACAAAAATGCCAAAATGCCTGAGTTGTCTTTCGGTCATTGAAATTTTCTGCATGCATAACTTTGGCAATTTTTATATATTTCACTCCAAATTTTCACCATAGCCAATTTTGTACACTACCTCATCTATGGAGGGATGGGTCCAAAGGACCCTGCACTTCCACATTAAAATAAAGGAAATTATGGTGTTCTGTGAGTGCTCCAACAGGGAGATAAGGTTAATTACAATGTGCAGTTTAACCTTATGATGTCATAAGTGGTGGAGCCATGAGGTGAAATCCAAGGTCAAACTGCACAATGAGAAATATTGCTGATATTCCCATTGTAGCCATGGCATAATACATTTATGTAGTGACTGCTTATGTTTGCAGGTATTACTTGCTTTCTTTATATATTTATGTATGTCTCTAGAAGCTTTCCCCTGCTGTGCTCTTTGAATGCCGGTGGTTTCTATAGCAGTAGGTAGGGATGCTAGCATAGTAGCTAGGGTCCCTATGTGCATGTGTTGTCGAACGTGACATTTTATTTGTTGCATTTTTTTGTGGGTGGGCTGAATAGGTTTTCAACATGGCATTAGCAGCTCCGCTTAGCGAGGAGGCGAGGTTTCGGATGGCAGTTTTGTTTTTCTTTTAAGTAGTTTTTTGTTTTCCTCCTGTCACTGTGGCTTTCTTTGTACAGATGATTTATCTGGTTGATCCTGCTTGTTGTTGTTGGGAGTTCCTTTAGGCAGCAGAGGAGGTCCTTGCCAGGTACCGAGGCACTGTGAGGTAGGGAATGGATGTCAGGGTTCAGAAGGGAGGGAGGTATTGACTGCCCTGTTGCAGTTTTTTTTATTTCTGTATACAAGCTGTAAGGGTGGGGAGCCTCTCGGTGTGAATGCCAATTTCATGCTGAAGAGGTTCACAGTTGCAGATAATCCATGGGTGAAGTCATAGCTGCTGTTGAGTGCTACGATCCATGAGTGAAGTCAGAGCTGGAATTCAGTGCTGTTTGTGGTGTTGCTTTAGTGCAGATATTGCCTCTGTTAGACCTAGAATATCACCTACAGTAAGGATAAATGTAATATTCTAACTGTAGGTCACATGACTATGAAAATATCACTGATATTTGCCCGATATCCTCACATACATTAGTATATATATATCTATATATATAGATATATATATATAGATATATATATATGTATGATCACACTCCTGTAGTTAGGATTGAGTAGGCACTTCAATATTAAACTCAAAATGTTGCTCTTTAATAACTTTCCAGCCATTCAATAGATTTGCATGCAAATGCAATGCTCCTGTCACCTGGGTCGATCTTTGGATGTGGCAAGTTATGTTCTGTTGGATATGCAGTTTCGAGTTCCAGACAGGTGAAAAAGAATTTTTACTCATGGACTTTGCTGGGATTTTTCTTTGAACTTGCCTACAGCCCAGACAGTTTGGAATCTTGGTCTGAAATTTTCAGGGCTGAAAGGGACTAGTTCACAGATGTGCCTTTGCTAGTCTGGTGAACAAATAATAAGTCGTTTTTAAGTTATTGCATTTTAAAATGTTTCTCAGCATGCTCAGTAAGCACTAAAAGACAGCTGCATGAAACTAAAAATATTTTTTATATGAGATCATCGTTTTATTTGAGGACTATCTGGTTTCATATGGCCACCATCTTATTTTCAGTTTTACTTGAGAAATTCAAATTTGGAAACCCCAAAATGATATTCTGGGAGGAGCCAACACATGTAGTTGCTTATTGAGACCCCTTAGCTGCATTCTGCACTTCACAGCTGGAGAAATCCCTTTAAATGTGTTTTTAACATTGAAATTCTTTTTTAATTTTCGCTACATATGAAAAAGATCTTGTTTCATATGACAACTCATAAAAATATATTTTTTCATATGGAAATCAGTGTATTTCAATGGGATTTTTAACTTTTGGTGCATAGCTTTGCCATTTTGCATATTTTGTCACCAAATTTTAACATTCCATTTTGAGACCCCTGCTCATGAACAATGGGGTGTCATTATGCAACTCTGGCCTGAAAGGTGATTTTGCCGTCACTTGGCGGGTTCACCTTTCAGGTGGGATTGTGTAAAGACAGTCATATTATTCATAAAGTGGGGTCATAAGAAGACTATGTTGAAAATCTGGGGTCAAAATATGTAACAATGCTGAGATTATGACCATTTGTTGTAATTTCACTATGCACACTCGTAACTTTGGAAATGTAAAAGTCTTTGACCCAAATTTTCAACATAGACTTCTTATTAACCCACCTCATGTATGTCACAGCTTTCATTCTTCAAATCCTAGTCAGAATGTGTTTTTGCACCTGTGATATGGATGGTGTTGCAGTTGTCGGAATTACATTTGGCAGGGATTCAAAAATATTCTGTATCGGGTACATAAGGTGCGGTAATAAGATGGCTATGCTGACAATTTGGTCACTGTTTCCTGTAAATGGAAGCATAGGGTCCTTCAGGAGCAACCTACATGTATGCATGTATGGAGGATGGGAGCTCAGGGCCCAAAGGGCACTGCACTTCCTGATCAAATATGGATATGATTATCTAAAAAAAATACCATGGGTGGGGCGCGGGGCCTGGAACACCTGTGCTCCCACAGGTAATTAAGGTTACAATTACACTGTCTCAAAAGTAAGGAAATTCTTTGCAAAACTATGTTACTGCATCAATTAGGTTTGAAATCAAACTATAAAAGGAAGAAAATATGACATTAGGGTTGCTAGCCCTAACACCTACCCCACCCTGCACACACCAACAGGCATCGCGGGTATGCCTTTGGGTTTGTCAGTCTTAACACTCACTCCATTCTCCATACTGCACCCATATCTTCTTATTTACTTATGGAATAGGGGTGCGTTAGGGCTGATGATCCTCAAAGCAACCTTGACACCTGTTGGTGTGTGTGGGGGGGTGTTAGGTTGGAAACCCTAACATCATATTTCCTCCATTTTACAGTTTGATATCACCCTAACTGATACATTAACATGGTTTTTAAGAATATAGATATATATATATAGGGAATACATAATGGGTTGTAGTGGAATAACACATTTATCTCCACTAGTGAATGATAAGGCCCATAACTCACAAGTGGCAAAGCCACAAGTTAGTTATAAAGTTCTTACCACTCATGTATGGAGATAAATATGTGTTACTCTACTACAACCATTATGATTTGCATCTACACCATTTGTAATGTTTTACTAGTGTTTTGCCTTGTTTTAGCTTAAAACTGCCTTTCTTTCTTTTGTAAGTTCTCCATCTAGCCCATTGTTCTCTGTAGTAAATTCCACATTCTACATGAAAATGACATATTCTAAGTTAAATAAATTGTGTTCTAAGTGAAATAAATGGTATTGTAAGTGAAAATAAGTATTTATCCCAAAATAACATGATTTATTTACCCAATGTATTCACCACTAGTGTGGTATATACTGTGTGTGTGTGTGTGTGTGTGTGTGTGTGTGTGTGTGTGTGTGTGTGTGTGTGTGTGTATATATATATAGATATAGATATATATATACACACACACACATTATAAGGGAGCAATTGCACCTATAGTTAGGGTTATGAAGGCACTTTAATGTTAAACTTGAAATTTTGCTCATTAATAACTGGACCTGTTTAGTGGATTTGCAAGAAATTTGGTGTGCATGATGGAGCATGGTAGATCTCTTGATCTGCCAAATTGTATTTTAGTCAGACTTACGGTTGTTGTGCAATGAATCGCTCAAAATGCACTTTTCGACAGTTTTGAGGCAGTTTTATGGATGTTGTCCATGGCACTGCACAGCCACCGTGTGGCATGCTGGTCTGAAACTTTATGTAGAAGGAGCTTGGGTCAAGAAATATGCCACTTTTTGTTTGGTGAAAACTATTAATCCATTCAAAAGTTATTAAACTTTTACCTCCCATTATAAGTCTATGGAAAAATGTATATGTTTGTTTTGCGAAAAGAAGAATGGGGTTTTGGCCATCTGGTCACTCCTCAGGATCAAAGAATTTGTAGGCTCACGATCAGAAATTCTTTAATCATGAGAATTTATTAATCATAATAGCTGCCATTTTGTTTTCAGTTTGGGGTTGGAAAAACAAATATCTCCAGCCATGGATGACTTCTGAAGTAAAACTTGGATGGGTTTTGCTCTGGGGCTTGTGTCCTGAAGTTTAACTAAGTGTAACTGCATGTTTACTGCTGCTTGGAGCCCTGCTCTAAACAGGAAGCAGGAAGAGAAGCAGTAGTTCAGCCTGAAGTCGAACCTACGTTTTGCTTATACCAGCGGAGTTTTTACGTGACTGTCTCCTGGGCATTTCTCTACCTGTAGCAATTTTATGTTTCATCAGCATTGTGCTTTTGCACTCATTTGGTGAAGTTTGAGCTAGAGGCGAACCGTGACCGAGATCTTCACTTCTGGGTAATTTTACCCTTAAGCGCTCAGCCTATGGTGAGCAGAGTGAGCCTAGCAGGGCAAGAGCGTGTCAGGCGTGCATGAAGATGCGCACAAAGACACATACGTCTCAACGTGTTTTGCATGTTTGGAGGGTGTGGCGGAGTCAGAAAGTTAATACACAGGAGTATCAGTTAATATACTGGGACGAGATATCCAGGTATTTGTAAATCTGTTTGTTTGACCCCATATACTGTAGTACAAAATGAATGAGATTCTTACCACTAGCGATGGCAAGGTTATGTACAGGTGTACTGTATGTGCCATGTACAGCACAGAACCTAACGTGGCCTCAAATAAATGTTTTAAATGCTATAAATGCATACAGAATGAAGACATGATTCAGGAAATTAGTCTGTTTTATGATAGGCTATCTGCTTGGAGAACAACAATGCTAATACTATTGCCCGCTTAAACAGGACTGATTCACCTACAGAGTCCTCTACATTTGGTACTTGTGCAAACTCGATACTAATGGTCAGTAATTGGGATCAAGGGCACCTATATATGAAAGTAGCCTTTATAACCCCATTAACACCCCAAATAGGAAGCGAGCTAGGAAGAAGAGGATCTATACATGGTGAGGACTTATGGTATCAAGTCCAAGTAAACAAGTGAATAAAAAGGAAGGAAAGCAACCTTGTTTGACATTTCTATCCAAAGCAGCTTTGATCCTCTAATAGATTTATTAGTTGAAGTAAGTCCCTCAACCCCAAGTTGCATTCCCCTATACACAGACAGTTGTCTGTGAGCAATTAATCAGTGATTTGCCTGAACCATGTAAGGTGGACACGCAGTCCAATTCTGATAATCTCATGGATCTGACTGAAAGGAATGAAGGTGAGCCCAGACAAATTTATTTATTGGAGACTCTATTATTAAAAACTTGGCAGGGCTATTTGTAATAATGACAAATACAATATAAACGTGTAATCTGGCCTCAGAGGTTGCCAAGTATGAAGAGCAGTTGAACCACAGTTGGTTCTGGGAGGGTGTGGATGGTGGAACAGAGGTGAAGACCCTAGTTGTACCTCTACACAAATCATATGCCAGTCTGGCAGAGCAAGGTTCCTCTATGATGGCACCCTCAATGGAGACCAAGAAGAATGCTGAGGACATCCACAAGGGAGACCCACAAAGGGTAGCAAGGACACCACAGGGAAGGAAACAGCTCTGATAGGGACTCAATTGTTAGGGGGTAGAACTGGGGAAGGGAGAGGAGAGGGAAGTAAGGTGCCTGTCTGGTGCCATGGCTTGAGGACAAGAAGAGAATCCTCACAATTGCAGAAGCAGCATCACAGGAGAGGAAACTAGATATCATTGTCCACCTTGAGACAAATGACCTAGTTAGGCATGGAATCAGTGCAGTGTAGGATGAATTTGTGGAGTTGGGGAGGGGCCTCAGACAAGTAGCAAGCATGGTTACCTTCTCAGAGGTGCTGCCAGTCCATGGCAGGGGTGAGACTAAGGTGCTGCACACCATGCAGTTTAATGAATGGTTGCAAAACTGGTGCAGAGCACAGGGCTTTAGCTTCATTGGGGACTGGGGATACACCTGGAAAGATGAAGGTTTATACTGGCATGATGGTCTGCATCTGTCCACGAAGGAACCAAGCTCCTAAGTGACAGGTTTAAATGCTTCCTTGGCAAGCTTTTAAACTAGCCAAGGGAGGCACTGATAAGAGGCAGGAAATTTCAAACCCTCCCCACAAAACATGGCAGGTAGTAAGGTAAACACTGAGGTACAGAGCTCAACAGAGGGCAGGACAGGGAAAATGGAAAAATAGACAAGGGCAATAAAAGCAGGGATGGGGGAAAGGATAAAGCCAACATTCAATGGAGGCAATGAGTACCAATGCCCGTAGTCTGGGAAACAAGCTTTCTGAGCTAGTATCCCTGATGGAAGATGAAAAATTGGATATTGTGGCAGTCACAGAAACATGGTACATGGAGAACCATGACTGGGATGTCAACATACCAGGTACACAGTCTACAGAAGGGACAGGAGGGTAAAGAGAAGGTGGAGTACCTCTATACATAAGGGAAGGGATCAAAGCTACAGAACTAAAAAGTAAAGGGGAGGACAAGAGGCACTCTGGATCACCTTGGAGGCAGGAATGGCATCACAATCCACACAGGGGTTGTATACAGACCCGCCTCAAGGGAGAAATGGACAAGAAAATGATGGCAGACATTCTCAAATGGCTGAAAAGGAGAGATACTGTTGATGGGGACCTGAATATGCCAGATGTTAACTGGATGACATGTACAGCAGCCACATGCAAGAACAGGGTCATTCTCGATGCCCTGCAGGGGGCAGGCCTTAGACAGCTAGTGTCTGGAACCCACTCAGAGAGAGCAATACTAGAACTGGTACTCTCAAATGAGAGATGATCACAAATTTAGAAGTCAGTAGACATCTGGGAACATGTGACCACTGTACAGTGTGCTTCACAATAAGCACAACCATGGAGACAAACCATACAAAAACAAGGACACTGGACTTTAGAAGGGCTGACTTTGGCAAAATGGGTGAATACCTGAGGAATGCACTGCCAAATGGCCAAAAGGAGAGGTGGAAGAACAATGGAGAAAAATCAAAACTGCTATCATAGAGTCAACAAGCCTTTGAGTGGAACAAATAAAGAAAATAAAGCAGAGTAAAAAAACACTATGGTTCTCAAAAGAGGTGGCAGGGAAGGTTAAAGAGGAAAGGCTGCATTCAGAAAGTATAAGGAATCACAGAAGAACCACGACAGGGAACTATATCAATTAAAGCAGAAAGAAGTGGGAAGGCAGTCAGAATAGCAAAGGCCCAAACCAAGGAAAAATAGCCAACTCCAGTTAAGAAGGGATAAAACCTTTTATAGGTACATTAGGGAGCATAGAAAGGTTAAGGGAGGAATAGTGAAGATTAATAAAGGAGAGGGATGGGCAAAGGGAGACAGTGAAAAGGCAGAGATACTGAATGAATACTTTTGCTCAGTATTCACAAAAGAAGATGAGGAGGAGTTACCTAAACCCAACAATAGAAGCACTCTGGGTGGGGGGTTGACACCAGTCCATTTACAGAAGAAAGAGTCCTGAAAGAACTCCTAAAACTCAAGGTGGACAAACAATGGGGCCTGTGGGATTCACCCAGAATCCTAAAAGAACTAATGGAGGACCAAGTGACACCACTGACCACACTTTTTAACAAATCATGGGAGGATGGGTGGTACCTGAGGACTGGAGGAGGTCAGATGTGATTCCCCTTCACAAAAGTGGGATCAAGGCAAAGCGGAAACTACAGACCTGTAAGTTTGACCTCAGTGGTAGGAAAATGATGGAATCACTTCTAAAATAGAATTGTTGTGTACCTAGAGGCCAGTGGGGCTGCGGACCCAAAGCAGCATGGATTTACAGCAGACAGGTCATGTCAGATGAATCTAATTGGTTTCTTTGACTGAGTGACCAAAGTAATAGACCAGGGAGGGGCTGTGGATATGGCCTACTGTATCTAGACTTTAGCAAGGCATTTAACACAGTCCCACACAAAGACTAATAATCAAGTTAGCCAGCCTGGGAGTGGGTTCCAGGGTGGTAGCCTGGGTAGCAACCTGGCTGCACAGCAGACGCAGAAGGTAATAGTGCATG
Organism: Neoceratodus forsteri; assembly: GCA_016271365.2. Classification (NCBI taxonomy): domain Eukaryota; kingdom Metazoa; phylum Chordata; order Ceratodontiformes; family Ceratodontidae; genus Neoceratodus; species Neoceratodus forsteri. The sequence continues at coordinate 1,793,169,438 of CM057455.1, read as the reverse complement.
GAACACATTCAAGATGGGGGTTACTAGTGAAGTACCTCAGGGCTCAGTACTGGATCTAGTCCTCTTTAACATCTTTATAGGTGACATTGCAGAGGGTCTGGAGGAAAGGTATGCCTCTTAAGATCTGTCACAGAGTTGATACAGGGAGGGTAAAAGGATGAGAAGGGACTTGTCAAGGTTGGAGGAATGGTCAGACATATGGCAACTTAGATTCAGTGTAAAGAAGTGCAAGTAATGCACCTGGGAAACAAAACCCAGGAGAAGAGTACACAATAGCAGGGTGATACTAACAACAACAAAAATGGAAAGGGACTTGGAGGTAGTCATATCAAATGACTTAAAGGTGGGTAAGCAATTTGAGAAGTCAGTAAGGAGGGATACTGGGATGCATGGGAAGGGGCATCATAAATAGAAAAGGGAAGTTGTTATCCCTCTGTACAGACAGCTGGTGAGATCCCATATGGAATACTGTGTGCAGTTTTGGAGACCCCATCTGCAAGGACATAAACAGGATGGAAGCAGTCCAGAGGTGGGCAACTAAATGGTGCAGGGTCTGCATCAGAAACCATATGAAGAGAGAGACTGAGAGCTTAATATGTATACCCTCGATGAAAGGAGGACAGGGGGACATGATAGAACTTTCAAGTACCTCAAGGGAATCAGCAAAGTCCAGGAGGGTAGCATCTTTCAGAAAAAGAGATGTAAGAACAAGGAGGCACAATTTAAAGATAGAGGGGGATGGCTCAGGGTAATGTGAGGAATTTTTTTCATGAAGAGAGTGTTGGATGCATGGAACCACCTTCCTGGGGAGGTTGTTGAGTCTAAAACAGTGGGGAATTCAAACATGCATGGGACAGACATAATTCAGTTGTAGTGGGGGTTGCAGGAAGTAGGCTGTTGGTTAACTAGAATCTGCAGCTTATCCGATAGGAAGGGAAATGAGCAGACTGGGTGGGCCAAGTGGTCCTTATCTGCCATCAAAGTCTATGTTTCTATGTTTCAAAAGAAATAGGACTGTCTCTAGTTTTTAGAGAGGCTAAATTATTGGCCATTACAAAATGTCGAGGAATATCTTAAAAACTGGGGGAGAGCCTTTGGTTATAATTCATGATGGGGTAAATAATGTTTTAATCAAGATGTACATAGCATCAAAGAAGAATTCATGGGTATGCACAACCTATTAGTTGACATAAACTGTGAGATCACTTTTTCAGAAATTCTTCCTGTCCTAGGGCTGCTAGCAATATTAATAAATAAATTAAATCCTTAAAAAACTGGCTTTGCAGTTGGTGTCTTAAGCAAAACATACACTGTCTTACACACTGGGAAGAATTTGCATATAATCCAGATCTACTTTGCAAGGATGGATTACATTTGAATAAATTTGGCAATAGATTGTTGGGGAAACAAATCAATGACTTTATATTTTCTAATTTAAACTAACTAAGGAGGGGTAGGAATACACATGTCCTCTTAGAAAAAATATTGACATAGATACCAATATCCCCAAAGTCTGTAATCCCAAAGCATCAGGAACAATAAAAGGTACCCCAAATCTTCTTGCCACAGATCTGAATATCTGATTGCGCAATGCTAAAAGTTTAAATAGCAAACTAGATGAATTAAAATGCATTTTATGTAGAGATACAATAGATGTATGTGGTGTTACAGAAACTTGGTTTCAGAGTGAAGCTGGGGTATTGATGTTCCAGGCTACTCAGTCTATATTAAGAACTGACAAAATTCAAAAGGAGGTGGGGTTGCACTGTATATTAACAAGCAATTAGAAAGTAAAGAAATTCCTATACATGCAAATCCAGAAATTGATATTGAACTTGTATGTGCTCAAATACAAACTGACAGATTATTAACAGTTGGGTTATGTTACCGCCCAAACTTGATAGTAATAGTAATGACATATTTTACAAACTATTGAACATATGGAAAACTATGATGATTTAATGTTAATGGGAGACTTTAATTTACCTACTATCTGTTGACAGACACTCACTGAAAATCTCAGTTAGATCATAGATTCATTGAACTAATTCTCCAGCATAACCTAGATCAACTAGTTTCTGAACTTACTAAGAAGGAAAATATCTTGGATCTTATCCTCGCTAACATAAATTACAAGGAGGAATTATCAAAAGTCATTGAACCCTCAGGGACAGTTATCATAACATGGTTTCATGGGGTATTAAATATTATAAAACTACAAACCGTGGTGTCACAAAGACTAAGAACTTCCATAAGGCAAATTATGATGCCATCAAAATTACTTTACCAAGCGGAATTGAAAAGTTGAACTTCACAACAAAAATACTAAACAGATATGGACGGCTGTAAAACAAATTTGATTACTGCATCAAAACTTGGGTTCCTGATCGAACAAAGTATAATAACAAATATAAAAGAGTTCCTCTTTGGCTTAATGATAAAATTAAAAGATTGATAAGAAAAAAAGCATATAATAAACATAAAAAGATTTATCTGCAGATAAATGGTTGAAGTTTAGAAATTTAGCTAAACAGTGTAAAAAAACTATTAAATTAGCAAAGAAAAATCTGAAATTAAAACTTGTACTGTAACCAAGGACAATAAAAACAGTTTAATAATTACATTGGATCACTAAGAGGAAAGGAACCTTCCATAGGTCCATTACTTAAAGATAATATGCTGCTTACCAATGATTTGGATATGGCCAAAGAATTTAATGCCTATTTTCTTAATGTTTATAAAACTAAAAATGTTGGTTGCTTGGATAATTTACCCATTGTAGAGTCATACCCACAGATTACCTCAGAAGAAGTTAAAACAGCTAAACAGGCCACTAAAGTTGATTCTTCAGCTGGCCCTGATAACGCTCCACCTAAATTCATGAAAGAACTGGCCAATGAATTAGTAGACATACTTTTGCTACTATTTAATGTATCCCTTCAAAAAGGTTATGCACTAAGGGAATGGCAATCAGCCACTGTAGTACCCATACACAAGGGTGGTAACAAACATCTTGCTAGTAACTACATACCTATTAGGCTCACCTCCTGTGTAGGTAAATGATGGAAAGGATTTTAAAGAATAAAATGTTAGAGCATTTACAGAAAACAAACTTTCAGGACATTACTCAGTATGATTTCGTATAGAGTAGGTCATGCCAACTTAATCTTATACATTTTTCTTGAGCCAGTGAATTTGACATTGAACCAGTTGATGTCATCTTTTGGATTTTGAGGAAGCCTTTGACTCTGTCCCTCATGGAATTTTGATCAAGGAATTGATAGGGTATGGTTTCCATGCAAACATTGTTAGATGGATAAAATCCTGGCTTAGTAATAGGCAACAATGGGTCAGCATTAAGGGCTACTCTCTGAATGGGGAGAAGTAAGTAGTGGTGTTCCACGAGGTTCTGTTTTGGGCCCCTGCTGTTTAATTTATTAATTACAAGTATGCAAACTTCCAATAATGTCTGGATACACAAATATGCTGATAACAGTAAGCGTGGTTGTATTGTTAATGATTCCAAAGCAGTTAGTTCCTCATAATCCAACTTGGACAATTTAGTAACATGGTCAGTAAACAATAAAATGACCTTTAAACCTGCCAAATGTAAAGTGCAGCACTTGAGCAAAAGAATATGCTAGCATCCTATAACATAAATATTCATATATTACAATCTGTTACAACCAAAAGGTATTTGGGCATTACCATTGCAAATGATTTAAAGTTTACAACACATAATAATAACATAATCAAGAACTGTCATAGTACACTTTCCTGTATCCTTAAACATACTAAGAGTAGGGAACCAGATGTTTTAATTCCTATATTCAAGTTTAGTTAGATCACAAATTGATTTCTGTGCCACATTTTGTACTCCAACTTCTGTGGGAAGTAAGGCATCATTAGAAAAGGTACAGAGAAGAATCATAAAAAGGTCAAAGGCCTGTCAAACATACTGTAGACTATACCACCAGACTTAAATCCCTTGGTCTATTCTCTCTCTCTAATATAGAGCATATAGGGAGTAGAGATGGTGAAGTATTTAATTTGCTCCGTGAAGTGGAATGCGGAGTGAAAGCAAATTCGCGGTGCTCCACGTGGAGCGGTGCCCGTGTTGTGTGTGTGTAGCAGTGAAGACCATTGAAACAATGACTTCTCACGCTACTCCGCCTCCCAAACCACTACTCCACTATTTTAAGCAAGTACATTGAAAACAATGTACTTCGCCTTATTTTTAAGTTCCAAAAGCAAATTTTGCAGTGATTCATGGGATTTCAGGTCACATGGTCTCTAGATAGTTCTCATGCAGCCTCAGTTTGGGGTAGTGTGTGTAGGAACCTGTAGGAGACAATCTGCTCTGAGAGCTCTCTGTGATTCAAACCTTCTAAAAGCTGTTAAAAAGCCTTTTGAGTCATTTTTTTGCTGAAACTTTAGTTCATCTATTATAGGAAACCCTCCTGTGCTCATATCATCGAGCTGCTTATTGTTTGTGTGTATATTTTGAATGTTAATGTACAACATTCAGTCTGTTGTACTGAGAGACAGTGGAAGTGTGCTTTGGGGAGGGGCATATCTGTGGTGTAGGTAGATTAACTTGGAGAAAAGTGCTTTCTGTTTTGGTGATATTTCTTGTATAACTGTGTTGTAATATATGGATAGTGAAAATAATACCCCAAAATACATACAAAAATTCCTTGTAATACAGTAGTTAGTCCCGTAATAGTATACTTCGGTCCTCGTAATAGTATACTTCGACCCAATAATACTATACTTCCAGTCCTCGTAATAGTATAGTTGGGATTACCGATGTGACTACTTGTGAACCGAGTTTTGTTTCTTTTTTGTGAGAAAAGATGCGAATGGGACTGGAAGTGGGAGCAGGAGTGGGGTGGTGTGGGCGAGAGCGAGGAACGACACTGAGAGTCTTACTAACTCTGCAGACGCAGGCCGTACAGCAGGCACAAGTAAGAAATTAAAAATTCCTTGCATCCATATATTACAAAATACAAATAGGTTCTGGTAGTCAGCCATTGCATTCGAAATTGGTGGATAAGAAACCTCTGAGCTGGCCTCGAGGTTCCTTGTATCCCCAGAACCTCTCGATGGAATTACTGCCTTGTAATACACCAGAACCTATCTATTATTCTATTTAATGTACACAGTAATATTTTCAATAATTTTGCCATTTTTTTGCTGTCTGTTGTGGTGCAGCAGTGCATAATTTTAGTTTGTTTAAAATATGTGGTTATATTACTGAAGTTTTCAATTTGCTTCACATTACTTAGTGTGTGTAGGTATGTGTGTGACGATGTCATCAAATCAGACACCTTTTATTGTGCAACATAATTTCAGTAATGTGAACCTGCTGTCCACTGCAGCTGTATAATTTTTGTACTTCTTTGTGGTATCTTTACTGGTACTCATACTAGTGACTTTACTGCAGCAGTGCAGTACACTGCCCCCTGGCCCACCCCAAGTGGCAAAGATATTCTTTTCCAAATTTGAATTTCTGATGGTGAGCACTAGTTAGGTGTTGTGCCTTTGCATCTGCATCTCTTCAGTATGCAGCACAATCATAATCTGTCTGTACATTTGCATCTCTTTAGGGCCCAATCTCCATCTCTAACTTAAGTCACAGTTGTTTCTTTGGCTTTCCTTCAGAGTACTGGACAGGTGTGGTGCATAATTCAGCATGAACATCTTACTCATTAATATATGTTTTTAAGTCAGGACCATCATCAGGAGTCACTTGTAGATACAAATCACGTTCTTCATCATCACGGTCACAAATGCAGTCACAAATTATGATTTACGATCACGTCACAAATCACAACAGTAATTTTTTTACTAGTTACTTGGATGTATTGTAAGCCTGTTTTGTAGTATTTCTCCATGCTTCACCACCCCACCATTGTACTCTTTTGTACTCTTTAATGAGTGTTTTTAAGTCGGGGAGTTTTGTGCCACACCTCATCAGGGCTCCGGGAAGTACAGCAGTAGGCATTTGCATTTCTTTATCATCACAGTCACAAATGCAGTCACAAATCATGATTCTGATTATGTCATGAATCACAACATTAATATTTTACTAGTTACTTGGATGTATTGTAGGCCAGTTTTGTAGTATCTTTCCAGGCTTCACCACCCCACCATTGTACTCATTAATAAGTGTTTTAAGTCAGGAGTTGGACAGTGTCTGCAGTACATACACAGACTGGAATGAAACTGCACCCATGCAGTTAAGCACAGTATAATTCCACTGATCAGAATGCATATGGAAGACAACAAAAGGGCATAACTACATACAAAGGTCGGGGATGGTGGCGGAATACATTTTATAACACAGCAAGGAAGGTGTGGGGGGCACATGGTGTGAGAAAAACAAAACAAATGTGGGATCCCTATGGTGATCTAGCAGAAGTTCCATCATGGACATAAGTTGCAACTGATGTCCCCTGTGTAAGAAAAATAAAATTTACAGAAAGAACAAGTTAAGTAAAAAGAGTACAGACAGAAAAGACAAAAATGTAGCTTTAAAAAGCTGTTGGGTCTAAATCAAAGTTTCAATCTCCTCCTCGTTCTGATCTCAAATTATCAGCAGTCACAAAACACACCTCCTCTCTCTCCATCTGCACAGGAGAAAGTAAAAGTGTCTGCTTGTATGATTCACTTTCTTCCTGCCTAGCTAAGAGCATGTGACTTACAGTACTGTAAGCCATGTGATGTGTGGGCTGCCAAATCTGAAACACCAAGTGGATCACTTAGAATCATAATGAGGAACGAAGTCCATTAAAACAATGACTTCGCCTTACTTCGCATTGCCATTCCGCCTTAACTCAAAGTGGTAATGACAAGACAGAGTGAGCACTTTGCATTGCCCACCCGCTGCAGCCGGAGTGGCAACGCGGGCGCCCATCGGTGATTCACTTCGTTATGAATTTACATTTGCTATATCTCTATAGGGAGATCTATGCTAGTATATAGAGCATTTCATGATCCGCCTTATGTGAGGCTCTTTGCCTCCAAAAACTGTAACAGCTTGAAATACTAGAGCACACATTTTAACATTTAAAGCTTTAGTAAATAACACCTCAAAAAGAAATAAGTTTTATACACAGCGGCTGCCCCTATATGGAATTCATTGCCAACAAAAATTGTCACTAATAATAGTTTGACTCAGTTCAAACATAGACTGGATAATTATATGGGCACTAAGAAATGTGATATTTACATCTAGGCAGCGAGTTCATAATGGGCATGTCCCTCAAACTCGTACCACATCTATGAACCTATAAATGTAAACAGGTGCAGAATTATGCCACTCCGATGAATGAAAATCTAAACTTTAAAATTAAATATCTTGGAAACGGTTTGGTCTTTTAACTTGAAATCTGGAGGGTGTTGACGGATATCCAGTAGATGTGATTTATGGTGTTTAGGTGTCAGAACATTAATTTGCTGTGAAGATATTGCATGACACAGTTTACGTTTTGCAGATAGCGCTTTGCATTGTAGTACTGGCTTGACATTTATAGGGTAGCTAGCCTTATTGCTACAGAGGTAATTTTCAGTGGTTAGGTGTGTAAAATGTAAACAGGTACAGAATTAAGCCACTCTGATGAATGAAAATTTGGTCTGTTTCAAGTTGATGGAAGTGAACCCCACGCTCCCACCAATACACGCTCCACCAATACATATGATATTCAGTACTTGTACTGTTATGTTAGGCAGAAATTTGCAAGTTGGTGGGAGCATGGGGTTCTAAGTGGACACTGTACTTTACTATGCTTTCTCAAAAGTAAGGAAATTCTTTGCAAAAACTGTGTTAATGGACAGTTAGGGTTTTTACAGTGACAAAAGTGAGGAAATTCACTGTTAGGGTTACCACCCTTGCACCCCATGACCACTCTACCCCCACTAACAGGCATTGGAGTGGTTTAGTCATCGGTCCTAACTCTCACCCCATTCTCCTGTACTGCACCACCTCAGCTTATTCACACATGGAATGGGGTGAGAGTTAGGACTGATGACCCCGGCCAGCCCAGTGGTGCTGAGGGTTGAGGTGCTGGACACCACACCTTGCGTCATGCCAGTGACCCATGTTTGGGAATGGGCATGGGCCATCGGGGGTCAGCAGGGGAAGGGAAGGATTGAGCATCCGGACTGACTGCTCCTTCCCTGGGGAGGGGAAGCACAGCATCGGGCGCCTCGTCACCCCTTGGTGGAAGCTGGGGTGACAGCGCTGGGTGAGAGCATGGGGGAGCCAGGTGTGAATGCTTGAGGGGAGCACTCACGGACACATGCGGCTTCCTCGGCTTCAGCGCTATTGCACACACCCGTTCCATAGGGGAACCATTCAAAAAATCCAGGTGGGGCCTCCGGCTTCATGAAGCCCTTCCTGGGCTTCACTAGTTGCTGTCACTAGGATCCCCAACCAGATACTTGCTCCAGGGACTGGACTGGGGACCAGTTCCGTGGCCCCGCCCTCTGAAGGGAAAGCCGGGGTGACTGGGGACCTAGCAGTGACAGTAGGTGGAAGTTCAGGGCCGCCACCAGGGCAGATACCTGGCAGAGAGCACTACCACCAAAAATACTAAAAAAAAAAGAACTGATGACCCCAACACACACCCTGATACCTGTTGGTGGGAGCCGGGTGGTCGTGGGGTGCAAGGGTGGTAACCCTAATGGCTAATTTCCTCATTTTTGTCACAGTAAAAACCCTAACTTTGCATTAATGCAGTTTTTACAAAGAATATATATAGATAGATATATTATAGGTGCATGGTCACACCCCAATATTTAGGATTGAGTAGGCGGTCAATGTTAAACTCAAGCGTTTGCACTTTAATAACTTTGCAACCATTGAACAGATTTGCACAAGATTTGGCATACACCTTCCTGTTGGGTAGTTATCTTGATCTGGCAAGTTTTTTTCTGATTGGATGTGCAGTCTCCAAGTTATGGAGAGGTGAAAACTTGTTTTTACCATAGACTTTGCTGGGATTTTTCTTTGAACTTGTCTACAGCACAGGGGTTTTGTTTGTTTGGTATGAAATTTTCAGGACAGAAAGGGACTATCCCACAGATGAGCCTTTTGCTAGTCTGGTAAAAACTAATAAGCTGGTTTTAAGTTATTGCAGTTAAAAATTTGAAAACTGGTTTCTGAGTATGCTCAGTAGGCACTTCAATATAGCTGTTTGATACATAAGAGAATCCTGCAGTGTATGAGAAAATTCCTCTTTCAAATGGCCGCCATCTTGTTTTCAGTTTTGCTGAAAAATTCAGAATTGAAAACCTCCCAAAATGATATTCTGGGGAGGAAACAACACATGTGTCTTGCTTATTGGGACCCCTAGGTGCATTCTACACTTTACAGCTCAGAAAATACCCTTAGAATGTGTTTTATTTAACATTTAAGTTATTTGTTTGTATCAGCATCATATGAGTAGGATCTTAATTCATATGATGAGCTACGAGACTAGGATCCTACTTCATGAGTCATACAGTAGGATCTTGGATTAAACAATCTCATCATCTGGCTTCCTGCATAAGTATTATCGATACAGACAAAGAATTCTCAGCCATTTGTTGGTATTTTCTCACCAAATTTCAACAAAGGCCTTTTGACCCCATCTCATGAACATCTCATGAACACTGCCACTGCCGCTTTCAAGTATTTGGTCCCAAAAGGTGATTTCATGGTCACTGCATCACTGATTAACAAAATGACAGTCCCAGTGTTCATGAGGAGAGGTCCCACAAAACCCATGTTGAAATTTGGTGCAAAATCCCAAAATGTCTGTGTTACAAGCATGCATTGAAGAGTTTCTATGCACACTCAGAATTTCCCATATTTTTAATATTTTCACTCCAGATTTTCAACACTGCCATTTTTTACACCTCTTTATGAACAGTACAGCTGTCATTTCTCATATCCTGCCTGAAATGTGTTTTCACACCTGTGGCACAGAATGGCATGGTCACTGTGCAAAATCAACTTTTGGATGGATTAACAAAATCACAGTGCCAGTGTTCATAATGGAACTTCCCAAAAGCCCATGTTGAAAATTTGGTTAAAAATTCCATAAATGGCCACATTATGAGTATGCATTGTACAGTTTCTACGTGCACTTGTAAATGACAATTTGTCATATTTTCCTCCTGATTTCCAGCCTTATCCTTTTCCAAACTTCTGAGCAGTATGCAGCGTCATTTTCACATCCTGCTCAAAACATAATTTTGCACCTGTGGCACAGGATGCCGCTCACTGTGTAAACTCAACTTTTGAGACAGATTAATGAAATGACAGTGACATTGTTCATGAGGGGGTCCCCAAAAGGCCATGTTGAAAATTGTGTGAATAAAATCCTGAAAATGCCCAAGTTACGCGTATCCATTGAATTGTGGTGCTCTATGGCACCTTTCGGCACCTGTATCTCGAAAACGATTTAAGATACAGATTTTTCACTCTCCATACTAAGTACCCATGGAGGTTTCGAGTCATGATTAAAACCGTAGTTTAATTTTTCCATAGTTGCTACAACAGTTACTAAGATATTGTCAAATGAGTGTTGCAAGGGTTACTTTTCATAACTATAGGGTTGCTGTATGTCCGTATTTATGTGTAAGTGGGAGCACAGGTAATCTGGGCTCTGCACTCCCACTTCTCCTATGCATATCATTATGCAACAATGGGTAGCTTAGAGGAGAGTGCAGGGCCTGGAGGGCCCACGTATCCTGCAACCACATACCAGTTACATTACACTTTCTCAAAAGAAGGGAAATTCATAGTAAAAACGCTATTAATGTATCAGTTAGGGTTGAAAATTAAAGCATCAAAAGCTGGGAAATTCAATGTTATAGTTACCAATCCTCCCCCCACCCCACCCTCCCACCCTCCACACACTAACAGGCATTGGGGTGTGCCTGGTCATTGGGCCTAACTCTCACCTGTTTCCCTTCTGCAATGTATAAACCCGGACTCCTGTCTGGAACATGACCTGCTTGAACCTAGACTCCTTATGGGCGCTGCCCCGCAATCTCCGCCCAGTTGCCATGCTCATCAACAGGTCCCTCCTTGAAGGAAAGGTCCCAGATAAAATGGAAGGTGGCAACCATTGACCCCATTCACAAAAAAGGGCCCGGACAATGGGGAACTACGGGCCAATCTCTATTCTCTGCCCATTAGCGAAGGTGCAGGAGAGACTGGTCTACAATCAAATGCAGGACTACCTCGAAAGGCACTTACTCCTAGCTGACATTCAACATGGCTTTAGGAAAGGCCATGGCACTGATATGGCCCTTATCTGGCTCACATCAGACATCCTTGACGCAATGAGTCAAGGTTCCCAACGGGTGCTATTCATTGATTTATCCAAGGCATTTGACTTGGTCAGCCATGAACTTCTCACCAAACTTCACCTACTTGGATTGGATGGGCTCTCTGCTACATGATTCAAGAGCTATTTGCTCAACAGAACCCAGAAAGTTCTATGGATGGGAACCCAGACTAGTGCTAAACTAGTAACTTCTGGGGTACCCCAGGATCGATCCTTTGTCCCCTGTTATTTACCTCTTAGTCAATGATATAGAGGTTGGTGGGAGGAACAACTTCATCCTCTATGCAGATGATACTGTCCTGTACTGCAGTGATCCGCTCTAGCATAATCAATGCCAACCTCCAGGCCAGTCTAGCTGCACTGGAAGCCTGGTTCTCCTCCAACTCACTTGTAATGAATGAAGAAAAACGAGGGAAGTCCTGTTCAGATCCAGATGCCTTGGCTCAGACCGGTATGGCATCCTTCAGCTTCATACTGCCCAAGGGAAGAGAATAGAGGTCATGGACAAGATCAAGTACCTTTGGGTCCTGCTTGATCAGGCGATGACCTTCCAACCGCACATCGACTCTGTTGTTAAGTCCACTCACCAGAAGTTAGGACTTCTCTATAGGCTGGGGACTCTCTTTCTCTTGAGGCTTCGTGCCATATCAAACTACACCCTACTCCCTCCCTCCCTCCTCTATGGGTTCCCCTGCCTAGTCCCTAAGGGAGGGTGAACAAAGAAAACTTACTAAGCTTTCACTACAGGGTGGCTTTCTCGCTACCAACTCCCCACCAAGAAGACACCACTGTGAGGTCCTTGCTGATCTCCACTGGCCTTCATGCAACATAAACTGGCCTACTCCTCTTTAAGCCTGACCTTCAAATTTACCACTGTTGGCCCTCCTCCTCACCTGCATGGGCTGCTAAATCCCAAAGTCTGGGGCCAGGACTTGAGATCCTCCACTGGCCATCCCTAGACATCCCTCATGTCCAAACTAACTACAGCAAGCACTCTTTTCAGCACGCTGCCCCACACTTATGGAACCTTCTCCTGTGGACTTGGCCAACTGTCGTACTATTCAAGGTTTTAAGTTGAGCCTGAAAGTATACCTGTTAGAGCTTAGTCTCTGTGGCTGTAACCGCTAGCCCAGAACTTAGTCTCGGTGGTTGTACTTGCTTGTCCAATGGCAATCTGCCCACTGGGTGGCATATATATTCTGTATAATGCTTATGCCACCTCTCCCTAAAGTATTGTTGGTTAAGATGTCTATGTCTGACTTAATTGCTATATTATATTTGTGTATGTAACTGACATGCTCTGTAATGTACCCTATACTCTATTCAATGTATGTTTAATTCTACTGTGTACTTCTGTCAATGTATGTAATCACTGTCTGTAACTAATTCGATTCGCTCCTGAAAAGGGACCTCCAGTCTCAGTGAGCTTACCGTTATCCAAATCTAAATAAATAAATAAATAAACAAGATGAGATGGTATAGTATAGAAGGATGGGGTGAGAGTTAGGCCCACAGACCCCAAGGCACACCCGATTCCTGTTGGTGCGTGGAGGGGTGGGTGGGTGGTACGGTTGGTAACTCCAAACATCGAATTTCCAGCTTTTGATGCTTTAATTTTCAACCCTAACTGATGTATTAATGAAGTTTTTGCAATGAAAATATATATGTATATATATATGCTGCACCAGTATAGTTGGGGTTGAGTAAGCACTTTAATGTTAAACCTCAAATTTTGCACCTTAATAACCTTGCCAGTAGGGCCAAAACAGACTAGGTGGCTGCACAAGGAACTTATCTCCTCACTCTGGGCACATGACAAAGTTGGAACCACTACAAAACCTTGGGTCAGCAAAGTGAGTATGACACTTACAGAAAGCAGTGCAATATGTGCAAAAACAAATCAGGCTTGCCAAAAGCTCATACTGCAAGGGTCTATTGCTGGAAGCTTCTGGGGACCCAAGAAATTCTGGACACATGTAAAATCCTTCCTGGGCTCAAACCAGTCTCAACACAAGAATGACATGGTCCTCAATGGTGTGCACTGTAATGACCCCACAACCACTGCAAATTTGTTCAACAAATACTTTAATGATCTCACCAAATACATTGCCTCTTTCACAGCAAATCACATCCTGATGCCTCGCATCACACAAAGCGTGCCCATACATCTGCCCTTCTATTTTAAGGCTATTCCAAATGCTGATGTTCTAAAACTGCTAAACTCAAACTCTGATAGTACTAGTGCAGGCTCCGACTACCTACAGCCTAAACTCCTGAAGCTGGCTGCTCCTTTTATTGCAGCCCCATTGGCTAAAATCTTTACATTGTCTCTCTGCCATGGCCATGTTCCGGACATATGGAAATTGGCAAAAGTCACCCCAGTCTTTAAGAAAGGTGACAAGAAGGACATAGCTAATTATAGACGACAGCCATTCTGTCAGTACTGAGCAAAATACTTGAGAAATTAGTGACTATATAGGTCATTGAGTTCCTCTCTAAATATACCCTCCTATCACCTGCTCAACATGGTTTCCATGAGACATAGCGCTCTACCACTCTGATACAATTTACAAATGATGCCCTTACTGCTATTGCTCATGGTTGCATGACTGGTGCAGTGTTCATTGACCTCTTAAAAGTGTTTGATCTTGTAGATCACCCTTCTGCTTGATTTCCTTAGCTTTTCAGTTTCTTGAAGCAAGCCACAAACTGGTTCCAGAGCTACTTAAGCAATAGAAGACAACAGATAAAATTTAAATGTGCTGTGTCAGACTCTGCACCTATCAATGTTGGTGTTCCTCAAGGCTCCATCTTGGGGCCTCTTCTTCTTCATTTTTATAAATGACATATCTTCTAACGCCCCTTGGTGCTAAACAATCTTGTATGCAGATGATCTGATGCGCTACACCTCCTCTGCAAACATAGAAGAAATAAATAGTCGACTAACATCTGCATTTCTCATAATGCAAGAATGGATCCACAACAAAAGGCTTGTCCTAAATATAAGTAAAACTCAGGGCATGCACTTCGGATCTGCAACCAAACTTAAAACAAACCACAACCTTTTCAACGCCTCCTGTGCAAATCCGTTATGAAAGTAACCTCATTCAAGTATTTAGGTGTCCTGCTTGATGAAATTCTCAACTTTGAGCAACACATCATTGACACCTGCAAGTCAGTAAACTCAGACTCGGAATAGCTTACAGAACTATTTGGATGCTTACCCCTCAGCTAGATTGGCTATTTCTAGGGGTATCCTACTTCCATCCCTTGCATATGGTGTTGTCACCAACATAAATGCTTCAAAACTACCCTAAGTAAGTGGGATACAATGTACAATAGTATCTGTCATTATGCCTCGCTTCCCACATTTGAAGCACCATTGCTTGCTTATATACAGACTTTAGATGACCTTCTCCATCTGCCAGTCGACTCCTTGCCCTTGATACTCTGCTGGACAACATCATCAGAACTAATCTACCTACTACCTCTCTTGCAGGCATGCTGGTGCCTCTGTCCCCCACCTATGGCCTCCGCCTACTGGACTCTCTCTACTATACACCCTGGGTGCAGAACCCTCAAAAGGAACCTCAGCTTTATCCTGCCCGCCCCCAAAATATTGGAATTCCCTACCTCTTAATGTTTGATCTGCACCTAGTCATATTTCTTTTTAAAAGGTGCATCACACTCTCTCATCAAACATGCCATATGTTCCTGTTTTTAACTCCCATAGGATGCTTGGCATCCTTCCTCAGCTCTCAAAATGTTAAATTTTGCTCTGACCCTTGTTACTATTATATGTGGCACTTACCATGGATTATGTGTTAAAACTCTACTGCACTATGATTGTATGCTTATTGTGTTTTGTACTATTGTGTATTTTCCTGCCATTGTCTCTGTCATATTAGCAATACTGTTTACGTCACAGAACATCGTGTAGATTTTTCTTTGTATGGTTTATTACCTCTGAACTATACCTGTTATTTATTTTGTCTGCCAATTTTGTATTGTAACCTCCCAGTCGTGTCTGAAAATAATCATATTTTGTGGCTCTGACACCTTACCTGGTAAACAAAACTAAATAAAATTGTCACCATATGACTGATTTGCCTGAAATTTTGTTTGCACGGTTTGTATCATAGATCCCTGCATGTTGCAAGTTGTGTTATGGTTGGATGTACAGTTGTGGAGCTGCAGAACTCCAAAACGCAGAAAATTGACTTTTGGACATTTCTTTGCTCATGCCAACAGCCTACATGATTTGTCCATTTGGTCTGCAATCTTCAGGAAGATGCAGCCTGGGTCACTGATGTGCCTTTTGAAGATTTGGTGAAAAAATATTTAACAGTTCAAAATTTATTCAAAAATACATTTCCATTATAGTCAATGGAAAAAATACATGTGTCTCATGACAGCTGCTGCCAGTACATTTTCCTTTTGCAAATACCCTTTCACTTTCATGTGGTGACCATCTTGTTTTCAGTTAGTGAGAGAGAAAATGCTGGATGCTTAAATTTGGGACCCCTAAGTAAACACTGACTGTTGGGTTTACCTAGTCGGTC
Organism: Neoceratodus forsteri; assembly: GCA_016271365.2. Lineage (NCBI taxonomy): Eukaryota > Metazoa > Chordata > Ceratodontiformes > Ceratodontidae > Neoceratodus > Neoceratodus forsteri. The sequence continues at coordinate 1,793,153,534 of CM057455.1, read as the reverse complement.
CTACTGCCAGCCCTATCATATTTTGGGTGCTAACCCCCCAGAAATGCCATTTCTAAAATTGGCACCCCAGTACTTTAAGCAGATTGTGAAAGAAACAACCATGACACTCTCGCAAAAAAAGTGTAGAGTGTGTTTTGTGAAACTTTCGAATTTGCAAAAGTACTTTGCCCAAAAATAGTAAATCTTGCCACCCCTGCAACAAAATGGTTGGGGCTTTTGGGCTGAAATTTGCAGGGTGGCAAGCCCTGGTCCCACAGATGTGCCTTTTGGTGGTTTGGTGCCAAACCTCAATGGGCCCAGTTACAGCATTCCAGAGTTATGAAATTTCCCATAGGATAACATTGCGGCATCCATGACGCCTTTCGCACCCATATCTCGAAAATGAAGTGAGAGACAGAGTTTTTGCTACCTGCAGCTCAGGTCACCACCTTTAGATGACCTCATCTGCAGAAACAAGTTTGGAAATCATAGATTACACCAGCAGTGGAATTTTTCCCTACTCTCTACAGTTATGGAGATATTGGCAAATCAGTGTCACAAGGGTTCCAATGGTGCCATTTCAGCACATTTCCATGCCTCTATCTTGTAAATGATGCAAGATACAGATTTGTTTATCTTATTTTGCATAGAGTTCTCGCTGTCATGATTACAACAACACTTGATTTTTTTTCGTAGCTGCTACGCTTGCTGAGATATTAGCAAATTAATGTTACAAGGGCTTCTTGCCCTATAGGGGCTTTCTTTATATGGCTCAAGTAGTTATGTATAAGTGGGAGCCCACATATGCATACCATTACACAAAATATGGGCATTATGAAGGGAACACAGTGCCCGGAGGGTCTGTGCTCCCACTACCCTCATACCAGTTACCAGTTACATTACACTTTCTCAAAAGAGGAAATTCATTGCAAAAACTCCCATTAATGCATCAGTTAGGGTTAATAGCACAGTGACAAAAGCATAATGTAATGTTGGGGTTACACCCTACCATCCCATCCCACCCCACCCCTCCACACACCAACAGACATCGGGGTGTGTGTTGGTTATTGGTCTAACCTCACCCCTGTTGGTGTGTGGAGGGTGGTGGTAGGGTGTAACCCTAACATCTCATTTCCATGTTTTGTCACTGTGCTATTAACCCAACTGATGCATTAATGGAGTTTTTGCAATGAAAAAATATATATATATATATAAAATATGTAACAATATGTTCAATGTTTTTATTAGTGTTTTACCTTATTTTAACTTAAACTGTCTTTCACTCCATTGTAATCTCTCCCTATCTAGCTCATTGTTCTACATGTTCTCTACCTAAATTCTAAGTTTAAACTAGAAAAGGAATGTAGTTCTTCTTGAAGGAACACCACTATTGTCTTGCAAAGCAGCAGCTAGTATTATAGAAAGCACTGTCTACTGCCATCTGGAGGAGTTGGACACCTGCTTGTTTGCACATTTTATGGCTGTTAACTCATTAAAACCAAAACAACATTATGGTTACACAATACTGTAGGTGTACTAATGTATATTATAAATGTGTTTTAAAATCATAAAAATCTGATTGGCTGAGGGCAACTTTACCTGTGCTGTTATCTCAGAACAGCAGCACTGGGTAAAGATCCAACAGCCTCTTTATAATAAAATCAGTACTAACAACACATCCCAGATTGTCATCACAAACCTGGCTGCCCTCTTTACTCATTAAAACCTTCAACTAGGCTCTAAAATAAAACTGCCCTCAATTAAAAATTATGTGGCGTTGCCCTCAAAATCATACACAAATTAAAAAGAACGTACTACAGTAGTTTCAGTTTTAATTGTTGGTGTTTCATGTCCAACCATGAAAAATTCCTCCTGTCCTTACCTGTTTACCAATGAAATATGTACTGCTTAACCTGGTGCAGATAAAATAGAAGCCCTGCAGTAGATGAGGCCTTCTTTGTGTGATTGTCATTCTGCCAGTAGTGACGGAGGAGATCTGAATTCTTGTATTCCATTCACAGTAAACACTCCATCCAGTGAATGTGTAAGCAATAATACACAGGAGGATGGGCAGTATTGGGCTACCTGTGTCCACTCGGGGCTAAGAGGCCTGTTGCTGCAGGCAAAGGGCCTTATAGGCCCTGGAAGGGTGGATATAGCCCATACCACCCACCCTGGAGTGTATTATTATGCTTAGCAAATGGGTATTTGTATACATTTATATAAAATATTAAAAGGGTCATAAAAAAAAAAAGAATAATATATGTTTTCAGGTAAAATAGTCCTCTGTTGGTACATATGCCAATATAGGGTACTGCTATTTTGAAGACAGTTTCCTTTTACACAGTCACTTTAGAGCCATGTTTGTTTCTGTGCTTCATTCCCTTCTTTTCCACCCACCCCATGTGGGACACCTCTGCTCTTTAGGTTGTTTTCTTTAGTTTGCATGGAGGAGAACTGTTCACAGTTATGACAGCTGGGAGGACTGCAGTCGGGAGACACTTTGATCATGGTCTGAAAGTAATGTTCATTTCAGCAGGACAGTTCATGTGGAGAGGAGTCATAGCAGTGGCGACAAAACTGGGGAATCAACAGTAATACTGAGAGCCACCTTCTTTCACCTCTCATTATCCCCCAACTCAGTTTAAGAATTTTTTCCAGTCTGATCAAAATGAATGTAAGGCAATTAAGCATGGTGAAGTGTAATCTGGAGAATGTTGACACTTTCAAATGTAGCATGACTGTGCAGTGTTGACATGATAGAAACACAGAAACTTAGAAACATAGAATTTGACGGCAGATAAGGACCGCTGGCCCACCTAGTCTGCCAATTTTCCTACCTAACAGATAGGCTGCAGATCCTAGTTAACCAACAGCTTACTTCCTCCTACCCCCACTAGGACTGCCTTATGTCTGTCCCATGCATTCTTGAATTCCGCACTGTTCTTGACTCCAGGACCTCCTCAGGTAAATAAACATGCAAGCGCTGGAGGTAGCACCAGGGTGTTGTGGGATAATAAAAAGAGAGAAAATGTGCCTTGTGTACAGTAATCGGGTAGGATTTAGCAAAAAGGCACTTTTGTTTTGTTTAAACTGGCTACTATTTAGATTTTCACTGTTTTATTTTAGGTATAGGGATTCAGTTTGTGCTGAGACTGGTTGGCTGGGACTTGTTTTTTACCCGATCTCTGCTGGCATATAAATGTTCTCCTTACGAAATGGCTCAGCCAGTCAGAGACCTGGATTTTTTCTTCCCATTTTCTAAAGGAAAGATAAAGAAAGAAACAGTATCAGGAAAGGGAGGAAGTAATATAAAGAAAAAGAGGAAAGGTGAGGAAAAGGTAACGGGGGTGGGTAGGAAGAAAATAGAGAGGCTAAGAGCTAATTTAAAACAGATATATGTCTCGGGCATAATATTTGAAATTGAGATGGCATGCAAATGTAGGGTGTACTGGGACCATTTCATGGAATGGAAGAACTTTAGCTTGAAAATCATTCAAATATTTCAAATTATTTTATTTTTGTGTGTGTTCTCATTCCCCAAAATCTTGAACCCATTTTATGATCACAATAAGACACTCCAGGGTGTATGTTATGGTGAGATAATGGCACTTCTCTGTGGTTGAAGGCACTCAGTAGTGCATTGTGCATCACAACACACCAGAGGTGTGCCATTATCCCACCACAATGCACTCCGTCATATCTTATTGCTTAATGAATGTATAAATCCAAGTAATGAAAATTAGCACATCTTGCTCATACAGGCATTTCATACTGGAGGACTTAGAGAGTTGTCTGTCATGTCATAGGACTGTATCAAACTTATTCCTCTGTAGCTGAATTTAGGAATACTTTGCCAGTTAATTTCTCAATGTCTGCAGCAAACATGCACCAATCAGAACATACATGATCAAAGGACATTATTACCCGGATCTCTAAGGATGTTTGAACTGTTCTTGCAAAGGGATGCTACATGGGCCAGATTTAGAAAGATCAGATCCCTCAATAACAGACTGCATTGCAGAAAACTTCGGAATCTGAGTAAATCAGCAGCAACTAAAGTGAAAGTGGACTACTACCATAACGGTGTCCGATCAATACCATGACAGCAAATACACATGGTCAAAAACATGTGGTCATGAAAGCACCATGTGGTTTTGGAGTTAGTATATCGAATCTAGTGTGGTTTTGGGCTGCACAGTTTTGTACTGACCATGTAGCACAGTTATTGACCGCGTTGTCTTTCATTGTACAGTCTTGACATAGCGCCTACCATAACTACCGATTGGAAAATAAACACCAGTCCAGAAAATTCTGGTGAGGAGCTAAAAACTATTTGAAACGGATCTTCAAGAGCAAACTGATGAAATCCAGACTCCCAGGAGAGCTTGTCACTTCTCTTCCAGACATTGTGAAAGTCTTCAACACCCATTTTATTAACCTGTGCATCTCCACCAAGCCTGAGAACTCCTTGGTGCCATTCATAGCTGGTCTGTTGAAGCAGCCCAGGACATGAGCCTCAGGATCTGCCACACACATTTCTGACAAATCACTACAGCAGAAGTCGTCAAAGCACTAGAGGGCCTCAGTCCAAACAAGAAGATAATACATGTAAGTGGAAAAACATGTTCAAACTAAAAAAAAAATTCTGTTTGAAATACAAAAAACATGATTTATTTAGCCAATTTATTCACCATTGATGCATTATAAGTTATAGGCACACATGTTTACTACAGCATAAGCTGTTGTTTAAATACATCTATGTTCCTGCTTGCTACTCTCACGTCACCACCAGCAAATGTTTTTAAGTGTGGCTAAGATTTCTAAGTTACCCTTGCCACAGAGGTGAAAATGTTCTATTAATGCTGTTTTTAGCAACAGTATAGTACATGATTTAGAATAAACAATTTTGCAGCTTATATCATTGTGTGGCTTATGATTTCACATAGTGGCTAAACAATTTGGGCTAACTTTAGCCACAGTGGCTGACATTTTCAGAATCCTAGGGGAATGGAGTATGGTAACAGTTCTTTCCTCTATATGTTTACTCCATAAAATCAAATATAAATTATGAAAGTAATAAAATTAAGAGGGAAACAAGCTGAAGAAAACAGGAGGTGAAAGCACAGAGCAGGACATCAAAGATGAAGATTCCAGAATCAAACTGATGAGGTCTCTGACTTGACATAATAATAATAATAAAAATTGATAATTGTATTTTACACGAATTCAACAAATATCAAAGCGCTGTAAATGCACACAGTCTCTAAAATAATCATATCACAAATAAAAGTTAAAAACTAATAAAATATTCATAGGATATTTCAACAAATAATCCATAATTAAAAATCATGAAAGGCACGTAAATATAAATAGGTTTTTAAAGCATTTTAAAGCTTTCCACTGTCTGGCACTCTACGTATCTGACAAAGCAGAGAATTCCATAGGGAGGAGCAGCAAAACAAAGTCCAAGCTCCTGAGGTCTTCAAGCGTGCCTGGGAATCTCTATCAATCCCTTATCAGTTGAGTGGAGTGGTCAGAGGGGCAGTAGGGACTCAGAAGCTCTTGTAGGTAACTCGGACCCAGACTGTGTAGGGCTCTGAAAGTCAGTAAACCAACTTTAAGGTTATCCGCCACTGTACTGGCAGCCAGTGACTATTTAAACACAATATTGGACTTGGTATTACATTTGGTAAGAGGAAGAAAAGGCTGTTTGCCCATCAAGTCTGTCTCCGCAACAGCAGGTGATTGTATCACTTGCTGTAGGATGTATTTGTCTAACTCATTTTGAATTTTGTTGTGATGTCACTCTGTATAGTCTTCATCAGTATCTTGCTGAAATTCCCAACACTGCCATGACAGTTATTTTCTGAGCATAAAACAGAAACAGAATTTGATGGCAGAAAGAAACCATTGGTCCAGCTAGTCTGCCCATAATACCCTATCTGACTAGCAAGATCTAGTGTCTATATAGAGTTTATGCCCATGCTACCCTGCCCTATGTTTCCTGCCTTGCTGCTAACCCCGGTGAATATTAATCCAGTCACAGGGCCTTTACTTTGTGTTGGCAAATGTCATTTCATGTTATTTGTCTCATTCCAAATAAATTGAGGCAATGTGAACTAGTGACTAGAGAACTAGTCTGAGGGCATACTTAAATTCATGGATCGTTTCCAGAAAGAGGTGCTCAGTCTGGACCATGACATTGATCTTGGTATTATTCATGCACACAGGGCACTGGAAGCGCCACCTAAAGATTCACTGGTAGGGCCCCACTCTTTAATCCTTGTCTTATGGATTATAGGGTCAAGTCTGTCATCCTCAATAAAGCTTGGGCACAGAAAGAGGTAGCGCTTGGGGATAAAAGACTATTTTGAACATGACTATGCCCTACCACACTACAAAGACACAAAAAGTTCTAGTCATCGTTAAAAAGCTAAAAACAAAGGAATCTGAAATCACCTGGAATTTCCAGCAAAGCTCAGGGTGTTTGGTGAGTTGAGCTCTGCTTTATATGAATCTCTAGAGGATGCTCAATCATTCCTGCAGCAAAATGGGATCCTCCTAGAAGAAGCATTGAAACCCCTATGGATGGCAGAACCCAAGCAAAAGCAATAGCAGCAGAAAAAGTCTAAATGTGGGATGGCCCCAGATTCCCCCTCAAGTTCCACCTAGCAAATCCTAGCAGGACGAAGAAAGAGGAATGCGTGGAAGCAGACCCAAGTCATTTACTGTTAACCAAATGTTCAATGGGACACACCAAAGACCTGGGGCAGCTACAACACCACCTAAGCCATGTCCTCTCCTACTCAGGACACATGTGCTAACAATGACTACTGAACACTGGGGGCTCCAGGACTTAGCTCAATAGCGATCTGTCTGGTCATTAGCCCAAATGGTCTCATAGACTTATTAGCTAATTGGGACTAACAGCTGACACTGTAAATTGTACTGTTGCCCTCAAGGTAAGGCTCCTGGCTCTCTGGGGACTCCTATAGGGGCTAATTTGGAACTCTAGATTTTGGTAGTGTTATTGTGGTGGCAGGCGCTGTGCTCCTCCCAGTAGGGTTCCCTCCTACAGGATTAGGATTTGCCTTTTTAAAGAATGCTCATAACTCTGAAATGAATGTGGGGGTACTGCGTGGCAGTGAATGGGTACAGTGAAATAGGTCTAGCTTAAATTTCTAAGGACCTCTAGCATGGCAAGGTAATTCATTCAGTAGGCTTGAACAGGGCCTAGAAAGAGTGAGCACCAAGGGGTAGGATGAGGTCATGCCAGAAGTGAATCCTCCAATTATACAGTGACAGATAAGGCAGCAGGCCTAGGAGCTGGACGGTGAAGTCATGCTGGCCTCATGGTCTGGGTAAGGTGGCCATGGCTGGTACAGGAAAATATTTTGCACATAGGCTGGACATTCCCTTATCTGAGCCTGAATACACACCTGTCTTCCTACCTTCCTAGCACCTGTGGTGGCTGCCACAGCTTGCCTATTGATATATAAAAATGGGGAGGGCACCTGCCATCAGTGGGCCTCAGCACAAATTTGGTATGGGGGTCACCGAAGAGCCAAGAGATGTTTTTTTTTTTTGGGGAGTCACCCTCTGCTCTTAATTAATTAAAGTTAGTTCAAAATTTCTTGGGGTGGCCATGCAGCCAATTCAAAACAGGAGCTTAGGCTCCAATGTGCATAGGTACACTTCCTGCATGGTGCTGCAACACTGCTGATTTCACTCCTGACCCTGCTTCAGTACTACAGGGATAGGGGGCATGCAAAACCACCCAATGATGTGGGATCCTCACAGTCCCGATCACGACCCTGCTTCCAGTTCAGGGGTCAGGACTGTGGGACACCAAGTGCAGTCACAGTCTAATTGCTGTGGAGGGGACCCTGTATTGAAGTCCTATGGCAACTGGAGGTGAAGACAGGCAAGAACCCACCAGGAGGGAGCAGTTGATGTCAGGGGCATGACAGGTACCCACATCATGGAAACTCTTATATTAGCTCTCATGTGAGCATCTTCTGTAGTTGTACTGAGAGAGTTCACAGTTCAGTGATTTCAGAGGTTATACAAAGAATGTCTTTCTGGAGCTGGCAAATGTGTTTTATGTTGAAAGACATAATTTTGCACCTGATAGCTTTACCAATTGTCAGTATCAGTTATTTAGAAGTAACAAAGAAACAGAATTTGATGGCAGATAAGGACCACTTGGCCCATCCAGTGTGCCCATTTCTCCCTACCTATACTATTACATTGGATTGTGCCCATACATATCATGAACAATAGACAGAAGGAGTAAATACAGACAGAATGAACTTATGGTCATTCTGGTTCATCTCTCCCACCACCTAGTGGTGTCTGTACACAAGTTAGAGTTGGTAGTCCAAATGTTTGTGTTAGTTCTAGCTGAAGACCACGGATCGGAGGTTGGAGCGCCACTGGCAGAGGTCCTGCACTGAGGAAGACAGACTGGTTTTGAAAACTCATTATACTGAGTGTCAAAGGGCTGTTTCCTATAAAAGGCAGAGTTACTGTCCAGGGAGATTGCAGCGCAAGAACAGACCGGCTCAGCTCGTATTTATTTATTTATTTTATTTTATATTCGGATACAGCCTTTGAGCTGAGAGCTCGCTTACTTAAGGCTCCACGCCACGGAGAACAATACAATGGCAGACAAGCATATTGGGTATACAGCAGCAAGTATGAATTTACAGAGCACATAACAACAGTAGTCAAACCAAGCAGAAGTAACACTATACAATAAGATAAAATATGACACACAGATGAATTGGAAAAATAAGGGAAGGTATGGAGATCCATAGGCCAGCACCCAGAGATGTGGCATTGTAACAATGGTATCAGTATAGTGAGGATGGAAGGCCAGGAAGTGAGAAATAGGTACAGGTGGTTAGGGAGGAGGGTAGGATGTTCCATGGGGAGGGTACAGGGATAAAGGTATGCAGTTGAGGTCGGGTAGGTAGTGGGAAGAGGAAGTAGAAAGAGAGGCCAGTGGCAGCAAGTTGAGGGGATGTAAAAGGGTCAATTAAAGGTCCCTGGGATAAGGACAGGGGTGAAGTCAGCTTTACTAAAGCAGAGGTGGGTAGCAGTCTCAATGGTGAAGATTTCGAGGTCATTTAGCAGTCACAGCTGCTGGAGCTAGCTAGGTAGTGCTTCAATTCTTTTTAAAAGAGCTGATGTTGTTGGTGTTGGCTAGATTGGCAGGGAGTTCGATAATAGTGTGGAGCTCTGTAAGCAAAGAGTGCTGAAAGCGAGACAGGTTCTCCTGAGTGGTGTAGATAATGAGTATCATGCAGCTTGTGCAGTGCTGGGTTTTACAAGAATTGCAGTAGGTTGGATGGCAGGCGGGCGAGACCATGAAGCGCTTTCCTTCCCATGAGACATACTTGGTACTTTACTCACCCTGGTAGGTTTTGCCATTGTGTTTCGGCATACAGTTTACATGTGTGGGTGAGTCTGTTGGCACCCAGAATGAGTCAGCAGGCTTTGATGAGTGCTGTTTTGACATGCTTTAGGGCTGTGTTGGTGGCAGCACTATTTACAATCAGCCCACAGTCAATAACTGAGAGGACTGAGCTGGTGGACGGCAAAGCGCAGGGCAGCGGGGGTTAGGTGGCTCCTGTGCTTATACAGGACTCCAAGTTTGACATTGACAGCCCTGACTACACTGTCAGCATGTGAGGAGAAGGAGAGGGAGTCATCGATATGTGCTCTGAGGTACTTGAATGTCCTTACTTGTACGAGGGCTTCGTTTTTTATTGACTATGTTGAGACTGAAGTTTTTCTTTTTGGAGTGTGGGCCGTGAACAGCATTATTTTAGTTTCTTATAGTTGAGTAACAATTTGTGCCTGGTGAACCAGTCCTCTAACTGGTGGAAAGTGTTGTGCAGGTCCTGGGAGAGGCCTAGTTGTGGGCTGTGATTAATGATTACGGCATCATCCGTGTAAAGGATAATTTTGGATGTGCAAGCTTCAGGAGGGTGTTGAGAAATATACTGAACATCAAAGGTCCCAGGATGGGCCCTTGGGGAACCCCTACTGAGACCTTCCTGGGGCTGGACAGCAGAGCCTATCCTCAAGCACTGTGTTCTGTGGTAGACAGGCTTGTCCATCCTTCCTGTCTCCAGCCAGTCAGAGCATTGTCTGCTCCTAAATATGATGAGTTTGCTCTGTTCTTTGCTGACAAGGTATCTTCCAACAGGGTGGGTATCTCCCAGGGTGGTCTCAATGGGCACATAGTGTTGGCTGTGAGATAAGTAGAAGCAATCCTCATGTCTGCTCCAAGTTTAGCTTTGTGGGGTGGAAGAGGTCAGGAGATAATCTCAAAGCTGCAGCTTGCATGTTGTTAACTGATCTGGGCCCAACACATCTCTTAATGGGATGTGTAGAGTCCTTGGGTCCAGTGTTCACTGAGATAATCCAGCTTCCTCTCAAAAGGGGTATTTCAGTGCTCTTAAAGAGGCATAGGTAAAATCCCATTAAAATAAATCATCTTTGGACCCAGACTGCCTCCCATAATATAGACCTGTCTCTAACTGCTCCTTTTGAGGGAAGGTTATAGAGAAAGTAGTGGCTATTCAGCTTGAGGCACATCTCATTGCCATTGACATCTAAGAGTCACTCCAGTCTGCTTTCTGATCCAGGCACAGTGTGGAGATGGCACCAGACAGGGTGCAGAATGATCTTCTCAGGATGAGAGATAAAGGCGAATGGTCAACTCTCATTTTACTCGATCTCTCTCAGCATTCAACACTGTGGATCATGGGGATTACTGGATCTCCTGAGGGAGTTTTGTGGACTCACTGGTACAGTCATCAACTGGTTTGAGTCATTTCTTACAGGTGGGATACAAAGGGTGGTGATAGGAAATCAATCCTCCCACCCAATGACCCTGTCCTGCTGAGTCCCTTAGGGTTTGAGCCTCTCACTCATGTTATTCATGGTGTACATGCTACCCCTGGGAGATAGCTTTAGATGTTACTGGGTGGACTTTCACTGCTATACTGGATGATACCCAATTGTACATACCACTTGCACCAGGAATGCAGGGCATAGTCTCTGTCCTGAACTCTTGTCTGGCCAAGATTCAGGACTGGATGTCCTCCAACTAGTTGAAGCTTAATGCAGATAAGTTGGAAGAACTGGTGATTGAGCCTGGCCACCAGCAGGGAGCAAAGGTGAAGGGTGAGAGACTGGATCAGTACTTGGTACTTCTTCTCTAGCTGCTTCAGTAAAGGTGAAGACTCTGGTGTATTCTGGATAGCGAACTGACACTGGAAGCTCAGGTGTCGCTCATGGTCTGAAATGTTTGCTACCATCTCAGATATATCACCCAGATTAAACCTCTTATCCCACCCAGCAACCTGCTCTCACAAGTACATGCTTTTTGAAATGCAAACTCTGTTACTGCAATGCCCTCCACCTTGGGCTGAAGGGAAGGACTTCCACGCCACCTGCAGCTAGTGCAGAACGCCATGTCAGGTTGTTAATGGGCCAATCCAAGTCCAGTTATATACCTTGGCCCTGTGTGAACTGCACTGGCTGCCAGTGAGGTGGCAGATTTCTTTCAAGATCGGCTTGCTGACTTATAAAGCCCTAAATGGATGGGACCCCAGCTATCTGCAGGACCTTCTGTTACCTCACCAGACCTCCAACCTTCTCCAGTCCTCTGAGGTGGACCTCCTGTGGTTCCCAGGGTTCAGTTAAACACTTTGGGTGAGAGGGCCTTTGCTGCTGCTGGCCCGAGTCTGTTGAACTCGCTTCCTAGATCTCTGAGGGAGGCCTACCTCACTGGAAGCCTTCAAAGGGGTCTGAAGTGCCATCATTTTATGGCAGCTTTTGGCCTACTGTATGTCAGTTTGCTGGCTGTTTAATCTGTTTCATCCTATTGTATGTTATTTATTTTTGTATAGTTATTTCACTATAATTATTTTGATTGAGAATTTTAATATTGATCTATAGTGGTTTGCTTTTGTGGTTATTCCTTTTAAACTTGTGTTTTGTATGTAATGCTGTGGTACTGTATTGTATACCTGTACAGCTCAGAGCCCATAGGAATGAGTGCTTTATAAATAAATGTTTGTGTGCTTCCTTGCTGACTTGTTTCAGTGTTTGGGGCTGTGCTTAGTGATCCCATATGGCTGGGGCACAGGGAAGGAAAATCCACCAGTAGCAGATACCTCTGGAAATCAAAAGCCACGGCCCTCCTTGACCATTTCAAGTATGCTGCAGTGTAGATTGTTCAAATGAATAAGCACTGGGATTAGACTCACAAATAAATCTGTTAAGGCCAACTTCTAATGAATACACCATGTCTGTACCTTCCTCTTCATCTGGTAGTCTTTTCTATATATTCACCACCGACTATCAGCAGTATGCTTCTTTTCACACACCCCAGCACACACACAAGCTTCAATAAATGTATTGCCTTGAACAAACTGAGTATTACATTCTCTGTGATGACAATGGTTTCCTGGTTGCATTCCAATGTTGTTTTACATCCCTCTCACCATTTATGTTAATTATGTGTATCAGAACCACTGCAAATGATAATGAGCACCAACAACTGCACTGTGCAGACGTTTAACTGTATGCTTGGTGCCATTATCAGAGAAATCGATCTAGAAGGGCAGTTTGATTTTTGACTTAAGATTCAATTGGCCTGACTGACAAAGTTCACTGGCTTAAATAAAGAGGAATCTTGATTTACTAACAGACTTCAAATTAAACCACAGGAGTTATTGGTGATTTCTGTGCGATCAATTTTGCAGTGCAAACTATATGATTCACAGTAAAATGTTGATAAAGTTGTTTTAGGCACTGACAGCTCTTCTCCTACTTTGCAGGCAAACCATTTATTTATTGGTTTCAGATTTGATGACTGGGATAATATACTGAGCCAGAGCCAGTTTCCAGGTGTGACCCGAGGAGGGAATATAGCAAGGAACAGAACTAAAACATAAAACATAGTGACAACGGGTGCATATACATGAACACTGAAACCAAGGTACAAGTAATCAATTCAAGGAAAAGAAAGAAATCTGCAGAAAATGCAAAGTGTGTTGGTTGGGGAGTAACAAGGATGAAAACTAGGGAGTGTGCTGTCTACATATGGCAAAATATATGTAACAAAATCATGGTAGCATACAAATTAAAATGACAGAGTACACTGAGTTCTAAACTATTCAATAGGGTGAATGGCAAATGGGTAATAAAGGAGGAGGTGAACAGAGCAGAGTTTGTCGTAATATGGTGCAAACAAAAGTGGCTAGTTGCACGTGCTTGCTTTTGAGAAGTGTGCCAGCAAGAGGGTTGTGAGAGAGTGCAGGGAGGAAGATCAATGGATGGGGAGAAGGAGGTTGTTCAACAGTGTTGAAGGTGAAACAGTGAAAGCAGACTGGACTGCTCTAGATTTACAGTGAAGGATATGACAGGAATGGCCAGTGGATTATCAGAAGGAGTAGGAGGATGGAACAGCAGGATTAATGAGAGAGGAGAGGTAAGTGGAATCAGTGGTAAGCCAGTATTTGGCCTGGAAGGGGAAACAGTTTGAGAGACCCCTGACCTCTAGGAGGCGAGAGAGAGATTTATATAGAGAGAGCAGTGATGAGTGAGAATGAGATGGAGCACTATAGACAAAGTGGCAGTAGGAATACTAAGAAGCATTTGTCAATGCCGAATGTTGATTGCATTGGTCTGTTGAGCTCGCTCACTGGACCTCTGTCACTCGTCAGTGTGTTTCTCCCAGTGCTGCAGGCTGCTGTTTTGTACTGGGCTCCTGCCTGCACTGGCACCTTGTTCTGCCCACTAAGAAATCCACTGCTGTCCTGACAGAGCTCGCTGAGGTGGCTCACCCCCTCTCTCACCGCCATTCTGTTTCTCCTGGTGCTGCAGGCTACCCTTTGTACTGGGCTCCCGCCTTTGTTGGTGGTTTTTTCTGCCCATAAAGAAATCTGCAGCAGTCCTGACACAGGTCTGTTGAGCCTGCTCACTCCCCTCTCACTCATTTGTTCCGCTTCTGCCGCGCTGCAGGCTGGCATTTTGTGCTGGGCTTCTGCCTGCATTCGCCGCTTGTCTGCCAACAAAGAAATCTGCAGCAGTCATTCTAGAGTCTGCTAAGCTCGCCTCACCCCCTCTCACTCGCCATTGTGTTTCTCCCAACGCTGCAGGCTGCCCTTTGTACTGGGCCCTGCCTGCACTGGTGCCTTTTTCTGCCCCAAAGAAATCCACAGCTGTCCCGACAGAGTTCGCTGAGGTCGCCACTCTCCGGTCTCACTCGCCATTCTGTTTCTCCTGGTGCTGTAGGCTGCCCTTTGTACTGGTCTCCTGCCTCTGTTGGTGCCTTTTTCTGCTCACAAAGAAATGTGCAGCAGTCCCGACAAACCTCCATTGAACTCGCTCACCCCTTCTCTCACCGCTCATTCCATTTCTGCCAGTGCTGCAGGCTGCCCTTTTCTGCTGGGCTCTGCCGGCGTGCCGCCTTCCTCTGTCCACAAAGGAATTTGCAGCAGTTACAATATAGCTCTGCTGAGCTCTCTCACCCCCACTGCTCATTCTGGTTTTCCCACCACTGCAGGCTGCCCTTTTGTACTGGGCCCTGAGTGTGTGCTGCCTTTTCTGCCCACAAACAAATCTACAGCAGTCCCAATAGACTTCCATTGAGCTCCTCCTCCCCTGCCTCACTCACTGCTCTGTGTCCCCGCTGCAGGCTGCCCTTTGTACTGGGCCCTGCCTCGCATTGGTGCCTTTTTCTGCCCACAAAGAAATCCACAGCTGTCCCGACAGAGCTTTGTTGAGGTCGCCACCTCCGGTCTCACTCGCTCATTCTGTTTCTCCTGTTGCTGTAGGTTGCCCTTTTGTACTGGTCTCTACCTCTGCTGGCACCTTTTTCTGCCCACAAAGAAATGTGCAGCAGTCCCAACAAACCTCCATTGAGCTCGCTCACTCCCCTTCTCACTGCTCATTCCATTTCTGCCAGCGCTGCAGGCTGCCCTTATCTGCTGGGCTCTACCGGCGTTGCCGCCTTCTTCTGTCCACAAAGGAATTTGCAGCAGTTACAATAGAGCTCTGTTGAGCTCGCCACCCCCCCACTCGCTCATTCTGGTTTTCCCACCGCTGCAGGCTGCCCTTTGTACTGGGCCCCTGAGTGTATTGCTGCCTTTTTCTGCCCACAAACAAATCTACAGCAGTCCCAATAGACCTCCATTGAGCTCACTCACCCCCTGCTTCACCACTCACTCTGTGTCCCTGCCGCTGCAGGCTGCCCTTTGTACTGGGCTCCTGCCTGGATTGGCAGCTTTTTCTGGCAGATAGAAATCTGAAGCAGTCCTGACATAACCCATTGAGCTCGCCACCCCTCTCTCACTCACTCATTCCGCTTGCCGGGTGCTGCAAGCTGGCCTTTTGTACTGGGCTCCTGCCTGTGTTGCTGCATTTTCTGCCCACAAAGAAATCCACAGCAGTCACAATAGAGCTCCTTGAGCTCGCCATTACTGCTCTGTCACCGCTCATTCTGTTTATCTTGGTGCTGCAGGCTGTGTTTTTGTATGGGGCTCCTGGCTGCATTGGCACCTTTGTCTGTCCACAAAGAAATCGCAGGCTGTGCCGACAGAGCTCCATTGAGGTCACTCAGTCTCCCTCTCTCACGCTCCATTCTGTTTGTCCTGGTGCTGCCTGCTGCCCTTTGCATGGGGCTCCTGCCTGCATTACGCCTTTTTTCTGCCCACAAAGAAATCCACAGCAGTCCTGATACAGCTCCTTGAGCTCACTCAGTCCCCTGTCTCACCTCGCTTACTGTTTCTCCCACTGCTGCTGGCTGGCCTTTTGTACTGGGCCCCTGCCTGCATTGACACTCTTTTCTGCCCACAAAGAAATCCGCAGCAGTCCTGACAGTGCTCCAGTGAGTTTGCTTAATCCCCTTCCTCACTGGTTCTCTCATTCTGTTTCTCCCAGTGCTGCAGGCTGCCCTTCATACTGGGCTCTTGTGTTGGGAGCCTTTTTCTGCCCACAAACAAATCTGCAGCAGTCCCGACAGAGCTCATTTGAGCTCGGTCACTCCCTCTCACTCGGTCTATCTTAATCTGTCCCAAACACTGATTTCCCACAGTGACCATGCTATTCTTCGCAGGAGTGCAAAACATATTTTAGCCAGGATGTGAAAATGATAGCTGTATTGTTCATAAGGAGGTGTGAAAATGCCACTGTTGAAAATGTGGCATGAAAATATCACAAATTTGTGAAGTTACAAGAGTGTGTGGACAGTGCGCAATGCACAGTTGTAACACAGTCATTTGATGGGCTATCATCACCAAATTTTCTACACAGGCATTTTAGGACCTCTGCTCATGTACAGTATGACTGCCATTTTCTTAATCACGTCCTGAAGTGCTAAACACATTTCGCCAGGATGGGAAACATGACAGCTGTATTGCTCATAAGTGAGTTGTGGGAAAATGGCAATGTTGAAAATCTGGAGTGAAAATATTATAAATTAGGAAGTGACGAAGGCATGCAAACTGCTCAACGCACGCCTGTAACACAGTCATTTTATGGAGTATCATTATCAAATTTTCAACATAGGCATTTTAGGACCACTGCTCATGAACAGTGTCACTGTCATTTTCTTAATCTGTCCTGAACACTGATTTCCCACAGCGGCTGCGCTATTCTGTGCTGGAAGTGCGAAACAAATTTTGGCCAGGATGTGAACAATGACAGCTGTACTGTTCACAAGGAGGTGAAAAATGCCAATGTTGAAAATCTGCATGAAAATATTGTATTCACGATTTGACGAGCGCATGTAGTAACTGTGCAACGTGACGCTTGTAAAACAGTCATTTTTGACTTTTTCCAACAAATTTTCAGCATAGGCTTTTGAAAGCTCACCTCATGAACACTGGCACTGTTGTTTCCTGTTAATTGCAATCGAAGGTGATTCTACCTAGTGACCGCGAAAATCACCTTCGGGGTCGATTAACTTTCACAGTTTGAGAATTCATGAGGAGGGTCCCAAAACTCCATGTTGAAAATCTGGTGCCAAAATTCCAAAAACATCTGAGATATGCATTAAAGTTGGGAACCCCTATTTATTCCATTATGCAGCTTACGGCATTTCCTCAGTTCGCAGTCGGCTTTAAAGAGTGCAAACATGTTCCCAGTCCACCAAAGATGGTCGCACCAGACTCCAGAGGTAAGTATGGGGTGAGGGGGTGTAGGAGGCAGGGTGCGCAGTGGGTGGCTGCTGGTTGTGGGTGGGGCAGGAGACCGCTGAGGGACAGTTTCCTTTTACAGGGTAAAAAAAAAGACATCGCGGGACCGCTTTTTACTTTACAGGGCATGTGGCATGCTGGGTGGGCTCCTAGCATGCCGCTTCAAGGCTTTTGGAGGAGGTTAGCAGTAGCCGACGGGGATTGGGCACCCCATCGGCACACAACAAAAGAGGGGTTATCATTATGCTGATAGATTGGGCACCCCGTCGGCAGACAAGAAAGGCGGGTGGTTCATCATGCCGACGGGAGTGGGCTCCCCATCAGCAAAATAAACAGTGGGCCACTGAAGCCAACAGGGATTGGGGTCTCCGCCAGCAAATAAACACGGGCGGGTAATATTGTTTCTAGAACACAGCAGCAAGGTGCCACCATGTTCACAACAATATCAGCATTTCTACATCCCCGCCTGCATTGACGGGAAGTCGCCTCCCTCATTGCAGCGGATGGCTGACGCTGCACGAGGGAGGCCCCTGATTGCAGTGGCTAGATTTTCATTAGTTGGTGGCACGCTGGCTGAACTAGTGTCAGCAGCAGCATGCCATGGCATTGGGGAAGCGGGACAAGCCTTTGCAGACTGTGGGGGCATTGGCCACAGCAGTGCCGCCTCCTCCACCACCTGCTCTTGGAGAAAGCTGCCAACATGCTTCTTGCGCATGCACACAATCAACATAAAAAGGGATTTAGCCTGGCAAGTGTAGAGTTTGGGGCAGCGCTGTAGGCTACATCCATGTATTCAAACATCAGCATGATCATCCTGATGAAGATTTTATGTGAACTGGGACAGAAAGGATGGATTTGTTGTGATACAGAACATCAAGCTTGTGGCAGAGCTTCTTCTGCATGGTAACATTATAGGGAGAAAAGCTGGGTTCTGGTCCAGCCACAGGTCTGAGTAATTGAAGCGGGTACCTCATCAAGCAGGTTGCCATCCAGAGTCTTGTAGTTGGGGCGTATGCTTGAGAGTTGCTAATCTCTCTAGTGCCAAAAGTCAAGGATACAGGTCTTTCTGGCATTAATGAGAGGGGTTGACCAAAACTGGCCTTGGACATTGTCAAAGTGCCACTGGAGTGGCTATTCCAGTTCAGAGACTGAAGCACCAGATGCAAATAGAACTGTGCCATCTGAATGAACCTTAATGTATGAGGAGACACAGTTGGATGAGAGATCATTTAAGAAGATGGTGAAAATGACTGGACAGGGATTGAGTCCTAGGTGACATCAGACTTGATGAGCAGGGGAAGATGGCTAGGCATCACCAGCCTGATGGCCAGGCCAGGTAGGCCCACAGCACTCTAAGTAATCCAAGAGAAAGAGAGGCCATAGTATTGAAACACTTTGCTAGATCTATGAAAACATCTGCAGTGAACAGACCCCGGTCAATGCCTTTCAACAGAGTGTCAGTGATCCAGATTCTGAATGGTGAAAATCCTGACATGCATTTTGAGAGTCAGTATGCATGATGCTGAACAGTGTCCGCTAGAACAAAAACGAAATAATTTTTCAAGCACAATTATATTGGCCTATACTGTATTTTTACTGTATTTTGTATGACATGAAATACCTTGTATTTGGAACTTTTTATATTTTGTATTGTTTTTAATTCAAGACCTTGGGTCATACCTAAAACAGAATGTAAATTCAAGTGTGTCTACCTGATATTAAAATGAATGTAATAAACATAAGTCTCAATGACTGGGTAAGTCAGTTGGTATGGAGTACTAGGTGGCATGGTCTCATTTTATAAACCTGCTTGGAACAGTTTGACTCAAACATACTGTAGGAACCTCATCAACTGCTGAATTGGTTATTATTAGTGACTTATTTAGCAAACATAGTAGCAAACTCATAGAGCACTGAACCTTTGTCTCTAAAGGCTTACAACTGCAATATTGGTCTCAGCCTAGACCATATTTTGGAAAATTATTGACTAGCTGGGGTTAATTCCTCCCAGCCAGTCATTACCCCCCATACCCTGTGTCTCACAACCTGACCAGGATAGCCCAATTGAGTTGCAACATCTCATTTTCAGTGAGATCCTACTCCTACCCATTTCCACAATTGTTTGATGGGAGCACTAGTGGTTAAGTGGATTGCACACGGTCACGTACAGTGGGGATTAAACTTGTGATGTCCTGGCTCCAAAGTCAGTGCTGTAATTTTATACAGTTTCTGGAATGCAAATGGCTGTGCTTCTACACCTTTTACTCTTTAAGGAAAAGAAAGGTGCTTCAAGGGCTAAATACTGGGGTAGTCCATGATGCAAAAAGAGCTCTGATGATGGGGCTCTAGAGCTCTGAAATGTAAGCTCAGAGTACACCTTGTCCACAGAACTCTGAACAGTGAAAACAGCAACATGCAGAGAGGAGCAGCACATGACAGCTTCAAGCTGTCAGACTCCCAGAGTCAGGAGTCCAAAAGTGCCAACAGCTCCGCAGGTCCATGCAGCAGCAAATGCTGATTTATTCAATGCAAGGACAACCTGCAAATTGAGGACAGAAGCAATGGAAAAAGTTGCCTGCACATGCAGTGGACTGAAAGGAGCAGCTAAAAACTCCACGCATGACAAATGCATATAACTGGTGCAGTGACTTTTTCTTTTGCCATGACTTCATACAAGCCAATTGAAACACACATGCGTGTGTCAGAAGGTTAAAACATTTTTGATGCTGCCTTGAAAACGAAAGAATAAAAGAAAAAGAATTACAGTAACACTAGTTTGGGGTGATTCTTTTATTAGAGTGCTGATAGAAACATTCAGGAATACGCTTTGCATCAGTGCTGAATTATTAGGCCACACTGCCTCTTGTTTGTAATTACTTAAACACAGCCTATTACTGCAACTGAAAATGTCAGAAAGAGAAACTATTTTTTTATTTTCAGTTATTTAATTTGTTTGTAAATTAATTTTCTCGTTTTTTCACATACTAACTACAATCAACTATTTAGTGGGCTTGGGCCCCTAGATAAGGCTTGGACACTTATTTTCCCACAGTAAGCTTCATTTGGCAGCATTTCCACTGGAGCATGGCTTACTGCTCAATTAAAAGATCTATCTGACTGAAAAATGCTGGGAAATCTCTGTGCCTTCATTAATGTCGCTTTAATTTTTGCAAGATACTGTCCACATTAGATTCACTTAGATTCCAATTGATGGAATCAGATTCATTAGAGTCTGATCTGTTTTAGAATTTAGGATTTCTCAAATTGGAGACAGAAAATCCAGGTCAGACATGGAATAGGAATTAGATTCAAATCTGATTCCTGCATCTGAAATTTGATTTTAACTGTATGCAAAAAGTATTTCTTGTCAACTCAGATTTTTAGAATTTTGTATTTGGATTCAGAGTTGGATCTTCCATAATCCTAAAACATCCTATCAGAGCATTTAAAGAAATGGGAAGCAGTACAGCATTCCCAGATCTGATTTACGTACTCCCTGTTCTCTGTCTATGTCCTTTCTGAGGTGTGGCCTCCCAAACTGGAGGGATCACAGTTGTTTGTGGGAACTTTAAATGCCCTCTCCGATTTTCTCAGAAGGTGTGTTGACTCACAGCTGACTGAACATCTTAATCTGCACAATCTGCCCTCTTCTATGCAGTCTGGCTTCAGGACAGGCCATTCCATTATATTTGCATCGCTCAAAGCCACCAACACTCCCCAAAATAGCCATGGGTAATGCTCTCTTTGTGGACCTCTTCAAGGCCTGTGACTTGGTGGATCATATAATACTCTCGCTCTGTCTTAAGACTATAGGCCTTAACCAGTTTACCAAACCCAGCTATTGCCCATGTAACCAGGTTGCCCTGCAGATGGTACAGGTGTACTTTCTCAGTTACTACCCCTGCCTACACCTGTGAGGCCAACCAAGGTTGAGGGCGTGGGCTCACTGAGCTCCTCACAGGTGGGATTTCATTCAGGTGGGAAATAAGAAATAGCATGGGGTCTCCATCCAGAGAAGGAAATAGTGATCTTGCTGACCAGTAGAATACCACCACTGGGATGCAGTACCAACCCATCTCCCCAGCAACTTTCATACACCACCCTGGAATACACTAACACCAGTGCCTGCACTTCAATTGTAGTTCCAAACACCATTGTACGATTTAGGTAGACTGCTAATAATATGCTCACACAACAAATTTTAGAGGCTAACCACAGGACTTTATTATTCAGCAGCTCTGGTCCTGTGAAGGAAATAAGAGCTATACCAAATGATTTAAACTATGATTGTGGACAGTAACAACACAATTGTTCATGTTAAATTTCAAGAGTGTCACTTCAAGCAAAGCACTTTGCATGTCTAGGCCTCTCCACTGAGCTAGTGCAATAGTCCTCACAACACCCACACAGAAGATTGCAACCAGGCTTACTGTACTGTAGGGCCTCCCACTACCCTTTGCAGCAGATTTACAAACTTCAAATAACTTTCCAAGCAATTTACTCTACTACCAGTACACTGATCATGTTCAAGGTAAATTCAGTACTACAAGTAAGCATAGACATGACAGGGTGTGCTAGAACAGATCTGACCACACACCCAGGGACAAAATATCTCTTTCGGGCAGACTAGATGGGCCAAATGGTCTTTTTCTGCCAGCAGAATTCTGTGATTCTATGAAAGTAAACCACAGGGCCATGGGCTGAGCACCTTCAGCCACTGGTAGTGCGGTCAGATCTGTTCAATGCACACCCCAGAGTGTCTTAGTGTGCTTATAAAATGGATTTCCATCTCTATTAATAATTTTTCAGGTTCAAATTTACCTGTTTAGATATGAAAAACTGAAACAATTAACTATATTTAATGTAAAATAGTCCTTCCATGTCAATGTCTTATTGATTTAGTACATTTGTCCTTTATAGGCATCCATAGTTAGTGTAACATGACGGAGCAGGTTACCCCCCACCATACTGGCAGGTTTCTCCATTTTGGCATTTGTGTTTCTTTTACTGCTGTATTTTACTTTTGATGTGGTTGTTAGAGTGAGCAGCTGTGATTCAGCTCTCCTACCCTACCTGCCACAATGGTGCAAGTGACGTTACTGATGAAGTGGTTGTACTTGTGCTGCGCAGGTTACTGTCAAGGGCTATCTAGGCTAGCTCACCCTCACCTGCCTACAAAATCTGAACCTTTGGGTTGGGTCTGATATAAAAAGGTAAAGTACGATTTTGTTTTCCTACAGTGTTGCAAGTTTGTGATTGCCAGCACAAGACAGTGGGGGAGACATATCATGGGAGCGGCAGCATGATTGACAGCACACACACAGTGGGACCAAAATACTTTTTTTTTCATTTAAATTTAAATGTGTGATATATATGTAGGTCTGGGCTGACATTCAGTATAAAAACTTGACAAATATCTTATTGGGTGCTTTTTAGTGAATGATGATTTCCTCACTAACATAGGAAACAAATGATGGTGTTTGAAAACTGAGTGTTCTAATGAAACAGTGACATTTTTTTTTTTTGTAGTGCGGTCCTGCTTTTCAGTACTTGTTTTTACCTCGACATCGAATAGATTTGATGCACCAATCAAAGCACTGGATTTTCTCCCTATTTTATAATCTGATTTCAACACAATCTCCTCCTGATTCATCATCAACTGCCTGATCCTTAATATAACCAAAATAATTCTATGATGTTTGGATCCCAGAACTGTTAAAAGAATACAGTACTACAGTCAATATTTGCAAAGACATATGTTGTGCAGATTGTTTTAATTTGTGTGTTTATGCATAGTGTGTCATTCCTTGTTTGCTTTTAGGAGTTTTTTCTAAATTTAGCAACTAGTTTTATGGCCCTGGGATCTCCTGTTTGTATTTTTATTGCTGTACTTTTTCCTCTATATGCTCCCATCCCATGTGACAACGATGCATCCATGACCATAGATTCAACAAGTACTGGTTTATAGTCAATTTTATAGTAGTAGAGTTGTGATCTTCAGTGACTTTCCTTATCAAGGCCCACAGTAAGGCAAATGGGATGCTGGGGGTGTATAGGAAGGGTACTGACAGCAGAAGAAAGGAGGCCTCTCTAGATCACTGGTGAGGCTCCACCTGGAGTACTGTGCCCGGTTCTGAATCCTCACTGAAGGAAAGATAAGGCCAGGCTGGAGACAGTGCAACATAGGGTGGTCTCAATGACACAGGCCAGCAGGACAGCTTCTTACAAGGAGCAGCTAAAGGCACTGAACATGTATTTGCTTTAGGCCAGGTGAGAGAGGGGAGATATGATAGTGGAACTATTTAGCATAAGAAGCAGTTCAAGAACATTGGGGCATGAGTGGAAACTGATGGGGGAGATTCAAAACGGAAGTAAGAAAGTTTTATTTTATAGAAAGGGGGTAGGGCCATGAAACAATCTGCCAGATGATGTTGTAGGTGCCAAAACTAGCAATGGTTTCAAACATGGCTGGGACAGAGTGAAGGGCTTTGAGATTGCTCAGTGGTAGGGTGGGAGCATGGAGATTTATTTATTTATTTGGTGCTAGGATTACAAATACATTTGAGTCAAGGCTCTTTTACAAAGGTTCCACATCAGTTGAAGTACAATACAGGGATGCAACAGAAATAACAACATTACAGGTAAACAGTACATTATACAGTTATTATACAATGGCAAGAAAGAATCTTGGACTGTGATTGGTCAGTTTAGGGCTGGACCCATGCGTTATCCCAGCATAATGCCACAGGTCTAGTCTCAGCACTGTGAACCAATGTAGATGAGCTTATGGACATAGAGCATCTCTGTTTTTGCACCTCCTCTTAAGAAACAAAAATATTTTTCACACTAATAAAACATTCTTTAAAATTATTTTTTATTTAATATATAACAACAAGCCATTTAGGGTTACCACCTTTAGGAAGCCCAAAGTGGGACATTTCTTACTGAAACATGATTTTTCGCAGGACAATATGTAACCTCGACCAATGCATCAGACTTGTTTTCTCCAAATAATCAGAATTAAGACTTGGTGTTGTAGTTGTTTAGTTGTTTCTAGTGTTTCTTATCATTTTAAGATCTTTTAGGTAAGGTATTATAGTTTTTTGCAACATTTAGAAGAAAGTCAGAAAATATTTCTCTGCTATAATAGCAGGACATTTAGTATTCTTCTTGTTTTTTGCAGGACACAACTTTAAATCAGGACAGTCCTCAGAAAATCAGGACAGGTGGAACCTAAAGCCATTGTATAAAAGAATAATGCATTCCAGGGTGTGTGTCATGCTGGGATCTAGCCAGGCTTTGGCATGGATGCACTCTCAGCCTGGGCGGCCTCGTGCTCAACTCCCCTCATGGCGTATCCCAGGCCCACACACACACCCCTGTCGTGGCATTATTCCTTTATTAATTAAGGGAGGAGGCAACACAATAGAGAGCTCAGTACAAGAATGGCCCAGAGCAGCATCAACTAGGAGAGGGTAAAGAACAATGGAGGAGGAACGGATGGCAAGATGGGAGTAGTAGCAGCCAGAGGCATTGTCAGACATCACCGGAAAAGTGCTGGAGAGAGGGGTGGGTAGGGTAAGGGGAGAGGTCATGGGAACAGAGGTAAAATAGGAGATAAGTGCCATGTGCCATGGGGGTGGCAAGACAAGGCTGTTGGTGGTAGCAAGTATTTCTGATTAGGTGAGGCAATCACAGGAGCTTGAGGCAGTAAGATGGAGTCAGAGCCTGGTTTTAAACATGCCAAGCTTGGGAGCAGCAGAGATGGTGATGCTGAGTCCATTCAGCCATGAGGGAGCCCTATGGGTGAAAGATCATTGACCCTGGGTAGTTTGATAGTGGGAACTTGCAAGAGCTGTGATTCAGATCTCCTGGAGCTTTTATGGATTAGTGCTAGGATGCAGTAGAGCTTGGACACAGGAGGGGCGAGGCCCAGGATAATTTTTTTCGCCATGGTGCAGGTCAGATACCTAATACAGTTGGAGAGTTGGAGTAATCCAGACTGAGCATGAAGATCACAGGTATGAGTGAGATGGTGGGCTCTAGTGATAAGCCAAGTGATAAGCCGACAGGCCTTGTTGAGGATGTTGATATGTGTCTGAGAGTACTTGCTGTGGCTGAACCATAAAATGATTAGGCCATACTCAATGATGGAGAACGCGAACTCTGGACAGCGATCTTCAAGGCTTCTGGGTGAGATGTTGCCTGTGCTTGAACAATAAACCTACTCCCGTGATTAGCAGCTTTTGCTATGCTGTCAATGTGGGCTCCATAGGATAGGTTGAAATCAAGCAGGATCCCTAGGTATTTGAAAGATTGGACCTGTTCAAGGGTATTCCCTGGCTGGTGGAGATAGTCAGGGGTGTAGCCTGTGCTGGTTAGTAGAGCTGCTAAAAAGCATAGACTTTGTTTTTGTGATTAAGGACAAGTTCATGATTAGTAAACCAATTCTCAACAGAGGTGAAGCCATGTTGTAGATTGAATTGTAGTGGTGTAGGTTTTTGTGTGAAGACAGAACAACTGCATCATTAGTATACAAGATGATTTGTTCTGACCAGGACTGTGGAAGGAATTTAGAAAAGGCTAAAAGAAGTGGACCCAGTATGGATCCCTGGGGACACCAGAGTGAACTGGTCGAGTATCAGGAGAGTACATCGGCAATTTTCACTCTTGCGAATAATTTTCAAGGTAGCTTTTAAACCACACTGTAGAGTCATGAGACAGCCCAGTGTTCAGCAGCTGGTCTATTAGCAGCCGATGGTGGACAGTATCAAACGCCTTTGTCAAGTCGATAAAGACTGCCCCAGTTAGGTGGCCACTGTCCTGAGTGATGCAGTGCTCCAGTGAAGTCCAGGAGGGCAGAGGTGGTGCTGTGATCTTTTCCAAAACCGTGTTGCTGTGCACACAGAATATTATATTTGTCCAGGTAGTCAGTGAACTGGTCCACAACTATCATACCGAGGGCCTTAGAGAGTGTGGCAATATGGAGATCGGCCGATAGTTCTATGATTGGTCTTGTCACCACTTTTATGGACCAGGGTAACAGTGGCAAATTTCCACTTGACAGGAAACTGACTGCAGCTAAGGGAGAGGTTAAGAATACTGGTTAACGGACGCAGTACTCTTCAAGGGTGAGAGACAGTAGCTTAAGGTCTAAGGAGTCACCACTAGTTATGGACTTGGAGATTGCTTTGGTAATGTGATTGCGGGCTGCATTCAATTTGACCTCTTTGAAGTAGAAAGGAGGGTGTTTAGATAGGGTGGTAGGGTTTATGAGTGAGGGAGAGTCATTTACTGCAAAAAGTCAGGAGGAAGAACAGAACTGAGGTCGGTGAAGGCGCATTGAAGGTATTGGCAATGACTGTAGGGTCTAGAGTAGTGGTCCCATCAACGCTTAGCATAGTCTGGGAGGTTTTTGGTTGCTTTCCTGTTACTTTTTAATATTGTCCCAGAAAGCTTTCCCATTTCCCCAGGTATTGGCTAGAGCATCCCTGTAATATGTACTTTTCATTAGTCGGATAGATTTTGTGCAGCTGTTTCGGGCATGCTTGTATTTTTGTATCTCGGATTGCCTGCCAGTAGCTTTTGCCAGTGCCCAAAGGTAGTCC
Source organism: Neoceratodus forsteri (assembly GCA_016271365.2). Classification (NCBI taxonomy): domain Eukaryota; kingdom Metazoa; phylum Chordata; order Ceratodontiformes; family Ceratodontidae; genus Neoceratodus; species Neoceratodus forsteri. The sequence goes on along the minus strand of CM057455.1, from coordinate 1,793,126,722 downwards.
CTTGATTTGAGCTGAGCAAGGAGCTCCCCAGTGAGCCACGGGTTAAAGAGAGCCTTGGCCTTGCATTTTTAATGGAGCAAAGTAGTCACAGGCCACATTGAAGGTGGTGATGAAGTAGTCAAGAGCCACGCTAACATCCGCCGCCTTGTAAATGGGTAGCCAGTCTTGCAGACTCAGGTAGTATTTAAGATGGATAAGTTGCTCATGGGGGAGGACTCTGCTGGTGATTGTTTTAGGGGGGCCTTGAAAAATTTGTTAGACCATTCACAGATGACAGGGAGTGGTCACTGAGTGAATCCGGGAGAACGGTGGTGCGGAGAGACGGGCAGGGTGGCTGGCAAGGACCCAGTCCAGGAGAGTACTAGTGCCTGTTTTGTAGTTTGTCCTTGTAGGGAAGGCAACCATCTGCATAGGATTGGCTGCTGTGATGGCATCCTTGTGTACACCTGCATCTGAGGCAAGCAGGGTAGTGTGGGTTAAAACCTTGCATGGACAATAGGTCCCAGATTTGTTATGGTCTGTGGGCAGACCGGATGGACCAGTGGTCTTTTCCTGCTGTCATTGTCTATGTTTCTATGTTTCTATCAAGTGAGCACTAAATGCCACATACAGTTTAGAAAACACTCTGGGATAATTGAGTCAGCTATTCTGTAATGAAACAACAAGTGTCTTAACTAATTATAACATTGATGAGCTGGGGTGATTTGCATGCTTTTTATGGTTGTGTGTAGTTTGATGAAATAACATGCTTTTAAAAACAATACATTTACACCTGCTAGCTAGATCTAGACACATACCTAGATATCAAAAAGACTGAATTAAAAGTTATTTAATTGAGGCGAGTGCATCAGGTTCCTAACAGCAGATTGCATCTGCTGCAGCTTTCATTCTCAGATTCAATGGTCCTGCATGCACCACTGTCACATAGGACAGAAGGCATTGTAGGAATAGGAAGAGCAATACAAAATTCTAATATGGCTCCCCAGGGCCATAAAGCTAGTAGGCGAATTTAGAAAAATCTTCCAATAGAAAACAAGAACCCACCACTACACCCTCTAAGCATCTGTTGGTTGGCCTTCCCTCACCACTGGACGACTGAAAACCTATAGTTATGGTCCTACAGATTTCTTGGGCATGGTGTACTGCAATATATCTCTAACTTATTTGGCAAAGTGTCTAGTTTATGTAACCTAAGAGCATGCAAGTATATTTTGCTTGAAACTCCCATAACTGCATCCAGATTTGGTAATATGGCTTTCAGCTGGCTTGCCCTGACATACTGGAATAAACTTCAGGTCTCCTTAAATGGAAGTCAATTGTGAGCCTTCATACCTTCAAAAACAACTGATATCTATTGAACTGATAGTTGTGCCTCCTCCTAGGCCCATGATTGCTAATTATTGCAAATTGATTACTGTCTTAAAGCTATCTCGACTATAACAACCGTATTATCTTAATATACTCTATGATGTTTTATATCATATTTATTTACTTTTGTTCATGTATATCTTTGTTTGACTTATCAGACTATACACTGCTTATAAATTCTGTTCTATTCCTTATCTTGCAACCTTGTAATCACTGGGATTTTTCTGTATGTACTTGTCCTAACCAGGACCTCCTTGCAAATCAGCTTTGCTCAATGGAGCTTTTTCTGGTAAAACAAATACAATGAAATGAAAACAGGGAAGGGCACACAAGACTATTCACACAAATCAAAACACTGCACAGCTTGGGCCTGATTCTCAAGGCATATGCTCAGGTAACTTGACTTGCGCCAAATAAAATGGTGCAAGTAGCAAGTTATGCCAGGAGTTGCAACATTCGTATCCTGCAAAGCAGCCTCGTGACATGTCGCAGGCTTCTTGTGCCAAAGTGGACTTATACCACCAGTTACACCCTAAACCCCGCGACATGATGCTAGGGTTTATGACAGCTGTTGCCCTATTCTGGAAGGGCAGCAAAAAAGTCCCAATGTCGTTATTCTAGAAGACTCCTCCCAGGCATCTGTCAATGAAAGGTTACATCAGCAAATAGCTGGTGTAACTTTCATCCACTGGGGTTGTGTGCCGACCGGCCCCGATCCACCAGTATGTGCCACCCCCAGCCCCATCCCTGCCCCCCCCCAGACAGCCCTGCAGGGATACAGGACCCCTCCACACCTACTGTTAGTGCCCTCAGAGTTAGAGGACCCCACACCTACTGTAAGAGCTTGCAGGGCTAGAGGAACCCCTCACACTCACTGTAAGAGCCCACAGGGGTCTAGAGAACCCCCACCTACTGTAAGAGCCCCACAGGGCCAGAGGAACCCCCACCTACTGTAAGTGCCCACAGGGGCAGAGGCCCCCACCTACTGTAGAGCACCGCAGGTGCCAGAGGACCCTCACCTACCGTAAGTGTCCCATGATCCCCACCTCAATTCCCTGACCCACACCGTCATCTGTATACTGTATGGCACATACAGTGCCACACATTGGAATTCCCTGGTAGTTTAGTGGCCTCCCCACCTGACAGTGCAAGACCACCCTGCAACACAGGGCTAGAGGAACCCTCACACTGCCAAACCCACCTGCACCACTGCAGCCAGCCATGAACAGGCTCCCTAGGAGCACATTTGTAATAAGTCCATGCTGAGGGAATGACAGCAGCTGTCATTCTCTTAAGTGCATACTTATTACAGTACTCGCCCTGGGGGAGCCCAGTTGGTGGCTGGCTGTGGTGGGTGCAGGAGTGGCAGTCTGCTGACTGGGTATGGGGGAGGGGTGGTCTTGGACTGTTGGGTGGGGCCACTAGACTACCAGGGAATTCCAGTATGAATACTGTACATACTGTACAGTATACAGCTGACTTGGGGCAAGTCAGGAATCGAGGCAGGGGATCCTTGGGGCACTTACAGTGGGGTCCTCCTCATCCTTGCAGGGCTATGTCAGCTCCTTCTGGGGGGATTGCAGATAGTGAGCAGCCAGGGTTTGTAAATGAACTCACCAGGTATGCCTCTGTTCTGTGTACCTGGTTAGACATTGCAAGTCACAGGACTTCTTAAGAGGACCCTGCCCCATCTAGAATTGGGTGCAGGATCCTTACTGCAACTGAGTTTGGTGCAAGTCACCTTCGCAATGACTTGCACTATTCTTCTAGAGTCAGCCCCATATGTTTTTGCAGACTTTAACTGTAGTCCTCCATTAACTCGATTAGCTGATGCACTTGTAATCATAACATCAGGTGGCAATACTGCTGAGCAGGTCAGTGTATTAAAATATCAAGTAATCTGGTATGGTGTATCACTTACATTCATTAGGTACATCGATCACATCGTAACAACCATAGGGCCCACACAGAACTACAGAACTTCCTCTACAGGTCTAACCACTGTCTGAGTGCTGATGTGAGGAAGCAGGTGGTCTTCTCTGATTCCTCCCTTCCACTTGACTGTGGAGAGATCATATCGCTGTGCAAACAAAACCACTCTGCTGCCCCTGGATGGTTTGTACAACAAGTTGTGTGGGTTCATTCTGTTGTGTGGCTGGTCCAGTCATCATTGCCTGCTGTATGGTCAGCTTAACTGGCCAAGTCCCTCATGCAGACATGACTACCACTGGCTTTCTTTGTTGTGCTGAATTAAATATTGGAATAAAATCCATACTTTTTGGTAGAAACTGCCATCACCTGAAGATGGGGTCCCATCTGCCTGGATTGGTGGTAGTTCAGGTGGATGTTAAAGATCCTATGGCACTTATCGAAAAGAGTAGGGGTGATTTTATTAAAATAGAAACATAGGTGCAAACCATTCAAATACAAAAGGATTCAAAACATCAATAACACAACATAATAATAACTCCCAAATCATTAAATTTTAAAGAACCCCACCAAATAACCTAAAGTGACCCATCCATCCAGAAAACAAAACTCCAAAAAAAGGGAACAAAATGTAACAGAAAACTTTAACCTGCTATTTATATTTTATGATATGCTAAAAACCTTTCCACCATTTCCTAACTTTATCTACCATATACAATTTAGTATCTGAAATAAAAATCTTCCTCAATTCAGTTACTACATATAGATGGAGCCCTCTAATGAAGTCTCTTTGATACAACACCCATTGACATCTTACTTGCCAAAGGCAGTGCCGTAAACATGCAAGTAATACTCTTAAAGTACCCTTTCCATACCTCCTTAAATTAGGAGGAAAGTTACCAATTACTAATACATCATAATTTAAACAAGTCACCAATTCAGATCCCATTTTTTTGCCAAAAAGCCCATAATTTTAACGGAAAAGAGCACTGGAGAAAAAATATTCCATGGTTTCTTCCTTATTAATGCATTCCTCATAAGGACAATTCTCTCTTCCTTAGCTTTATATTTAGCTGTTCCTCTTCATTCAACCTCCCATACATTTATTTATTTATTTATAATGCAATCAGTTTACAACCTTTGAGCCAGGGGTTCATTTCCAAAGGTACCACAAACAAAGATAGGTGGTACAGATAATACAGGAGGCAGGGTACATACAATAGAAGAGCAGGTGAATAAACAGGCACACAGAAATGGTAACATGGCTAAGGCACACACAGGTAGTGTAATGTACATAACAATCAGGTATTGTCGACAACAGGGCGGGAATACATGGCTTAGGAGCACAATGGATTGTCATTGTTGGACGATAACAGCCAAACAGGACTACTATGTCAGGTTACAAGGGACATAGTGCATGATACTGGAATAGTACAGGTAAAACAATAATGCAGTCAAAAACAGGTCACATGATATCAGATTACCGGAAAAGCGTAGGGGCGGCAGGAGGAGTATTACCGATGGGGGTATGATCTGAAAGCAGAAACAGAGTGAGTAAAGAGTTAAGCTAAGTAGTAACACCAGGAACGCTCAAGTCAGCAGAGATACTGTTGGCGTTGGGTTATTAGCAGTAGCGTAGAAGTAAGAGGTTAAGAAGAGAGAGACGGAGCTGCCCGGAGGGCATTGTCAGTAAGGGAGGGATTGTGCATCCGTTAGGCACAGAGCAGCAGCGCTTGCTGAATAGCTCGCTTTTGAGGGCATTTTGAAGGTGGAGATGGATGCAATTTCAGTGATGGCCATGAAGAGTGTTGTACCAAGCAGGAGCTCTATAGCAGAAGGATCTCTGCCCAAGAGAGGTCCCAGCACGGGAACCAGGAAGGTGGCTTTGCAGGAAGTCCGGTGCTGACTAGGGGCTGGGCAGGGGGAGGGAGGAAGACAGCCGGGAGGAGGAGTCCTAGTAAGGTTTTTAGCGATGAGGCACGTTTGGTATAGCAGGCGCTCATCGAGGTCAAATATTGGAAGCAAAGGTCGTAGAGTTGGCAGGTATGGGTGAGCCTGGGGGCCCCAGTGATTAGCCTGCAAGCCTTGTTTAGGAGGGAGTTTGTTGTTGAGGGTCGTCATGCTGGCAGCACCATAGACAGGAAGCCCATAGTCCACCAGGGATAGAATGGAGGATGTAACTGAGTGTCGGAGGGCATCGGGGAGACAATTTTGTGTGGCGGTACAGGATACCAATTCATATGTTGGCTACAGAAGCGAGTGAATCAATGTGGGTATGGTAGGAGAGTGCTGAGTCAAAAGAGATACCTAGATACTTATAGGAGTGGACTTGCTCCAGTAGGAGTTTAGAGCTGGAAAGGATACGGAGGGGAAGTTGGAAGATTTGTTTTGGGGTGGGTAAAGAGCATGGTTTTAGACTTTAAGATTTATGATCAGTCTATGCTCCTTAAGCCAGGCTTCAAGCGCCATCATAGGCCTTTGTAGGGAAACCTGAGGAAGCGGGGTTGCGGTCAGTGGCAAAGAGGACGGTATCATCAGCGTAAAGAAATTTTTCCCAGGGCATGCACTGGGCAGGTGTTAAGGAAAGAGAGAAGAGAAGGGCCCCAGGATGGAGCCCTGAGGAACCCCAGAGAGGATCGCGTGGGTCTGAGAGTGACCCACCACCTTTGACACGCTGGGAGCGGGCGGAAAGGTAGCTGGAGCACCAAGCGAGTGGACCAGGGCAAACCGCAAGACGGAGGGTATCCAGTAGGAGAGGTGGAGACTGTGTCAAAGGCCTTTGATAGGTCAAGGAACACGGCCCCGCCAGTGTGCCCCGAATCAAAGAGGAGTGAAGGAGGAAGCGAATTCTATAAGGGCAGTACTAGTGCTGTATCCCTGTGGAAGCCAGGCTGTTCAGGGCAGAGAATGTTGTATTTGGTCAGGTATTCAGATATTTGTGCAGCTACTAGTCTTTCCAGTGCCTTGGAAAGGGGTGGGAGAATGGAGATCGGGCGATAGTTCCCAGCTAAGGACCTGTCTCCCCTTTATGGATTGGAGTAACTGTGGCAGTTTTCCAAGAGGAGGGAAATTGTCCCAAGCAGAGGGATTTGTTAAGGAGGCAGGTGAGAGGGGTGAGGACTTGATCCAGGACCAACCGGAGAATTTGTGATCCAGTGTGAGGTCACAGGGACTGTTGCCTTTAGAGCACGGGTCAGGTGCTGTCTGGCTTCCTGGTAGTAACCCTGCGAAGGAGAGCAAGGGTAGTGGAGGGCAGGGGAAGGATGGGAGGGATGTTGGTCAAAGAGTTACTGGGGAGGATAGGGCTGAGGTCTGTAAAGGCGGTGTTGAGGAGGTTTGCAATGACGGTGGGGTCTGTGGTGGAGGTGTTGTTGATGGTAATCTGGGATGGGGAGGGGCGAGTTCCCATACAGTTGTTTGACCTTGTCCCAGAAGGTGCAGGCGCACCCCAGGAGGCGGTGAGGGTGGCCTGATAGTGGTCGCTTTGGCCCTCCTGATAGCCCAGGTACACTTGTTCCCTGCAGCATTGTAGGCCTGTCTGTCAGCTGGGCGCCTGGTTTCTATGTGCAGTACCAAAGGTTGTCCCTGTGTCTGAGCTGCTCTGAGAGTGCAGGGGTAATCCAGGGCAGGTTAGGTCTTTGGAGCGGACGGTAGAGAGGGAGCAAAGAGATCGCAGGCTTTTATTAAAGGTGGAGGTAAAGAAGGCAAGAGCGTATCTATATCAGTGCATGGAGAATCGGGACCAATCTTGCTGTTCAAGCAAAAGCTTAAGGTTTTTAGGCCATAGGGTCTGAAACGCCGACGAGGGAACGCTGTAGAAGTGGGTCGGGGCAGAGGCCGACCAGTGGAAGAGTACAGGGAATGGTCACTGAGGGAGTCAGGGAGGACTTGGATGTCCAGGATTTTGGGGGTGGTTAGTGAGGATGACGTCAAGGAGGGTGCTGGTACTCTCTTGGAGTTCACACGTGTGGGTTGGGAGACAAGTTGGGTTAGATCCAGAGCTGTGAAGGAGTCCCGAGTGGGGGAGGGAGAAAGCCAGTTCACGTTGAGGTCTCCGACAATGATTTTGTCGGCGTGTGGGGGGAAAGGTGGCAAGGTAGTCGGTGAAGGATAGTAGAGCTGGGTTTTGAACCTGGGTGGTATGTAGGCAGAAGTGAGGTAAAGGGGGATCTGGCGGGGTCCAGGGTAGAGCTTAATGGTGAGGGCTTGGGCCCCTTGTCAGGACTGGTGCAGGGAGGGCAAGACAGGTGAGGGAGCTCCTGGTGTAGATAGCGCAGCCTCCCCACATTTGGTTCGCAACCTCACGATAAAGGTGTAGCCTGGGAGGGTAACAAGAGGAGTCAGGGTGGAATTGGATGCCACGTTTCCACCAGTGCGATGATGTCAGGATTGTGCTGGAGCGCCCAACATTGAGGGAGTCGAATTTTTTCAGGATGCTGCATATATTCATGGAGGCAATCATCAGTCCGGGACACCTCGTAGAGGTGGTCTGGCGGTCCAGGGTTAGGGTGGATATTGCCAGATAGAGGAGCAGGAGGACAACTATTCTGGCCAGGGCATGGCGGTATAGGTTAAGCCTGCGGTTAGGAGGATAATGGTGTGTCCGTAGAAGCAGGGGATAGGTAGGGTTTTACGGCAGGGAGGGCAAGGATAGTGAGCCGTTCGGGAAGTGCAGGGAGGGAGTAGGGGGTGGCAAGGTAATGGGAGAGGTGGGTCAGTGAGCATGGACCTAGTAGGGTGTAGGGACTAAGTTGGTGGGAATTAAAGGAGAGAAAGCCTGCAATTTAGGGGGATGAGCTGCTGGTGGGAGGGGGAAGCAGGAGGAGGATGACGGGAGGGGTATAATAGTAGGTGAACTAGCATGGTAAAGCAGGTGGCAGTGATGTAGGGAGTTAAGATAACAGTACTGCCTCCTAGCAAGAGTGGCTGCCACTTTAGATTAGTGGTAGTGGCACGGACTCTGGTGGACAGGGTACAGGGTTCAAATCCCAGCCGGGCAGAACAAAAGATGCAAGGGAGGGGTGGAGAGCCGTAGCCTAGGGGTCAACAAGGGCTGGGAGAAAGGGCCTCGCTGGGTGGTAGTAGGACTCTAGTGGTCACTAGGTATAGGTACAGGGAGGAGGGGTGGGTCTAAGGAGTAAGAGTATTGGGGACTACAGGGGAAAGTGGGGATGGGGTAGGGAGAGGAGGGAGTATTGAGGGGCGGACAGGAGAGGCAAAGGGAGGTATCCCAGGAGGGTAGGCAGGCTACAGGAAGCAGTACAGCAGTGGGGTCCCTCTAGTGGTGAGCCAATATAATCTGCAAATGAGAAAGTGGGCAGATAGAAATTCTGCAGACAGGAAGTGATGTCAGTAACCTGCGCCTATAAAGGAAATGCCCGCCCAGGGTGGGTGGGCAGGGGTAGTCGACATGCTAAGTGTGTCGATCGGGCTAACCCCTCCTCAACGCTGCTGCTGCTTGAGGTACTTACATCACCTCCTGCAGCCGCTGGAATGAGCAGGCTCTAGATGGAGTGATTGCCGTGAGCAGGGCTTCCTTCTGTGCTGGGCAGCAGGGAGGAGATGCTCGGCCTGCAGCCGCGGAATGAGCAGGCTCCTAGATGGAGCAATCGCTGTGAGCAGGGCTCCTTTTGTGATTGGACTTCCCACATATGGATTGGTAACCTGGGATTATTCAACTGATCTAAAACATTAGGAATCAGCCCAGAAGGGCAGTTTTAAAGCTAGGTTGACAGGGATGAATAACTGTCATCAATGCGTTATATATCTTCCGAGATGAACTTCCTTTAATCAGGTCTTTAGTAACCTGCCACTTATACAGCTGCGGTGCCGTTTAAAATATTCCGTAAGAACAAATATGGGATAATTTAGAGCACACTGCACCCAAGCAATGAAAAACGCCTTAACTGAGCTCTAAAAAACTACACTCCTGATTACCCAATGGGTCTAAACCCTGTTTCAATGAGACAGAAAAAATAATGAAAACAAAAACTACCGGTCCACTATACCTAAACCCCTTTATCTTTCCCTCGTAAGTAAAATACCTTTTACAGGATTCAACTCCTATTCCCCATAATAATTGAAAACAAATGCTGTAAAGTCTTGTCTCAAATTGGGCTGGGGTTAAATGATTGCTATATATTGTAAGCATGGTAAAATAAATTGTTTTAACACCTGGATTCTTTTAAGTTTGAAAATCTAAACTTCTTCCATCTATCTACTTTTAAAGCCACTTTATCCAAAACAGCTATCCAATTCTTCCTCCGGGAGGTTATTAGATCCAAAAGCCACACCTAAGATTGTAAGGATCTGTAGACACCTTTATAGAATTATAGTGAAAGGGGTTTGATAGTTCCTCCATTAATAACCCTCTGGTTTTAGACACATTAACTTTAGCATTAGATAAATTAGAGTATGATTGAAAAATGTGAAAAATATACCTATTTGTGCCCTCTCGGAAAAAAAGACATACATCATCTGCATATGCCAGTACGGTTAGACAAGACTTTTTAAAGGGAAATCCACCCTTTCCACCTTGGGGTAATGCTAACTGCTCTTATAAGGGGTTCTAGGAAAAAATGTATAGGAGAGGGCTCAAGGGACAACCCTGCCTTACTCCACTTCCCATAACAAAACCTTTCCCTGATTGTTCTCTAATTGTTGGATACACCAACGAGAGGCGACAGCTTTTATTAAATGAAGCAATTGCTCTGGTACCCAAAAATTTTAAGTTGTAAACAAAAGGTGACTAACTCTGTCAAAGGCTTTTTCCAGATCTACAGATAATAAACACCCCGTCACTCCTACATCCTTCAAATGTTCAATGACATCCCTTATAGTACACAGGACTGACTGAATTCTTCTGTTTGGAAGTCCACAATACTGTGCAGGAGAAATCACCATACTAGCCAAAGTTTTCAATCTATTATTTATTAAGGTTACCAATATCTTATAATCTGAATTTAGCAATGTGATTGGTCTCCACTTCCAAAACCCTTATCCCCTGTCTTAAAAATATAAGTCTGTAACCCTTCTGAAAAAACCCGAATTAAGTCACGCTTTAAAAAGTTATTAAATATTAAAGCCAAACCAGGGACTAATTCTGAACAGAATTTTTGTAAAAGAATTGGAAAGACCATCCAACCCTGGTGAAACATCAGATTTTAAATTGTTTATTACCATTTCCATCTCAAAATAGAAAAGGGCTTTGTCATTTCCTCCGCACCTCCTTAAGTAAATCTGTCTCGAGGAATAAAATTGGTTAGTCTGTTGTACAGAATGTGAATGAGTGGATTGTAAATCCTGAAAGTGGGTGGTTATAACATCTACTATAGAATCTACTCTGTCCACTCTACACCCTTGTGTATTAAAAATTTTAAAGAAGAATGGTCCTTGATCGATTTGCATAATTCAAATGGATCTCCCACTACCGATTTCCTCATATGATTGGTTATCACAGCCTGCAAAGTTTTAGCCCTGTCATATTGATAACCCCTCATTTGCAACTTAATACCCTCAATTTGCTCAGAAAAATCCTGTCTGGAGGAATTTGCTAGTGTAAGTAAATATTGTAACTGGGATCTTAATTTTAAATAGGCAAAAACTCCGAGTTCCTATGACGGATCCCATATTTTTTAAACCATATGATACAATCCCTTTTTGTTTCTTGCCACCATATTTCCATGTCGGTGTACAAAAGGCCACCGATAATCTAGCTTTTAGAATGAATCTAATTGAATTCAGATCTTGCAACATAGAAGTATTTAGCTTCCATCTTGTCTGTTGTTTTTCTTGATCTGTAACCCCTCCTATCTCAAACTGCAAAAGGACATGGTCAGAAAACTCCACTGGTACTGTAATGAAGTGTTTTTGGGGATTGTATTAGGGATGAAAAGGTAATCTATTATAAACCCCTTTTCCCCTAAAAGGTACCACCCAAACCATCAGAACCGAACTTTTCACAAGACACTAAATTTGCTATTCTTATAATATCTTTTAAACAATTGGAATCACAATAGGTTTTGTTATTAATCCCTCTTGTTTGCCCCTATACTACAATTAAAATCTCCACCCCAAAGTATGGTTAAGGACGAACCAAAAAGGTTGAATCCTTTCAAACAGATCACCCGGCTGCTTTGCTTGGGGATTATAAATATTAATAAACGAAAATTCTCAGCTTCCCATTTCCCATCTATAATTAACACTCTACCGGAAATAAATCAATTAATTTATACAAAACCAAGTTATATGCATTAAAAAGAATCCCAACCCTCCAGCTCTATCTACCCCAAAGGACCAATATGACGGACCCCATGGCCAATCCTTTTGAAAGGAAACAATTTGATCTTTGGAAAACATCCAAGTTTCTTGTAAAAATACTATTGCAATTTGAGAATCATGTAAAACTGAAACACAGCCCGTCTCTTTTATGGACTCAGAATACTATGTATATTAACAGAGGCCCATAGAAAACCCATTTAAACAACCAAAAAAAAAAGAACCAAGAAAATTAACTTATTTTTTCCGCCTATTCTTTTCTTTTCTTTATAATCATCCCTAGGTGGCCTAATGAGTCATATAATGACTTCTGTGAGTCTGTATCTGCTGATCCATTTCAGAATCCCCCAAAATAATGCAGCATAAGAATTTTTCGTTTCCAAAGGCTCCAAATCAGGGGTGGGATGGTTTTTAAATTTCTGCCAGATCTTCTGGGAGGTACAGGGAGGAGGGAGTCATCTCAGCTACTGAATCCACCTCTGAGCTCTTATAACATACTGGCTGTAACAGTTCAGAAACCCCCACTGACCCCCTTCAATGGCAACTTTAACTGAGGCATGAGGCTTAGTTGGAATGTCCACCACATTATTATCTACAGTGCTCTGAGGTAAAGAAGGGGGTTTTAAGGTACCACCATCCCCTTGCTGCCTTTCTTTAGTATCTTGGGCTTTGGAAATAATCATGTCCAAGTTATCACAAACAGCCTTATTTTGTGTTGCCCATGGGCAATCTCGAAGACATGATTATGTTCTTCACACGGATCACATTTAGTAGCATTATTACAAAACATTGTAAGGTGACCAACTTCACTACAATTGTCACATCTAGGCTGATCACATGTACTAGACAGGTGAGTTCTAGAACCACATTTATAACAAGCCATGGGCTGGCCGCTGTAAAACATACCCCTATCCCTTCCCAACAAGAAGGAATTCAGGATATGTTTCACACCCAAGTGAGACTGCTTCATTTCACTCTGTATTTCCAACCGCCTGTCCAGAAATGTTCAGAGTCCAAAATAGGGTCTGGGTCACTGAACCTTACACCTCTGAGACAGCCAGTAGGTAATATCCTCCACATGCACCCCTTCATTTTGAAACATCACCGTGATGTATTTAATCAATGGTTTTGTGAGGGAATCACAAAAAGGGGTCCATAATGGAGAAAACTTTACCTGATTATATCTTTCCCAAAATAACTCCAATAAGGAGGGAGAGCGAAAGCTAGTATCAAAATTATCCTCTCCCGAGATGTTAATAAAGGCAAAACATCTCTGGGAAAAGGACAATGACTCTTTTATCAAGGATTTTCCACATAATATCTGTCCGGTCTCTGGTAGCCCCTTTGTATCTTATAAGGACCGTGACACGCCTAGGTGCAGCTTCCCGCTTACTTTGTGCAAATAAAGCAGACATCAATGGTTTAACCACTGTAGGCTCTCCCCAGGCTTAGTTCCTCAGGGCCTAGTTTTTTCATTGAAGGTCCCGAACTTACAGGTAAAGGATTTGTAACACCATCTTTAATTATAGCCAGCTGTTCAGTTCTACCTGAATTACGTCCCAATCCCTGTACCACACCTGGTTTCCACGTAGGAGAATGTTTATTCAAGTCCAGCGACATCCCATACCGGATCAGGTGTCCAAACCCCTGTACCTGCTTGTTTCCACCCAGCCGCCTCCAAAGCTCCCTGAGGTGACCAATTTGCATCATGATTTATTAATGAAACTGAGATAGAAGGCCCCCCTTCAGGAGGCACAGGGCTACCTCCACTAACCTCCCTTTGAAGACTAGGCTATTTTATTTTTTGACATTACACTCTTTTTGAAGTATCAAACTAAATTCAGTCACCCTGTTTGAACATTAGCCTCCGATTGGTAAATTACAGGGACTTCATGAGTCACCCCTCTACTCCCCTCTCTTTGGGTTGAACACAAACCCAGTCTCTTTCTGCAGAGTTATTGTTGCAAAGGCCGACTTCGCTGTATATTACTCCCAACCTCTGCTGCAGTTCAAAACAGTCTTGAAATCCACCTCGGCTCTTCCTCATTCACCCGCCCTTGTTGCGACGATCCTTCTCTTGAAACAACTTCCTCCACTGTTTCACCATGCAAGCCTCGTAATTTAGAAATATTATTTTGACATGACTTCTCCATACTTAACACCGCTTTCCTGAGTCGAGCCAGAGATGACACAACGCCACTCACGCTTTTCAACCACTTCCACATTCCCAGTCTCTAGAGATGCCGAGAAGCCGGTTTTAAAGCCACAGAGACAACGAAATCAGTTTCAACATCACTTGGAGTCTCCGCTGAAACAGCTTTTAAGGAACTCCCGACATCTGTCTGTACCTCAGGTAACACCTCTATTGAAGCTACTGCGTCTTGAAAAACCTCCTGATTTCCACCTCCAATCCGATGTTGGTCTCCAACTCCTTGTCACAGTCCTGCATAACGCCATTGCCCTTGGGAGACACAACCTCCCACAAACCCTCCGGCGGCCATCCTGCTGCCAGTTCAGCTCCCTACTGGCCACCGAGTGCCAGCAGAGTAGGGAATTTCCCGTGTCCTGGCCAAATTTCCCTCATTCACTAAAAATACCACCAACAGCTTAATCTAGTTCAAGGTCAGTTGGCATTCATCTGTATCCCTCTTCCCCGGTCATGCCTGAAAATAGGCAGGATTTGTCTAGTGCACTTAACCAGTCAACAAAAACGAAATAAATAAATAAATAGCCTGAAAGCTTGTGTTGTTGGTCCAACAAAAGATATCTTATCACCTACTTTGTCCATCTCATTCTGAGGAATGCTTGTAGCTTGCACGTGTTCAAGTTGAGTCTTTCCTGCCACCTCAGAACCGTCTGTATTTGTTTTGGTCCAATATCCTTTTCTCCTCCTGTCCATGATCATGTTGGATATTAATACTTGTTCTTTATTTGCTGCAACCTTCGTTTGTTAGCTTGCTTTGATTAGTACATGATTTATTTCATTTGCAGATAGTTTTTTTTTGCCTTGTATATGTTAGCCTGTATGTAACTATTCCTGCTGTCCTATGTTATCCTGTTTACTGCTGCTGCATCCTCACTGGGACTCCCATGAAAACAAGATGATATCTTTTAGTTTTTCCCAGTTGGAGTAATTTCAAATAAAAAGTTTTTTTTTTTTTTGTCTACCTGCTTTTAAAACCATCTCTTTATGTAACCCACATTGTGCCATTATAGGAGCTTGAACCAGTGACATCATCGGTTGTAGTCAGATCAGATGTTAGTAACACAGACTCTGGCACCACATGCACTGGCTGCTACACAGATTAAAATGGAGTCTGTCCATATTTTGCTTTTTCATCAGAGTAACAACCAATGCAAGTGGCGGTATCAGCACAAGATTCACTAACCAATTGCAAGTAATGATGACACTGATGGTTGGATCAACCATAATAGTGCCACCAGGTGGGGGAATATACAAACCTGGTTTTAAAAGGCAGGAGGCAGAAAATAAAATAAAAAGGAGAACTATAAAGAAAACAATGGGAGGTAAGCAAACAGGAACTGGGAATGCTGCAGTGCTACCCTTCCCATTTAAACATCTTAACACAAGTGAGCTTTTCCCATATTGTAAACACAATCCTGTGAGGAGATACAAAATCACACATGCCTCAGTATTCACAGCATCATGGTAAATGCTGTATAACAGGTTAAATTCATTGTCATTTTATTTTGCCATATTCACAGGAGCCCCAACCAGCAAAAATAATATGACAGTGAATATTACATTATATAATGGCGCTAAACCTAAGCGGTGCCTCCTGTCTCAACAGTGCACCCTGACATTTGAATTGCATTTTACAATATTGTAACTCACATAACACGCAACCTGAAAACTATAGAGCAAGTTGCAAGCAGGCATATTGGCATGAAAGTGAAAGTTTCTCATATCCTGTTCACTGACCAAGTTTGACCACTAGATGCCAAACTACGGCACTTCTCAAGGCCACCAGCACCGCCACCACCACATTGTCACCACTTTCCAGCTGGCTGCAGCATCCACAACAGTGCAACGTGACCAACATTGCTGTAATATCTACAGTACCTTTTTTTTTTGGTCCTTTTCTCCTCTTTGTTCTCCTTAAGTGAAAGTTTCTGTTTGCTGACCAAGTACAAGATCGCTAGATGCAGAAACAGTGTGGTGCCTCCCGACCCCAATCAATCTCACTTCACTGCCCCCAATTTCCAGCCAGCTGCAGCATCCCCAACAAAACAATTTACCAACATTGCTGTATCTTTTGTTCTTTGTTTTCTCTTTTCAATCCTGTTCTCGAGTCTGTTCCCAGTTCTGTGTACGCTGACAGACAGCAGATTTTAGCTTGTAAATTAAGCTACAAAATCAGAACCTAGTTGACCTAAACTCTGACCTCCCCAGTTCATACCCAGTGTGGATGTCACCGTATAGAGAGAGTGTGTGTATATGTATGTTTAATAGACAGATTGCGATTCATATAATTGTAATTACAGTACACTATAGTAAATTTGCCACTTGTCCCAGTGAATTTAAACAGACACGAACATGTGTATCAGGTTGAACTGTGCAAAATATAACAACCGCAGATTCAACCTCTGCAGGATATATGCTAATCCCCATGAAATAATTTAGGCTGGTTCTATATTAGCCAGGAGTGCATGGTGCCAAATGGCCACAACCAGCAGAAACAGAACTGGTGCTTTTGTGCTGAGGTTCTTTGTCTTTTAGACTGCCTGCAGAGAGGTGGCTGACAAATTAAAGCGTTAAAGCTTTCTCATTGTAGAAAAATCCAACTATAGTATTCAAGCTCATCCACAAAAAGTGCAGTGATAGCCTTTAATGTGTGACTCAAGTGCTTGGTCTCTGATTTTATTCACAGCAGCATTGTCTTTTGTTTTGTTTTTAATTTGGGACTGGCACTTTCAGTGACCTAAATTAGAAATCAGAATGGTGACAGCATCTCTTTATGGCCATTTGCATAATATTTGGAGACATAAGTTCATTGATCCATGTAAATCAGTAATGGTTACTACAAACTAATTCGTCCCAATCTGACTGTGGGGGTCAGGGGACCATTACCTAATTATCCAGCAGCAGGTCTGGAATTTTAGAAGGTTTTAATTAGTTTGAGAAGGTGTATTCTTATGTCCATTCAATGCATGTCTGACTTGCAACTCACTGAAGCATGCCACTCTGCAGTAAACAACTCATTGCTGAAGAATCTCTGATTTCACGTAGTTATTGTGTTTTTTTTTCCCAGTGACTCACATAGAGATAATAACAATTCCACTGACATCCAGTGTTGAAAGTTGGGACATGGTGGTAGAGAAATTCATTTGCAGAGTGTCTGTAACTATCTGCTTGTTTGTAATAATGTGTCCTAATGGGATTAAAAAGGTCCATGTACATAATATTAATGCAATGCCAATTAAAACTGTGAAGTAAGAGAGGAAGGAGGCAAATACAAGGATATTAAAATGTCAGATAGTAATGGCGAAGCTGCTTTTAACAACCATGGCAAAATCCTGCAGTAATGGAGGAATGTAAGCTGAGCACTGAGTCACATCTGAGTGGATCCGGCAGTGCGGCTTCTAAATTAGCCATTTGGCTAAACTCCTATTTTGTTTGGCAACCTCTCTTTTTTGTAGAGGCAAACAATATCTTGCATCATCTCTTGAAGTGATGCATACTCTTTTGTGAAGATTTTAAAGATTATTATTATGTTTGGTGTGCATGAGTCAGCTGGGGTAAGGTCTGAGTAGTGAAATGACAAGCAGAATGTACTGTAATCCCAGTTGAGACATTGCCTAGTTAAAGCACCCCATCCCATACACATAGCCAGGCTGATTTATTCTGGGCTTCAGGATTTTGAGTGTGTGTGTGTGTGTGTGTGCGTGTGTGTGTGTGTGTGTACGTACAGTATGTGTTTACAGAAACCACACAAATAGGAAAGTATCTCCTTCTTGTACTATTTATGCTTCCTACATATTGTTCTTTTTAGTTATCAGCATTTAAATTACTTCACCTTCTTTCCACTACTGTGACATTAACTACTTCAAGTCTATATGTTCCCAGTGATTTGAAGCAACAGTTGCTGCACGTTTTATGGGATTCAACTTACGGTAAAAAGAAGTTGTCAGCGGTTTGGGAATAGTTCTTCATAAAAGTATGACTCTGGAATCCCTAGGGTTGGCTGTAGTTAGGGGCTGCTTTTACCATTTCTGGATTGAGTTCTCTCCTCTGTTGAAACTGAAGATGTGAAAACAGTAGCTAAGCCCTATGTTACCTGAAGTAGTGTGGGGCACTAAGCCAGTTCAGAAATCTGCAGCTGGTGGAATGGTGCAGTTTGTCTCCTCACTCCAGCACTCTACAGCTCATTCCTGTGGATTTTAGTAAGAAAAAGTTGAGACATTTGCTAGTCAGCTTACTCCCATGCAGGCATGGATGTGCCTTCTCTTCAGGCCTAGTGGTGGGTTTGAGGATTCTGAGTGTACTGTGTGTATAGAAACCACACAAAATGAAAAGTATCTGCTTTCCTACATTATGTATGCATCCTACATATTGTTCCTCTTCTCTCTTATCAGCATTAATATTATTTCACCACTTTTCACTCACTATTGCCAGTGGGGATTTCTAATAGAGCAGACATTTTAAGTAATATGTTGTCTCATTACCTATACCTCAGCCAGACATAATGACTTTGCTTCTTTCTCAACAGTGGATTAAAACGTAGGAAACAGCAAGCTAAAGATTTTGTATTGGCTGGCAAGAGGCCAAGGTTAAAATAATAATGGTTGAGAGAAGACATGCACTTGCAACTTTCTAGTGTCAGGTGGGTTCTCTCAGCAGGCACTGGTCAGCTACTAGTGAGACAGCTCCCTGGGAGCAGGCGGAGCTATCTGAAGTTCACTATCTGCTACTGGCTGCCTGTAAGAACAATAAAACTGAAGGAGATACATTCAGTTTCGGAGTTCAAAAGATATGAAAAGTCTGAAGAGAAGTAAGGTACCATTTTCAGTTGGGTGATAAAACAGTTTGGCCCTACTGCACTGGATGTGATCCAAATGTTGGCCCCAGTATAACTGACAAATTTAAAAGATGGAATGCCCAGGACTTGTGCACCTTTTCCAGCTTGCAAAGGCAGTGAACATAGACATGTAGTACAAAACTGGTAAAACATATGATTCAGATTGGGGGTAAGAGAGACATATAGATATTTCTAAAACCATTATTTGGTACAACTACAAGATAGAAATAATGGGAGAAACAACAACATCAGTGATTCTTTTGTAAACTTAGCTACTGAAGTGATAGGAGATCCATGAGGTGTGTGGATTTTCAGAATCAGAAATACTTGAAATGAATTATTCAGATCTAAAGGGATAAGTATGCAGCGTAGAAATAAACATCTACTGGGTGAACAGTGGAAGCAGAGCTGTACTAATATTCATCGTATTTCAAATTCAGAGTCACATGCATGCACACACACACACATTTTGTGCATGTAGTATGTTGGGAAACTAGTGGGAGGAATTAGAGGGGAATGTAGGGGAGATTTTAAGATAAAAATCTGCAGCATACCAGAATACTTTCTGCTAGGAGCCCTTCCAGAGGATGGACTTTCTAAAAGAGAAGTATTTTCTGTTCCGGTTACTGCAACAAAGAAATGTCACTAGAAAGTGGTTAAAAAATACCCTTTGACCAGAGAGGACTGGTGGGGTGCACTGACTGAGACTGATCAACTTGAAAAGATGTCACACATACTCTGAGACTACAGAAGGATGTGTTTGACAAAGAATGGCTACAGTTGGTGATATTTATCATTCCGAGGGTAAATGATGTTGTTCCTTAAAGCGATTTGGCAGCATCCAGAAAAACTTTTCAAAATAGTATCTTCAGATACAGTGTGTTTTATATTCCATTAATTGTCTGTATTTATCACCCCTCATTCTGTATGTATGAATGAATGAAGATGTTCACATGAAAGCACAGTCTTTAGGATCGTTCACATGACCAACTGTGAACCATTGTCAGTGGCTCACAGTGGCCAGATCGGTGCTCTTGCCGACGTGTGAACCTTTCCATTTTGTCAGTTTTCTGTTGTGCGGCATTGCCACCACAATCCTCTTTTCCTGGGTTTGTGGAGTGGTGTAGGTGGTTTCCTGAGCTGTCTGAACAGGCAAGCAATCCACGTCACTACAAGTCCCCACCAACCCAACAGTGACCAGAACAACACCTACATCGCCGGATAGGAAAAGGGCACTGAAAACACCAGTGCTATGTGAACGTGGCTCTCTAACATTTCCTTTAATTTGTTTTAATGACTTGAAAGTGGCTGCTGCAGCAAGGCCCAGTGTGAATGAACCTTTTGTTTGCTGGTCCTCCTGCTTAACCTCCAATGAAGTCAGAATCCCTGTTTGTGGCATAATAATAATTTTCCCAGTAAAGCATTATAATGTCACCAATTAAGAATTATGAGGGCTTTACCAGAGGTTAAAGTACAAGGTAAAGGTGATATAGAAACACAGAATCTGCTGGCAGATAAGTACCGCTTGGTCCACCTAGTCTTCCGCTTGTTCCTGCCTGTAGTATTGGCACAGATCCTGCTTAATCTCTGGCCCATTCACCTACCACCCCTTCCCTTTTTTAAGATTTCCTTATGCCTAACCCATGCATTCTTGAACCCCAACACTGTTTCACCCCAACCACCTCTGCTAGAAGACTGTTCCACAACTCTTTCTGTGAAGAAGTGTGTCTTCACATCTCTCCTAAATCTACTCCCCGTCATCTGCTTTTGGTCCTCCCCACTCTCAGCCCTGTGTACAGCAGCACCCCACGACACAGGTTTCTCCCCAGGGGTCTTGACAACCTCAACGCCACCTGCACAAGTCAACTGACCCCAGTGGCCTGTGCTTCAGACATAAACTCTTGCACTAACCTACCCTCACTATGGCCTTCATCCACGCCTATGATCTGTTTGCCCCATCACCACATCTAGGAAAGAAAACAGACTGCTGCATGGATATCCCCTGCACTGATCCAGCAACTAAAAAGCGGGATAATCTCTGGCACATAGCAAATGACTCTGGTAGAGTGGCTGACAGACAAGCCTATAGGGCAGCCCGTAACCAATGCACCTGGGCCATCAAGCAGGCAAAAGCTAAATACTATCAGACTGCGTTGACATCCTCCTGGGGCTCATCCAGAGCCTTCTGGGACAACATTAAAGAACTGAATGGTAAAACCCGCCCCCCCTCCGTCTCAGATTGACATAAACGGGCTGTCTCGACAGACCTAACATGTATTGCTGACTGCCTTAATAAAACCTTCACGGACTTAAGTGCAGTTCTCCCTGCCCACTTTTTGACCCGTTGCCACGTCCACCCACACTCACATCTCAAGGCCACTATTCCGCTTCCAGACGCATCTCACCCGTGATGCCAAACCTTTTTATAAAGTCACTTGCCTCCCATAACCCAAGTAATGACCTCTTGACTTCAAGATGCTCCACCTTTCACTGGATGTCATGCTAATCCGCCTCACGCTTATCATAAACAAATCCTTATGCTTAGGTCAATTCCCGGATGCTTGGAAGCACGCTGAAGTAATCCCCATCCATAAGTCTGGGGACCGTGATGCTACCAAATAACTATAGGCCCATCTCCATCCTCCCCCAATCCAAAGCTTTAGAAAAATAGTATCCACACAGCTCACAGAATACCTATCTAAGCACAACCTTTTATGTCCTGAGCAACATGGGTTTTGGCCCTGGCCACAGCACGACCACTGCCCTTCTGGAATTCTCCCACCACATACACTCTGCACTTGACAAGGGTCAACTTGCAGGGGCAGTATTCATAGACCTATCTAAGGCATTCGACACTATGTGCCACCCTTGCTGTTAAACTCCCTATCCCAACTGGGACTCTCATCTGGCCCACTGAACTGGTTCTCTAGCTACCTGCATAACAGGTCCCAAAGAGTTAAGCTAAATGGGACCCTCTCCTCCAACCTACCAGTACTCTCAGGGGTCCAGCAAGGCTCCATCCTTGGACCCACCCTTTTCAGTCTATTCCTAAAACACCCTCCCAAATTCCTGTTCCAGCAAAATACTGTTTCACGCTGATGATGCAGCAATCCTAGCATCACACCCTGACCCGCTCTTACCCAAGGCACGCTGCAAAGCTCCTTCAAGCCGAAAAATGGTTCAATAATCATCGACTAGTCCTGAACCTGAAGAAAACAAAGTCCATGCTGTTCTCACATCGGCAAAACAGCGCCAAGGACTCTCCCTCACATCTCCACCAGCATGCTCCTCCCACTAGAACAGGTAACATCTTATAAGTACCTGGGCATCACCTTGACCCAGGCCTTACTTTCCATGCCCACCTAAAAGCTCTGTCATCGCCATGAACTCCAGGATCGGGCTCCTCTACCGCCACAAAGATTGCCTCCCGGAATCTGCATTAAAACTAGCTATTACCTCATCGGTGTTGTCACTCGGCCGACTACAGACTTCCCATTTCACGCAGCGGCTGATTCCTCCTCCTTATCTAAAGTCCAGACCTCTATTAACAAAGCCTGTAGGCTCCTTACCGGTGCTAACAGCAGAACTCACACCTGTCTGCTATACTCTACCGCCAACATACTTACTCTGAGGAAAGACTGAAATATCATACCTGCCTGCTGGCAAAAATCCATGTCAGGGCTTTGCCCACTAGGGCTCTGCACCACTGCAGCTGGCTGTCTGGCCCTGCCAACCCGTAACTCCATCGCAGCCACTTTCATAGTTCCCAGGGCAAGGACCTCTCGCTGCCAAAGATCCTTTCATCATAAAGCCCCCTTGGTTTAACTCCCTTCCCGAGGCTATCACTAAGATCCCTAAGATTGGTCGGTTCAAAATCGCCTCCGTCAAACACATTATTGACAGTCGATGTTGTAAATGTCGATCAGTTGACTCATAACCCGGCCCCATATAGCCCTGTGCCCTTTGGATCCCTTAGATGACTGGATACTGACTGTAACAATGATGTTATATATTCATGTGTAAATGCTATTTAATTGATGTGTGTTTCTCAACATATGCATATACCTGTACAATTGCTGCCTGTAACTCCACGTGTGTATGTATCTCACCTGTATGTAATCCCTGTCCTAAAACCTCACTTATTGTTCTCCCCAATGACGAGGTATCTTTGTAAACAGTCGCTGACTCAAAGGTTGTAAATCTGATTACTTCAATAAATAAAATAAATAAAAATACTCCCTCCAACTGCTTATCGTGTCCTCTTGTCCTTGAGCACCTGTTTTCTAGAAAATACTTTTCTCCTGTACCTTATTTATCCCTGTAGATACCTTAATGTCTCTACCATATCCTCCCTCTCTCCTCTCTTCCAGGGTGTACATGTTTCGTCCTTAAGTCTCTCTTTGTAGGGCTTCTGATGCAGATCCTGTACCATTAGTTATCCTCCTGTGGACAGCCTCCACTATGTCTATGTCCTTCTGGAGATGTGGGGCTTGATTCTAAAGACCCAGAATGGTGCAAGAGGCTTCACCACAGGAATGGCACAAAGAGCAGCTTATGCCAAAGATGCACTGAAATGATTCACAAACTGCATGTACTAGTGGGGACTTGTGCTATCCTTGCGCCACAAAAATGGGCTGTGGCATGGCACTAGGAGGCATGGAAGGCACAAGCTGCTACATCCCCAATTCGGGATTCTCTAAACTCTCCCAGAGTGCAAAGTTTGTGCCCTTAGACCAGCCAGGGTGGATCTAAGGGTACTTACATTCTCACCTACTGGGAGGGACAGAGCACTTGCGCCCACCTCAGAACCTCGCTGGGTGGAGGGACCATGTGTCCCTCCCATCCCTGATCCCTTTTATTAAAACTGATTATGTCCCTAGCGATCTAGCAGACTCCTCAGAGCCAGTAGTCATTTGTTAATATGAAACACATCCCTGGTGGTCTAGCAGACCCCTCCCCAGATCCGATCTGTTCATATAATACTGTAATAGATAACATTCCCGGTGATCTAGTGGATCCCCACCACCCCACTTTTCCCTGAACCCTCTGACCCACCCCCAAGTTGGTGACTGGTACAGCCCTCTGCATTCCACCACACCTGGCTGTGACTGAGCTGTCACTGAATGTGTACTGTATGCAGTACATGCTCAGGTGACAGCTCAGTTGGTGGCTGGCTGTGATGGGAGTGCAGAGAGCTGTACACTCACCAGCTCAGGAATGGGACAGGGGAGCGTGGGGTCCATTAGACCACCCAGGAATAGTTATCTTATATGGACAGATCAGGACTGGCAGGATCTACTAGACCACCAGGAATGTCATTATTTTACTAACAGAAGATCGGGGCTGAAGGGGGGCGCGACCTCCAGGGATGTTTCATTTTAATAATGATCGGTGCTGGGGGTCTGCTAGACCACCAGGGACTTCCTAGAGTGGTGCACAGCTGCCCTGCATCTTTTGGCACACTATCTAGATGCACCTACTCATGCTGCCACCATCTTTTTTTTTTTTTTTTAGTTGTTTAACCAGGAATAGCACACTAAGCTGAAAGCTTTTTACAGAGCGACCTGGGAGCACAAGGAAGTTAAGTGACTTGCTCAAGTTAACACAGTATGCAAGTGGAAGCTGTGGGATTCAAACCCAGGTCTGATCTGTTGGATGTCACCAGATTTGCAGCTCAGAGCCTTAGACCACTGCTACTATACTGCCTCTACTGTTTGGTGCATGGTCATAATTGATACAAGCTTGGGACTTTGCTGCCGGGACCCTACCTAATAGAGAATCGGGCACAAGGTCCCTGGTGCTCTGGCAATCGGTGCAGCTGCCATTGGTGCAGCTTGCACCAAGTATTGAGAATCAGGCCTATGGTCTCCAAACTGACACAGTATTCTAGATTGGTTCTTACTTAGCCATCTATACAAAGGAAATAACACCTCCTCTTTCTGCTGGTGATACCCTTCCTATGCACTCCAGTATCCCACTAGCCCTCCCAACTGCCTTGATGCACTGCCTGGCCATGTATAGGTAATCTAATATGAGTGCCCCAGGTCTCGTTCCTGCATGGTGATCGTTAGTAGCACTCCTCCCATTTTGTACTCTGCCCCTGGGTTTCTGTGCTGTAAGTGCATTACTGCTGCCTTTTACACTGAAACTCAGCTACTCCTCTCTTGACTACTCCTGAGGCTTTCTCAGGCCTCTGCTCATCCTTTTCCACGCCCACCCCCAGAGTGTCTAACCTATTGCAGAGTTTGGTGTCATCTGCAAAGAGGCAGGCCTTCCCTTTCAGCTCTTATGCAGTGTCATGTATAAAGACATTAAAGAGGACCTGTTCCGACTGATCTCCGAGGCAACCTGCTTGTCACCCTCCCTTCATTAGAGTGAAACCCTGTTTACCACCACCCTCTGCTGCCTTTTCTTACCAGTTTACTAAATTTGGACCCACTCCTAGGCTACCAAGCTTGCTTACTAGTCTCCTATGTGGAACGTTGTCGATGGCCTCAATCACTGCTCCACCCTGATCTAATTGCTTGGTCACCCAGTCAAAGAAATCTATCAGATACATTTGACATGACCTCCCTTCTGTGGCTACATGCTGCCTGAAGTCTTGTAACTCACTGGATTCAAGATATATCACAATCCTTTCCTTCAGCAGTGACTCCATTAACCAATGATGTCTAAGGGACAATGATCCCATTTTTATGCAAATACCCCCATTAGTAAAGACTGAGGGGATATAAATACAGAAAATGAACAAAGTGTTTATAGTTACGTATTATAAGATGTTTTCTTGATACTGGAAAATTGCTTTTATGAAATAACTTGGAATCCATAAAATGTTTTGGAAGTTAAAATGTGACTGACTGAATGAACTGAACAATACAGAGACGTTTTTCTTTCTCTCTGAAGTGGGCATGTGAGAATTATAAACTGGTTTAAAACTGGTGTATCACTATTGTGTCTCTTCTGTTGCTTGTGTTTGATGCACGTCAATGAAGTACATTAGTTTAAAAAGAAAAGCCTTGAGGGTTCATGTTTCTGCTGGGAATTCCATCCCATAGATGAAATGATGCCATTATGTAGAGTGAGCCGTGAAAGTGATTCAGTTCTTTTTCTTAAAAGAGCTTGGGCTTTTCAGTAATGTTTCACACTAACAATATCAATCACATATTTTTGTATGGTAACGTGTTCATACCCCTCTGTGTGTGTGTGTGTGTGTGTGTGTGTGTTTTGTGTTTGGTGGAGGAAGTATGCTAGTGCAACAGCATAGCTTCAAAATAGTTAATGTGAAATGTTGCCACTGCTTCTTAGTATTGTAAAGTCTTGTCATTGTGGAATGGTGAATAACAATGACACAAACAGCCCAATTCAACATAGTTTTCTTTTTTTTTTCAAAGTGAATTCTTAAGGTCCACCTGCCATAACTGTCCGCTAGCAAATGAATCTCCTGCACATCTTAGTCCATTCACAGGAGCTAGGCTTTTCATGTACTACTGATCTGGTTTCACTCTAAAATAGTTTTGTTTTAAAATGATGCCTTAGTCTAAAGTGAGCCTTCTTGATCACGCATCAGTTTATGAACCGCAGTTCACGATTGTGTGCATTTGTTTCTGGAGAACTATTTTTCTCTTTGCGCTCTTTACTGTAAAACTGTGCTATAGAATTCAGTGTGATGCCGTTGTCTGAAGGTACATCATTTCTAAAAGAGGAGACATTCATTAGGTTTGCTATGAAATAAAAGTAGCAATGCCCAGTGGTGTAAGTGAGCTCCTGTTCTGTGTTGTACAGGGCACTGGCCAATGGAGGAGCTTGGTTCAGGAGATACTGTGCTGCACAAGAACATATAAGTCATGTAGTGCTTAGCCAAACAGATGTATACCATCAGTCAGTTAATCTGCAAGTTCTCCCTCAGTTATCTGGCCTACCATCGGTCTAAGCTGTTTCAAAGTGATATGGGAAAAACCCCATTAGAGATTTATCAGCTAAACAATGGCCAGTGGTGAGAGCACTCAGACAAGCAATCAATCAATTTTTTTTTGTAAAACTAACACTTCTGGATATTTTTAAAAGGAAACTCTCAGGGTGTTTGTTTGGATGGGTAGGCCCTTCTTCATTTTGTTGACTAGGACAAAGGCTGACAGACAAATGAACCAGAAAATGCAGCTTGGGAGGTTTAGGGCTTATGGAATAAAAGCCTAAACAGCAGGCAATGAAATTCTAGTCATCACCACACAAGCAAGCTATGCTTTCTAAAATTATAGCACTAAAGAAGCAAACGAGACTTTGAATCAGTCAGGGCCCAAGGAACACCGCAGCATTTGTGGTGCAGCACAACAGTCACCAGAGAGTAAAGACAGATGACAGATACATTTGCTAATTGGAGAAGAAAAAAAAGCTTGAGGAGAGAAACCACCCCTCCCAAAAAAAAAAGGCCACAGGGACTCTTTCTGTAGACTGGCAGTAACTTTTGCTGTAATTATACTGGAGCCTTGTGTACGCAATATGCATTTTCCACCAAGTTAAAAACCTCTTGCTAAGTACTGGGTTTACCATCAGACAGATCCCAGTTTTTTCAGTGTGTGGTTTTCTTGTGATCCTTGGTGAGTCTACGCTCAGGGCTGTGTTTGCTGACTCCAGCAGTCCTGCTGGCACTGCTGCGTTTTCTCAATTGAAACTGGGACTGTCTCAATTTACAAGTGAGCCATCCTCTATCACAGTGTAATCTCAGTGACTGCAAAGAGTTAGAGCATGCATATTCTGTGAGGGCTGGAACCATCATATGCCTAGATTAATTTTCTCTTCAAGATCTGCTTTACTTTAATATTCCCTAAACTTACCAAGAGAAGATTCAGGGGCCATGCATAGGTTTTAAAGGTGGAAAAACCCTAACAACAGACTTGTGGAACAGTGTGCCTGGGTTGCCACATGTATTTCTATTGCACACTCTGCAAGCTGGCCATTCTTTTTCTGCAGTACACATAACTCTGTGTGGGCACAGTTAACTCAAATTGCAGTGCAGGAGCAGTACGGAAGGAAAAGATCTTCCCTTTCAAAACATGAAATGTCACTTAAGCCTGTGCGTTGGTGGCACAGGAGTAGCACACCACTTTTAGACCTGAAAGACACTGGTTTCCATTCTAATGAAGAACATTCATAGACACGCTCCGTCTATACCTGAACCTAGGTCTGCTGGGTATGGTACCAAACTGTTTTGGGGCTCTTCCTGTTTGTTAAAATTAACGGTCCCTTCTTGAAGTGCAGGACTTCATAGAATACATTATATGTATTGATTTGGCGAGTTAGGGCTATTGTGGTCTATTGAGAAATTTAAATCACTGCTAAAAATAAATCACTTTTCCTTTCTGGCCTTTTGATCATTCAAAAATGTACTGTCATTTGCAGTTTTATTGTATTATTACATGGTTTATCATGTTTTTGTATTTTGCTGTTATTTATGTTTTTCATTACTGCACAACCCTTTGAGCCTTTTGTGAGAGGCACTTTATATATAAAATATATGGACTTGGATTACGAGTGTGGAGCAAAACTTAGGGGTTCCACCTCTGTGGAACAGTGCTGTGGAATCTATAATTCAGGCAAATCCAGATGATTTAGCTGAAACTGCAGAAATTAAAACTCTGCATATTGAAGGGAGGATCTGTCCCAAATTCTGAAATACTCTGTTGTTAATACCTTCAGTAGTGTGATTTTACATATGTTTCACAGTGTGTTTCAGTGTCTGAATATATTATGTGGGATTCTTAAAATTTTGTTTTTCTGTTGGAAGTGATTTTCTAATATATGTTGAATGAACCTCAACTAAGGAGATGAAATCTAGGTAGCAGTATATTCTTGAAAAATAGAAAAAAATACAATTTGATTTTCAGTTATAAATGGCCATCTCATTTGGTGTCTGAATGCAATGTCAGTTACAGCATTTGCCAAACTAACAGTGCAGTGCTTGGAGTTATTGAGCAATAAAATACTTGAATGCTTGAAATGTGTACAAATTCTTTGACCCTGCAAAGCATTATGAAACAGGTAGAGCAGCTCGGAAGACTGTACTGACAGTGCAGTGTTATTGGTGTTTTACTTTTTTTAGCCATGACTGGTGACCCGATACAACCTTTTAAAGGGCAATGTTAGGAGTTGAGGGTCCTCTTGGGAAATTTGTGATTTTTTGATATTGTCCACTACTGGAACAATAAAATTCACTCAGTACTACTTTAGCTCATATAGAGGTTGAAAAATGATCTTTTTATTTGTAAAATATTTGCAGGGCTCTGCCATAGGTTAGTAGGGCTGAAGGCAGTGCTTGCTAAGCTTCCCAACAAGGGCTAGTTAATCTCACATGCCCAAGCATCCTTTAGACATCAGTTTTCTTGTTGTTGGTTGCAGCACACCTGCCCTTCTGTTCCCTTCTGTATCAGCCTTTAGGCTCTACCTACTTCCTTGGCTCTGCCTGTCTACTGCCATCACGCAGCTCCCACCGAGTGCTGCTACAGCTTTTCTGCTAGCTTGACCAGCCCAGCTGTGGCCAGTTCTCTTGTCTCCAGCTTCCTCCCCATATCAGTGACACTCCACAGCCTGTGTGCTCTTGGTTCCTGCCCTGACTTAAGTCTGGCATCTCTTCCCTTTGTGTTCTGTTCTCATACAGTATATGGAACCCTTGTCCCCATTTCCCTGCTGGGTGGTTCCTGGTTTGTTGTAACTGTTTCTCACCTCATGGCATTGCTCCCAACCTCCTTAGCTGTTTTGGTTTAGTAGTCTATTGTCAGCTCCTGCTGTGCTATGTGTGGGGGCACATCCTAATGCTACCCGCTACCTGGCTTGCTGCTGCTCCTGGGCTTTCTGGCTTCCTCACTCTTTTCTCAGCTCCTGCTGGGCTCCATGTCCTTCTGTTGTCTTGGCTGCCATTTGCCTGCTGGCCCTGTGTACCTGCCTTGTATGTTTATGGGGGTGCCTTAGCTATGTATCACCTGCCTTCCTTTTCTGGGCCTCCTTATAGCTTCATTCCACTGCTCTACTCCCAGGAAGTAGATCTCCAGTTTGCTTAGGTAGCCTTACAGCTTCTGTGGGTGCAACACTCTCATTATGCTTCACATGCAGGGCTTCACCCTCCTTTATCATGCTGGGCTATAGCCCTTCAAGCGTGCTATCATAATGCTTACTTTCAAGCACACGACGCCCAAGAACTATTGGGCAATGTCCCAGTGACTCACTACTGCTGTGTTCTCACCCCACATTGGGCTCCAATGTTGTACCTCAAGTTCCAGGCCAAGGCCCTCAATGACTTTGCTTCAATGAATCACCTATTGGCCTGGTACTCAGAAATGAGGCCTTGACAGCCAAGCCAGAAGCAGCTATTTCCTACTTCCTCTTCTTCTTCTTCTTCTGGGGTATTTTCAGCAATCCTCAGGTTCCATAAGTTGGTTAAGTTACTAGGCATCCCAACTTGCACCTTTCCAGGTCAAAGTCCTTGTGGGTTGGGACTCCTTTAACCACAGGGCATAGTACCATTGAAGAACTTCAGGAGCAGAGAAGATGCACTCACTAGAGCTGAAAAATGCTGTTTATTAGTGCAAAATCACATCAGTGCACATGGTGAAGAAAGCCCTATATGTATTCATCTTAGCCAGACTTCTTCAGGGGCAGTACTACAATTTCACAAGTGACCTTAAGTAGTAGTACTCATACATATTCATGCATACTTTACATAGCTCCGTAACTTCCATCTATGACATTGTAGTATAGAGCTCAGTGAAGCATTTAAAGTGCTATAGCATCATATTTTATGCAAATACTTTGCCAGAAAAGTTATTTTTAAGAACAATTGCAATGCTTAAACATTTTGGCAGGCTGTGGTGTTAAAAATATAAACAGATCATTACGTCATGTATACACATTTATCAATATATGCTTCCTGAAAAGGACATGCTCCCATACATAGATACAGTGTCATCCCCAAGATGAAATCCAATTCTGCAGCATTTGCAGCACTCTGCAGAATGCTGCAGTAAGGCTTCTGAATAAAGCAATGTAATTTCAATGGTAATTAGTCCCTTTTGTTATTCAGGAAAATGTGACACTGGCAGGATAAAGTGACTCCACAGTTTTCTGCATGACAAAAGGGACTAATTGCCATTGAAATTACACTGCTTTATTCAGTAGATCTGCTGCAGCATATTGCAGCGTGCTTTAAAAGTGGCTTTCATCCTGGGGAACACTACTGTACACAGATACATAGAAGGTGACAGCAGATAAGGACTGTGTGGTCCACCTAGACAGACCCTTTTCCTACCTAATGCATTACCACAGACCCTAGTTGATCTGCAGCTTACCTTCTGTTCCCTATTGTGAGAGTACTCTTATGTCTATCCCATGCATTCTTGAATTCCCTACTGCTATTTCCCCATCGCTCTGCAGGAGGTTGTTCCAAATATCCACTACTCTTTCTGTTAAAAAGTACTGTCCTTCCTCTAGTTCCCTGAGCCTACCCTTTCTAGCCTCATATCATGACCCCTTGTTCTTGTACACCTTCTTTTCTGAAAGATGCTACCCTCCTGTGCCTTGTTTATACCCCTGATGTACTTGAATGTCTCTATCATATCCCCCTTTTTCTCCTCTCCTCCATGGAATACATATTGAGGTCCTCTAGTCTTTCCTCATATGACTTTTGGTGCAGTCCTTGCACCATTTGTGTGCCTTTCTCTGGACTGTCTCTATTTTGTCTCTGACCTTCCTGAGATGTGGCCTCTAGAACTGGACAAAGTACTCCAGCTGAGGTCTCACTAGTAATATGTACAGTGGCTTAACCACCTCTTTTTTTCTGCTGGTGATACCTCTCCTAATGCACCGTAGCATCCTACTAGCTCTCCCCACAGCCTTCTCACATTGTTTGGTTACCTTTAAGTCATCAAATATGATTATCCTCAGGTCCCTTTCTTGATTGATTGTTGGCTGTCAGTACCTCTCCCCATCTTGTACTCCTCCCTTCGATTTCTGTGCCCCAAATGCATGCTACAGGGCACTGAACCAAAATAGGGGTGGGGGATAGAAATCTGAGTCATAACTGGATCTTACATCTGCTTAACCATAGAAATATTAATATTTAAATAGCTTTTAATCCTAATTCCTTCCAAGCAAAATTATGAAGAAAATCTATTTTATTGATAAATACATGACAAAATGATCAGCATGTGAGGGAGAGGACCCTAATTTATATACACAAAACATTTGCATTTTATTATTTATTTATTTATTTATTTGAAATTGGTGCTGGGAGAGTCCCACAAAGCCAAGGCTTATTTCCAGGTGTGAGCTGGAGGAAGGGGAAGGGATATCACAGTTGATAGGATCAATGACAGGCTAGCCACTGACTTTGTTGCTCTTGAAGGCTGGTCCCTATGGAACCAACTTGTCCTTAACACCAAGAAAACAAAGCGCATGTTATTCTCCCATTCTCCCCCCCAACCCACACTCTGCATCCTCTCAGGATTTCTTTCCTCAAAGGTGATGTCCTTGAACCTGTCTTTACTTTCAAATACCTGTGAGTCACTCTGAATTCCTCACTTTCCTTCAGTGCTCATGCTACCACCCTAGTCAAACAGTGAACCAAAAATTAGAGCTACTCTACCATATCCGTCCCTTCATGTCCTCGGGCTCTTGTCTTAAGATTGCATCCTCATCCCTCCTCCCACTTCTGACTTATGGGGCTCCCTACTGCTCACTACTTATGTTTCTACATTATCTAAAGTCAGACAGGCTTACCACAGGGTGAGTAGGTTCACTCTGAAGTCAATGCCCATCACCACCACTGTGATGTTCTCCCTGCTCTGGGTTGGATATCCTATGAATCCAAACTAAGATATGCCACCCTGAGCTTTATGTACAAGCTGGTCCACAAGTATAATCCTCCCTGCCTCAGTGAGTATATCTGCCTTAGGCAACCTCATCATGCCTTCTTCCTCCCCTCGCTCATAATGCCTAAACTGTAGCTAGCCATGGTGAACAAATCCTTCAGCTTCACAGCTATGTGTGACTGGAACTCCTCCCCATCCATCCACAACCATCACTATGTTCCGTCCAACTTGTTTCCTTCCTGTATGCCTCTGGATCATGCTCCTGCTTCCAGTGATATTAGAACCTGATCATTAACAGCTCTATTTCTCTTCTCCTCCTTGCCCTAGCCTTCACCAAGTTCCCCCTTGCCCTGCCTTATAATTAGACAGTATTTTTGCCTGTTCTTGTCTCCTGTATTTGCTATCTTTAGCTATTTATGCCTATTATGCAGTCAACTCCGTTGTTTGGGCCTCCTATTTGTTGAAATATAGTATTGATTTTCTGTCCATTATCTACTTTGCTACTGGCTATATGTATATGTACCTTAATTTACTGTAGAACTTTGAACTGCTGTATAACTAATATATCCATTGTAATGTCATTGTTATGTTTCTGCATGTTTTGCATTCCACTGTATACATTTGCACTTCCGGTTGTCCCTGAAAAGGGACTGTAATTGTCTCAGTGGACTTAGCAGTTACCAAAACTCAAATAAGCAACAGTAAATATCACAGTTACAAAAGATACAAACCGGCCTGATGATGGTACTTGCAAACACAGTGAAATAAAGTGCATAAGTAGATATACATATACAGGTGTTAATACCAAAATAGCAACAGGACATCCAGAACACAGTGTACTATATCCAAAAGTGTTTATTGTAAAATTAAATGTGTGAAGGAATCTAGACAATGGTGTAGTGTAGCTGATGTAACAGTTGGTGGAGCTACTGTAATATAACTGATGTAACAGAAAGTCATGCATTGAAAAGACATGCAGGAAGTGCCTGTGCAGTTGAATAAAGGAGTTTGAGCAGCAAGCAGTCTCCAGTGGTTTCTCATACTTTACATGGTGTCAGGAGCGTAAGAACAAAATGCAGAAAGATAGAAAGAAATGAAGCAGATTAAACCTCTGAGTAGTTTGTGTCTAGAAGGCAATTTGGCAAGAATTGGAGAATGTGGATACATAAATTTGAGCTGTTCATGATGACAAGTAGAAAAGCAAAGAAGTCTGAGAAGGTACAGCATGCCATGTTTTTGCATATAGCTGGAGAAGAAGCAATAAAAGTATTTAACACTTCTGAATTTACTAATGTAGAGAACAGAGACAAGATAGCAGTGTTAAAGCAAAGTTTCAACAGAAGTACTGTGAACTGAGAAAGAATATGCCATACTGTATATTAGAGGCCATCAGAAACAATAGATGCGTATGCAACTGATCTTAAAGAAACAATGCCAAGAGTTGTGAGTTCGGTCAGCTAACCCAGTCACTTATAAGGGACAGAATTGTGTGCAGCATTAAAGAGGATCAAGTCAGGGCCAGACTTTAGAGAAGTGGACCTCACATTACAAAAAGCAATTGATGTATGCCATGTAAATGAGGTTAGTCATAGCCAAATGTAAGTACTTAATGATGAAGCAGAAATGTGAGTCTATAAACCAAAGAAACACCTAACTACAGTAAATTCAAAAAGAGCAGCTAAAGAAAAATAAAAACCCACAAAAGATGAAATCAAATGTGGCAGCTGTGGTTATAGACATGAAAGATGACAATGTTTTGCTTTGAACAAATGTGTAAAGCCTGCCACAAGAGAAACCACTTTGCAAAATGTGTAGAACACAGCCTTGGAAAATACATGTGTTAGATGAGGAAGATGCGCAAGAAGAAATGTTTATGGAACAATTCAGATAGAAAATACAGAGATGAGAGGAAAGTACAGATTGGAGCTGTTACTGTTAAAAATGTTGCAGAGGACAAAATGGACTGGACAGAAATACTTAAAATAAATAACAAGACAGTTCAAGTCAAGCTTGATACTGGAGCAGAATGTATAGTTACATCAACACGAATGTTTAAGTTGTTGAATTTGAAAGATGATAAGTTGAGCAAGTCCAGGTACAAACAAGTTACTTATCCAGGACACCAGATGATTCCAAAAGGGTTCACGGTGAATATAATGGCCAGAAGTGTGACAGCCAGTTCCAAGTAATTGATCAAGATGCATCAGCAATATTGGGTCATGCAACATGCTTGCAGTTAGGCATGCTGAAAAGTATCTTTAATGTAGATAACAGAGGAAAAGACATACATAACTATGAAGACTTGTTTCCACGTCATGGATGTGCACCAGGACTGCACCATATCCAGATAGAGCCCACTGTTAAACCTGTAGTGCACCCACCCACACCAGGAAAGTGCCAGTAGCACTGAAGGATAGAATCAAAGCAGAACTTGAAATAATGGAAAAATTAGACATCATCACAAAATAAACTGAGCCTACAAACTGGGTTAACAGCATGGTAACAGAAAGTCTGATAAGCTCAGGGTCAGTATTGATCAAAAGACTTAAACTGTGCAATAAAATGAAGGCTCAGATTGTGTACATGTATTATACCATTTCAGAATATAGAATTCTGAGACTTCATTTCATCTCATAAGCACCTGGTGTGTTTCAGAAAATCATTGGACAGATGCTTGAAGGCATAGAAGGAGTAGTGAACATCATTCATGACATACTCGTATGGAGTGAAAATGTGAAGCAACATGATCAGAGACTGATTCAACTACTGAGAGAGTCAGAAGTATAAATCTGAAGCTGAACAAAAACAAGTATTTGTCAATTCCGAATGTTGGCTTGCTGGCATTAGCATTGGTAGTGTGGGAGTTGAGAGAGATGCATAATAGGATTGGCAGTGAAGTAATGAACTGACGCCACCCAGCCCAACCATGCAGAGAGACAGGCACTGGGGTGTGCCTTTGGCTCATTGGCCATAACGATCATGCCATTTCACCTCACCCTACCCTGCAGAGACTAACAAGGCGCGATGTGCCTTGGGGTTTTCGGCCTTACGCTCACCCCAATACATAAGAGAATATACTAACTAAAGGATGTGTAAATGACAGCAGTACTGTTCATAAGGAGATGTGGGAAAATGCCAATGCTGAAAATCTGGAGTGAAAATATTACAAATTCGAAGTTACAAGCATGCGTGGAAACTGCCCAATGCACACTCATAAAACAGTCATTTTTGGATTATTTTCACCAAATTTGCAACATAGGCTTTTGAGAGCCCGCCTCCATGAATAGGTGCACTGTTGTTCGTTAAGAGTCCTGAAAGGGTGATTCTTGCAGAGACCGCAAAAATCACCTTTCAGGATGGAGTAACATCATGATAGTGACTGAATTCATGAGGAGGAGGTGTCCCAATAACCCCATGTTGAAAATGTGGTGCCAAAGTCCCAAAATGCCCAAGATATGCACCAAAGTTGAAAAACCCTATTTATGCTATTATACAGCTTATCAGCATTTCTTCAGTTCACTGTCAGCTTTGAAGAGTGTAGACATATTCTCGGTCCATTGAAGATCATCGCCTGGGCCCGGAGGTAAGTATGGGGTGTGGGGGTGTGGGGAGGTAGAGTATGCAGAGAGTGGGCATGGGTTGGGGAGGGGCACCAGAACACTGAAGGACTGTTTCTCATTTTACAGGAAAATAAAATGGACAGTGTGGTCAGTTTTCTTTTTTGCAGGTGTGCTTGGTACACTGGGGTGGGCTTCCTGTGTACTACCTGCATTT
The DNA here is from genome assembly GCA_016271365.2 of Neoceratodus forsteri. Lineage (NCBI taxonomy): Eukaryota > Metazoa > Chordata > Ceratodontiformes > Ceratodontidae > Neoceratodus > Neoceratodus forsteri. The sequence goes on along the minus strand of CM057455.1, from coordinate 1,793,090,478 downwards.
GTGGGGAGGAGGACTGAAGACGATGGGGATTGGGCCTTGTTGGCACAGAAACATTGGGGGCGATGATGCCGAGGGGATTGGGCACCCCTCAACACAATTGAAATGGAGGGAGACATGTCGATGGGGAGGGCTCCCCATCTGGGTAAATGAACTGGGTCAGGGCATGCCGACAGGGGATTGGGCACCTCTGAAGTCAGCATTGTGTGGCAGGCAGCAGTAGCAGTCACTGCCACCATGTTTGATGAAATAATTCACCAGAAGAGCCGTCGGGAGGCATGTTATTGTGCCGCTGCATGATGAGCTTGCTCTCATTGCAGCAGCACTTTCTTAGATGTGGTGACCACTTTACATATCGCTGGTGTCAGCACTCCTGACAGTTGGCTTAGTGGGAATGAAGGATTAATCTACAGATGTGTGCCCTGTATTCGCCACAGTGACTGCACTTCCAAATCTATTACTACCGCAAGATGTTGCTGATGGCGTGATCCAACATAAAAGTGCAAAATAAGAATGACTGAAATAAGCTACTGATATAGATCATGTTCCGAAGCAGTGACAGGTTAAAATCAGACCCAGAGAAAGTGACAGTTTTTCAGCAGATGCCAGAACCACAAGACAAACCAGCTCTGATGAGGTTCATGGGTATGATTCAGTAGTTAGCAAAATTAATTCCCAATTTGTCTGAAGTAAGTGCACCAATAAGGACATTGCTGGAGAACAAGATCCAGTGGCACTGGGAACAGCAGAAGAAAAATAGCTTTCAAGAGCTTAAGAATCTGGTAACTCATGCTCTTTTTCTGAAGTTCTGTGATATAACTGAACCAGTGACACTGTCTGTGGATGCCAGCTCAGAAGGCCTGGGAGCAGTGATAATGCAAGAGGAGAAGCCAGTAGCATATGGTTCCAGAGCACTCACTGATTGCCAGAAGAAATACCCAAATTGAAAAAGAACTCCTAGTGATTGTATATGGATGTGAAAAATTCTACCAATATTATATGGAAACAAGTGCAGGTGGAGTCTGATCATTGTCCACTGGAGGCAAAATTTAGGAAACCTCTAATTCAAGCACTGTCAAGGCTGCAAAGGATGCTCATGTGGCTGCAAAGGTAGTCTACAAGTTAAGTACAAGCCTGGGAAAGAAATGCAGATGCATTAACAAAGCTTTTCTTAGAGAGGAGACTAAAGACTTGCTAGATGAAGAGTTGGAAGTAAAGCTACTTATTACTCAGCTACCCATTTCAGCAGAGAAACTAGAAGAGTTACAGTCAGCCACAGATAAAGACATGACAATACAGCAGCTTAAAGCAGTTGTGCATTTTAAATGGATGGCCCACAGAAAGGGACAACGTACACTAGATATCAGAAACTGTTGGACTTTTGTGAGGAAATGGTGTACTGTAACAAGCAACTGTTCAACAGACCAAACTGGTAGTTCCACAACAAATGAGGAAACAGATGCTCCAGAAAATACATGAAGTTCATCTTGGCATTGTAAAATTTAAAACAGAGAGCATGCAATATTCTATACTGGTATGGGATGTCAGAACAGACTGAAGAAACAGTTTCATAATGTGCTGTTGCAATTGTTGGCATATAGAATAGTCTCCCATTAGATGTTACTGGTAGTTGCTGTATGTCTGTTCTTAAACCTATGTTAGATAACTATTTTTAATAATGGGATTTTCAGGTTATCCCTTTGTGTAAAGGGCAAGCCTCAACATGGGCCCTGGCTCTCTTGGCTTGTAACAATACCCATGAAACCTATGAAACAATAATACTAAAGAACCTCTGTTGCCTCAATGACATACTTGATGGACCTTGGGCTAAACAGGAGCTGACCTTTTCAGTTCAATTGAACTGAATATCTTCTGTGTGGACTGTTACTCCAAATACCCAGAAATACCAAGAAATGAACTCAATGAGTCTACAATGAAGACAGTAATCAAGGCCATGAAGTCACTGTTTGCCAGACATGGCATGCCAGATGTGGTAATATCAGATAATAGTCCACAGTTTTCTAGTTCAGAGTTCAGAATACTTGCAGATAGCTGGGAATTCAAACACCCACATCTAGTCCAGGATTCCCACAGTCCAACGGACAAGCAGAGAGGACTGTCAGACGAAAAACTTACTGAAAAAGGCACAAGAAAGTGGTAGAGACACATGTCTTGCACTGTTAGAATACAGGAACACACCTATGGAAGGAATTGGATTTTTCCTGCACAGTTACTTATGGGATGCAGGTTAAAATATAAGTTGCCAGCATCAACATTGCTTTAAAACCTGAGCACAAGATTAATGTGAAAGACAAGCTGAAATCAAGACAGTTTACTTAGAAGCACTACTACATGACAGGCATGCACAGGAATTGCCAGTCATTCAGAAGGAAGACCTAGTATGGACTAGGTGCAAGGAGAAGTGGCATCCTGCAGTTGTTGTGGCCAATCATGATTCTCCCAGATCATGTATAGTACATAATGCCTGATGGTAAAATGTGAAGAAACCAAAACATCTAAGGAAGACTTAGGAGGAAACATTCCTCGTGATGATCCCCATTCCTTTGAAGTGCCAAGCCCAACCATACCAGATGAACATTCAGAGAGCAATGAGCAACCTAATGTATCTGTACCTGCTGAGCTACCAAACATTCACAAGGAAAACATACAGCCGGTGCAAACACCAGGAAAGATGGCCAGAACTACAAGACATGGCAGAGATCAAAGCTCCAGAAGATATTAAGATTATACTTAGATGAAGAATAAGAAGACTGCAACATGAACTGGTGGTAAAGACCAGGTTCCAACAGGGCTACATGCTAGTAACCTCTGGCTTTAATTATGTGATTACAAACAGCAGTGATTTTTCTTTTCTGTTAATTGTTGATTTTAATAAATGAACTGAACTGAACTGAAGAGGAAAAAGGGAGATGTAGTATATCTGATGTAGCAGTAGGTGGAGCTAATGTGATATATCTGATGTAACAGAAAGTCATGTATTGAAAACATGCCAAAAAGTGCTCATGCAGTTGAATAAAGGAGTTTGAGCAGCAAGCAGTCTCCAGTAGCCTCTCTCATACTTTACAGATGGGATGCTGAACCAGTGCTCATAGGTAGGGTCGGGAAAGGTAAGAAAGGGGTTTTACAAGAGAGTAGGCAGGAACAAGGAGGAGGAGGAGGAGGAATAAGGTTTAGTTGGCATTTAAGGGAGGGAAGGGAAGGAGAGAGACAGGTGGAGGATGGTAGTTGATTCCAGAACGAAAGGAGATGGTAAAGGAAAGCATATTTTCCAACTGTGGAATTGGGTGGAAGGAAGAAAGAAAGTGAACTGGTCCCTGGAGCACAAGGAGGAGAAGGAGGAGAGGATGGGAGAGATGAGATGAGATGGGTTATGAGAGGGAGAAACCCAAACCAGTATTTAGAGGTGATGGAGGCACAGCGGAGGTGAGGATGGCATAGGGAGCAGGGGAGAATGGACAGGGAGAAGTAAAGGAGCAGTGCTGAATGGAGATGGAGAATTAGTACCAAAGCAGAAGAAGCATTACAGTGTGTATCCAGTCTGGCTAAAGAAATAGACAGGGCAGTGCCATAGACCCACCAGCATAGCTGAAGACTGGGAGAACCATTTTGGTGACTAACTCCCGATGGACGAGCAAAGAGAGGCCATCCTTATTATGGTCTAGGCTACCAAGTTTGGGGCAGAGTTTAGCATGTATGGCATTGATGTGTGCTGAGAAGTCAAGCCTGCTATCTAAGTACACACCGGGTACTTAAAGATTGGTACATCCTCACTATGGAGCCATTAGTAATTGAGAAAACAGGGATGGAAGTGAGATTAGCCAATTTCTGGCTGGTACCAAGGGTCATTGACAGTTTTATTTGTGTTGACCCTTAGCTGGTTGTCCTGGAACCAGCACAGAACATTATGAAAATCATGCTGGAGTGAGACTTCATGGACACAGTTAAGAGACCTGAGGTGTAGAGAACTGTGTCATCAGCATACATGTGAATATGTGAGTTACAGGCAGAGGGAGGTCATTAGGAAGATCAAGAATAAGACTGGGCCCAGGATAGAGCCCTGTGGTATCCCAGCCTGGATTGGAGTGGTGAGGAGAGTGCACCTTCTACCTGTACCAACTGCTGACAGCCTGTGAGACAGGATCAAAACCAGATGACAGCAGGACTGAGAGGCCTGCAGTGCTCAGCTTTTCCAGGAGGAGAGACTGAAACTGAATCAAAAGCTTTGGCCAGGTCGGTGAAAATGGCCATAGTGACATGCTCCTGATCCATCCCTGAGAGGATATAATTAGTGACCCTGAGTAGGGAGGTGACGGTGGAGTGATCCTTCCTAAAGACAGACTGGAAGATGAAGAGCAAGTTGGAGGAGCGGAGGAAATCTGCAATCCATGATTGACCAGCTTCTCATGCAACTTTGCAAGAGAAGGGAGGAGGGAGGTAAGGTGAAGTTACCATTCATGGATTGATTGCCCCCTTTGGAGGGGAGGACTTTAACAAATTTCCAAGACTGGGGACAGTGAAAAGGGTGAATTAATGATTTAGGAAGTGGGTGAGAGTGGTACGCTGGCTGGAGCTGATAGATGGAGAAGTTTAAGGTCCAAACCATCTGAACTTGATTTTTATTTTTATTTATTTAGTTTTTGTTGACCGGTAAGTGCACTAGACAAATCCTGCCTATTTTCAGGCACGACCCAGGGAGGGGATACAGATGAATGCCAACTGACCTTGAACCAGATTAAGTTGTTGGTGGTATTTTTAGTGAATGAGGAAATTTGGCCAGGATACCGTGGAAAATTCCCCTACTCTTTTGATAAGTGCCATGGGATGTTTAACATCCACCTGAACTACCACCAATCCAGGCAGATGGGACCTCGGTTTAACGTCGCATCCGCCAAGATAGCTTACCAAGTGTAGCACCTCTCATGCTGCACTACAGTGTCAGTACTGGGATATTAACTCAAGTGCCAGATATGGGAACTGAACCCACAACCCTCTGATCTCCCGCCTCAGAGGCGAAGTGTGCTACCTACTGAGCCAGGGTTGAGTGGGTTCCACAAAGCAGCGATCAGCGGAATGAATTATGACAATGTGCACTCCACAGCTACTAGAAAGCCAGTGACCGGTTTTCTATGTTATGCAAGGTGCTGCTCCTCCGCACCCCCCATCTAAGGATTCTCAACCCAGGGGGTGCATGTTGGGGTAAACTTAAAACAAAATGAAAACTCGGACCTGACACAAAAATGATTGTGCCCAGAGCCGAACCTGGCACCCTCCCAACCCCAGCCCACCACCTACCCACCACACCACACGGCTAGCTTGGCAGCCTACCACTGCACTACACCCCACATACCCGCCCCTCCCTTCTGCCCATCGCGCGACGTGGTCCCCCCACACATGTGTATATACAGTGACATCCCATCGCTATACTCACCTACCCTGTATCTGGTCGCTACCCCTGCCAGGTAGCCCTGAACACAGGCACCGTGACTGAGTCACCCTTTTGAAACACTCAATCACAGTCGCCTTGTTCACGGATACCAGTTGAGTGATATCAGGGCCAGAGAGACTCCTAGGAGGGACAGGGGGACATGATAGAAACTTTCAAGTACCTCAAGGGAATCAACAAAGTCCAGGAGGTAGCATCTTTCAGAAAAGAGATGTAAGAACAAGAGGCACAATTTAAAGATAGAGGGGGACGGCTCAGGGTAATGTGAGAAATTTTTTTCACGGAGAGAGTGGTGGATACATGGAACCTTCCTGAGGAGGTTGTTGGGTCTAAAACAGTGGGGAATTCAAACATGCATGGGACAGACATAAGGCAATTATAGTGGGGGTTGCAGGAAGTAGGCTGTTGGTTAACTAGAATCTGCAGCTTATCCAGTAGGTAGGGAAATGGGCAGACTGGGTGGGCCAAGTGGTCCTTATCTGCCATCAAAGTCTATGGGGAGTGACAGGTGGAAAGTCAAAACCTTGGGAGAGTGGAGTAAGGGAGGAGAGGAGGGAGAAATGAGGAGTTAGTAGGTTGGGGGAGAGCACAAGTCGTAAACACTCACTGAAGTGAGTTTAAAGTTTAGTTTTCCTCTCACAGAAATCTAGTTTTAACACCAGTTTTATTTATCCTAATAAGTTTACAGAAACTACATTCTATGAAACCACTTCTACTAAATATAGATAGATAAATAATAACAAGACTGCATGTTTCAACCAATCAATGATATTTCAAGTATCTCAACTAATCTATCCTAATTTCTGTACAGAACCATATTTATAATATAAAACTGACTGTCTATAATGCATGATACTAGTCAGATATTTGTCAAGCAAGGACATGTTTCAGGATTATTACTGTTACCTTATAAAAACAATCGCAAATCAGAAGTCTAATTAAAGCCTCATGGGAAAGTGCATTTCATTTGTGTATCCACTTTGTTCCTTTTGATCAAGTTCCTAGAATTCTGTGATTCAGTGGTCGTGGAATTTTCCACAGAATTTGCATCATGCTGCAGAATATATGTAGCTAATAGAATTCACTGTTCTTGGCGAACCACCAGTGCAAAAAGAAAACTAGTATTCTCATAATCCTAAACAGCAGGAATGAACTGCTGGAACAAGTGAACACCTTTAAATATCTGGGTTTTACCCTTGACAGCTCCCTCCCTTAAACACAGCATATCGACAACATTGTAAAAACGGTCAACACTAGAACAGGCCTACTCTACAGATCGGATCCTATCTGACTAATGAAGTCCCACCCTAGCAGTTAACAGCTCTATTCTTTCCTTTGTTGGCTATGGCCTTGTAGTGTACAGCACAGCCATAAACATCGCACAGAAATGAGTAAGAACAGTGCTAAACAAGGCCTGTAGGCTGGTGCTAGGCGCTAGATGCCCTAATACATACCTGTGATCTCTACACCCAAACTGAGTGGCTAAACCTACAAGGAAAATCCAGTACCAAGTCTGCTTCCTTGGAAAGAAGCTCTACTAGGTCTCACCCTGAAATCCGTCCAGAGAATACTCAAGCTGGCATACAATTCTCACTCAACCAGGGGTAAGACAAGGAATCATTTGCATATCCCATTTTGACGAATGACATTTGCCCAAAGAACGTTTCTCCTATAAGGCCCCACTATAGCTCAATGAGCTCCAGGCTAGTATCATAAATTGCCCCAAACTTGGGCCGCTCAAAAGAGATCTCAATGGCACCTTTATGCACGAGGAAAATGCGACTGCTCATATTAACCCCTGCATTTTATTTTCTTCCTCTGCTCCTCACTCCCTCACTTCCTCATTCATTATCCCACAACTTATTTCTGCTCTAACCCTCTACCCAACTCCACCTACATTCTTCCCACTCCCTACCAGCACTCTGGTCAACTCAGGCACTTTCTGTGTTTTTTCCTGACCCCCCTCCTTTCCTCTCTCTCACATGTCTCTCCTCCTTTTCCCTCTCCCATGTCTCCCTCCTTTTCTCTCCCATGTTCTCTCCCTCTAACTTTGTCCCACCTGCAGTTAACTTATCTCTACAAATTATATCTCCCTGTGGCACCCAACCCTCCCACCTCTATCCTCTCACCCCATTTTTTGCTCTACTCCTTCAAATGCTCTACTCAAACAAAGCCACCTCTGGCACCCTTTAACCCCTTAACCACTCCCTTTCTGCTACCTCCCCCGCACTTAAATTTTGTATATTATTGTCATATTGCTTTGACTGTACTATGTGTGTGTATGTCATCTGTATATGCTGTTACCTTGCCTTGACTGTACTATGTATGTATATATGCCATCTGTCTATGCTCTGTTATTTTTATCTTGTAAATAACCTGTATATAGTGTCCAACATGTCTCTGTTCTATGCTCTGTGTTCTTGTACCATCTTGCTTTGCTCTATCTATGATGTGGAGCCTTTTAAATGAGCTTGTAACTCCAAGGTTGTAATTCAAAGACAATAATAAATAAATAAATATGAATTTTCATTCAAATACATTGTTTTTCCACAGTGCCCAGCTCCTTTTCCCATCTCATTTATATTGAAGCCCCATCTCTATACTCAGCATGTGATGCCATCGATGACATCACATCATATTTTAACCAATGACAGGACTGCATTCTGTCACAGAAATGAATAAATCATGCCACAGAAATCTGAAAATGCCACCACAGTAGCCAATGAGCCCTGCCATAGAAATGAGGACAAAGTGCCACAGAACACCAGGGGCCCTGCTTTTGGTCTAACAACTGTAATCTATTGCCTCCTGTCTTTGGGATAAGCATATGTTTAAGGTTAAGAATTTGAACACTTTTAAATTACTGGCATGGTTTTTTAACATAGAAACTTAGACTTTGATGGCAGATAAGGAATGCTTGGCCCACCCAATCTGCTCATTTCCCTACCTAATGAATAAGCTGCAGATTCTAGTTTTACCAACAGCCTACTTCCTCCTTCCTCCACTAGAATTTCCTTATGTCTACCCCATGCATTCTTAAATTCCCCTACTGTATTTGACCCCATGACCTCCTCAGGAAGGCATTTCAAGCATCCACCACCCTCTCCATGAAAAACACTTCTCCACGTTGCCCTGAGTCATCCTCCCTCTATCTTCAAATTGTGCCCCTTGTTCTTGCAAGGAAAAATGCCAAATCAATGCATTTTCACATTCCACAAGGCTTTTTGCTCATTGTCTTGTATTCTTAGCCTTAGCTGGTGCTGTGTCCTTCCTACATATACTTCCCCACATTTACACCATCTCATGTACCGTTAAACCCTTGCAAGGATGGATGGTCTCATCTAGACAAAAGGAGATGACATGCAATCCCTATTCAGTGAAGCAGCATGTCAGAGGTTCATCATTCTTGGGAGTCATCATGTACTTCAGAATAACAATTTGTAGTTTGTCTGGAGGATGGCCACCTGAGGCCTTGTTTCCAGAGGTTTCCTCCACAGGTTTTGTTCTCTCTCCTCCATGTCAAAAGTTGTAATATTAGTATAGATAAAATGCTGCCAAGAGTTGGGGTTTGAGTGGTGGTAGTTGCTCCTGTCTTTATCTGCATTTCACTGGACCTTTGGCCATTACCTCTCTTTGTTAGTAATCATGCATCCTGGCCATTTCTTTTGCCTCCAGCTCAGACCTATTTGGGTATTTCTGAAGGTACAGTAAGTATAAGGAACATGGTTCCTGTAGCACCTCTAGGGATGGAACCCTTATTAAGATAGTTCCTGGCCTTCACGGTACCCAAAAATTGTTGTAGACCCTATAAGTGGGACAGAGGTGAACGATCACAACCCAGACCAAGTGACACAAGCATTCAGATTACCTCAGCACAAGCTCATCATCAGAGTGCTAAGCATAAGCATTCAGCTTCATAGTAGGATGTCAGAACCCCTGGAAGTTATGTGTTCTGGTTCTGGTCTAGAGCTTTTCAAATAGTTCTATCGTTCAAGAGTAAGTAATACTGAGAGGAGAAGAAAATCTAAACAAAGGCCAGCCCTCTTAGCAAAGCAATAATATCCTGTTTCACTGCACATGTAGAAAAGGAAAAACACTATGTGCCCTTCAAAATGCAAACGACAAGAGTCACAACTGATCTGCCATAGCGTGGAACAGCTAAATATACAGGTAAATGAATAGCACATTCTCATATGTGTTTTTCAGTAAAACATTTTAGAATGTAATTCCCAATTCATGTGTGGTTACAGACTTGCAACTCCTATTTTGAAATGTTTGAATATTAAACCATTTTATTTAGTATTTAGAACCACTAATACTTGAACCCATGGGGGTTAGGGTTCTAATTAGAACCTGAACCCTGGGTTCTAAAACAGTTCTAAACTTTGTATAATTTATTCTGACCATCCTACTTCACAGCTAGATCACCAGCATCAACAGAGCTAAGATTCCACTGCATACAAACCATCAGCTCTAAGCTTGGACCAATCAGTCATTCATTCATTGCACAAGCACTCCATACTTAGTTCCTCGGACATAGTAAATTGAAGGCTAGTCTGTGGTTTGGTGTGGCTGAGGGTGATGCTTGCCATGTACTCTACTGAGCGCTACTTATATGGACATGCCCAAGCTTCCTTTGGATGCCTGTTTTCTTGCTCCAGCCTCCTCCTCTTATACCCTAGTGACTCACCTATCTTCCTTACAAGCATTTTTAGTTACTTTAGACAAAGGAAACTTCATTCCTGTGCCTTCTCTAGGGTTGAACCCTCCTTAAGAGCAAGTCTGTGCTCTCCTGGTACTCCACAAAGGTGATAATCCCTAAGGAGACAGAGACTTGGAATGGCCACAACCCTTGTTGCATAAGCATTTAAACTACTTCATCTCAAGCTCATCGTTAAGTACAAGCATAAGCATTCTGCTTTCACAGCTAAACCTTAACATCAACTATTGCTCTAGCATAAGCAGAGTAAGCTTTAGTTGTGTACCAACTGTTTACTGTGAGCTTGTACCTACCTGTCATTCATATATTGCAGAAGCATTCCATACTTAACTACCCAAAGATCCAGTGAACTTTATCAAACTGATTCCTTTTATGTGGTCCACTGAAAAGCTGACTTCAAATCCTCTGGGTCCTGTCGCAGGGAGCTCTGGCAGTGCCATTAGGAGGATGTGTGATTTCTCAGAGGACTTCTCAGAAATTAAGTTTAATAAAAACAAAAAAGAATTGCCATGAAACCCTTCATTTGACTACATCCGTGGCTGGCAGGCAATGAGGCCTAGTGAGTAGACAGCAGAACTGTGACTGAGGGTACCCAGGTTAAAAATGTCACCACAGCTGCTCGGTCACTGTGTGGCCTTCAGCAAGCACTTGACCTCCTTGTGTTTTAGTCCATGCAGCTGTAAACGGGCTCAGCAGGACCCCACTGAAAATGGGATGTTACATCTCTACTGGGCTATCTTGAGTAACTACATTACGCCTGTCTCACCATAGGACAGATTCGCCTAGAGCCCCTGCTAGGAATAAATCCTGGGACCCTGAGCCCCAGAGGCAGCAGCAATTCTAACCATTCAGCTGAAGGCAAATTCTTTTTATGAGTTTCTAAGTACTAGAGGCCATGGAGTCTACTATTTCTCAACACTATGGGACTCTGATCTTGTAGCATCTAACATCACAACCAGATGGAACTGCTACTCACAGACTGATTTTTCACATATAGAGAGCATTGGGATGATATTACAGCTTCCTGGGTTCATTTCCCACTTAGGTTACGTTACAAATGAAACTTGCCTATTAAGGACCCCTACATATTAAGGATGTTGCAGTATTAAGGGCAATTCTTGTAGTTCCAAATGCCATTTCTTAAGTAATGTACAACCTACATATTATGGACAAACTGATGTTGACAGATTTTTTTTCTTTGTCCTGAGGGAGTTCTTACTAGACAAGTTCTATTGTATTTCTTTCTCATTACAATTTGAGTTTCAAATGTTTAGTGGTGACTAATACTGAGCAAGCAGTTTCTTCCATCCAGACAGGTCACAAAAATCCTCAGTGACCATTTAAATGAGTTGATTGACAGACCACATGCCGATATTGATTTATAGATGTGCAAATCTTTAGCCAGTCAAACCTCTGTGGGATGCAGCCTGCTGTTTCCAATACCATCCTGGGAGGCAAGAATAGTAGAGTACCAGGAAGATTAAAAACACACCCATGTGCCTATTGGTAGTAGTAGTAGTAAACCTTTATTTTATACAGGATAGTAGATGGTCAATGTTCACATCATTAGGACAAATGTCCTATTTGCAAGATGGTCCAGATTGCAAGATGGTCCTATTGATGTAAGAAACAGTGTGGTATAGTAGTTAGAGCACTAGCTAGGAACCTGGAAATTGCAGGATTAAAATCCACTAAAGCTAAATATTCTCTGTGGGATATTGGTATGTCACTTAAGCTTTCAGTGCTGCAGTCCACCCAGCTATGGAAATGGGAAGATGTACAAAGATGAAAAATGTGCAAAACTGGATAAACAGTAGGCAAAGACCGTGTTCCATGCTACCACTGGGGAAACCCAGGTTTCTGAGTTGGTTTGGGTGTGTTTCAGGTCCCAGGGGTTAAAGAAGGCTCAGCACATTGCAGAGGTCAGTCACTAGTCTCCTGGGGATGGAAATCACAGGTCCTAGCATCTGCACCAGCCTTGCCAGTTGACTACAGAGCTGCATCAGTGTGGTCTGCAAAGGCTACCACTTCATCACCCTCCCACCTGACATGAGGACAAAGAGTGACCACTGGTCCCCAATATGGTCATGGAGCCAGAGAAAATGGGAGTTTGGACTTCACTTTGTAAACAAAGGAAAGGTGCAGCCCTCCCCCATCATGTTCCCTAATTAGTCACTGATAGTTCCTTCCAAAATGGGTTATATAAATTTAAGACAAAATGAAGCTTGAATTGTGGAGTATAGTTAGAAAGTACCTTATTTCAGCTTAATATAGTGGATTAAAAATAAAGATAGAAGTCTTGGTTCATTTTGCTGTACCTTGACGTAGTAACTCATTGCACATGCTTCAGCCATAAATCTGGCAATGAAAATTTGGATTAAGAACAAACAGAAAAAGTTTTAATCTAAACCATGGGTACTTCTTGAACAGAAATAATCTGATGAGAATTGCTGAAATTTGATGGAAAAATTAGTCACTTGGCTCACAACCTTGTTACAAAGTAAACAACAGACACACATAAATGATACTAATATTGAAAGGGCCCTGATTTGAGCTTGTATCCTCTGGACCATTTAGCCTGCAGAAAATCCCTCCAAAAGACTCAATAAAATTAAAGAATGAGGTCTTACAAATGTTAAACATTGTTTTGAAAGTCTCAGGCCTTTTAAGAGTCTCACATATGATGTAAACCATGACCCTTAGCTAGGCTATCCTAAATAAATTGTAAGAAAAAATAAGTGTGATCAGCCACCTTTCATGTGGGCAGTGTTAATCTAGCCCAGCAGACAAACCTTAGAGTGTCTTATTGCACTTATCAAAAATGGGTAATAACAAAGCTACCTCTGCTGAAATGCTTCTTTAAAATAACATTGGTCCCGATTCCAAGACAGGTGGCATAACTACGCACACAGTTGCAAGTTACGCCAGTTGCCTCTCATCAGACCCAGCCACATTCCAGAAGCGGCAGGGTCCAGGCAATGCAAGTTGTAAGATATGCCATGCATGTGGTGGTAGCCCATGCATGGTGTATCAGTGCTGCAGGTCGATCTCACAGCGAGAGTCAGGTGGTTACTCAGAGCCCCCAACCCTGGACCACCACAGAATACATCAGGGGCATGGGGGCAAGCGACAGATGGCACTGGCATCCAGGGGTATTACTGACACGGAACCTGGGGGTCCCTTCATAGTCAGGGTTTAGGGCGGTGCTAGTGGGGGCCAGAGACAGCATGGCACCGCTACTATGGTGCTGCAAGGCTGCATCTGATGGTGCCAGCCATTGGATGCAGGTTATGACAGCTCCGAGCTGTCAGAAGTCAACTACGCCACTGCATGTCCTGGAATCACAATTGCAGATTGCGACAGCAGGCCTTCTGAATTGGGCTAAGTTGCTGTCACAACCCGCGATTTGCCCAGGCGTTGTGGGCTGCGCGTATGTGGTCATATCTTGTGATTGTCGCGCTCACAGATGCAATGGTGTAGGTGCCCTCTTGAATAGCGAGGCGTGATCACATGGCGTAAGTCGCGGGATGCACCATGGAGATTGGCGTATCCCACCTTACTCCAGTGTAGCCCGCCTTGGAATCAAGCCCATAGACATTTCATTTAGTTGTAAAATAGGTTTCTTTGTATGAAAAAATGTAGATACCTTTAGTAAGAAGTATTTTTTTATCAGAAGTACAATTGTAAATCTGTTGCCATGATGATATGGCACCTCACTAAAACAAGTTGCACTGGACAGTTTCAACCAGTACATTTCACTGGATTAATGCTCATCCTCCTGAGAGTGAGTTGACCAATCAGATCCTGCCATTATGCAAAGCCTTTTCTATAATATTTGGTAGTGATCTGCAGCGCCACACAAAGTGTATATGCCAGTATTTGTTTCTGCTGCAAAAGTTAACCAATTACTGAGTACACTGAGAATGAAGATGAACTGGGTGAGAGTCAGGTCAGTGGTTCAGTGAGGTTTGGGAGCAAATCCAGGAGGCTGGTACTTACTCTATGTGGCTGACTGGGAGGTGCACTACTGATGGCAGCAAGTCCCAATCTAGAAGGGTCTGGTGGCACATTCTGCCACTGCAGCAACCCCAGCTACTGGGTCAGGGATCTTGCCAACAGAGAAATGGCAAAACATGGAGAACCCTGTTCCATCAGAATGATAGCTTCTAGCTCACTGGGGATCCTCTCTGTGGATCTCCCCAGCTATGATGGTAGAAGGCAGGGTGATCAAGCAAGATGGAAAAAAGATACTCTGGTTGCATTGTAAGTTAAACATTTAAAACAAAATTCAACTAGTAATATAAGCATTTGTAAATAGATAGTTCAGGAGGATTATACCTTTTTGTTTTGTTTGTCAGGAATTGTAAGTTTACATGAACACTGAGACCCCTCATCCCTTGGGAAACCTTCAGTGGTAATGTGTTCCAGCCACCCTGCCAATAAAGGAAAAATTACATGGCAGTAGAAGCCGTACATGTTCATTTGACCCAATTTCCATCATGTTTACAGGATATTTGACTGAACATATAATCCTTAAGTAGTCAGCAACTGAATAAACTGCTCGTTGGGTGAAACCACAGACTTGCAATCTTCTTCCAGCAGCATGCTAGGTCTTTCCTTTTTCGCAGTGTTTTATCAAACACTCAGGATGCCACCATGTGAGGAAGATGAACTACTCTGGTGTTATCTGACAACCCATTCATATTCTTACAGACCTCAGGCTCTTTACTGTTACTTTAAAGTAAAAGCTTAAATAACAAACTCTGGTCAGAGTCTCATCGGCTGCTACTGCAATAGTATTGCAGTAATTTGGATGTACATGCTCATAAGCCCGCCATCCCATTTTGTGTTAGCATTATGAAATCTTAAGAAATTCTGCTTTAAATTCTGAGTTTACAGTGCCTTCCTAATCTAGGACAGATTTGGGGCAGATTAAACTCTTGTTCTGAGGGTAAGAAGAGGAACATCGCTGTTAATGAGGGATCATTTAGTGGTATGCTTCTGGTGCATTTGTGGTGCTATTAGCTTTTAATTATTGCAAGGAGTACATCTTCCAGGAACCTGAGCAATCAGCTGCAGCACAGTGAATTTTGGAACACATAGTTCAATTGAGACTGAGGGTATACATAACCCCACAGATACCCCAACCGCAGAGTGACAGAGAGAGAGACAGAGAAAGAGAGAGATGCGCTATGATTCCTGTAATGCTTGTCATTCAATGGCTGAGAGTGAGTGCTGCTCTCTGTATGTCTGGCTGAGCAATGCTGTAGGAGTCACACTGTTTTTCAGTCTCTCTTTCTCTCTCTGTTAGCTGAGGAGCTCAGCCCACAAGCTGGTGGGAACAGACAGTAATAATAATGGCAAGGAACTAAGAGGGACACAAACAATGGCAGCAGGGAGGGGACTAGGGAGGAACTGAAATGGCATACAGAGAGCAGCAACTGTCGGGCAGACACTCAAGAGAGAAGGAGGAGGAGGTCAGGGTGAAACAGATGCAACTGATCAAGTACTCATTTCTGTCTCCCACACACTCTTACTCTGATATACGGTGCTGTGTGTGACAAGGGCCAGTGCTACTGGTGGCCACTACAGAGGTATGGCCAGCAGGGTCAAAAGCAAGAAAGTAGTGTGGTAGGGAGGGAAGAAAGTGCATTGTACTGAAGGAAGAGGACATGGAGAGATGTGCTTCAACTCTAGTTGGTGTAAGGAGACAGCTGTGGTGCATTCACAGTCATGTGCTTCCAGAGCCCCTTCTCTATGTAATAGCACTACATTAGCATAGCTCTCGCTATGTAGCCATAAAAATGGAGCACTGGGCATGGTATCTTATTAATTGTGCTTTAATGTGATTATTTATTGGTCTATACATCAACTATAATTTTTGCATTAGAAAAAGCAATTAAATATTAGTTAAAAAGTCCAGCCACAAAATAGGGCAATCCAAAGTTTTAACCAATTGATTTTTAAAGATACTTTCTTAGATTTTGTAAAGTTCAAAATTTCCAGCCAAAAACACTGTGTAAGTTAAAAAAACATGCTGAACTTAGGATCAGTTGGGTGATCCTAGAAGTTCTGGACATCATTAATTCCTTACTATCCCCAAGTCAAAAATGTTATACAGAAACTGGATTTTAGAGATGTCAAAATTAGTGACCCCACTGACACTGCTAATCTTTTAATGAGAAATGTACAGATTTATCTAGTTATAGGAAGAATCTGTCACAGGTAAATAATACTGACACAAGTTTTGGTGCTTCTGTGGTTGGCAGCCTATGTTTTATTTTAAAGGTGGTTTTAAAACTGGATGCTTTCAAACTCGTATGTGCTATTCCAAATAAGTTTAGTGACTGTGGGGGTGGGTTAGATGGTCATTTCTTTGAAGTTGGCAATTCCTTTTATTGTTGATTCTCTTTGTTATATTTTTAATTTATCTTTGGTGTCTTGTCAATTTCCTTCTGATTGGAAACATGGAAGGGCAGTGCCTGTTCTAAGAAATCTCATGCTTTATCCTTGGATTACTTTAGACTGATATCTATTTTGAATCCTTTAAGTAAAATGTTGGAGAGGATTGTAGCCAAACAGATTAATGATTATTTGGATGTTTACAGTGTGTTTTGTCCCCAGCAGCATGGATTCCGTAGGTATCATGGTACTGGTGCTGCCTTGATCAGGTTCACAGACACCTTCCTGAGGGGCTTTGAAAAAGGCCTAATGATCGAGGCAGTATTGCGGACCTGACGAAGCATTCCACCTTATTGAGCATGATTTGGCATGCTCTAAATTGAAGTGCTGTTGGTTTTCAGAAGCAGTTGTTTCTGAGTTGGGGATTATTTGTTGAATCATTCACAGTTTGTTAACATTGGTTTAGTTGAGTCACATGTTTCATTAACTCATTGTGGGGTTCCTCAGGGTCCATTTTGCCCTTATTGTTTTCTCTATTGTGGACCAGTTGTCCCAGTTATGTAAACTATGTGACACTATTCTTTATGCTGATGATTTAATTATTTTTCCCAGGCTAATTCTTTACCTGAGTTATCATTTGCTTTGAAACAAGATTTTGGAGAGGTGTGTCACTGGTTTACTATTAATTCAGTGGTGCTAAATTCGAAAAGAAAAAAATCTCTGCTGTTTGGTATGCCATCTATGCTTAAACATAACCCAAGTTTATTGTTACAGGACCATTGTGGTACTATGACTGAACAAGTTCATCAGTTCAAATATTTTGGGGCCTTTTAGATCCTGGGCTAACTTTTTCTTTGCAGATTAATTCTGTCAGTTGTACCATTAATGAGAAACTTGTTTTGCTTTTACAAATTGAAATCTTATTTTTCAGCAGAAACAAGGAAATCAATTGCCATAGGTTCACTTCTTCCACATTTTGATTATGTTTCTAATCTTTATTTTAACTTAGGCACCAAATAATTGAAAACTTTGTTATGTCTAACAATATCTGTTGATTTGTTTGATCTGTTCCTGTTCAAACCCACCATTGTAATCATTATACCCAATTAGGGTAGCTGTCTCCAAGATTAAGAATTGAATTTTTTTTAGGTTGTGTTACTTTGAAATTAGTTTTTTTAAATTTTGTTTCCTTTATCTGACATGATTTCTGTTCACTCAGTCCTATCTAAACTTAGATCTACCAATGGAGTATTACTAAATGTTGTCTCCTCTAGGCCTAGAGCTGGTTCACGTGCTTTTCTATATCGCCCCATCACACTAGAATACTTTCCTGTGTCAATCTGTTTGTCAACTTCTCTTCCATGATTTAAAGAAAATGTTAAAACAGTATTTATTATTGAAATCTGTGTGTAAATGTACTTATTAATTACATTGTCTATTGTCTTGTTGTTGTCTTTTAATATTGTATCATTCTAAGGTCGGACCTGAAAAAGGGCCTCGTTCAGTATCCTTACCCAGTTAACAAATGAATAAATAAAATATTATTACTAAATGGATATCTTAGAATTCCTTTCAAGACTTATGCCAGTGCAATGTTTACAGTTACATTTCACCTTTGACTGGGACTTTATGGTGGCACAGTATATATACGTTTTCAGATGGCAGTATAGTGCAGATATAGTAGCACAATACTGATACACTGAGGGATTTCTGCATCACAGAAGCCTTAATTTTCAGGCCACCCTGCTGCATACTGCCAATTCCTCCCAAATATTGGATGCCAATGGCTGCCGGGACTGAAACCAAACAGACTACTGTTCAGTTTCCCCATCTGAAAATGACATTCAGTTTCCCAGGCAAGGAATGGTGCCACAGTATTTTTAAAAGCATTATTATTTCTGTTATCATATTGTGAAAATGTTACTATCATAACTGACTCTACTGAACAAGTCAATGTAATCTAAATAAATGGTAGATAGGTTTAGGATTTGCAATATTTCACAAAGCAGTGTACTGAATAAGTCTTCTTTATTCCTTTTCCACTGACCTACTAGAGCCCCACCCCATCATATCTCTGTACTTTTTATGGCATGTTCCCAAATGAGTGCGCACTGGGACGTGGTGCTCAGAGAACCAACAAGAATTAGAAAGCAACAAAAAGGCTGTGGCACACGCAAAACTCATAAGAGGGATGCATATATAGTTAAAAAAGTAATTTTATTGAGACAGATATGACAGACATCCAGCCTGACATGCTCGACTGAATCCAACTTTTCTCAAAGTCTGAAACATGTCAGGCTGGACGTTTATTCTGTCATGGTGTAATAAAATTACTTTTTAACTATGTATGTGTCCCACTTTTATGGCATGTAGTATACACCAAACTCTATGGGTCAAAGTTAATTAATCCGATGTGTCATTATTAAAATAATCTGCTTATTTGAGATGTTGTAGACTGGTAAAAGTTTGAAAATCTGAGTTAAGTCATCGCTCTCACGGGGTGATCTTGAGCATGTCACTTCAATCTCTTGTGCTTGTACCCAACAGCTTTGCTGTCTAGCCGAGCAGAAGCTTAGTCTGTGTGATTCCAGAGTTAAGGACATGTAATGTTTTTATAAGAGAGAGTCATTAAATTAAACACACTGCAGAATTTCACCATTCGTGAAGTGAAATTCCACTCTTCATGGTGAGATTGTGCAAAAATGGTAAAGTCACATAGGCAAATTTTGAGCCTAGAAGCAAAAATTCACTAATTGTTCCATGGAGGTGAATTTGTCAACTTTCCAGAACTTCACCGATGAATTTAAACTGTAACATCTCTAGCCACTGGCAACACATTATCACCAGAAAACTGCAAACACATCTGGATCCATGATGTCTCGATCTGGTTGCATGGCCTCATTCAGGAGTCTCTGTCTTACAATTAATCTATGGTCATTGACAGGCTCAAGAGAGGTATGGGTAGAAGGTCAGGAGAAAAGATAATGGTGTGGTGAGTGAGGGAGGAAACAACCACACTGTACTGGACACAAGGAAACGTGCTTCAACTCCACTCCAGTGGAGGACACAGCTATAGTGTATTTGCAGTCACTCACTACCAAAGCTCCCCATTCACATTCATATGCTCAAAGCCCCTTCTCAATGTAATTGCAGTATGTCGCATAGCTCACTATACAGCCATAAAAAGGGGCATATAAAGGCAAACTGTCAGCCATTTTGGGTGCTATGCACCAATGTAAAGTATAACAAAATCACTTGGTGCTTCTACAGAGGAACTGTGTCAAAAACAGAGAATAATGCAGGGGCAACTATGCATAACAAGGCTGTTTCCATCAGGGGTTCTGATGATATTCTAGGGCCCTCAACAGCAAAGTTCAAAAGTCCCCTGATGTCATCAATACCCCAAGATGGAAACATGGCTTTGCTGTGCATGGTTGCCCATGTATTATTTTGTATAGTATAAGTTTAAAAGAATGCTGCTTTTTTCTTTCCAGGAACTCTTCGGTTTATTGTTTTATTATTTTAAAAAGCAGAAACCTACCCTTACGAGCTGCTGAAGCCTACCCACATGAGGGGCAGGTTTCTAATTTTGTTAAAATGATGAATCAATAGAAGATTTTGTGTTAAGGAGGGTCTGGGTTCTGTAAGCATGGGAAGAATGAAAGTAAAACAGTAGGTGGCATGAGTTTCCATTCTAAGCTGTAAGTACCACATAAAGGTACAACAGGATTCTGTTCTATGACCTTTGAACTGTGTTACAGCACCATTATAGATAGTATAGAATTCCATACTCAGCTGGGGTAATCATATATTCTGTATAGAATAGTTTATTAGGCGCATGCACAGCAATGGGTCACCATGTAATATGTAATTATTTTCAGTGGAGAATGTTGTTCTGGGCTGTCTAATGGATGAGGGGAGCACGTCATGCTGCTGTGCTGTTAATCTGAGTTGGGAGTGGATTCCAGAAGCTGAAAATTGGGCAGTGAGCTTGGGCAATGCATCCCAGGCTGGGAGGTCAGTGCCACCCTCCAATGCAATAACAAGCCACAGCAGAGGACCAGGGAGCTGGGGGTACACTGTACACATGAGGCTGCTAGGACCACACATGGTGCCTGGGGTGGGGTGAAGGGGCGTCATAGATCAGAAAAAAGGAAGGTTGGTGGCAACTAGGGTGATGGTGACAGCACATTCAGACCCCATTCTCCCTACTGCTGTACATTGCCTTATTCTACTCTCCACTGGGGAATGGAAGCACTTATCTCTGAGCCCCTTCCCCACAGTGGGTATCTGTGGGGACATGAACAGAGCATGTCTGGAAAACAAAGTTTATATGTTTCTTTTAACTAGATCTAAATTAGCTCTTGTTGCTTCCTTTGCTGTGGTTATAGATGGATGAACATGAAACTGAGTTGGTTGAGCAATTAAAATATTTAGGTTTTATTTAGACAAGTTTTTATCATGTAACAGCTATACTGATGCGTTGATTAAATCTGCACATATTTGTCTTGGACTTTTCTTTGTTTGAAAGGCTGTTTATCTGTTAGTTCTAAAAAATACTGGCATCCTCTCCTTAACTGATGATGGCCAACTCTTGTATTCCTCCTCTTGTGGTTTTTCGTTGGTGAGAGAGAAGCTGACATAATGTGTGCAGGTTTGTAACTGCCAACCCAGGTTAACACATCCTTGTACCTTGCACACTGCTTTGGGTTTGTTGTCTGTTGCATTTCTTGCTCATGCATCACCTTGATTAGTTTCAGAAGAGTTATAATGGGCCCAGTTAAATTCTCCTTTAAAACCATGATTTGTACACATCATCTTATACAGTCCATGAGGCAGTCAATGAAACAAAATATAAGATTGCTTTTCTCTAAAACTGCCATGGGACAGTGCTCTTCCGATTCAGAGCCATTAAAGAATGGGTCACTAACCTACTCATGAGAATTGAGTTCATATTCTGTTTTAAACTGATGTTGAAAAATGATGTTCTGATGCATTATGTTTATTTTCTCATATTTACTATGTCTGTCTCTATGTGGGTCCCCATGAAAACAGGCATTCAACGTCCTTGGGGTTTACCTGGTCAATAGATTTTAAATTAAAAAATGAAGAGGAGTTGCGCTGGGTCTGGATGGATGCTCTACAGAAATCTTGGTGTGGAGTGTCTGGCCAGGAAGATTATGTGACTTTTATGGGAGAAAAGAGAATGTTTTCATTAATAAATTAATTTTCTAGTGTAACTGTTGACAAAAGCAAACTTTACATATTGTACCCCCATGAGTCGCTAAGTGCTCCAAGAAGAGATTGAGTGGAGATGCATCAGCAGCAAGTGCTGTGATTTGCAGATCATTCCAGTGTTTCAACCATCATGTTTTTGCGGGGTGGGAAATCTGCTCACAGGAGTCCTTGCCATCAAGCTGGAGAGCAGTACACTAGGAAGTTAATTATTGAGTTCCTGCTCATCCAGAAAGTTACTACAGGCCAGCAGAAAGAATTTTGAGTGTCTGAGGGGCAATTTCCTCCTCTGGGGATTTGGAGGAGGTGGGAGGGCACAGAGTCCCACTACTTTACTGCTACATGGGTGATCATAGATGATGGTACCATTGGAGATCAATTAAGGAAAGTGTGGGCAGAGCCACAGATGTGAGGAGTCGTATGTCCTGGTCTGAATGCCGCATCCCTGGGCCAGAGATTGGATAGTCCATGAAGGAAAAAAGAGCAACTTCTAGGCAGACGACATCCCAGTTTCACTAGGGCCTTCCACCCTCTGTATGGGGAGGGGTGCCCGCTGTCCCTATCCTCAGCAGATACTTGTGACTGGTAATCAAGAAAGGCTTTTGGTCTCTGAAGCAAAGGACCCCTAGACTGCTGGGTGGGGGATCTCTCACCCAGGTGGGAGATGGAGGCTCCTTAGGTGGCAGTACGTTACTTGGGATGGAAGTGGACTAGTGGGTGGCCAAAGGAATTCTTGAAGGCTCCCAGAAATATGAGAGAAATAAATGAGACTGAAACAAAAGCAGAACTCAAACTGTACGTTACTCCTAGACAGCTCAAACAGACTCTGTGGTTACTTCCAGAAGATAGTTGGTAAAATAAGTTAGCAAAGCAAAAGGGACAGTTTAGGAACTAGACTGTTACATAGCCATGTTGTGCTACTTCAGCTTTTAATATATGGAGTTGAAAAACGAAGAAGATGAAAAATAATAACATTGGGGGACTTTGGTGTGACATTTTGTAAATATGTTCCAAGTGTCCTCTTGTGCACCCTTGCAGCCATTGTTAATAACGCTGCTCATGCATTTCTAAGGTCAGGTTTCAAGAACCTCTAATTTTGGCTACATCTCTTGTATCTCCATTTTAATGCATCAGTATGTGTGATAATCTCACTTGTGCTTAAAAAAATCTTCAAATCAATAATGACCTAACAGTGGAATGAATGCTCTCCTGCTCATGGTTTGCCCTGCCCTTCTGTAAAGCTCTTCAGGAAGGAGGTGAAATTTCACCCTTTCCTAGAAGCATGTGATTAATGATTCTGTTACTTGCTCTGCTGTGTTTTATATATGTTTTAATGACAGGCTGTATGTTTTTATTATGTAATGCACCATGAGAGGCGTGCCTGAATGGCAAAGAAAAATAAAGATGATGGCAGCAATAATAATGATATTAATAAGAACTATGTAATGGCCTGGCTTCCAAAATCCTTTAAAGCAATTACCTCTTTTCTTCCTTTCAGTAAAGTCCTCTTGCAGAGTCACTGAGCTAGGCTTCTTGGGGGCAATTTTTAACCAGGAAAGACACTAAGCCAAAGCTTGTTTCGTGTGACCTGTGACCACAAGGAAGTTACGTGACTTGCCCAGGTCACACAGTATGCAAGTGGAGACTGTGGGATTCAAACTCAAGTTTGCAGCTCAGAGCCCTTAGTCACTGCTCTATACTGCCTCCTTTAATATAGGTTATTGAGCTTACCAGGGCACTGACACTGAGTGTGATGCCCTGAACAGGAATGATGGCCACAAAGAAAGCAGAACCCAAACTAGATGTCACATTGCTATAGAAAAGAAAGTTGTGAGACTCTGCTATCATGACACCTGGCTCCAGTGATGATACCAACTTCCAAGGAGAGGCCCATTTGTTGCATTTGCCTCCAGAGACAACCCTTGCCTCAGATTTGTTGACTAGGCAATCCCAGGAGTTCAATGCTTGATCAGGTTTTAGTGTTCTTCCAGTATTAAGCATTTTAGGCAACGCATATAAATCCCCAATGTGAGGAGTTTGGGGAGAAGAAAGACATCAGCAAGACTGGAAGGCTTCTCCGAGTCCACCATGGCTGACAGCAACAACTTCTCAAAAGTGCGTCATACTTCTTATGACTTATCTGTGTGGTGGAATCATGCACTGTTGCAGCACGAGACCAAGTCAGCCTGAAGTATTGATCAGTGCTTCTTTCACACGTGACTCTAGTTCCTGAAACCCTTACTTTGGAGCTGGTATTCCTTTTGTATGATCTCACCTCAGTGCAGACATGTGGGTACTAGCGATTAGTTGATGAGATCAAAGCTTGTTCCAACTGAAATTCCTCAGTAGTCAAACAAGGGTCTATTCTGGTTTAGAAACTAAAATGACATCCAGTTTTAATTTGGTGTGTGTGGGGGAGGGGGTATTATGCAAGAAATGACAGGTTACTTCCTTCTTGATTTTCATCTCTCTCACCCCACCCCATCTAGGCAGATTCATGAACTCTGCCCACCATTTCTGTCCTCTAAGTTCTTATCTGCCACTGCCCACTGCCTGTGTGTCCATACAGCTGAGACTCATGCTGCACTGGCGCATGCCTCATACAATGCTCGCTCTGTACACCTTCTGTATGTACTGGCTGCACCACTGACAGTCCTATGTAAAGATCCCTGGAAACCGGTGGTTTCAAAGGACTGGAGGAGGGCAGATGTAGTCCCACTTCACAAAAGTAGTAGCAGGGAGGAGGATTATAGGCCAGCCAGCCTAGCATTGATGTTGGGAAAGTTAATGGAATCACTGCTGAAGGAAATGGTAGCAGAATTTTTTGAATCCAGTGTGTTACTAGACCTGTGGCAGCATGGATTCCTAGGAAGGTCATGTCAAACAAATCAGATAGATTTCTTTGACCAAGGAATTAGATCAGGGTGGAGAGGTGGATGTAGCCTACCTAGATTTCAGTAAGGATTTCAACACCATTCCACATAGGAGATTAGTAAGCAAGCTGGGTAGCTTAGATGGGACCAAAGGTGGTAAACTAGGTAAGAAATTGATTAGGGATAGGCGACAGAGGGTGGTGGTAAATAGAGTTCACCCCAAGGAAGGGAGGGTGACCAGTGGGGCACCTCAGGGATCCTTGCTGGGACCAGTCTGCTTTATTTATTTTTCCATACACAGTTTGAAAGGTTTTTCAGATTTTTCTCCCGTTCCCATCCTTTTGTCTTGGTGCAGATGTGCATGTGGAGGCACGTGCATGTCACACTACAAGACACCCTTTCTTAACGTCATCCCCTCCTGCCTGTGCCGTCACGGACCTCCAGCCTGCGGTGGCGGAACTATGGATGGGTGACCACCTCCTAAGGGAGGACAGCTGCCATTAGATGGCTCAATCCTGTTCCCTCCCTCCTCCATGCTGGCACCCAAATGACCCAAGGTCATTCCTAACCCGGGTCACTGGTGTGGCGCAAGATAAGTCGTCCAGTGCCTCAACCCTCATTGCCACTGGGCCAGCTAACCGCACTTTTAAATGTTTATAAGTGACATTGCAGATTAGCTGGAAGAAAGGTCTGGCTCTTGGTGAATGACACCAAGATCTGCAACAAGGTGGACACTCCAGGGGTGGAAAGTATGAGCAGAGACCTGAGAAACTCAAGAGTGGTCAAGAGTATGGCAGCTGGGTTTCAGTGCAAAAAGTACAAAATAATGCACTTTGGGCACAGAAACTCGGGGCAGAGTACAAAATGGGTGGAGTGGTACTGGCAACAACCAAGCAGGAAAGAAATGTGGGGTAGTCATATCAGATGACCTAAAGATGGCCAGGCAGTATAACAAAGCAGTTGTGAGGACTAGTGGGATGCTGGTGTGCATAGGAAGGTATCACCAGCTGAAAGAGAGAAGTGGTGTTGCCCATGTATAGATCACTGGTAAGACCCAGGAGACTGCATCTCCAGAAGGACTTAGAGCTAAGTGGTCCAGAGGACGGCAACTATAATGGTGCAGAGTCTGCATCAATAGCCCTACAAAGAGAGACCAAAGGACCTCAGTATGTACACCCTGGATGACATGAGCGAGAGGGGATATGACAGAGACCTTTAAATACCTTCATCCTCTAATCAGAAGCACTTCTCTTCCCCACACTTACCACCTCCTCTCTGCCTGCTGCCCCTCCCTCTCCTTCCATACCCCTTTATCCATATCCATTCCTCCTTCATCTTCCCTCACCCTTCCCCAAGTTAATTCATCTCTCCCTTTATCTTCCCCTCTGCTTCTTATCTTCCTAACTAACAATGGAAACCATTGCTCTGATTTCCAGCTCTCTCATTTGTTCCTCCCTCCCTTCTGTGTCCTAGTCCTCTGTCTCCCAACCCTAGTCTGACAATGGTGGTCTTGGCTGTCCTCCTGCAGTATCTGACCTGTTTCATTCCTCTACCTGTGTCCCATTTATTTTGGCACCAACCCCAAATCTAATATCCTTCCGTTGTGTACAAGCATTTTATGTACTTTTCTTTGTAACATGGTACTAAAGCTGACATTCTTATTATAGTTTTGTAATTTTGTAATGTAATTTGTTCTCCTTGTGTGTATTTCTGCTGACATGGAACCTATGTAAATGAGCTTGCTCATAGGTTGTACTCAAACTTAAATAAATAAATAATATATCTGATGTGTAAATAAGGTACAGGAGGAAGTATTTTAAAATAAAAGGAAGTCAAGAACAAGGGGACATGCTGTGAAGCTAGAAGGGGTAGATTCAGAAGATGTGAGGAAGTACTTGTAACCTGGACGCGTGTCCCAACGCTACTACCCCTGCCTTGTGGACCTATAAACAAGGTTGAGGGGCCTGTGTTCCTGTTTTACTTTAAAACTGGTTCTTTCCCAAAGATAACAATAATGCACAGTGCCTCCACCCAGAGAATTACATTTTATGTGGGCTAGAATAATACCTGGTACAACCCCTGGGATGTTGTACCCACCCACAATACCATATAGTCACCCCACATGACCCAATAACCAAACCCCACATTTGAGCATTTCAGGATAATTGACTCTCACTAATAATATGCTCATGACACCAAGATTTATAAAAACAAGCAAACAACAATTTATTTACAAGGGTGAGGGTTAGGAAGGGTGACTTAGAAGCAGAGGTTAACTGTATACATTGATTAGCATTGGTTTACATTGGCATTGCAACTGGCATCAGATTAATCATTTTGCATTTCTTAGATCTAAACATTAATCACAGTGGCCACCCATCAACCTTCTGATGTATTCAGGTTCTTTTCTATCTATCTAGCTAGCTGCATTAATTTATTTTTTTATTTATTCTTTTGCCCCTACTGCTCCCGTCGTTATTTTCAGCTCTGGTCACGGACCCCCTTATGCCTCCACCTCCAAAATGCCTGCGTCCCCACAGTTATCCCTGGCTTTCCCCAGAGGCGGGGGCCGCGACTCCAGACCCTCCCATTTCCAAGACGCGGTACTAATATCTGGTTGGGGACCGCTCGTAGAGGCTAATTGAGGCCTACGGGGCAGAGCGCCATATAGACGACGAGGTTCGGATTTTTATCCCCTTTAAGCAGGATGGGACGGCAATGATGACCCGCGCCCACCCCATCCTGACGTCACTGTTGAGCATCGACATGACGCGGCAACCCAGCCTCCGCTGGGTGCCGCCAGATGCCGAGTGCTGCTCCTCGTTTCCCCGAGAAGGAGAGCTGTCCAAAGACGCCGATCCTTCTCCTCGCCGGGCGCTTCCGTGTCCCGGTCCATTCCTGAACCCGGTCACTGGCGCCGCAAGCGAATCCAACCGCTGCACCGGCGGGCCAGCCGCAGCTAGCTGCATTAGAATGGTAACACATATTGCATGCCCAATGCCCACCTGGTACCAATCTCAGACTACTATAGAACCCGCAATTCTATACTGTAAACCTGGGTACCCAGTACTAAGTTCTTAAGCTGCAGGCCTGATAAAGTTGCAGCTGAGTTGGCTAGCGTTAGGGCCCTTTGGAAGAAAATCAGATTAAACATTTTTCCTTTAGTTATCTTTAATTCAAACTTTGTAGAATCTGTTAGTTCCCTTGCTCTAGTGCTCAGGGCTTAGATTTCTGAACCTGGCAAACAGAGCTTTAAGCTATTACAATTCCCTTTGTTGGTAGAAGAATGGCTCTGCCTACTCGTGGTTTTGCAGTCATCATTGGTGTAGAGAAGCTGTAGCTGAAGTGCAGGCAGGAGCCGGCTAATCCCCTTCTCACCAGGCTCTTGCAGCTTGCAGGCTGGAATTCTCGGCTTTGGAAATGGTTGTTCCTTCTCTCTGGGCTTGCAGTCACATTCAAGAACAGACCAGGCCAGGACTGGGGCCAGGATGCTGCCCTCAGGGAAGTGCATATGGCAGTGCATAGCTGGCACACTATCAGGCTGAGTCCTATGCCAATCTGGAAACACAGTCTCTGTATTGCATTCAGCACATTTTACATTCAGCATAAATCTGGTTGCTTAACTTAGTCTCAATCTCTTCAACCATGCCAGAGTAGCAGGCATAATCCTTTTAGCTTTTAAGACATGGTCTCTCACAGATGGGCGATTTCCCTAATGCTAGGGTGGACCCAAACTCATTACAGTCCATGCAATGGCAAATTCTCTTGTCTCTTAAATTGCAGACTGTTGCTTGAGGCATGGCTCCGACCACTTTAAACTTTACTTGCTAGCAAATTCACTTTCTCAGACAGTTCTCAAAGCACAGTACACAATAGCAAATTCCCTCTTGGCTATGCTGGCGTTTGCAGCTCCAAATGGACATTTGGACACAAAAGCAAGTCCCTCTTGGCTATGCTAGCGGTTGCAACTCAGATGGACTCTCACTGTCCTCACAGATGATGTCAGGAAAAGCTCCACGTCTCGGGTACTCCCTTCCAGTCCTGTAGGCACTTTCAAACAGTCACATCAGGCAATTTTCAGTTGCTGGACTATCCACGGTCACTAAATCAACAGGCGTCCACCCTATCCAGGCATTGATCAGATGCAGGGTGCAGACAGACATTCAGCACTTCTGGGCTTCTCTGCCCCAAGCTGATCTCCTAATAACTTGTACTTGTAAATAGAAGTTTACTCACTCAGAATCTTTTCAGATAACTTTTCATTCTCTGAGGGTTCGGGCTTCATCAGCACTCTCACTGCTGAGGCAGAACATTCATGCAGCTCTCTCACAGCTGAAGATACTGTAGTTCAGGTTTCTCCATATTTTCCTAATGTGGAAAGTGGAATGCTAGCCCTGGGGACAAATTCTGGTGACCCCCAGGCCAGCGACTCTCATTTCTGGTAGCCACTCCTCTTTGGAAGAGGCAAAGACCCCTCCCCTGCAAAGGGACTCCCAATAAACTGACTAGGCCCATTCTCTTTAGTTAGAGGCCAGAGTCCCCCTCCTGTGGAGGGCTTGCACTGAACTGAACTCAGCCAGAAAAGTCTCTGGGTTTTGGGAGCTGTCTGAGGCTCTGACTGGCTGAATTCCATAGAAACATAGAAGCTGATGGCAGATAAGGACTGCAAAGTCCATCCAGTCTGCCCATTTTTTATTTTATGAATGTGCCATAGATCTTTACTCTGTCAATGGTCTATCTATTCATACTCATCTGTATTGCTCCCTTATGCCTATCCCATGCCTGTATGAAGCCCTGCACTGTTTTCATATCCACCACTTCCTGGGTAGGCCATTCCATGCATCCACCACCCTTTCTGTGAAAAGAACTTCCTCACATTACCCCTTAATTGGCCTCCCTCTAATCTCATGCTGTGTCCTCTTGTCCTGCTATTTTTTTATTGAAACACGTTAGACTCTTTCATCTTGTTAATGTCCTTACGGTGTTCAAATGTTTCAATCATATCACCTCTCTCCCTCCTTTGCTCTAGGGTATACATATTATGCTTCGTTAATCTGTCCTCATGTATTTTCTGATGCAGGCCCGCACCATTTTGGTTGCCCTTCTCTGTACTGTCTCCATTTATTATTGTCCTTGTGCAGGTGCAACCTCCAGTACTGCAAGCAGTACTCCAGATAGGGCTCTAACCAGGTTCTTGTAAAGAGGATTATTACCTCCCTCTTACGACTTGTGATATCCTTACAAATAGACCCCAACATCCCTCTAAACTTACCTACAGCTATAGTGGTCTGCTTGGATGATTTCAGATCATCTATGATGATGATGCCCAAGTCTCTTTCTCTCCCAACCTATAGGTGGCTTCTGGGTTTCTCTTCCCTATGTGCATGATCTTGCACTTCTTTGCGTTAAACCCCAGTTGCCACTCTTCCAACCATTTTGCCAGTTTATCCTGTTCTCTTCTTATTCTGCCCACCCATCTGCATCATCTACTCAGTTGCAGATCTTGGTGTCATCTGCAAACAGACAAACCTTACCCGGCAGTCCATCTGCAATACCACTGATGAAGATATTGAAGAAGACTGGCCCCAGGACTGATCCTTGAGGTATCCACTTATGACTTGCATCTCTTCTGACTGTACACCATTTACCATCATTCTCTGTTTCTGCCTGCCAACCAGTTTGCCACCCAGTTGACCAACATCTGACCCACCTGAGCCTACCCAGCTTATTAATCAATCTTCATGTGGAACAGTATCTAAAGCTTTGCTGAAGTCAAGGTAGGTGACATCAACTGCACCCCTTGGTCCACCACTCTGGTTACCCCATCAAAGAAATCTATAAGATTAGTTTGACAGGACCTTCCTGTTGTAAACCCATGCTGTCTTGGATCCTGTGCTCCTATGGATTCCAGGTGTTGCACTATCCTTTCTTAAGGAGTGCCTCAATAATCTTGCCCACTACTGAGGGTAAGACTGAATGGTCTGTAATTCCCTGCCTCCTCCCTGCTACCACTCTTGTGGAGCAGGATCACATGACCCCTCTCCAGTCTTCTGGGATCTCTCCTGTGCTCAGAGACTCACTAAACAGGTCTGATAATGGCCCTGCTAGTTCCACCCTTAGCTCCTTTAGTGCCCTGGGATGTATGCCTTCATGTCCTATTGCCTTGTCCACCCTGAGCTTAGCGAGCTCTTGTAGGACCCTTTCTTTTGTGAAGGGACTTGTGCACCTCCCTCCCCATGTCCATGGTGCTGGCTGTGGGCCCTGCCCTACCTTCTCCTCAGTAAATACTGAGCAGAAGTATCTATTTAGGATAGATGCTATTCCTTGGTCCTCCTCCACACACTGCCCCTTATCCCTTTAATCTTAGTAATACCCCTCTGGACTTTCTCCTTTCACTAATGTATCTGTAGAAAGTCTGTCCCTTCATTTATTGTTTGTGCTAGTGTTTCCTTGGTTTGGGCCTCTGCCTGCCTTACAGCCTTCTCTGCTTCCCTTAGGTAAGTTTGGTATGACTCTCTATCTTCATCCTGCTACATTCCCTTATATTTCCTGAAGACCAACCTTTTGGCTCTGACCTTTTCTGCTACGTTTTTGAGAACCAAAGTGGTTTCCTCCTTCTTTGCTCTTGCTTTTCTCCCTAACACAATGAGATGTTGCTTCAAGTATTGCATCCTTAATGCTTGCCCGCTTTGCTTTGCCCCCTCACCTGTATTTCTTCTTGCCAGGGCTAGCTTAACTCTGTTGACCATCTTATCAAAGTCAGCTCCTCGAAGTCCCATATTTTGCCTTGGAATGGGTTGATTTAGTTCTATTGGCCAAATTGAACCATACCATGTGATGGCCACTGGCCCCAGGTGACCTACCTGGAGATCTGTGATCCTTTCCCGTTAGTTTGTACTTGATCTAGGATGGCTCTGTCTCTTGTGGGTTGTTGTACCAGTTATTTGAGGAACTCCCCTGCAGGAATCCACTATGTGTCTAGTTCTGGTGGATGTTCCTGTTGGTATTGACCAATCTGTATCTGGCATGTTGAAGTCTCCCATTATCAGAACCACCCCTTTAGCTGTCATGTTTTGTATATCTTCTAACAGTAATGTGTCTGTGTTCCCCCTGGTCTGAAGCCTGTAAATAACCCCAGTTCATATGGCTGTCCCATTTCCTGTTTCCAGGGTGACCCACAGTTCTTCTGGCTCCTTATGTGTATTCTGAATTTCTGTAGCTTTGATATTTTCATTGACATAAAGGGACCCCCGCCTTTTGCACCTCGATCTCTTCTACAGTACATAGCCAGGTACTGAAGTCTCCCAAGTGTGGTTACTGGTGAATCATGTCTAAGCTAATGGCTACTATGTCCAGTGTAGCCTCTGTCATTGTTGCCTGCAGGTCTGGGATCTTGCTTCCCAGACTGCAGGCATTGTCTACATGATTTTCCATTGGCCAGATTTTGGTGCGTTAGTTGTTAGGCGAGGTCTGGCATTTCCCTTGTGCATCGTATGGGGAGCTGGATCTTTTCCTTACCTGGTGATGCAAATGAACTACAGAGCGTGGAACTCCCATTTGATCACTAACTGAGGGAGGAGGTGTTCTTCCCGTTCGATGTATCAGGTGCTACACCCCTTTCACCATTTGCTAGTTTAAATATTCTGGAAAGACATCAAACTTCTGCCCCAATGCACTGACTCCTCCTCAGTCACATGCAGTCCATCGAATTTAAAGAACTTTTGCTCCCTAAACTGTTGCCAGTTACCTACAAATTTGTGTCCTTTTCCTGGCACCAGCTCTTGAGACATACATTTAGCTCCCCTTCTCTGACTTTCGGTCCATCTGCTCCCCCAGACCAGCGGGATCTCAAAGAAGGAGATGCCAGACAAAATGGATGACAGTTTGTCTCCTAGCCTGGTTAGGTGTTCCTTGGTCTCCACAACTGACTGGCTTGCAAGATCATTAGTCCCTATGTGTACCAGGACGTTAATGTTTTCTCCTGCTTCCTGCATGATTTTAGCAATGCGGTCAGTGTCTCTCCACGCTGAAGTACCTGGGACACATCTGACCACTACCCCTAGCTGGAAATAGTTATCAACTCCCCAAATCATGGAGTTTCCTATGATCAGAAGTGTTTTGGATTTCCTTTTGCTTTTTGGTTTTGGTCTCTGTTTTGGTCGAGTTTTGTAGTGCTAGCTCCTGTTCTGCAGTGTCTTGCTCTGCAGTGTCCTCTGCCCTTAGTTTGATTTCAGAGATAGAGGCAGATACCTGTTTGTAGTTTTATATGGTTTGTGGAAGTGATATGTTGGAGAGCATTGAGTGATGATGCACCCAATTTGTACCTCCTAACCACCTGCCAACCTCCCAGACCAACTATCCTCTGCGGTCGAGGTGCTTCAGTTGAATGTTGAGGATATGGTGGGCTGTTCTTATAAAATACTTCCTCCTGAATGTCACGATTTGGGGTGCACAATATCTGCCCATGTTACCTGGAGCTGAGCGCTGAGATCTCCAATGGTCCAGCATGTAGGACAGCATCCTAAATCCTGTAAAACTGCCCTTTTGAAAAGTGTCCACAGTACCTGCAGTTAATAATATCCATTCTAGTTGAGTTGCCAAGTTTATAACCTGATCCAAGTAATTAGAAGGAGGAAAATGAAAGCAAAAGTTTGATTTTGTTTGTTTGTTTGTTTTTGTATAACTTGTTATATCAAGTTAAATCACTTGTGCCTGTAAGTGAGGTCACTGTGTGATACCCCTGATCCTCCCTTCCTGCTTTGCTACAGGAAATGGCAAGACTGTGCTACTCTATAAAAGGAGTGTGGGATTGGGGTGGGTGGGGCCCTTCACCTGCCGAAAAAAGAACCACGGATGAAAGAAACAAGGAGGTAAGAGCAGAAACAATCAACCAACAACAAATGCAGTAGCCTTGAAAGCTTAATGATAGATAAAACTGTACAACCTGTAAGCACAACCTGTAACAATTTCATAGAAGATGCCCTGCAAAAAACACTTTGCTATAGAGAAAAATAAAGCAGTAACAGAAGATATACCTTGCAAAAACAATTTGAATCCAGTGTTCATCTTGAAAATGAATATTTATTAAGCCTCCATAATGCCTGGTAGACTCCTGATTAGGCACTTAAATTAAGTCCCTGTTTTTCCCCACAATTCCCTGCACTGTCCCATAAGTCTCTGGCAAAAGTCCCAAATGTCTTGGCTGTAATATCTAGCTTCTGATTGGTTACTGTGTTATAAATATGCCTGCTTTAGTTTACAGTCCTGCAGTCCACACATTGTCCCACAAATAATGTTCTGGTGCAGCCAGGAGAAATACTTTATTTAAATCATCACCCCACAGTTTAATTGCCATTGCTATGCCCTCTTAAAGCAGCAGTACTACTCAACCAGGAAGTGAGCGTTACAGCCGTTGTAGAGCCTACAGAACATATGGCAGCTGCTATTTAGTCAGTGGAGTTGGGGCAGAAATGTAAACAAATGCAATGGTTAACAGAGCAAATTACTCAGTAACAATACAATGCTGGCGGAAAGAGTACCAGGAACATGCTCAGCAGCACACAGGGAATAAACAGTCGAAAAGGGAGATTTTTTTACATAGTACTGCTGCTTTAAATGCTACAGTAATTAAACATTTATGTGCAGTCTGTAACCTGTCGCTGCTGCTGAAATATGCAGTCCCCAGGTAGCAGACAGGCAGCTCATGTGGGTTCCAACTTTAATAGTCTGGTGCAGCAATATAAATATTATTTGATTACATAGCCCTCTAGTGCCCTGTTACACTCCCATTTCTAAACATTTTTTCAGCCCTTTCCTTGTCACGGCTGCCAACACATGCAGCCCCTAGCAGCAGAACAGGTTTGCTCATGAACATTAATGCTTGCTTATTAATATTCATGAAAGCCAGGCCTAGACACTCAGCAAAGCACAGCGCTTTTTATTTAAACATACTGGAGGCTTTTCTCCAGCCCTGCTCCAAGTCACTGGTCCCAACCTATGCAAAATGGGGACTGAGACTGCTGGAAAGCCATCCACTTGACCACAATTGCATCAGAAACAAGGGCACCTGTTGCGCAGGTCCGGCCATCCACCTGCCGACATGTATGGAGAATGGGCAGTGGCTCTGCAACTGCTCCTCAAGCCCATGGAGGGCACAACAACTGCTGGGATTGTTGGGGCCCAGGGTCACAGAAACCCGGCCAGAGTTGGTGCATGCACCGGAGGATCGAGGGACACCAGAGGAGTCACAGGAGCAACATGAGATATGGGTGCCATTAAGGTACTGCCCCCACTGGGGTATACCTCTCACAGAAAGAGTGGTGGATTCCTTCCAGAGGAGGTGTTAGGGCAAAGATGATGGTGGGGTCCAGAGGCAGTGCTAGGAGTCAAGAATGCATGGGATAGGCATAAGGGTATCTTAGTGTAAAAGAAGATGGGTGAGAGAAAGAGCCAGAGATCAATTAGGGTCTGCAGTGAAATGGTAGGTAGGGAAAATGGAGAGAGGGCCCAAACTGTCCTCATCTGCCGTCCAATTCTATATTTCTATAGACAGGTGTTGCTGAGCTCAGTACAATGGCCACTATTCAGTGAGCTGTGTATTTCATTTGCCACCCAGTCAAATTTATTTATTGCATGAATTCAGCATGAGTCATAGTGGCATGGCAGTGTTGTGGATGGGCAAGCAGCAGGTGGTAGCAGATAAGGTAGGTCTGCACCAGTTTCATTTTGTCCAAAGTATTCATTCCAGGAAGGAAATGTGCCTGCATGTGTCCTACTACTTATAGGTGCCTGGTAAGAGCTCTCCTT
The DNA here is from genome assembly GCA_016271365.2 of Neoceratodus forsteri. Classification (NCBI taxonomy): domain Eukaryota; kingdom Metazoa; phylum Chordata; order Ceratodontiformes; family Ceratodontidae; genus Neoceratodus; species Neoceratodus forsteri. Next base: position 1,793,054,981 of record CM057455.1, on the reverse strand, counting down.
ATTCTAAGGCAAAATGAAAAATCTAACAAAACCTGACAGTATCCCTTTAACTGAGGGGACTTCCTCCAGAAGGAAGCCATCCAGTCTTGAAGAACATGGCAGAGTGGGTTTTGCAACTTCTGTCAGTTACCAAAGGTCATAGGAACTGTTTGTTTTAGCATTCAGTCAGTTGACTTGCTTTTGATGCCGCCCCTACCTGCAAGGCATGTGACTATATGCACCAGTAGTTGCAGGGATGTGATCTTTATGGCTCCAGGCTGTGGGCCCTGGGCCATTGGTGTTATTCCAGGTCTTCACAAAGTACAAAATGTCTGTGCCTCCACTCAGAGAGCCACTTAGTTTTCCAGGACAGCAGTTAGGATGATATTTCCCGAGAAAATGCTATACTGGCCCCAAGGGACCCATTCTGTAGTAGCCATGCTTGCCATGTAACAGAAATAACACATTATACAATAATGCAGCAGAACTCAGTAAATCCAATCAAATGGAATTTATTTTACATGGAAGGCAGGACGAGAAAAGGTAAGAGTTAATACAAACAATAGGCAGTAAATTAACGTAATGCAGCATCAGAATATCCTACATTGTCTCCACTAGCCTCCTGCCAAAACAATTTCACACAAAGTCCCTGAGCTAAGCTGGTGCACCAGCACTGATGTCCACTACCTTAAAACTCAGGAGCTCCCTTTAATTAATTTAGCTGGTGTCACCACATAGACTCATTCGATCCTGTGTGGGCCCATTAAAGTGTGATGTAATAAAGGCAGTCACTAACAGTAAAGAATGCTAACACTTTAGATGATGTGACACAAACTGTAATCTAAAACCAAAGGGTTAATGTGCAGGCCTTCTGTCTGAACTATGCCTCTGTATTTTTATTTTATTTATTGAGTACCAGGGTTAAAAGACCTTTGAACCAGAGGTTCATTTACAAAGGTTCCGGATTCAACAAGGGATACAACAAATATGGGAACATAATAGGTGGTAACAATCACTTGAATAACAATGTTACAGGATGAGACAAAAACTGCAGTTACAGTGAAACATTCCGAGCAAGATCTAGTCAAAAGTGCTGAGGTGGGGCAGCAAGTGCTGGCAGACATGGGTGAGAATGGAGAGAGGAGAGGAGATGGGGTAGAGTAAGGTGAGGGTACAAACTGTTTATTGATGAAAGGGAGACAATGTGAGGGTGAGAGAGGAGTTGGGCTGAGGATGGAGGATGACAGGTAAAGGGTGAGGAGTGGACCAGATGGAGTGATTCTGGGTGAGGCGTTCAGGAACACGGGATGAGCAGTGGGGGTAGGGGGTGGGGGTGGGATAGAAGTGGTGGGGGAAAGTGTTTTGGACAAGGTGTGAGAAAAGAGAGGGATAGGAAGAGTGGAGGGTGGATAGAGGGAGGAGGCAGTTGGGGAAAGAGAAGGAAATGGTAAGGAGCAAGATACGGGAGGGGGATGAGAGGAGCTGGAAAATGGGGTGGGAGTATAGCTGCAGAAGGCATAGTCTAGGTAAAGCAATCACAGCGACATACAATGAGGGAGGTGCTGGCGGAAGCTTGAGTATGTAAGCTCCTAGTTTAGGTTCAGTAGTGATGACATCGGGAGGGGCACTGTAAAGTAGAGTGGCACTCTATAGCAAAGGTTCTGCAAAAGGGAACAAGGTAGGATGGCTTAGAGGTGCCCCGCATCCGGGTTGTTTGTGCCAGCAATATTAGGGTATTAGTGAAAGGGAGCATGTGGCCAGGACTAATCTTTTTGTAAAATAGGCAGGTGTGGTAAGAAACCCTAGCCTTAAGAGGAAGCCAGTTGGTTCTTTTATAGAGTTCACCAATATGGGTCCTTCTATCAGCCCCTGAGACCAGCCTACAGGATTTGTTCAGTGCTAGTGTAATTCTCTTGAGAGAGGTGTCAGAGGCAGCACCATATAATTAGACCATAGTCAACGAGTGTAAGGATTGTGCTAGTTACTGCAGAGTCTCAAAGCCTCTGTGGTCATATAGTGGTGGTAACAATATAGGATCCTAATTCTAGAGTTGATAACCTTAGCGATTTTTTTTATATGGAGAGTGAATGAGAAAGCTGAATCAAGTGTTATACCAAGGTATTTAAATGCTTGGACTTGCTCAAGGGGTTGGTTTAGGTTGTTGCAAATGGTCAGGCTGGCAGCTTGTGCAAATTGTGAGGGTTAGAAAAGAGCATGACCTTGGTCTTTTGTAATTCATGAGCAGTTTATGTTGCTCAAACCAGGACTCAACCAAACTGAATTTATCCTGTAGGTAGTGAGAGCGGGTTGGGGCTGCGAGAAAGAGGACCACATCATCCGCGAAGAGGACCATGCTGCTTTTACAGGCAGAGGGAGATAATCGATGAATAGGCTAAAGACTAGTGGTCCCAGGATGGAGCCTTGTGGGACTCAGACCGAACGAGAAGACTATCTGAGATGGTGTTACAGATCTTACTTGCTGAGTACGACCACCAAGGTAGCTATTGAACCAACTAGTAACCTCTGGGGAGAACCCCAGAGAGGGGAGAGAGGGAGCAGAAGAGAATGGTTAACCTGTATCAGTGTCTTGGTTAGGTCAATGTAGATTGACCCAACTAGATGGCCATCATCCAAAGCCATATGGATGTAGTTAGTGTAGGCAAGTAGGGCAGTGGTGGTACTGTGTGACTTTCTAAAGCTGTACTGTTGTAGGCACTGTAGGTTGTATTTGGTAAGGTACTCTGTGAGCTGATCATTGGCAATGCACTCTAGGACTTTAGAGGGGGTGGGAGGATGGATATTGAATGGTAGTTGTTACTAACATCCAGCTCCACTTTTATGGACTGGTGTGACAATTGCAGTTTTCCAAAGGCTGGGACTTGCCTAAGGCAGACAGATAGATTAAGGAGACTGGTGAGAGTAGCAATGATAATATCTAGTGAGAGGTGTAGACGTTTAAGATCCAAGACTGCATTCAGGCAATACAAAAAGACACAGGCAGAAGGGATAGGGAGAAGTACCAGGAGAAACAAAGGAGGCAGGGAAGTCAGTAAGGAAGCCAAAGCTCAGACAGAAGAACACATTGCAAAATCAGTGGTTAAAGGGGACAAAACCTTTTACAGGTACATAAGTGAAAAAGAAGGACAAAGGAGGATAGTTAGACTGAAGGGGAGGATGGGAGCAGCGTGGAGGATGACAACAGTAAAGCTGACATATTGAACAGGTATTTCTGCTCAGTCTTTACTAAGGAAGAGGGGGTAATGGGTCTGAAGGGAGTACAAGGGGTGAGAATGGTGCAGAAATGGACACAGTCCCTTTACACGAGAAAGGGTCCTGAAGGAACTGGAAGTAATAAGAGTTGACAAAGCAATGGGGCCAGATGGTGCACCCCAGGGTCCTTAAAGAACTAAGAGAGGTGGTGGCTGAACCTCTGGCTATCCTGTTCAGCCAATCACTGGAAACAGGGAGGTACCCAAAGACTGGAGGACAGCAGATGTAGTCCTCTTATACAAAAGTGGGAACAAAGAGGAAGCAGGGAACTACAGACCAGTCAGCCTCACCTCGGTAGTGGGAAAGATCATGGAAGCACTACTGAAGGAGAGATTGGTGGAACATCTGGCTGTCAATGGACCACAGGACCCAAGGCAGCATGGTTTCACCAGGGAGGTCATGTCAGACCAACCTCATTGAATTTTTGACTGGGTGACTAGGAGGTGGATCAGGGAGGGCAGTGGACATGGCCTATCTGGACTTCAGCAAGGCCTTTGACACTGTGCCACATAGAAGACTATTACACAAACTGGGGAATATGGGTGTGGGCAGGACAGTAGTGTGGTGGGTAGGTAACTGGCTGGGTGGCAGGACACAGAGGGTGGTGGTAAATGGCTGTCACCCACAGAGGGAAGAGTGACCAGTGGGGTACCACAGGGATCAGTGCTGGGACGGTCCTATTCAACATCTTCATCAGTGACATTGCACAGGATATAGAAGGCAGAATTTCACTGTTCGCTGATGACACAAAGCTCTGTAACAGAGTAGACACACCAGAGGGTGTAGACAGAATGAGAGGGACCTGCAGAAACTTGAAGAATGGTCAAGGGTTTGGCAGTTGAAATTCAATGCAAAGAAGTGCAAGATAATGCATATGAGGCACAAAAACCCTGGCACAATATATCAGTTGGGGGTGAGGATATAGCATGCACCAAGCAGGAAAGGGATCTTGGGGTTGTCATCTCTGATGACCTCAAGGTAGGGAAACAGTGATGCAAGGCATCAGGTAAAGCAAATAGGATGCTGGGATGTATAGGCAGGGGCATCACCAGCAGGAAAAGGGAGGTCATAATTCCGCTCATACAAGACACTAGTGAGGCCCCACCTGGAGTACAGTGTGCAGTTCTGGAGACCATACCTACGTAAGGACATAGACAGGGTAGAGAAGGTTCAGAGGAGGGCAACAAAGATGGTGCATGGGTTGCATCACAAATCCTATGAAGACAGGTTGAAGGAACTGAACATGTACTCCTGGAGGAGAGGAGGAGAGAGGGATATGATAGAGAGACATACAAGTATCTTACAGGAGGAACAGGTGCAGGAAAACACTATTTTAAGCGAAAAAGATGTTTCAGGACCAGAGGGCAGGGATGAAGTTGGAGGGAGGACGATTCAGAGGAAACATGAGAAAGAATTTCTTCACAGAACGGGTGGTGGACAAGTGGAACACCCTGCCAGAGGAAGTGGTGGGGCTGAAACAATTACGGATTTAAGAATGCATGGGATAGACATAAAGGAATTCTAGAGGTCAGGGGTAAGGAAATAGACTTCTAGGAAAACAAACTGAACTTACAAGCTCAAATGGGCAGACTAGGTGGGCTATAGCCCTTATCTGCCAACACTGTCTATGCATTCATGTATGTAATGTGTCCACTAAGCCTGGACTTACCAAGGACCCTTTTATGTAGTCTGTGGCCCTCAGACAGTGTTATATGTCTGAAATAGAAGAGATGGATAGAAGGAGAGGTGGTGGTAGTAGAAGCATCACCTTGGGTAGGGCTAGGGTAATCGAAGTCAGGTGGGAGAATATCACATAGATCAGTAGATGCATAATTGAAAGCATTCACTATAAGCTTGTGGTCCTGGGTGTTAATGCCATTTACCTGGGGTAGGGTGAAGGAGGCTTTATTAGGCTTGCCTGTGAGATCTTTAAGCATTTCCCAGAAAATATGACTATTATCCCAGGAGTTTGTAAGTTTCCTTTGTAGTTTCTATATTTTTGCCTTATGGATTTTACAAGTACAGAGATTTTTGGCCACCCTGTAGAGCTGCATATCACTATGCTTCCCGGGTAGCCTTGCCCGATGCCATAGATAATTTCTCTCTTTCATTAGAGTTATTATAGGAGCAGAGACCCAGGGGTTGGATGGGCACTTGATCTTTTATGTTATGGGGCAAAGAGATCACAGGCTTTGTTAAACAAGGAGATGAAGTATGAGAGAGCATCATTCACATTGCTGAAATTAATGATGGAGGACCAGTCACATTGAGAAATATAGGTCTAAGGTTGGGTGAGGTATCCTTTTGAGGACCAGATGACAGACCGTTTTAGCTGGAGGTTTGTGAGCCTTATTTGACCAGTAGCAAAGTACAGGGGAGTGGGCACTCAGTGAGTCAAGAAGAACTTCTGTACTTGAGATTCTGTCCGGGTGTGTGGTGAGGATTAGGTCCAAGAGGGAGCTAGAACCAGTCCTGGGGTTGATTCTTCTGGGGAGGTGGGTGACCATCTGGGAGATGATGATGAATGTGATGGCATATTTAAATGGGGCTGCTTCGGTGTAAGCCAGTGTTTATTAAAGTTACCCAGGATCACAGCAGCAGACTGACAGGGAGGGTTTCAAGATAGTCAGCGACCATTTCAGACCCTGAAGTCTGGTCCTGAGGGGGATATAGACTGAAAGCACTGCAAGAGATTTCCTGTGTTTCCCAGTAATATTTTGATAGCAAGTAACTATGACTTATTGCAGGAGGTTTGATGAGGAGGCTGTACTTTAGGAGTTCTTTGATGTATATGACACAGCCCTCCACATTTACACAACCTATCTTGCCTAAATAGATTGTAGCCTGGCAAGGAGATGACGGTATCCAGGACCCTGGAGGAGAGCCAGGTTTCATTGATGTAGAGAATATCTGAGGTATGTTGTGACATCCAGACTTGGAGTTCATCTAGTTTAGGTAGCAAGCTCGGATATTGATAATGGCAAGGTTAATAGCTTATTTTGTGGTTTGTTGGTAAGGATTATATAAGGGGACCAAGGTTAAGGTGGACATTACCCGATGAAGGAGAAGGAACAAAGCCAATCCTGGCAAGGATTGCTTGAGAAACTTGGAAGAGATGGCTCACCCACGCCTGGATAGGCAATCAAGATTGTGGCAGTGGTTCGACAGCAGGTGTAGGTGAGGGGAGCATAGAAAGTGGGGAGTGCCAGGCAGAGGGTTGTGTGTAGGTGGGCTTGCCAAGGTGGGGTGAGGGATTATGCAGGGGTTAGTGCAGTGTGGTATGAGAATCCAGCATGTTGTGTGTGGTTGAGGTAAGGAACGGGAGAAAATAGCATGTAGGTAAAAGTAAGAGGAGGTAGTGAGTCAAATGAACCATGGTGGTAAATGGAGGAAATGAATTAGAGAGAGTAGTGAGGCATTAAAGAATACAAAAATGACAGCGGGAGTACTGTAAAGACACTGGGAGAAGTTGTAAGAAGAGGTCTATGGGTGTATTAAAGAGTATGCGCCATTGATTGGTTAGACAGCATGTGGAGGTGGAGCTTCAGGCAGAAAGACCATTTAAAGAGTGCTGGGGGTGGGTCTGGGGTGGGTCTGGGGGCAGGAGAAAATTCAAGATAGCAAAAATCCAGAGAGAATCCTCATGTACCCCAATGTCCAAGTATAGTGTTAAAAGGTTGCCTTGGCACCTAAAGGTTAATTAGTAGGCTCCCTCTGTCACCTATGTCTTGTGACATGGGCACTGGTGTCGGGGGGTAGGGTCTGATTACGGTCCCCTAAGGGAGACTGGAAAGAGTTCCAACAGGCAGATGGTATCTTTCTGGTTGCCTGCAGTGGGCTACTTATTCTCTGAAAAGAGAATCACTGCCTGCCTGCAGCTGAAGTAGCAGAGGTCATAAATTGAGAGGTCACCTGGGATAAGGCCAAGAAGGAAGTTATAATCCTGGGGAATGAGTTTGGTCTGACCTTGTATTTTGAACTACAGCCCCAAACGTGTGACAGATATCTGAATGTAAGAGCAGGGAAAAAGAAATTTCAGTTTAGAGAATATTTTGCTGTGCCTAGGATAGTGGAGTCTTGCACCTTGTGGGGGGCCAGTGCTGTGGCTGGGTCCAAGTACAGCTGTGGTCCACAACAGAAGGACCTAGACACCTAAAAAGCAATTGCATGCCCTCAGAGTCCTGTTATGCTACAGCAGATGTAGGTGGCAATCCAGGGAAAGGGAAAGATCTCTGCTCGAGTAAGCCCAGGAATTCGCTGGGGCCCCAGCACTCAGTAAATCTGTTTCTGAATATTATTTCCTCTGGTGCCCAATCATATCAGTTTTAAATCTGCATCAGTTTAGATCCCTGTGAATAGTTCTAGCATGGATTTGGTAAAATGTGGAGTTACTGAAGTTACAATGTCCATGAGAGTTGTGTCTCCATACAGAGCTGCATAAAGTGCATGATGTCTGGAGATGATCTGGAGAAGAAAATAAAATTGTTAGCACTTGGTTCTAGCTCCAAAGTGTGGTCAATGGACTCAGTGTTTGGGTATATCTGTTTACTAGTGCCCCTTCAGACCCCTGCACCCATGATCTCTGACCTTTGACTTTATTAAACCATGGTCGGCACCCACCTAACTTGGAGGGCCCTGTGGTACCTGCAGCACTGGGTGTCATTTATACCCTGTAAATACCCTTCTTGCACAGTTCAGGGCTTTCAACAAACCTATATGCCCTAAACTATCTAACTAGCCAAAAGCAAAATGTAGCAGAAGTTCCTCTGATATTTTACTGTCAGTATCAGAAAATACAGATCTCACACAGCAGTCAGGGAGGTCTAGAATGCTTCTTTCTCAGAATGAAATGCTGCAAACCTCAGGGATGGACAAGCAAGTTAAGCTCAGGAAAACAGGATCACAGTCTGTCCGTGTGTGTACACAGCAGTCACTGCATGTGGTTGGCTTGTGCAGGCGCAAGCTGTGCCCACCTCTCAGCAGCAAGGACTTTTCTGCACCATGTGGGGCTTACTTTCAGCTTCACACAATTGAAAGGGACTTTTCTTCCTCCTCACTCCTCTTCCACCCCAGTGTGTTGACTAGGTCTTCTGCCTCCACATCAATCAGCTGTTTGTGGAATGCATGGTATTGATTTTAAAACACGCCACCTCTGAATATTTCTTTTAAATTTGATTACCAGGAAAGTAGACTGGACAAAGATCCATTTTCAGCCACGCCTGGGGAAGGAGTACAATAAGAATACAGACAGCTTTCTAACACATGCAACAAACTTATTAAAATCAGAATACATTATACAATGTACAAATATGGTCTCTTCACACTTACATACAATAATTACATAGTGTGAGTATGATCTGTTACAAGCTTCAAGTGTTACCATAACTAGGATCTGCAGCTTATCCAGTAGGTAGGAAATGGGCAGACTGGGTGGGCCAAGCGGTCCTTATCTGCCTTCAAATTCTACGTTTCTACGTTCAGCAGCAAACTGACTGTGCCGCTAAGTAAATTCTTATCCCTTTTAAATAGTTTTCTTTGTATCAATGTCTATCCCCATTTTATTAAATTGTTTAAAAATTTGGGACCATAATTTGTCATTGAGCAACTACTCTTTTGGCTCTGTACTGGAAACTTGTCAGTCCCTTGAGTAGTTGCCTGTCACAGTCACACAATATGCTGGTTTGACAGTTCTTCCTCTGAGAAGTTTTCACTTCTAAGCATCTGTCACAAGGCCAGAACAAACAACAAGTCCTACACACGTAGCTCCTGGAGCTGGCACTTCACTTCCTTCCAAAGCAGATCTCAATCCTTCAGCTTCCAACAAAGGTCTGAATAACTCTGGGACTGGCCAGGCACTCCCAGTCACAAACTCAGCTCCCCATTGGCTCAATCACAAAATGGTGGAGCTCTATTGCAACATCTGTCCTGACCTGCATGGCCCTTTGTGCCAGTCATCTTGCCAATATATCCTGTTCCTCACAAATTTAATTTGGCAGTAGCACTCTTGGTGTCGTCTGTTGGTTTGTTGTCAAGAAGTGCCCTTTGACCATTTGCAAGGTATCACGGGTCCTACATGGCTCACCCAAGGGCATTGTTTATATTTTTCAAAGGTGTCCCTTTTAATCAGTTCTGGGTGCTTTAACAGTGACAACATCCCTGCTGCTTGCCCTGGGGTGTATAAGTAAGCAATCTGGTTCTTCACAGCAGACAGTCATGTCGCTGGCCTGCAGCTGAAAAAATTAACCACTAGTTCCTGTGCACCACAGTACATGATGTAGTGGCTGTTGCAGTTGAAAGTCAAAGTGCCTAAAGGACTCAAACGTAAGACCCTCAGAAAAGCAGGGGTACACTTAGAACAAGCACTCACTATTACAAATGTGTGCTGGACCTCCACTTCCAGCTCATAGCTTGAGTGTCCACTGAGGGAAAATATGTCTCGTCCATGTACATGTGAATGTGGGAGAAGGCAGACTTTGCTGGCAAAATCAAGAACAGCATGTGGCCCAGTACAGAGTCGTGGGAACACCTGAGTCAAATGGGGGAAAAGTTGCCTCCAAGGACTTATTGGCACTGGTCAGATGGGTAAGAATGGTACCACCCAACAGAAAGTTCAGAGATGCCAGTGTTAGCAAGCTTGCCAAGGATGAGGAGTGTGTGCCATAGGTGTAAATGTCTTGGCCAGATTAACAAAGATTGTGGAGGTCAAGAGCACTGTTGGCTCAAGATGTCAAAAATAATTAGCTATCTGGCTAACCTACCTATTATTATTTCTAACCATTGCCTATTTTGTTTTAGCTATTTAACAATTAATTTTTTAAATGGACACCTGCTGACTTGGCATACAAAGATATAGATAATTTAACATAGAAACAGAATTTGTCTGCAGAAAAGATTGTTTGGCTCACCTAGTCAGCCCAGATGGACCTTACCTAGTCTACCTCAGCAGACCCTAACTGGTTTCTGGTGACCGCTACTCCTCTCTGCCAACTTCCTACTGTTCCCCTGTGCCTATCCCACAGATACTTGAGACCCCTACTGTTTTTGCTTCCACCAGTTTTGCTGGCAGTCTGTTCCAGGTGTACACCGTCTCTTTCAGCAAAGTAGCACTTCCTCACATCTCTCTTAGCCTCCCCACCCCACCTTCAGCTTCATCACATGCCCTCTGGTCCTGGATGATTGTCTTTCTAATTTAAAAAACTCCTCCTCTATCCTATTCACCCCATGAGGTACTTGTGGTCTGTATCATGTCTCCTCTTGCTTTCTTGTCTTCCACAGTGCATAGTTGAAATCCTCAGTCTTTCTTCAGAGGGCTTTTGATGCAACCCCTGCACCATTTTAGTTGCCCTCTGCTGGACTTCCTCCATCCTGTCTATGTGCTTTGTGAGTGCACATGTTGAAATCCCTCAGTCTTTCTTCATGGGGCTTTTAATACAACCCCTGTACCATTTTAGTTGCCCTCTGCTGGACTGCCTCCACCCTGTCCATGTCCTTTCTGAAGTGCGGCTTCCAGAACTGAACAGAAATTTTTAAAGTTGATTTCAGCAAAATGATTGAAAAAAGCCAAATGGATCAGTGGCTAATCATAGCGCCTAGCACTTGACAGTGTGTCCTTTCAGGAAGGATTCAGAGACTCTGAGGAGAGAGAGAAGACATGCATTTTCCTGAAACCCAGCTGGAACTGGTTGAGGAATGAAAGAAGAAGAGTCATTTTTTAAATGAAACCTTATTTAAGAGGTTTTTAATCACAAAATTGACTGCAGTGTTTTTAAAAATGCCAATCCCCAATTTTGTTAAAGGAGGCAAACATCAGCCTGTGTATGGGAGTGTTGTCTCTTTAAGCAATAAAACATGATGATTGGTTTAACCCCCACTCCCCACCCTCACCTCCAAGCAGGAACATAGTGGCAGTGGCAAAGGTAACATTTTAAATCCAGGATCACAATAGCTCTTGCATATGCCTGATCTGGATGGCTGCATTGGTATTAATAAACCATTTTACTGTAATCAGGCTTTCAGTTCAAGCTCTACTTGAGAGTAAAAAATATTCCAAAAGAGTTAAGAGTCCAAATGATGCAAAATCAGTACATATACATTTACCAGTGGCATCATGACAGTTGAAGATTTTTGAACCTGAATGGCTTATTGCCAATCAAAACTCTTGTGGCTTACAATACAGATTTCAGTTAAAGTTTAGAAAATGCACAGAACTCTATAAATGTGTAGCTTACCAAATGAAATAGGCTGCCTTTTTATTTTAGCAGCAGATTCTCTGATGTTTTACAGGATTCTCCATTTCCTGGAAAATATAGTGTGGTGGTGGTAGTTGGGGATATGCTTGTCTTGGACTCACATAAGCTTCACAGTACATCTGGGTAAGTGGGCTTGAAGTAAATGATAGGTGCTGAGATAAAAAGACTGTGGTATAGAGAATGGGCGGTGGTAAAAGAAAATACATTTTTTCTTTAAATACAGTGGTTGAGGTAAAAATTAGGTGGTTATTACAAAATAGGGTGGCGCCCACTGTGGTCAATTAGTGAATGCGAAAGAAATATTTGTGTTATTGGGTAGTATTCTACACAACTGCCGAGAAAGGGAGAAAAGACTGTCTTTTCTTACTGTGTGGGTGGCAGATAAGGGAATTAAGGAACAATCAGTCTATATATACTATATCTATCTATATATATATATCTATATTTTTTTCATCTTCACCATACCACAGAGTGGTGGGCTCCTGTGGTATTACAGAAAATGACTTTGTTTCTCAGTCGTAGCAATCAATGTCCCAACAAACGACAACTCTGAGGAAATGGTCTCGAATCAATGCCTGCAATGACAGGACTGGTGACACATGACTCACTTTCAAAGGTGGGACATGGTTTTCCTGTGTGCCCTGCAGTCTTCATTCCCCATCCTCAGCTCCCTCAGTAGTGGTTTGGAGTGGATGATTAGTTGAAGACCCTGCCTACCATCCGAGCCCATTAGGATGCCGGCTTCTGCTTTTAAATGGACAAGATGGCAGGAGGGCTGTAAGACAAAAAGAGATTTCAAGTGTTGAAACTACTCAGTGGAGGTTGCCACTGTTGTGTACGCCTTTGTTCCTACTTATGTCTTATTGCTGGGTAAAAAAGACAGCCTAGTTTTTCTCTCCACCTGGTAAAGCCAGGTTTTGTCTTCAATTTATGCCAGTCTCAGTGACCTGAACATTAATGGGAAACCCCTGGTATTAAGGTTGCAAATCATTACTCAGAAATTCTTGCTACTGTTCTCTGTTGATGTTCCCAGGCATCCCTTGCGCTGACTAGTTTAATAGAACAGCGGGAGCCAGGTTTGAGTCTGACTACAAGTGCTTATTTAGCCCTACATCTGGCCCAAGCTCAAAACACAATCTCAACTGGGCAGTACAAGCACATGATATTAAATGTTTCCAGAGTCGAGGCTTGAAAGGGGCATGGCAGGAAATGCCACTTGCAGATGCGCCATTAGACATGTCAGCCACTGTTTGTTTTTGTTGGCATACTAAATAGATTGTTTGAACTTTCACAAAGAAAAAGCAAAAGTAATAGTGCTTCAATTGGTGGTCAAAATATTGGACACTGCTGCCTGTTTGATTCAAGAATTAAGTTTTCATACCTTGTGGATATGATATGGCAAGGGCGGGTCATTGCTTTAGAGTAGCTCTCATCCTGCAAGGCTCTGAGCACTTTACAAAAGTTCAAATAGATGCATAACCTCAGTTTCTAAACCATCCCCATAAATACTCCTTGTATTAAATTGTGTGTTGAATAAACAGTAAATAAGAGATCATTATTGAAACTTTCCAGCTTTTTAGCTTTTATCATCTGTGTTTTGTGTTTCAGTGTTAGGCATGCCTAAAGCTGAGAATAAGACCTCAGCATTGGTAAAGAAAAGACTTCTAAAGTGGCAGCTATACATGATCAAAGCTGGTAAGTGCACGGGAGCAGGTTTTCTTCCTTCCTGCTGTACTAGTGTTGTCTTAGGTAACTAAATAATGGGATCATTTATAACTCCCCAGGCTTGTTATTCACTAGGTCTACACTGCAGTCAAAACAGGAAGACACAGTGCAGCTGGTTTTAGCTCACAAATCCTTACACTCCAGTCACACCCTTTAATTACAAGCACCACTTTAAGATTTCTTTCCTGCTTGGCAAACTGCAGAAAGACAGAATGCAGCAAGACTTCCCATCAGTGATAGTCACGTTGAGTTGTTGTTGTTCTTGGGTCCTGTCACAATGCCAGTTGTCACTCTAGGTTGCATAATCCCTGTGTATGCACTGCTACTATATATAAGGTTGATGTGACTCAGTGACTGGGTCTGTGGAATCTCCTGCAAATGATTCCATTTACTGATGTGGAATTCTCTTTGGGGTGCTGTGAAGCATGTGGCAGGGTGGGGCACTGGATCAGAGGTGGGATGTTCCAGCCCTTTCTTTTGGGAACTTGCCTTTTGAATTCTGCTCAAACCAAGTTTTTTTTTGTTTTTGTTGACGGGTAAGTGCACTGGACAAATCCTTCCTATTTTCAGGCATGACCCGGGAGGGGATACAGATGAATGCCAATGACCTTGAACCAGATTAAGCTGTTAGTGGTATTTTATTAGTGAATGAGGGAAATTTGGCCAGGACACTGGGGAAATTCCCCTACTCTTTCGATAAGTGCCATGGATCTTTAACATCCACCTGAACTACCACCAATCCAGGCAGATGGGACCTCGGTTTAACATCTCATCCGAAAGACAGTTGATCTGGGATCCAGTCTCTATTTTGATGGCTGCCACAGAGATGCAGATGGAGAGAGGTCTCTGATCAGTTTCAGTATGCAGTGGGACCATCTCCACAAGGTTGGGCATAGTAGGCAGGCACTAGGACATTCTAGTGAGCTGCATGATAGGGTTTTAAGGGTAGTAAATCCGATTGGTGGGGTAGCAAGGTGAAATGTTTTTACAGGTGCTAACATAACAGGAAACCAATGTATGTAGCAGCCTTTATATCGTGGTAAGTTCCTTTATACTGGCATAGCTCCTAGGAGGTATTAAAGGTAATGTTTATCCAATCAGAAGGGCTGAGAACTCTGATAACACTGAGGTGAAGTCCCTACTCTTCATGCAGGAATGACAGCCCATAAACCAACTTACATTGGGATTGGTTATTTTCACTGAAATGGCAAACGTGGATACTAGCAGTGGTGCACATCAGGTTTCATTGTGACCAATGATATCCAGATACTGCTGTCATGATATCCTCACTTGCAACTAGTTACAATGCTTGGTGTCACTTTTTGAAATGCTAAAATACACATCATCATCTTCAGCGTTGTTAAATAGTCTGCAAGTGGAACAGTACAAAAACAGTGCTGCACGTATGTCTGCCTCAAGAAGCTCCTAAGCCTGCAGGCTGTAGAAGTCAGCTGGTAAATTGTAATGATAGCCGAGTGCAAGGTGATGACCTTGACTATCCTCAACTGTTCTTCACTAAGAGATGCTTAGTTTATTTCTGCTGCCTTTTTTTCATATATATGTTTTATTAATTGACTGTTTGTTGTTTGGTCTATAATGTATTTGTGCTTTGATTTTGAAAAGCGTTATAAATAAATATTGATTGATTGATTGAAGATACTGACTGACAGAAGAGAACCTTGCTCTAGGCACCACTGTACTTTTATTAAATTGAAGTCAAGTGCACTGATAACTGGTTTGGGGTGAGATTATGTTATTGGAATCTTGCATTTTAATGAGTGTTGAATTATATCCTGTGAACGCTATGAGCTCTTAGAGGGCTCTTAAATTAATCTGAGAACTCCACTCACCCCCCAGTTGCAAATAAGTGGCTGTAGGGCCTGAAACTACAGAGGTCAATTCAGAACTAGGGGCAGAGACAGATGCTCCCAATACTGCCAGTGCTGACTTTTACCTAACAGTATAGGACCTTCTCTTTCACTTCTTGTCTATGTCCTCTTTCACCTTCATCACGGAGGTACCAACACCATATTTCACTTCCTACTGCTGCTCCAAAGGAACACCAGCTCACCAGAACTGTAGGGATTAGAAAGGCCTCACCAGTCAGTGTTTGCACAATGAATCCTAGGAAATATTTTTGTAGGGGTTTAAGGGAGGTAGTAAATCCCATTAGTAGGGCTGTGTTACAAAACTATAACTCATGACTGATGCCCTTGCTGCCCTGCCTTTTCAGTTGTACCAGAAGCACAAGCAAGTGGCTTCATGCAACAAAAAAAGGAAAGAGAGAACACCAGTAAAATTTTTATGGTGAAATGAATTAAATATTACCGTCTCAGCTGTGTGCAGATGATATTTTAATGCATGTTAATCAGCTAACATTTAATGAATACTAAGTAGAAATTAAGCTTATCCTACAATCAAAGTGAAGTCATGGCTGCCTGTTGTTACAGGATGTGTGTGCCAGGTTGTAGGATGCACTTGGCCTAGAAGCCCAGGAAAAAGGCTTTCTGACTAGTTTAATCCGATAGAATGCAAGAGACAAGTTTGCCAGGTCATGATTTTACTGTGAAACACAGCCCTGTGTTTCAGATGACACTGCTTTTGACCTTGGGGAAGGGTGAATGTATGATTCAAGTGACATCATCTTAGGTGCTGCCAGTTCTTTGTTCTATATTAAGCAGAGCAACTTTCCCAGGTTTATCAGTTCATATGAAGGAAAGTTTAGCTGCCTTTGTATACCCTGAGGTATGTCTGGTTATGCTTGATGACTGAGGTATTGTCCTCCTGCTTACCTCGCTCAAAGGAAGTGTCTGCCAACAGTGTCTGCATTTCAATCTGCTGTATTATATAATGCTACGGAAAGCCTGCAGGCTAAGCCACTGAGGCTGAAAAAGCGGCTTCTGAGTCACTGAGAGAGAGAGAGAGAGGCAAGCTGAGTCAGACACCGGCAGGTCAGGTTTCTGTATTTGCAGAGATCAGCACTGTAATAAAAACAGACCCCACACAAAATTAAGACTACCAACTTGAAACTGTATTGGAGGTGTGGCTGAAGTATTCATACTTGTCAGTTTAGGTGATGAAGTAGGCCAGCAACAGATAGTGATTTAAACTGTTTTTTATTTTGCTCTCACCTGTCCCCACCCCCAGCACTTCACCTGACTCACCCATTCGTCTCCTCACCTAGATACTTTACTGTCCTTCTGGGAATCTTCTCCAGATGCCCCATTTGGCCCACCATCAAAAGCTTTTGATTTGTCCCAGTAAAAGCGGAGGGGTGGGAAGTCTTATGTTTTGACACTGGCTGGGGAGGGGGTTGATCAGCAGCATGGGTGGGGTCTGGTAGGGCTATGTGAGCAACAGATATTATTTCCAGTATCATGAATCATGGAGTTTTATTTGTCATTGAATAATGAATACTGTGCACATTCAGGGTATTTATACTTGTGAATTTAAAAAGTCAAGAAACAGAAAAAATCCTCCCTTCCCAGGTGGCCAGATCTAGTCGCGTAGCCACAATCACCACCTCTATGGTCTCCTGGCCTCCCATACCTGTACGGAAAGAAACCTGACCTCCTGCCAGCATCTGTCACTGCTGACACTGTCTTTAGAAAAGCATCCTGGATCCCCAATAATCCACAGATGTTCATGAATGACTTTTAGTTTATTCACATGTAACCCCTCCAAACTGAGGTTTACTATAATGTCTTCCTGGGCTCCTTAATGCTCACTGTCAGTCTGGTGTCCTGTCTTGAGTAGTTCTGTGTCTTTGTGTGAGAGTGCCATGTTGAGCCTTTTGCACTTATCCCTGTAAGAGAATAGCTAATCTGTGTTTAGAAATTGGTCTGTGCTGTGTTCAAGAGATTTAGGGCTTGTGACCGGCCAGACAGTGATTTGTTTTGCTCCATTCTGCAGTTGCTACTATGCAAAGGGAGCTTATATAGAAATTGTGATTATTTACTGTTTATTTGCTGTTATATTAAAGATAGGAAGTTTGTCTAACCTGCTTTGATTGCAACTCAAACATTTGGATGGAAGCCACCATGTTAGGTCCAGGACTTCCAGTAATTGATCAGTCGAACCACTGGGGACCTAAAATGGATCCTGTCCCCAGGGTCTTGTGGGAAGAAAATTCTGTAGTCCTGTAGTTGTATCCAGTTGGCGCCAAATGGGCCCGGAGTGGGAGCCCTTACTGCGACTGACAGCTTCTTCAACCAACCGAACCTTTGGATTTGCAAGGAAAATGCTTTGTGTGCCAAGAGACAGTGGTTCAGTTAGAGCTGAGGTATAGTGTGAACAGCTCGAAGCCGAGCAGCTGCTCCCAGAAGAAGCATAGGGAAATCAGTGGAAGAGGCTGTACTTGCCTTCCTGCCACTTTCTACTGCATCGAACTGCCTTATTGCAGAAGTCGGACTTGTCCGATTCCAGTCTGGAACTGCACAGAAGAGAAGAAGAAATTTGTATTGCAACTTGTAACTGGACTGAATATTTGCTTCGAAGCAACCAGCCAAGCTTGTGTGGAGTATACTGGGATCAAAAGGTTTGCACAGTAAAGCTGTTAATTTGCAACTGGACTGAATCTGAACTGTTTACAGAAGTAGTGATTGAAGGAACCGCCCATTGGTGCCATGGTTGGATTTCCGCTTGCGGCTGGCGATCCGGGTTCGGAATGGACCAGGGTCGCTGGAGGGCTGGCTGGGGAGAAGGATTGAGCATCCTAGGATGATCTCCTTCTCCAGGAGAAGGAAGGGCAGCATTCGGTGCATGGCGGCACCTAGCGAAGAGCTGGGTAGCTGCACCATGTTGACCTCAACAGAAGGACAGAGCAGGGGGCGCAGGTCATCATTACATGTCCCGTCCTGCTTAAGGGAAAAACTCCTGAACCTTGCCATCTACTTGTGGTCTGCCCCATGCATACCGATTAGCCTCGGAGCCGATCCCCGACCAGATACATGTACCGCGGTCCCGATATAGGGGGTCGGTGCAGCAGCCCCGCTTCTGGGGAAAGCCAGGGATAACTGGGGATGAAGGCATAACTGAAGGTGGAGGAAGGGGTCCGTGACCAGAGTAGAATCTGATGGGAGTTGTAGGGGCAAAAGAAGAAAATATAAAAAAATAAGTAGTAGTGACTGATTTAAATGTGTTGAATGTGTTTTGTGGGTTGTGATTTGGTTCCCCATGATCGAATCTGTTATGCTAACTGGAGGCTTCACCAGCGGAAGACCAGAATTTTGTCAGAACTGTTCACCCTGCCTGGGCCTGCCATTTCAGCTTAGACTGCTACTCCTGCACCAGAGACCATTTCAGCGAGAGACCAGTTTGCGGGTTCAGCCCCTGAACAACAACATTGCGCAGGTTGCAGCCATCTGAGGTGTGTCATGTCGGCCCAGCCTCCCCTGCCCATCAATCATCACCACGAGGTGTACATATCTCCAGTCTTGCAGCGATTTTCTGGTAGCATGAGTACATTTAGGGTAGCACCCTGCAACAAGGGTTTAAATCATCTGTGGTACCATCTAATTGTTTCACTTTTTCTTGGGTTTACGAAGGACTGAGCCAACCAGCTTGGATTACAAATAATTGGGTTGTTTGCATGTTTAACTGCTTTTCTTCCACCAAGGGCCCCAACATCAGCTGCAACGCTGGCCACCCTGGGAAATGCTTCAGGCTAGCCTGCATACCATTCTGGGTACCCAGTGTTGTTGAACTATATAATTGGGACTTAAAGTGCATGCCAGAAAAACCTGATTTAAGTCAGAATACAAATCATTTGACCAGATTCACGCCCTTCCTTGTTCACGCCACTTAATAAATCTGATTGTCTTTTCACATTTAACCTGGCTAGTGTGCATATTATTAGTTGGGTTGCTGCATTTACTGTGTGTGCTTATATTGCTGATCTTACTTTCAGGGGTCTCCAGGGCAGCTGCAGGTCCAGCCCTGCTGGTAAGTGTGAAGGGTGTGAGCATATTATTACTGTGTCCTACTGGTGTGAATTCACTACTGTGTTAGATATTAGGCCACTAGGAGGGTTGGTGGGTGGTTATAGCTTCCCAGAGGCTATACAGAGCAGATAAGCAACCCAGTACCATTTCTCTGGGTGGCAGCACCTAATTAGAAAACTCAGGCCCTCAACCTGTGTATAGCCATACAGGCAGGGTTAGTAATCCTTAGAAAAGCACCATCTAGGAGTTACATCTTGGAGGCACCACTGGGATTAGAGCCCCTGTTGGCCAAAAGTCGAATTTCATCCAGGTGCAAATTCTCAGGAAAATTTGAAATGAAGGTTCTTACTACCCCTAAGTGGAAGATTCCCCCACAAGCTGATTGTACACTACATGATCGGGTGGAGTGAAGCTGATGGGTCGACCTCAGCTTGCCCTACTACTACTTGATATCCTTGTGGGGACCACTAATGAAACTATAGAAGAAACTGTAGGAAAGTTAAGTGTTTGTGGAAGTTTGAAGTCACGAGGTTGAACTCAGACCTATTTGCTCAGACCTTGGTGGCTCTCTTTTCTTGTAGCCTCCACATAGACACTGACAGCACCCCTGTCATCATGCTGTAGGGATCCCAGAAGGGGTGGAGAGTCATTCATTTACACAGCACTCATCTTCCCCAGGGTCTCCGATGGTAGAGGGTTTTAAGGACAAATTATTGAGACTTCTAACTGCTGAAGGCAGACTGTTAAGGAATTATGGAAAGTTCTGGAGGACTCTGAGGAGGATACCCCTATTTAGTCCCCTTTGGCCTACCTAATTTCCCTTGGCCCTCACCATTGTAGCATCCCCATTGTGATACCCTGAGTACACCTGGACTCCTATCGCATGCTCAGGTTGTTTTCTGGTGTTCCCATGCTGGTGGGGAGGACAACTTGGAAACTTGGATGGACTGTGCCACCCCTGGTCTAAGAGTGTTAGTGCTCAGAAGTAGAGAAACAAAAGAGTCTTATGGAAAGTTTGAGGGCCCTGCACTGAAGCTATTCAGTTCCTGAGGTCCACTAACCCAGAGGCCCTGCAGCTGAGTACCTATCCACTTTAGAAGGGGTATTTGGCAGCACTGAGTCCGGGAGGATTTAATATGGAGATTCAAGTCAGCTATTGAGAAACTGTCTGCTTTTGTAACCCGAGTTGAGTGGGCTCTGCAGAGGGCACATCATAAAGGGAGTATCTCAGCCAGTGAACTGAATCATGTCAGGCTGGAACACATCCTTAAGTCTGCCCGTTATTCAAGTCTGTTTATGCTGAAGCTAAAGTTTCAAGACAGAAAAGCTAACCCTCCTGAATACTGGTGGTTGATGAAGGGAGATCCAGGAGGCTGAAATGACTAAGATGGCTGAGAACCATATACAGGGATTGCCTGAACTGCCCCGACACCCGACAGACCTGTTGAAAAAGAGGAACCTTCTGAGTCCCAGCAAGTCCATCAGTGTCTGAAAGAGCTAAAGAACTGACAGCCAGTCAACAAACTGTGGCTGAGGTGGCCAAACATCCTGGATTTTGCCCGTCTAAGAATGAGCATGATCGTGAGACCCCACCTGTGGGTGTGGGAGCCCATGCCCTTGCCACTGAACCCCGCGCTGACTCTAAACTGGTAGAGCGAGATGAGGAAGCTATGAGCCATGGTGAGAGATCTTATTCATGCTACCGGTCACGGACCCCTGGAAGGACTGGGGAAATGAAGTCTCAAATTCAACCCCAAAGAGGACAGCAGGACTCCAGCCTCAGACCACTATAAACTTCATGAGGAGCTGACCCTGTTGACCCCAGAAGCAAGGTGTTTTGCTATAGGTATGGAGAGGACGGGCACACCCAATGTAATTGTAATGCCCCTGAGGATCTGTGGAAAGTCACTACAAGTTACTTAATGTAGTCCAACAGAGCAATATAAAACCTCAGCCAGGCCCACCCCAAACTCTTTCTTCTTTAAAACTGTTGAGGCCAGTCTGCAAAACAGACTCCCCAGATTGGTCCAAGATGGTGGGCCCATCCATAGAAACTACAGTGATAGTTAATGGCATCTTCACTTGAGCTGTGCTAGACAGTGGCTGCAGGTCACTATTGTATTTAAGGACTGAGTCTGACCAATGACTTGTCTGATCTCCCACTTCTTACCCTAGAAGGACTGCATGTGTGGGGTTGAGTGACAAATCCTATCCTTGCAAGGGTATGTCATGAATCTGCCATCTTTCCCTACTGCTATTACTGGTGTGGATGAACCAGTGGAGACCCTGGCTCTGTGTGCCCACTGACTGACTGTATGATACATAGATACATAGACAGTGTCGGCAACAAGGGCCTATGGCCCACCCAGTCTGCCCATTTGAGCTTGTAAGTTCAGTTTATGTTTTCCTAGAAGTCTGTTGCCTCACTCCTGACCTCCAGAATTCCTTTATGTCTCTCCCATGCATTCTTAAATCCTGTGATTGTTTCCAGCCCCACCACTTCCTCTGGCAGGGTGTTCCACATGTCCACCATCCGTTCTGTGAAGAAATTCTTCCTCACATTTCCTCTGAATTGTCCTCCTCCAACTTCAACCCATGCCCTCTACTCCTGGAACATCTTTTCACTTAGAAAAATAATGCATTCCTGCACCCTGTTCCTCCCTGTAAGATACTTGTATGTCTCTATCATGTCCCCTCTCTCCCTCCTCTCCTCCAGGGAGTACATAGTCAATTCCTTCAACCTGTCCTCATAGGACTTGTGATGCAATCCATGTATCATCTTTGTTGCCCTCCTCTGAACCTTTCTACCCTGTCTATGTCCTTACTTAGGTAAGGTCTCCAGAACTGTACACTGTACTCCGGTGGGGCCTCACTAGTGTCTTGTATAGTGGAATTATGACATCCTTTTCCTGCTGGTAATGCCCCTGCCTATGCATCCCAGCATCCTATTTGCTTTTCCTGCTGCCTTGTCACACTGTTTCTACCTTGAAGTTATCAGAGATGATAACCCCGAGATCCCTTTCCTGCTTGTGCATGCTATATCCTCATCCCCAACTGATATATTGTGCCAGGGTTTTTGTGCCCTATATGCATTATCTTGCACTTCTTTGCATTGAATTTCAACTAGCCAAACCCCTGACCATTCTTCAAGTTTCTGCAGGTCCTTCTCATTCTGTCTACACCTCTGGTGTGTCTACTCTGTTACAGAGCTTTGTGTCATCAGTGAACAGTGAAATTCTGCCTTCTAGGTCCTGCGCAATGTCACTGATGAAGATGTTGAATAGAACCGTCCCAGCACTGATCCCTGTGGTACCCCACTGGTCACTCTTCTTCCTCTGTGGAGTGACAGCCATTTACCACCACCCTCTGTGTCCTGCCACCCAGCCAGTTACCTTCCCACCACACTACTGTCCTGCCCACACCCATATTCCCCAGTTTGTGTAACAGTCTTCTGTGTGCTCAGTCTCAAAGCCTTACTGAAGACCAGATAGGCCATGTCCACTGCCCTCCCTGATCCACCTCCCTAGTCACCCAGTCAAAAATTCAACAAGGTTGGTCTGACATGACCTCCCTGGTGAAACCATGCTGCCTTGGGTCCTGCAGTCCATTGACAACCAGATGTTCCTCCAATCTTTCCTTCAGTAGTGCTTCCATCATCTTCCCCACTACCAAGGTGAGGCTGACTGGTCTGTAGTTCCTCACTTCTCTTTGTTCCCACTTTTGTATAAGGGGACTACATCTGCTGTCCTCAGTCATTGGTACTTCCCTGTTTCCAGTGATCAGCTAAACAGGATAGCCAGAGGTTCAGCCCACCTCTTAGTTCTTTATGACCCTGGGGTGCACCCCATCTGCACCATTGCTTTATCAACTTTATTACTTCCAGTTCCTTCAGGACCCTTCTCATGTAAAGGACTTGTGTCCATTTCTGCACCATTCTCACCCTTTGTACTCCCTTCAGACCCATTACCCTTCTTCCTCAGTAAAGACTGAGCAGAAATACCTGTTCAATATGTCAACTTTACTGTTGTCATCCTCCACGCTGACCCCATCCTCCCCTTCAGTCTCACTATCCTCCTTTGCCTTTCTTTTTTCACTTATGTACCTCTAAAAGGTTTTGTCCCTCTACCCACTGATTTTGCAATGTGTTCTTCTGTCTGAGCTTTGGCTTCCTTTGCAGCCTCCCTGCTTCCCTTTGCTTCTCCTGGTACTTTTCCTATCTCCTTCTGCCTGTGACTTTTGTATTGCCTGAATGCAATCTTTTTGGCTTTCACTTTTTTGCTACCTCTTTGAAAACCATAATGGTCTCCTCTTCCTTTTCCTCTTGCTAACCTGCTTAATGCATAACTCTGTTGCTCTTGTAATCCCTGTTTTAAATACTGCCCACTGTTCCTCAACCCCTGATTCCTGCCCCATTCCCTTAATGCCTCTTTCAAGTATCTCCCATATTCCCAAAGTCTTCCCACCTAAAATCCAGGATACATGTTTTTGTATGGTTTGGTTCTGCTCCTTCTGTGATTTCAAAGCACAATGATTGGTAGTCACTGTTTCCCAGGTGTTTCTCCACTATTACCCCCATCACACTGTCCCTGTTTTGTGAGCACAGGGTCCAGTATTATTTTCTGCTGTGGTTTCATGACCAGTTGCTTGAGGATGGCACCCAGAAGGAGTCCAGGATAAATCTGCTTCTAGTTGATGCTGCTGCTGGAATGCTCCAGTCCACGCCTGGACCGCCTCACACACACCTGCTCCCATATAACTCCACTAACTGGCTTAACCTTGACAACAGGATCAAATTCCACACCTGTCTTATGGCCAGAAAAATCACCCTAGGTCTCTCCCGGGTCTCACCACCCAAATCTACCTGTCCACTACCCTAAATTAACTCATAACTCCAGCAAACAACTCACAGTTCCCAATGCCATACCTCTCAATTCCAAAGGTCTTTTACCTATTAGGCCCCCACCTGGATGAATGACCTCCCCCGCCTTTGTCACAACCCAAAACTCTAACGGACTTTTCAAACCCACCTCAAGGGCCACCTCCAGACCCTAAACTGCTGTGACTGTTATTGACCCTGTCACAACCCCCACCGCAATGACAACGCCTGTGGCTGGCAAACACCTCCTTGCCATTTCTCCTTTTCTTTTCTCACTAAATGCCTACCTGAGCCTCCATAAGCCAGTTAGTTCAAGACTGCGAGCCTTATTTCTTACTTTTACCATTTATCAAGCGTGTTTATGTTCCTGCACTGTTTATGTTACCTTGACTTTGTACTGTTCAAAATATGTTACATGGAACCTATGTACTGTAAATTGTTCCTGCACTGTATGTTACCTTAACTTTGTACTGTTCATTGTATGTGATGTGGAACCTTTGTAAATGAGTGTCTGACTCAAAGGTACTTTCCGATCTCTGAAATAAATAAAATAAATAAATAAATATTGAGGTCTCAACCATGTACCTCACCTTATCTGCCATCCTTTGGATGGCTAGCATCAACTCCTGTCTGTTTCTTCCTCCTGGGCTGGTGGTCTATAGACCACACCTGCATGGATTGCTGGCCCATTTTCCTTTCCAGCTTAACCCATAGTATCTCTCCCCATTTTGTTCCTCCTGGATCTCTGTGGCCTTTATGTCATTTTTCACATACAGTGCCACCTCCTCCTCCTTTTCTACCTGCCCGTCTCTTCTGAATATGTTGTAGCCAGGTATGGCCATCTCCCAGTCGTGGTCATTACACCAGGTTTCAGTGATGGCCACAATGTCCAGGTCCAACTGCACCATGACAGCCTCCAGATCTTTGTATCTTGTTGTTAAGGCTCCGGCATTGGCATACATGGCTTTCCGTGATTTGACCTCCCTAGACTGTTTAGCTGTTCTACTCCAGCCCCTTCCTGGTTGTCCTTTATCCCTGGTTCTCCTTGATGTCTGCCCTTCTGCTGAATTTTTCCCTTTTCTGCCTATCCACCTCTTGGGTGCTAATCTCCATCTTTGCACACTGCTTTGTAGATATATCCACTCCTCTGGTTCACTGGTTCCACTGCTAGCTGTGGGGGTGACAAGTAGGTACCCCTTGCTGGCCTGCCACCCACTTGGCTGGTTTAAATGCTTGTCAATGTAGCATTTAAACTTATCATAGAGTGCTTGGATTCCCTCCAGGATGGATGAAGGCTGTCGGCGTGAACAAACCTCCATCCTTCCAGGTGAGTCCCCAGTCACCAATGAATCCAAACCCTTCCTCACAGCACCAGTTCTTCAACCATGAGTTAAAGTTCCTGGTGCATGCACCCTCATGCTCTCCTTGCTACTGAGGTAGTACTTCTGAGAAGGTAACAGAAGTAACTACTTGCTTAAGACCCTCCCCATTTCCTAAACTCTTTCTGAACTTCCTTTGGCTCCCATTTGCCAGGTCATTAGTACCAGGTGGATAATGACATCCAGCTCACCCTCCTGTCTTGCCTTCCCAGCGATCCCCGGATCTTTCTTCCATCCCATCATGCCGTGGCACCTGGTAGGCTCCTCACCTCCTGTCCTCCCCTCATGTGTTCCTTAGCTGATCTCTCTTATGATGGTATCCTTTGCTGATTGGCACTAACGCCCATATGTTCAGCCAGCTGGCCCAGCTCCATCAAGATAAAACAAACCAGTCGGCTCGTGGTGCTGAGGGTTGAGGCGTTGGACGCCACACCTCGCCATGCTGGTGACCTGGGTTTGGGAATGAGCCTGGGCAGCTGGGGTCAGCAGGAGGGAAGAGATTTAGCACCTGGAGGACTGTTCTCTCTTCTCCGGGGAGGGTTGGGCGATGACCACTCAAGGAGTGACCTCTGGTGGAGGCTGGGTGGCGAAAGTAATTAATGATGGTGTTATTATGCCAGGGGGGTGGAGCCGGCAACACATTGTAGCTGGACTCCACAGGGCATAACTAAGTAAGAAAAACCTCCCTCCCTCCGACAGGGCAAAAGCGCCTCCCACCCATGGACCACACTCGTAGTTGGGCACGGTTCTCCTCATCCTGTCTCCTCTCTGGCCCGTTGCTCAACCCTATAGAAAGAGTGCCCATGGTGGGGCAGCCCTATCCTGGAGGGGTAGATCTGAGGGATTCCCAGTGTGGGAGGGAGAGAGGAGAGCTCAGGCCACACAAGGAGGTAAAATCCGTGGTGTTGGGCAGTCACTGGAGAGAGTTCGCAGGACATGAGGAGAGGGTGCAAAATAGAATTTGAAAGAAAAAAAGAGAAACAAGCCAAACTGACTGGAAAGGCACTACACATTCTGGCCATGGTGCACAGAGCATATGACTGACAGATGCAAGTCAAAGAGGTTGAGACAGATGAACCAGTAGGAGTGGTATGGAAGAAAGATCCAGAGTCACTTGTGTTGCCCCCAGTGCTCAGTGTACCATTAATGCATGAAGCACAAAATAAAAGGATGTCAAAACCAAAGTCTATACTGGATGCCCCACAAGAGGGAAGCTGCCTGATGGACTCCTGGTTAAGCCTGGCATCCTACCGACCTGGGCTCATGCCTATGCCCAGCGGGTGGTGGTACAAGTCCAAAACATGTCCGACTGGGATATTGAGTATATCGAGGTTGCACCCTGGCTACTGTATATTGTGCAGACACTGCTGTGTTGCCTAGCTAAAATGCACTGGAGAGACTGATGAGGTGACCCCTGATTTGTTCGACTTTGGAGAGTCTCCCATTCCCAGAGTGGAAAACTATAATCAGCTGAAAGTTGGCTCAGAAAAGCAAGGTGTTTTCTTTGAAAGAGTGGATCGGGATGCATCACTGGGGCTGAACATTACATTAGGCTGCATGATGAAAAGCCTTCCATGAAAGATCTCGATGCCTAGCCCTGCAGACATCAATGACGCTTGACGCCACCTCCAGGAGATGCTGGTGGCCAGAATTATACAGGAGTCTCGCAGCCCATACACCTCTCCTATCGTGTTAGTCCAGAAGAAAAATGACTCATTAAGGATGTGTGGACTATCAGATGCTGAATCAAAGAACTGTTCCTGACCAGTACACTATGCCACGCATCCAGCATGCCCTTGACTGCCTCAACGGGAGTCAATGGTTCTCTGTACTAGCTCTCCGAGTGGGTATTACCAGATCCGTGGCCCCTGGAAGATAGAGAAAAAGACAGCCTTCATTTGCCTGATAGGTTTTATGAATTCTGCACATGCCCCAGGGCATTTCAAGAGCACCCATTATGTTCCACAGGTTAATGGAGTGAGCTGTGGGGACATGAATCTACTAGAATGCCTTGTCTGCTTAGATGATGTTATTTTGTATGGACAGACCCTTGAGAAAATTGGCTGTTTAAGGTTCTAGACCAGTTGGAGAATTTTGGCTTAAAGTTATCTATCAACAAGTGCCCATTTTTCCAGCAGTCTGTAAAAATATGTTGGACACATCATGTTGTCTGAGGGATCCAAACAGACCCAAGCAAAGTGGAATCTCTGACCACCTGGCCTCAGCCCAGCAATCTTAAAGAACTGCAAAGATTATTGGGGTTCTATGGTTACTATCACTGATTTATTAAAGATTATACTAAAGTCATCTGCCCTTTGTTCAATTTAACTCAAGGTTATCCACCCACAAGCCAAAAATATAAGAAGCGCAGGTCAAAGTGGAAAGAAAAGTTTGCTTGGGACAAGTTAACCTTTTGGAACTAGGTGGACTCATGAGTGTGAGTGACTTTCTAAGATATCTTTCACCAACTCACCCATGCACCTGTGCTTGCATATGCAGACCCTGCCACACTTATGTATTGCACAGAGATGCCAGCTTGAAGGAACTCGATGCTGTTTTATACCAAGAGTATGAAGAAGGTTTACGCCCAGTGGCATTTGCTAGCTGAAGCCTGACACCGTCTGAAAAGAACTACCCTGTACACAAACTCAAGTTCCTTTTGCGTTGAAGTGGGCCATTGTAGATCAGTTACAAGAATAACTTTATGGTGGAAAATTCTAGTGAAACTGACAACAACCCCTCACATATGTCCAGACCTCAGCAAAGTTAGATGCCACTGGGCATCGCTGGTTTTTCTCCTCTCCACCTGTGACTATTCTGTAGAGTATCAACCAGACCTGAATCACATTGTTGTTGATGCCTCTCCAGGAAACCTGACACCAGCTTGGAGTGGGTGAGAATGTCGAACAGTCTGTTAGAGCTCTTTGTCAAAAGTTCGATAAAGATGAACATCCAACCTCTAAAACCATTGATTGCCTGGTGGACTGTCTGGGCCCTCCTGACACTTGTGTTCCTGTGGCCTACTGCCATCTTGCAGCATTGGACCACAGTACTTAGCCTCAACTGACTCCTGACACTATACAGTGGGCTCAATCCCATGATCCTATGATTAAGCCTGTGTTGGATGCCATTCATGCTGGAAAAATGTGGCCAAACTTCTTTCTCAAGATCCTAGTACTACATTGCTGTTCAGTGAGGAGCCCAGATTAAAGTTGAGCAACAGATTGCTTTTACAGAGATTGCCAACAAACAAGGTCAAGTCACCAAGCAACAGTTAGTATTGCCCACAGATTTTAAACAGGTGGTCCTAAGAGCTCTTCATGAGCAGTTGCACATCTCGGTTCTGACTGGACTGCTGATTTGGCTCAGTGCTCACTTCTACTGGCCCAAAGTGGGTTCTGACATTGAGACTTACATAAGAACTTGTGGTCGCGGTTTGCAAGGAAGGCCCTGCCCAGAGGGCTGTACCCCTGGTTAATATCTCCACCAGTACCCCATGGAGCTTGTGTGCATTGATGTTTTATGTTTGGAGCCAGATCAAAAGAACATTGGTAATGTGCTGGTCATAACTGACCATTTTAGCAGCTACACTCAGGCCTATCTAACCAAAGACCAAAAGCTTCCATTGCAAAGTTCTAATAGAAAAGGAAATAAGAAAATAGGAAGCAGTATGGCGAGTGGTTTAAGGTTCTGAGCTGCAAATCTGGAGACCTGGGTTTGAATCCCACAGCCCCCACTTGCATACTGTGTGACCCTGAGCAAGAAACTTAACTTCCTTGTGCTCCCAGGTTGCACCTGCAAACAAGCTTTCAGCTTAGTGTGTCTCACCTGGTAAAATAATTGGTAAAAAAAATCTTTGTCCATTATGGTGCCCCCAGAGGATTCACTCTGATCAATGGAGAGATTTTGAAAGCCACCTAATTAAAGAAATGCTCTCACTCTGGGGCGTATGAAAATCCAGAACTTCTCCTTATCACCCTCGGGGGATCCACAGCCCTGAGCGATTCAACCACACATGTTATTGGATGTGGGCACCTTCTCACAGCGAGGCTAAGCCAGGAGGAGTCAACAGATAAGCACATTAGTTCATGCCTACAACTGCACCAAAAGTGATGCGACTGGATTCTCCCATATCGCTTATTGTTTGGTCAAGAAGCTAGGTTGCCAATAGACATCTGTTTTGGAGTGTCCCCTGATGGAGTCAAAGCCGAGCATTGCCTCCAGTATGTCCGGAAGCTGAAAGCTCAGCTAAAGCATGCCTACCAGTTAGCCCACACCATGACAGCCAAAAGAAACTTAGCAAACAAAGAATGGCACGACAGACATGTCAAGGCCCCAAGAACTGCAACCAGGGATTGAGTTTTGTTAAGGAATTTGGGATTGCATGTAAACATAAGAGTGCCGACAGGTGGCATCACACTCCATACATTGTTGTCAGCAAGCTGGCGGACCTGTCAGTCTATAAAGTGCGTCCAGAGAATGACCCATAAGCTGTAAAGACAATGCGCTGGAATCATTTACAACCAATAGGGCAAATCATCATTGATTCTGCACCCCAGGACACTGCACCTCCTGGGCCTTTAACCACAGCTGCGGCTAAAAAGAAACAGCTAACCTCCCTCCAATTGTTAAAGATTCAAGGCCTTCTATCTGTCATGTTCTAAATGAAATCGACTGCCAGTCGGAATCTGATGACAGTGAGTGTGAAGCTCCTTATTTCCCATCTTATGAACTAAGTTATTTGTTTCAAAGCAACCCCTGTGTAATTTGGGAAATGAAGCTGGACCTCAGAACTGTCTAACTTTCCAGCCTTCTTCACAGCACCAGTGCCCCTGAAAGTGAGGTGCAAAGTGTGACTTGACGTAGCTGACTCCTCGTGTTTTGTTGAATTAGCTGAGTTCCAAGAAGAAGAGCCAGTACTAGAAAGCACAGCTGGTGACATACCAGATAGTCCTGAACTAAATGCAAGCAATGACTCCAGTAGTATTATGGGCAATGAAGTTAATGAAGCTAATGATGTTAAAAGTATCAGTGCTGTGTATATGATTTAAATTCCATGGAATTTCCTCTTGATGATGAACCTGGAATTTGAACAAAGTAATGAAAGTAATCTTGCTGAATCAGAACCAAAAGCTGAAAGTGCTTCCAGTCCAGAACAAACAACCAGTGCAGAGGTGCCCTTTCTTTGAGAACATACTTATTGACAAGCAATGAGCCAGGACTGATCAACCCAATGCCACTGTTGAATGAACTGAGACTGCGCCTACCCCTCCCAGAAAGTCTGGAAGAGCCATCAAGCCTGTAATATGTCTCAGTTATGACTCCTAAGAAGACCTAGACCTCCCCATGAATGTAGTTTACAAAGGGGTGTACATTTCTGAAAACTCTTCCAAAACTGGGCTATTCTGCCACCTCAAAGCTGATAGTTAAGCCTCCCAGTATGCTAATACCCTTGCCCTATGCAGTCCTAGTGTAGCTGAAAGACATAGACCCCAGGCGATGTGGGTTAGTATGCAGGAGGTAATACAGACTAGAATTGTAACAGTAATGTGTTCGAATTATCTGAATCTGCTAATATGTTTATGAAAAATGTTGTAAAATGTGTTATGGAAATTTATGTCCGGGACATTACGCAGCTATGGTGGACACGACTGCAGTCCCTAACGAGTTTGAGTGCCTCATGCTAAGAATTCAACCAGACAAATCAACCTCTATCTGCATTAGTGAGTGCTATAGACTCCCTCAGCTAGCATCTCTCTGCTCAAACACCTAAGTGACATTCTAGCTACTATCTCATCAGAAGTATCCATAATTGGTGACTCTCAACCTTGACTGGCCTCTCCAGTCTCTCCTTACCACTGAAAGAATTCTGTGATGCCCATGGACTTACCCATATCATTAATAAAGCTACCCACCCAAACACCAAAACCCAGAGTGTAGCTCCTTTCTTGACCTAATCCTTGTAAGCAAGCCTCACCTCTTCTTCCACTCAGGTGTATTCTTTAACGACATCAGCAACCACTGAGCGATTGCATGCAAAGGTTGACGCAACTCCAAACCTCCTCATCCTCTAAATACATCCATAAAAGATGTAAATGGAACTTCTGCCCAGATGCTTTTCTCTATGACCTCAGTATGCTAACTGGCAGAAATTTTACCTTGCATCTTCTGTGGAAGAGTCATGCAAGGTATTTCATGAAATATTAATCGAAACCCTAGACCTCCATGCCCCAGTTACCAAAAGCAGAACCAAAGAAAATCCTGTCCCTGGTTCACGGATAACCTAAAGACTGCCTTATGGCATAGGGATGCTCTTTCAAAAGAGCCAGAAAGTCTAAACTGGCCACAGACTGGTCTGCTTTCCGAACTGCAAGGAATTTCTGCATGAAAACTATCAGAGCTGACAAGTCTAGTTATTTCCGCCTGAACTTAACGCATCCACTAACTCTGCTAATAAGTTTTGGAAACGTTAAGGAGTTAGAAGCCATAACAGCACTGGCACACTTCCCCACAAATTTTGACTGGTGGTACCCACACTGCAGATAAACATGAGATCCTTGACCTCCTTAATAATCACTTTTGCCACAGCAGGGATGGCTTTTGATACCTCCCCAGCAAATGCCATCAGGGCACAGTTCCTTAGTCAGTCAACTGATTGCCACGATCCTGAATCTATTGACTGTTACCACTCTTTCTCCTTTTGTCCAGTTACTGTCAAACAGGTTGAGGATCTCCTTCTTCAACTTGACACTAAGAAAAGTGAGGATATGATTGAGCCTTTCTTCTAAAGTTGGCTTACTATATTTTGGCTCCCCTATTACCCACCTTTTCAATTTGTCTCTAAATCAGGGCCTCCCAAGGTCTGGAAGACGGCCCATGTCATCCCTTTATTCAAATCAGGGGACCCTGCAACCTAAATAATTACCCAATCTCCTTGCTCCCAGCCTTGTCAAACTATTGGAGAAGGTAGTAATGAACAGCTCAGATTTCATCTGGAAAGTTTTAATCTACTAAACCCGATTTAATCCGGTTTCCATCCCATGCATAGTACCTCCACTACCCTTGCTAAGGTTATAAATGATTGGCAGTTCACACTTGATAATTGAAAGGCTTCCTGTAGTTCAGTGACCAAGCAGACAGCCATTCCCACTTCCTGAGCTATATAAGCAGTTCCTCCCAGCCTCACTGTGAAGCATTTTGTCTTTGCAGCCAAGGCTCTGCCGGTTTGTTCCTGAGCTGGTTGGGGCCTCCAGGGGTTGGAGCCCCCACCGCCTCACCCCCTGCCCCTTGCTTGTCTCTGCAGGGTTTGTGTTTGTTTTCCTGCTTTGGTTTGTATTTTGCCTTCGGTTGTTTATGCTTTCTTTCCTTTCCCTATAGCTGGTCCATGTGGCATATTTATTGCTCTCACCTGACTCAGATTACTTGAACCTAGCTATACAGCTTACTCATGCTTGTTCTACTTACCCTCATTACTGCAATCTCATTGCACTGCCTGTTTGACAATGCTTAAAACATTATGCCTCCTTTATTTGCACTTACAGCTCAGTGTACTCATTTATTTACTACTGCTGTACAGGCTTACTTGCTTCCTGCTGCTGCATTGTTTACACTCATTCCTTATGTACCTTTGGTTACTCTAAGGTTAGCTGAAGCTCCTGCTGAGGCTATTAAATTAGCTTTGTATCTGCATGTGGTTCTCGGCCTTTCATCGCTTCCTTTGTTTGTTCTACAGCAGGGACTGGAGGTGTTTGGGGGTTGTGGCCTATGTGGTTAATTAGTTCTTTTCTACATCCTGTCTTCGCCACCAAAATCTTCAGAGTTTGTCACCTTGATTTGGCTATTCAAGTCTGGTTGTTTGCCCTAACTCAGTGCTGTTTACTTGCTATACAGTTGTTATGCAGGTCCACCTATTACTACTACTGATTACTGACCTATTGAGTCCACACTTGCTTATGCAACTATTGCTCCTTGCTTACGCAAACCATTGCTTCGTGCCTAGTGCCTTCCCTCGCTCGCCTGGGATTCTACTGCTCTCAATCTGCATTTGACCTTGCAAGCACTCAATGCTCATTATGATCTCAGCATGCTGTGCCTCATTCAGCTCATCAACTTTACGGCTCTCAATCAATTCTGGGGCATGCCAGCCATTCTAATCTAGGCGCGGTTGCTGCAGCCAACAGTCTCGCTCTGCATTTAGTCCAGCATCATCGAGCGTGTCCAGCTTGAGGCAGGATCCTTCTCACCTGGCCCATAGCTGGGAATGTCTCCACCCTGGCTTGGCTTTAGCTGCTGCTATGTGACAGCAGCTCCTGGTGTAGAATTTAAGACTAGTGGTGAAGGGTGGTTACGATGATCTCCTTTCACGCTAGTGTTCCACTGTAATGGTTGGCCTTTGACTTTAGTGGTTTCCCTAGCAAGGCACCTTCACCACATTCTCCCACAACTGCCTCTGGTTCACCTGGTTTGATTTAGGGTGGGTAGGCCAGGTGAGTGCCTCAGCAGTTGTTGCTCTCCTCCCATGCCTTGGATGCTCATATTGTTGCAGAGTTTTCTTGCAACCTTCCACGACGTTCCTGTTAGAGGGTTTGAGTGAGAGCCTTCCTCCAAATTGGAATATTTCCACCTCCCTTTAATTGGGTTGTCCAAATTGCAGCCACAGAGCCATCACTAAATATATTTTCCCAAGCCTTGAGGGAAGGCGACCTCGGCCTTGGATCCCAGAGATTTCCTCCTCAGAGGGTTTTTTTTCCTCTGTTGCCTCAGGTCAGAACACTTAGCATAGTTGTTTCCCGTAGTTTCCTTAGGTAGGTTCCGTTGTTGGATGGAGGTGGAGGATGTCCGCCATTCCCTCTCTCCTTAGGGATCCCTTCTCTCAATGCAAGCCATCGCTATTCTTCTCTACTACTATGTTGCTGTTACTGCTTCTATATCACTGTTACTGTTTGCTCATACGCATCATGCTGCCTCCTGTTGGGGATGATACTACATTTCTTTTGGGATTCCTAAGGTACCTTTAGCCACAGGAACCATCCTGTGGCACCTCTTAGAGCAGAACCTCTCCAAGAGCTGCTTGCTTCGTGCCCTACAGGGTGGTAATTCCTCTGGAATAGAGAGTGTGAACAGCCACAGCCAAAACTAACACAGTTACATAAGCATAACACTATACTGGCTGTGTAGATCAGTGAATTGAAAGGCTTTGCCTGTAGTTCAGTGACCAAGCAGCCAGCCACTCCACTTCCTGAGCTATATAAACAGTTCCTCCAGCCTCACTGTGAAGCATTTTTGTCTTTGCCCCACCATCCTCCTCCTCCTCCAGCAGGCAACACTCTCTCCTTAGGGGATTCCAGCAGTACCTTTTACCACTGAAGCCCCTGGCATCTCTTAGGGCGGAACCCTCTCCAAGAATTCCTGGCTGCACTTACAGGGTGGCAATTCCTCTGGAATAGAGAGTGCGGACAGCCACAGCCAAAACTAACACAGTTACATAAGCATAACACTATACTGGCTGCATAGGTCAGTGAACAAACAATACATATGCACCTTTGTTTCTGGACCTTAGCAAGGCTTTCACACGGGGTGGATCACGATTTGCTCCTGGTGACCCTGAAGAAAGTTGGGTGGACAACCGGCCCTAAGCTGGTTCACAAACTATCTTGTGGACAGAGAGCAACAGGTCAAAGTTGAAGGAGACCTATCACCAAAAGAAATATTCTTAGAGGTGTCCCCTAGGATCCATACTTGGTCCACTTTCTTTGCCATTTACGTTAATCAAATTGACACTGGCCTAAAGCCATCTTGTATCCATCTCTTTGCTGATGATACAGTGCTATCATTGTCAGATCAACTCCATATCAAGCCATTTTGGACCTCCAGAACGATTTTGACATCGTCCCCAAAAATCTACTCAACTTGAAACTCCTGCTCAATGCCAAAAACTAAGGCCATGAATTCTCTCCACTGGCCCCTCATCTCAAAAAAACAAAAACAAACAGATAAGGTTCCTCATATAAGCACCCTTTTGGGAGGCACCCTGTAGTTCGTGGAACAATTCAGATACCTGGGGTCTGGATTGACTACAAATTATCCTTCATTGATCACATTGAAAAACTCACTAAGAAACTGCATCAAAGGCTCTGTATTTTCTTCAGGATCAAGCACTCACTAACTCAGGAGGCTAGAAAACTCCTAGTCCAAGCTATCTTCTTGCCTCTTCTAGACTATGCGGACTTCCTATATGGCCATAGTACTAGCACAGCTCCTCTTCAAGCCTGCTACCCTATATCACAGAGCCCTTAGTTTCATTTTGATGCCCTTATTACACACACTGCATCCTCTAGTCTTCCATAGGCTGGAGCTCCCTTAGCTTCAAGAGGCAAGAGAATGCTATTCTATGGACATATAAGGCAATCACTCATAAATTACTTCTGTACCTCACAAGCTGCCTAACTCCCTGCATCCCTAGTGCCTATTCTCTCAGAAGTCTTACAATCTTATCTCTGGCTATCCCTAAAGTTAAAATGCACTTGGGTAGAGCCTCAATAAGCTTCTTCCTACGCTCTGGAATAAGATCCAGAAAACCTTAAGGCTCTCTCTGTTCGTTCTCCTCTTCAAATCCTTGTTCCTGAGGACCTTTTCCGAGGTCTGTCATTGCTTTAAGTCATGGTCTTAGCATCATGATTTGTTACTGCTTTAAATTCTGGACTTAAACCTCAACCATTGCCTGAGGCATCATTTGAGTCCTCCTTCTGGCATTGTCCAAATCAAGGTCCCAACATCACAGTCTGTCTTTGCTTCAAGTATTGGACTTAAGCCCCAACCATTGCCTGTGGCATCTGTCATGTTTCTCCTTAGAACAGTCCTTACTCCCTAGGCCATCATGTCCAACCCTCTCCTATCTCATCTGACCTTCTCTCCCCAGTCCCTATACCTCCCTCCCTCCCTTCCCACCCCACTTGCCAGGCCATGCCTACAGTACTTATCAAAGGACTCTTACATCTCAATCTTCTTCACACTGTGACGCTAGAGAAACTGCCACTCCTGCTTACTATGACTCCTCCAATGATGTTTACTGTATAAACTTTAGCTCATTACCTTATATCCATATATCTATATCTATGCAATTGTATTTAAATGACACTACTTCTTTTTGAACGTATTGCTATGTTCTGGTGGAAGTATCTTGTTACATGTCATGATTATATGTTATTATGTTGTTATTATTACTACTATGTCATTGCTATGTATGTTCACTCAACCTGTTATGTCTTAACCCTATTGGCAATTGTTTTGCCTCTTTCCATCTTGTAAATGAGCTTGTCTCAATCATGTTCCGCCTGGCAAAATAAAGATTTTGATTGATTGATTGATTGAAATTTCATTGCTAAATGAAAAAGTATAGTAATCCTGTTGTTATAACCAGTTTTTTTACTGATGCATCAGATTTCATTTTGTGGTATACCAATGAAACATGCATGTATTTTATGTATAGTATTTTCCATATAGAATCTTATACTATATGTAGACTTGACACAGTTACCACATTTTCCAGGCAGGAAAGAGTGTAACCCCTCCAAATTGGAGTTACTATAATGTCTTCCTGGGCTCCTTAATGCCCACTGTCAGGCTGGTGTCCTGTCTTAAGTAGTTCTGTAACTTCGATGAGAGTACATAATGAGCCTCTCGCCTGCCCTTTAAGAAAATAGCTAATCTGTGTTTAGAAATTGGTCTGTGCTGGGTTCAAGTGATTTAGGGCTTGTGACCAGCCAGACAGTGATTTGTTTTGCTCCATTCTGCAGTGGCTACTTGCGCAGAGGAGCTTGTGTAAGAACTGTGATTAATGTTTATTTCCTGTTATATTAAAGATAGAGAAGTTTGTCTAACCTGCTTAGATTGCAGCTGAACATTTGGATGGAAGCCACCATGTTAGGGCCAGGACTTTCTGTAACTGGACCAATCGAACCACTGGGGACCTAAAATGGATCCTGTCCCCAGGGGTCTTGTGGGAAGGAAATTCTGTAGTCCTCTAGTTTTATCCAGTTGGCACCCAAATGGACCTGGAGTGGGAGCCCTTACTATGACTGACAGCTCCTTTAGCCAACCAAACCTTTGTATTTGCAAGGGAAATGCCCTGTGCTCCAAGAGACAGTGGATCAGTTAGTGTTGGAGGTTGAAGTGTGAAGTGTGAACAACTCGGCTTTTGAGCAGCTGCTCCCAGAAGGAGCACTGGGAATCAGCGGAAAGAGGCTCAACTTGCCTTCCTGCCACTTTCTCCTGCATCAAACTGCCTTATTGCAAAATTGGACTTGCCAATTCCAGCCTAGAACTGTGGCAGGCGAGAAGAAAAATTTGTAATTGCAACTTGCGATTTGGACCGTAGACTTGCTTCTGAAACAATGCCAACTTGATGTTAGAGTATACTGGATCAGATTTGCGTAGTAAAGCTGTCAATTTGCAACTGGGCTGAA
Source organism: Neoceratodus forsteri (assembly GCA_016271365.2). Classification (NCBI taxonomy): domain Eukaryota; kingdom Metazoa; phylum Chordata; order Ceratodontiformes; family Ceratodontidae; genus Neoceratodus; species Neoceratodus forsteri. The sequence goes on along the minus strand of CM057455.1, from coordinate 1,793,017,097 downwards.
TCCGAACTGCCATAGAAGTAGTGATTGATTTAAATGTGCTGAATGTGTTTTGTGGTCATGATTTGGTTCCCACGATCTAATCCGTTGAGCTAGCTGGAGGCTTCACCAGCAGAAGATCACGAACTTTGCCAGAACTGTTTACCCTGTCATTTCAGCCTAGGCTGCTACTCCTGCACCAGAGACCATTTCTGATAGAGACCAGCTTGGGATTTGGCCCTCTGCACAACAACATTGCACAGGTTGTGACCATATGGAGGTGTATCGGTCGGCCAGCTTCCCCTGCCCATTAATCATCACCATGAGGTCTACACAGTGCCAGTTTTGCAGCAAGTTCTGAGCGTGAGTACAATCAGGGAAGCACCCTGCAAAAGGGTTTAAATCATCTGTGGTACCATATAATTGTTTCACTTTTCTTGGGTTTACAAAGGACTGAGCCAACCAGCTTGGATTACAAATAATTGGGTTGTTTGAATCTTTAACTGCTTTTCTTCCACCAGGGCCCCGACATCAGCTGCAAAGCCGGCCACCCCAGACAGCGCTCAGGCTAGCCTGCATACCATTCTGGGTACCCAGTGCTGTTGAACTATATAATTGGGACTTAAAGTGCATGCCAGAAAAACCTGATTTAAGTCAGAATACAAATCATTTGACCAGATTCATGCCCTTGCTTGTTCACGCCACTTAATAAATCTGATTGTCTTTTTCACATTTAACCTGGCTAGTGTGCATATTATTAGTTGGTTGCTGCATTCACAGTGTGTGCTTGTATTGCTGATCTTACTTTATAGGGGGTATCCATGGCAGCTGCTCGGGTCCAGCCCTGGTGGTAAATGTGAAGGGTGTGAGCATATTATTTCTGTGTCCAACTGTGTGTGAATTCACTACTGTGTTAGATATTAGGCCACTGGGAGGGTTGATGGGTGGTTATATAGCTTCCCAGAGGGCTATACCAGAGCAGATAAGTAACCCCAATGCTATTTCTCTGGCTGGAGGCACCTAATTAGAGAACTCAGGCCCCTCAACCTGTGTATAGCCATACAGGCAGGGGTAGTAGCCCTTAGAAAAGTACCACCTAGGGCTTGCTCACAGAATTTCTGATGATAGTTCACCTTCTCTGGGGAGGAGGGCTGAAGGCTTTGGCAAAAGTATGCCTCCCGCAGTAGCTGAGAGGTATTGAGCCACCAGTCTTCCATACACTGGGTGGTGAGATGTTTCAGACATCAGAGTGACATGCACGGGAGTGTGCACCTCCCTGGACATTACTGCACATCTGTGCTCACTGACAGGAGGGGGGCAACCAAGCAGACCAAGGGAAGCCCCGGCTCCTCGATATTTGACGGTGACCAGCACCACACCTACTGTCAGATCTACCTTCCTAGGTCCCGAGGCTGCCGATCTTCACCTGAGCCCTCAGGTCATTGATTCAGATACGGGAGCACCAAGAGTTGAAGGTGGCCCCACCCCAGGGAGCATAAGCTGGGGTTGCCTGAAGATGAGTCGTGGATGGATTGGAGATTCAAGGGGGTTCCTAAGGCAGACAGGATCTTAGACCGGTGGGATCAACTGGGTAACTGAGAGAGGTCCAGAAGCTGGCAACACGAGGGAAAAGAATAAAAAAAAAAAAAGAAGAATGAAGATCAGTCTGAGTTTCAGTACAGCATGTACCCTTCACCACTGCAGGGCAAGGCACTTTTCTGTGGCAAGCTTGTTTATGGAATCCACTTTGAGGGCATCCCATAGTTATTGTTGCACAGCAGCTGCCTTCTTAAGATTGTGAGTACAGACCAGGCCCAGCAACTATTGTATCCTTGCTCCTACACCCGGAATCTGACACTGGGAGTGCCTCTCTTGTGGTTGCTCCTCCCTCCCCACACGTGGACTCTGACACTGGGAGTGTGCCTCTGGTGGTCATTTCTTGCTCCCCACCTGGACTTCAACACTGAGAGTACATTCTGATAGTTGCTCCTTGCCCCCCACCTGGACTTCAACATGGGATTGCATCTTTGGTGGTCACTCTTTGCTCCCCACAACCTGAACTCCCACACTGAGAGTGCATATCTGGTGGTTGCTCCTTGTCCCACCCCATTTGGACTCCAGCAATGGAAGTGCATCTCTCATGGTCACTCCTTACTCCTCACCTGGACTCTGACACTGAGAGTGCACATCTGGTGGTTTCTCCTTGCACCCCACCTAGACTCTGACACCAGGAGTGTATCTCTGGTAGTTGCTCCTTGCTCCCCCATCTTGGCTCTGACTCTGGGAGCTCAAGCACTGTGTCAGATATGCAATTTAAAAACAAAGATTTGGCCACTTAGTGCTCATCACTGGTGGCCTCTGTTGCCCCCAATAGAAAAGGAGGTCTCTAGGAGCCCATCCCTGTGGCACATCTTGCCCTGTTGCCACCCCCCGGTCATGGCTGGTACAAACCTTCCACTCATCCTCTCAACCAGCCACCACCACCATATGACTAAATTGCAAGCACGACTTATGAAATACTTGCATACAGAGTGTATTTCCTAGATCCCATTTTCACAACCCACTATCTAGGAAATACACACTGTACAGTATGCGTGTTTCTATAAATAGCTTAAGACCACTCAAATATGTAGGCTGGCACATATCCTTCACTTAACTATAGTTGCCTAAAAACGTAATCATACTTGTTGCAATTTAATTGTGATAGCAGCCTTCTAGACACTTTTTACTCACAAAAAGGAAAATTGTAAAGGGTTGAAATTGTAAGTTTCTATAGATAGTGACACAAAGGTTGAACTTTGTGTTTTGGAACAAAGTACTTAGAATTTGAAAGTTATAGTTAAGTAAAAGGGAATGTATTTGTATCTCAAAACCAGGAAGTAAAAATGTGATTGTATTTTTATTGTGTGCCAGACCCTCAAAACTGTAATTGTATATTTAAAGTGTTGCAACAACATTTTAGCAGCTTTTTCACTGGGTCAGGGTGAGCGAAGGATACCATTGGATGCCAGGAACTACTTGGCATGTGATGGGATAAATTGCAGGGTGCCAAACAACAGTAGGGACTGCTTGGCAGAAAAGAATTGACAATACTGGCTGAAGTCAGCATTGTCAATTCAAATGAATGTTCAACTGATATTAAATACCCTTTTAAAAGGGGGAAAAAGGAAATTCCTTGCAAAAACTACATTTATGCACCAGTTAGGACTGAAACCCAAAGCCCTGAAACTAGGGAATGTGACATTAGGGTACAAGGTGTCCCAGACTCTTGTTGATTGTGTGGTGTGTTATTCCTCAAGACAGGCCCATAGCCTTCCAAAAATGTATGTGTGGGTGCGGGTGAGTGTGGGTCCATTAAGGGCACTTTGGACATGATAACACTAATGTACTCCCACCGCTCTATTCAGAGGAGACTTTATGCATGTGAAATGTGACTTATCAAACAATGTTCTGTATTTGTTCCTTTATAAGTGACCGAGCTACCCTGCAGTCCACAGTAGGACCTGTCTGTGGATCCATCCTATAGGTGGGGTGTGGTCGACATCGTGTAGTCATCGACATTGTGTAGTCACCCACAACATCAATGGCAATACTGATCCCACCATGGCAGAGGACAGACCTTCTCCTTCCCCATGGTCAGTGCATGACAGCTCTGCATTCCTGGACAGCACCAAGGCATGAGAGTCAAATGGGATTCAAACTTAGGTCTCCCACATGAAAGTGTGTGATACACTGTCAGCTTTCACTTCTGGTCCTATTTTTTCTCATTAACTCTACTGCTTCTTTTCTCTGCTAACTTATTTCTCCATCCCCAAAAATCCTGTCTACTTTATTTTTAACCAAAAAAAAAAAATACCATTCATTCTCTCCTTCTGCTGGCTCTTTCCCTACACCAATCGCATTACTGGTCCAATTTATTTATTTATTTTTCTTAGAGCTGTTTGCTCCTTCGATGACACCTTATAACTGCCATCAGGTCTGTAGCTTGGCAGCTCCCAACCCCATTAACTGCTCTTCCCCTATCATGATGGTGGGGATCCACAAGTGGAGCTCGAGGCACTGAGGGCCATCACATGGCAATGAAAAGCATATAGTTTCTGTGTCCCCCCAGAACCAGAGCTGTGGTGAGGCGGCAGGTACACGCATGAAGCGCACACATGCACCCTGAAACCACAGCCTCCTTCTACCCTCCCAACATGACGCCAGTCCCAAGACCTCTGCTCTGACACCCAGTCTCCACCAGGTGTCAGCTGAGAGCGAGGAACTTGTGTCCCCACTGTGGGAGATGATAGCAGCCCAATGTGGGCCACTGCAATCATTTCCCAGCCCCCGCCAACCCCTGGTGACCCTAGCTCATTTCGGACCCAGGTCGCTGGCTTCTGGCGGTGTGGTATCCAGTGCTTCAACCTCACCACCGGCCAGTGTCCAATTTGTTTTTAACAATAAACACCCACTCTCTCCATTTGCTGGCTCTGTCCCCTTACATTGATCTTGCATACATAGATACACATAAGCCATGTTTACACGGGTGGCAGCGCTGCAAATATAAAACTGCAACACGCGGTCCCACCACTTGCCACCATGATCTGTCCTTATATGGCCCCTCTCTGCACAGCTGCAATCTGTACTGTGAGGGCCATGTATCAGGAGAGCCAGACATCTGCTGGCCAATGGACGGGTTGTTGTGATGCAGGCAGTCCAGGACTGCCACTTAAACTGCTGTAGCTGCTCCCTTCTCTTGCTCCCAGCTTGCCAGAGAATCTGGGACCATCTTAGTGAGTGGCTTGCGCTGATCAGGCACATGATAACATTATGAGCTTGCACTGGAGCAACCTCAGGCATGGGTTACTCCAGTGCAAATGTGACCGGAGCACACAGGGCTATAGACAGCAGACAAAGGCTCTTGGCCCATCTAGTCTGGCCACCCAACCTATTTTGTCTTGCCACAGTGGCAATTCTCCCTTTGTTACTGTCCCTCTTTTCTAACTAAACCTATATGCTTGCCATGGTCCAATTTATGTTATAAAAAAAACACCCACTTCCTCCTGCTACTCCTGATCCCAGTCTGATTTGTTTTACAAACAAAATACCCACTCCCTCCTTCTACTGGCTCCTAACCCCAAGCCCAATAATTGCTGTGGGTGGTATAGGGGTATAGGAGAGTATCCAGATAGGACAGAAAATGCCTGCATCATTTCAGTTTCCCACCACAACAGCCTCTCATCAGAGCCCATTTGGATTGGCTCCAGACATATCTACACTCAAGGATCAGCAACAGTGTGCCTTTGTGCACCACTCACACTACTGTCATCAGGTACAGTAAATGCCTCAGGTCTACCTTAGAAAACATTTTTTTACCATAAGCCACTTATTCTATTACCTGGCTACCCAAATTAGTATTTCCTTTCTTTGACAGGGTGCCACTGATTTTGGTAATTTGTTCCCTGATGATCTATACCTCAGATTCATCCAATTGTATCTCTCAAATGTCCCACACTTGAGGGACGATCCTTCATTTTCCGACTGGAGTTGCTCTGGCCACATAATGAAGGTGTTTTTCAAGATCCACATAGAGAAGGTATTGTCTCACATTGTAAACTCAGACTCAAAGTAGAAATGCATAATCTATAATGCTCAATTACAAAAGAATTGTTTCCAATGGTCTGGCAAAGATGAATCAATAAATCCAGATTCGTGTTTTGAGGGTTGGTTATGACATGACTAATCATTGTTACTCATCAGATGTCACTAGAAACATAGGACTTGTTGGCAGAAAAGGACTGCTTGGCCCACCCAGTCTTGGCAAGATGTTCCCTGCCTGGTCTGTCTCCACAGACCCTAGTTGGTCTCCAGTGACCCTCCCTCCTCCCTGCCTGGTAACTAATATTTCCCTATTTCTTTCCCATGTATTCATGAAGTCCCCTACCATTTTCTCCTCCTTCATTTCCATTGGCAGTCTATTCCAAGTGTCCACTACTCTTTCAGTGAAGTAGTACTTCCTCCCCATCCCTCTTAAACTGTGCCCTACTCCCAGCTTCATCACATGCTCTGTTGTTCTGGTGCTGTTTCTCATTTGAAAGAGACTCCACCTTACACCCTGATCCTGTGAGGTACATGTAGGTCTCTATCACATCCCTCTCACTCTCTCTCTTCCAGGGTGTGCATGTTGAAATCCCTCAGTCTCTCTTCATAGGGCTTTTGATACAACTGCTGCATCATTTTAGTTGCCCTCCTACTTGACTGCCTCACCCTGTCTATATGTCTTTTCTGAGGTGCAGCCTCAGAGACTGGACACTGTCTACAGGTGGGGTCTCCCAAGCAGTGACACAGTGGCAACATTACCTCCCTCCTCCTGTGGAGATACCTCTTCTTATGCATCCCACTGGCCCTACCCACTTTTTTGTCATACCACTATGCCATTTGGAAGTCATCAGATAAGATAACCCAAAGGTCCTGCTCCTGCTTAGTGATGGTCAGTACCTCCCTCCATCACAAACTCAGCTCCTGGGTTCCCTGCCCCAGGTGCATGATTTTGTACTTTTTGCATTGAACACTCCCAGTCCCTGGGTATAATATGTATAGGAAGGATAAGGAGATGGGAAGTTGGGGAGGGCTCTGTATGTGAAGAAGGGATAACCTGTACCAGAGAGGAAGGGATGGAAGGAAGGTACAATCCACTGAGGGGAGGAAACTAAGGATGGGGTGGTTTTACAGACCACCTTCACAGGATGAGAGGGTTGGACAAGATACTGGGGTCCAAAATCCTAGAAATGGCAAGTAAGGGGAGGTAGTAATAATGAGGGACTTCAATCTGCCTGGGTGGACTGGAAAATCCGGTTATCTCCAGCACCAGGGTACAAGTACTGCTGGATGCATTCTTGAGTGGGTTCCTGACACAAGGTGTCATGAAGCCCACTAGGGAGAGGTCTGTACTCAGACTTGGCCCTGCCTGCTGTGCGCATGTTAAGGATGTCAAGGTGGAAGCGCCACTTACAGGAAGTGACCACCATATAGTATAGTTCTATCTGGATGTAGGTGGAGGCATGGTCAGGACCAAAACAAGGGTTTTGGACTTTAGGAAGGCTGACTTTAGAAGGATGAGAGAAATTCTGAAAGATCTCCTTGCTGGGATCAAAAGGAGATGGAAATGAAACAGAAATGGACCATAATGAAGGAGGGACTGATGGAGACCACTAGTGAATGTGCAAAAATCAAAAGCAAGAAATCTATGGCCAAAAAGCCAGCTGGTTCTGAAAGGAGGTAGCAAATGTAATAAGGAACAAGAAGGCAGCCTTCCAGAAGAGCAGATATACTCAGAAGGAGGATGATAGGGAAGATTACAGTGATCAGTCAACGGTGACAAGCAGAGTGATTAGAGAGGCAAAGGCTACAAGGAAATATAGCTAACACAAGGAGTAAAATTAGGTGAGAAGGCCTTCTTCAAATAAATAAGGGAAAAGAGAGCTATAAAAGATGAGACTGTCAAATTAAAAAAGAGCGGGGTTGGGCAGAGGAGCGGAAGAGAAAGCAGAGGTACTTAACAAGAACTTCTGCTCCATCTTCGCTAGTAGAAGGATGGATCAGTGCCACAAGGGAGCAGAGGGTGATAACGTGAATGAGGGAGTCACAGATGGGGTATTATAAGTGGACAGAGTACATAAGGGCCTAGAGCCCTGAAGGTGAATAATCCCCAAGGTCAGATGGCGTGCGCAAAGGTCTAAGGAATTGGTTGAGGTACTGGTGGTCCCTGGTAGACCTGTTTAACACTCTCTGGAGACTGGAAGTGTGCCCCAGGACTAGAGGATTGCACATGTAGCACCTTTCAATAAAAAGTGGGCCAAGAGATGAACTACGGAACTCCAGGCCAGTCTGTCTGACCTCAGTAGTGGGAAGGCTGATATAAATTATCCTGAAGGAAAAACTGGTGAACTTTCTGGAAGAAAATGGGCATCAGGATGGGAGGCAGGATGGGTTTGTGTGGGGAAGTCCTGCCAAACTAACCTAATTGACTTTTGACAGGGTGACCAGGACAGTGGACAAGAGCAAGCAGCTGATGTCCTGTATCTGGACTCAGCAGGCCTTTGACTCTGTGCTTCATAACAGACTGGTCAGGAAGCTGGAAGGCCTGGGAGTGGAAGCCAAGCTAACTAGATGGGTCAAAAGCTGCTTGCAGGACAGAAACCAAAATGTGGTGATATGGGAAATTCTCAGAAGCTAGGACAGTAACCAGTGGGGCCCACAGTGCTTGGTGCTCAGTCTTACGTTCTTTAACATCTTCATCAGTGACACAGCACATGGGATCAAGGTAAAATCTGCTTGTTTCATGGATGACACAAAGCTCTTTGGGAAGACCTGGTTAAGTAAGAGAAGGGTCAGGCATTTGGCAACTAGGGTTCAGTTCTAAAAGTGCAAAGTTATGTACTTGGGGGTAAAGAACCCAAAACTGGTTGAGCAGGTAACCAAGTCAGAGGAAGAAAAGGATCTGGGAGTAATCATCATGAGTGACCTGAAGCACTCGACACACTGCAGAAGAGCAGCAGCAAAAGCAAATCAGATGCTGGGTTGCATAGCCAGTGGAATTACCAAGAGGAAGGCAGAGGTCATACTGCCACTGTACAGGTCAGCAGTGAGATTGCACTTGGAGTACAATGTACAGTATTGGTGCCCTTATCTTAAAAACATGTCAATTAGCTGGGGACACTCCAGAGAAGGGTAACCAAGATGATCCATGGCCAACAGGGCAGCACCTATGAAGAGCGCTCAAGGGGCTCAATCATGTACTCTCTTGGGGACAGGAGAGGGGAAACATGATTGAGACCTTCAAGTACCTTAGAGGTATTAACAGAGTGAGCACTGATGGCCTCTTCAGCCTTAGTGGGAACAAGTCCACTAGAGAGAGCATAGCCTAAAACGGCACTGTGTCCAAAGAGTGTCGACAAGAATAGTCAGCATGGTATACGTGGTGAAAGGCACCATTTTATTTTGAGGGGACTTCATACCCCGCACCTCCTGACATGGGGGGCTCTGCCCCGTTCACCTCGGACTAAAGTTCCCACTCCAGGAGGGCAGACCCACGGGGAAGTTAAAATTTGTGGGGCCATGGAATAGTGTTTCCACGACCCTCATAAAAACTAAGTCCCAATGTGGCAGAAGTTGGAGACCAGGAATAGAACCCTGGTCTCCATTGCCACTGGCTGAGCTGCTCCATGCCCCAGTCCTCCACACCATGGGAGCAGCTTGGCCAGTTTTCTGTTCCTTTCAGCCCTTGTCCTTTTACAGGACCACAGACAGCAACCAGGCGGCTTACAGCAAACACTGTAAATCCCCACTCACTGTCCATGTGAGCACTTACCAGACTAGCACTGTGGAATTGTTACACTGTTCTGGTAGTGTCTACTTGACCGGCACTGCCCAAAATGGTAGGGGGACAATCTAGAGAGCGATAAGGAGGCACATTTCACTGAGAGTAGTGACCATTTGGAATGAGTTGCTGGAGGCAGTGGTCTCCCTGAAAATGGTGGATAGCTTCAAGACAGTGTGGGACAGAGTGAAGGGAAAGTTGGGGGGTATTCAAGTGGGGGTCATTATGGAATCGGGAGGGGTGCAGGCCCCTCTGCAAACATAGGTGGGACATGCACACTCGAAGCAGACTAGATCGACTGTAAGGCCTTTTATCTGCTGGTATGTTCATATGCTCATATGAAAAATAAAACCTTGACCCCCCGCACCTTTCCCTGTTTGTTAACATCACTGCTCTATTATAGGCTGCAGCTGCAACATGCACACTCAGCACTACGACTGCTCAGATTTCTAATGCCAAATTCAGAATAATGGATTCTGATTCATTTTAGGATTTCAGTTTTTCGGTATTTCTAGCCAAAAATGAATTCCTAAAATCCTTTTCTGATATAAAATTAGATTAATCAGAATCCAATTCTGCATCCTAGTGTACATTCAGTAAAGACCTCCCTGTACCTTACAACTCCTGGTGCTGCTGCTGGGTCAGTCCTCGATCAGTCATTCTATCTCATTGTGTAGATGTGCTGTAGTGTTGCAATGCCTAATGCCCATCAATGCCAGTGTCTTAAATCTGCCTGCCAGTCCATAAAAAAAAAAAAGACCCCCCAAGTCCTCTCCCAGCCTTCTTGGTGTCTACACCAGCCCTTGAGTATCTCCACCAATAGCCCTGAGACTCCTCTGCTTGCCTGGCACCCTTAGCCTGATTGGGTCCCACTAGTCCACAACACAGTGAAAGTTTGATGCTTTTCTCCCTGCATAAAAGATTTTCAGTTCAATAATCTAGTGTTTAAAATCCTTATCAGTGTCAGTTGTCTTTGGCATTCTTCCCCCTCCCCAGCACATCATTGTAGTAGTAACCTGGGAGGACTCCCGAAGCCCTCTGTTCTCTCCCGCTGACCACCTCAGGTGGCTAGTCTACAGGAAGCCCTGGGTGTAGCTCTATGCAGTCACAATGAGCATCTGACTTAGACTAGGTACAGTTACTCCCAGACCGCACTGTCGCCGGCCACCTGAGGTCAAAGGGAGAGAATAGAGGGCTGGGAGTCCCTCTCAGTCTTCTAGAAATCTCATCCATTATGTTTAAAACAACTTTATTTTACTGATGTTTGGCAGGGTTTTTGAGGCTGACCTATTATTACCCTTTTAAATAGTTTCAGATTATTTTTAATATTTTCATTTAAACTCTCTCTGATCTCACAGTGTATTTATAAGATTCGATTGCCAGCAACTGATCTCACAATTGCTGCATATGCAATACCATAGTCTGTCATCATGGAAAGTCACTGAGGCCATCAGCAAATACAAGATGAAGTCAGAAATTCCTAATCAAGGCTCTATGCACAGATTTTATGCATGCTTTAGCAAAAAAAAAAAAAAGCTGTAAACCTCAGAAAAAGAACAGAAAGTGGCATTCTCTAGGAAATTGTGGGAGTCTAATAAGTTTCATAGAGATGCATGCTGAAGAAGGTAACTGCTCTTTAAAAGATTTGCCATTCAACTGCCCCTTCAATGTTGGGATAATTAGATTGTGAGCCTCTGCTTGAAATTCTAACTGCTGTCCTAATAAACCAAAAATTGTTTAAATAAATAATGGCTTTTTAGTTGGAAGTATAATGAAAAATATGTTCTACAGATTCTCACTTAATGAATGCCTAGGGGCGATCTCTATGTCCCTTAGTTATCAGTGTCACTTAAGCAAGGCTTATTTTGAAAAACACTGTCCAGTCCCTTAGTCCTCTCCCTAAAGGTCACCACTCAGTGTTTGGGGCTGTACACAGAGTGCCGTGGTTACCCACTAACACTCGATTCTTGTTCCTGGCTCTCTGACAGAGATGCCCACCTCACAAATTCTCTGATACAGCATACAAATTCCAGTCCCCCCATATCACTGGAGGCATCATTAGTTGCTCATTCCCAGTCATTTCATTTTATTCAGGGTAGCGAATGAAGCACAGCCATATAAATACCTTTTGCATTTTAAAGCTGTTTAGCTTTCTTTATGGGGGATTTCTAGAGGAAAGGGACACTGAGCTAAGGCTTGTTTCAGATGTTGCTCAGGGGAGGTATAACAGCAGTTGGGAGGATACAGTAAAACAGGCAGTGCAAAATGGAACAAGCCAAGGAAAGTACAATCAGCATCAATAATAACAAAAACAAGTATAGTATAAAGCAAAAAAATGTAAAATAAATTACAAGTACAGTGGCACTTGTCTATTTAGGGCACCTTTGGGTTCAACCACTTGTTGCTTTATTAACAACATCATCACATCCAGCAACCTGACAAGCTGGATCTCCTGCTAAAACCGGCCCTTCTGCCTACCCCTGAGATTGACTGTTATGTCATACCTTGCCATACCGTGTAACACCAAAATGGGAGAAACAAAGTCTCTGTTTTCACTCTAAAATTATGGAACTCCCTACCGCTGGAGCTCAGGCACTCCCAGACTCACTGGATTTTAAATTGGAATGCCACAAGTTACTTGATAGCCCAGACCACTGCTCCTGTGGGGATAGGACACTTCCTTGCCTGCCCCTCTTAGACCTGCCCTGGCACTTGTTCCTGTCACTGAATAAGGCTCTCCCCAGCTCTTCTTAGACCATGTTACCCCTGGTACTTAATACTCTTTGTTGTACTATTGCACTTGTTGTTATGTATGATGCCACTGTTCTGTCAATTCCTTATGTCTTCTGCCACTGTGATGTGTACATTGTATATCAGTGCTTTGTTAGGTAAATATACGGCTGTTGTTCACCTGTCTTATCCATGTATTTTACTGCTGCTTTATATCCTATTGTATGTATCCTCCCGGCTGTGCCTGAAAATAGGTAGCTCTGCTGTATAGAGCACCCATCTGGTCAACAAAAACTAAATAAAATAAATAAATAAATAAAGTTCTTTCTTTCTTTCTTTCTTTCTTTCTTTCTTTCTTTCTTTCTTTCTTTCTTTCTTTCTTTCTTTCTCTCTCTCTCTCCTCCTTCCTTCCTTCCTTCTCATTTCAAAACTGTTACCATGTAAGTCATACTGAGCTGATGACAGCTTGTTTCCAGATCGTCCTTGGGGGTAGGGGAGTGGAATACAGCTGAGTGAGTGGAGTATGCAGGTTGCACATCACATAAGAAACTGCTTTCGGGACTGAGGAAATACCTTTAAAATCATGGTGTTTTTAATAAGCAGTACCCTTAATTGTATGCTTCACTGTATTTACAAACAGGCCAGAGAGATTATATACAAAAAGGCCAGAGGAAAATGACAATAATGAAGAGAAGTCCACATCAAGTGGATGGTATGTCATGCTCCCATGCTGGTGAACTGGGTATGGAAATGAGCTTCAGACACTGGCAGACAGGTGGCTGAGTATCAGGAAGTACTCCTGAGAGCAGCATGTCCTCAGTTGGATGGGTCCCCATTGCATGTCTGCCATATCATCACCCCTTTAGTCAGGTCCTGGAGGGTTGATCTCTAAGGTTCACCTGAAGTTTCCTCTGTAGGAGGGGGTCACCTCCTTTGTGGAGGCAGATGCCTTTGGCATGCTTCCATGATCCAAAAGCTTTGAAGACTGGAGGCTAGGTTAAGAAAGGAGAAGACGGAGCTGGCAATAGCAGGGTAGAAAAGTGAAGGAGTTTAGGGTTGAGGCCATCGAGCTGTTGCCCTTGGAAAGGTTTAAGGATGACAGGATAGGTGGTACAGCAGCCAGTAAAATGTTAGAGGAGAAAGAAGGGAGGTAGGGACATGAGGTAGCTGGGGTTTGAGGTGGCACCACAGAAGAAGAGAGAGTGCACAGGACGTTAAGTATTGATCGAAGGCAGAAGTGACCTCAGAAGGATCAGAGATAGGAAAGCCCAGTAGGTTGAGGACTGCTGTGGTAAACTGGGCATGGGAACAAAAACATAGTGAATAAATGCCCACAATTTACAAAGAGACTTAAGATTATTTAGAGGTTGGTGGCAAAATAATTGGATTTGGCTTCCCTGATAGCTTTGGTACTGGCATTGAGGAGCTGTTTATACTGAAAGAAGTTTTGCCATGAGCTGGAGGCCTTATACTGGTACCATGCTGTTACAAGTGTTTAGGCAAAGTTGTAAGATCTGAAGAAATCCAAGAAAGGCAGGAGCCTCAGACAAGTGACCTCTATAGTGGTGGTGGTGGGCATGTTTGTCCCAGATGGATGTTAATTTAGCATGGAAGGAAAAGGCTAAGTTTATGTCAGTATACACGGATATGGGAGACTAGTTAGTGGCCTAGAGGTCAGGACAGCCAGGTTAAATTATCAGAGAAACTTGTACCAGATATAGTTTGGGTGGGGTGGGGGAGGGACTTTAGGGTAACAGAACTTAATGGACACAGTAGGCAATCCAATGGTTCCTGATGGTGCCATGGATGAGGCGAGATTCCACAATATAGTGAGGATGTGAGGAGAGGAAAGCTTATGAGGGAATTGTTGAGGAGTGGGGATTGAGGTGGACAGGCTCTGAGATAAGTTGTGTGAAGTTTAGAGCTTGAATTTGTTGGGCAAGTTTTAAGTGGTAGGAGAGAGAAAGAGAAAGAGAGAGAGAGAGAGAGAGAGAGAGAGATAGAGGAGAGCTGTTATATAGGTCCCCAAAGACCAGGAGTTCACCAGAGGAAGAGAGGGTAGATAGTGATGAATAAGAGTCCAAGAAGAGAGTGGGGCTGGTACAAGGGTGGTGCAGCAGTAGACACCACAAATGAATACCAGCAGAACATAGAAACATAGAAGCTGTCAGCAGAAAGGACCTCTTGACCCACCTACCTGCCCTAAAGTCCATACCTACTGTTCCACTGTAGACCCTAATTGATCTCGCCTTAGTCCCCTACCCCAGCCCTGTTATTAAGGTCCTCTGTGTCTGTTCCATGCACATTTGAAACCTGTTACTATTTGTGTACTCACCACCTCTGCTGGGAGGCTGTTCCAGGTGACCACCACCCTCTCCATGTAGAAATGTTTCCTCACATCCCCTCTAAGTCTCCCTCCAGCTTCATATCATGCCCCATTGTCCTTGAGCATCTCTTTCTGTGCAATATGCCACCTCCTGTACCTTATTGATACCCTTGAGGTATCTGAATGTCTCTATCATGTCTCCTTTCTTGCCTTTCCTCCAGTGAGTACATATTTACCTCCCTGAGTCTTTCTTGTAGGCTTCTGATGCAGGCCATGCACCATCTTGGTTGCCTTTCTTTGTACTGCCTCTACCCGATCTATGTCCTTCCTGAGATGGGGCCTCCAGAACTGGACACAGTACTCCAGGTGTGGCCTCACCATTAGTCTAGTCAGGGTAACACTACCTCTGTTTTTCTGCTAGTGATACCCCTCCCTATGTCACCTCAGCATCCTACTAGCCTTTCCCACTGCCTTATCACACTGCTTTGCTACCTTCAGGTCATCATATGATGACCCTGATCTCTTTCCTGTTGTGTGGTTGGTAACACCTCCCCAACTGATATGTTACTGTTCCTCCCAACTCTCAGACACTGAAGCTCTGTTGCAGATTTTTGTAATCCGCGAACAAGCATACCTGGAGGAGGGAAGGACTGCTTACACAGGAGGAGTCTGTGCAAGGAGGAAACGAGGAGGAACAATATGTCAAGGCATGACTTCACTGCTGAGACTAAGGTGAACATACATGCCTGCATGATCCTGCTCATTAGACTGCATAAGCAGGGATGGCATCTTCAATATCACTGATCCTGTCCTAGAGCCAGCACTCAGAGATGACAAGCACATCTGGTATCTGCATTGCATCACTGTCTTACTGTATGTAGCCACGGCATTTTTACTGTATTTATTGCTTATGACCTACCCCACGACATAGCTGAAAGCAGGCCATGTGATCTAGCCTACTGTTCCTGGTAAACAGAAAACTGACTGACTAATTAACTAACTAACTAAGGAACTAACAAAAGAGAATGGGCCAGAGTCTCAAAGAGCTCGTACACCAATGCAAGGTGCATCAAACACTGACCTTGCATCAAAGCCAAGTGTACCAAATACTGTGCATCGTATTCTGAATGAAAAGCAGTCTCGGCAAAGTCCCTCAGACTGGACGCAAGTGGTCCACTGTATCAAGGCTATGATGCAAGGAGGGAGAATGCCTGCAGCTGAGGCACAACTGCATGGGTGGAGACTCTCCCAAGCTGAGCCACAAAGATGATGGGGTGGGAATGCCCAAGCTGAGGCAAAACAATGATGCGGGGTGGAATGCCTCAAGTGTGTAAAATGAAGAATAAGGCATGGAGTGAGAAAGATGCAAGATGCATCAAAAGATGATGCAGTGGGTGAGAAGTGATGCAAGCTGCATCGAAAACACGCTGCATGGGATGAGAAGTGACTCCAGCTGAGTCAAAACATATGGGATGCAGTGGCCATGACAATGGCATGTGCAGCCCCAACACACTTGACACTAATCCCACAGGGGCGATGTGCTCCATAACTGAACCTCTATGGGATACAGCCTCTCCAGTATGTGCGCCACTACTCCAGTTAGACCAGTTTCACCTCGGGGTAAAGGATGCATGCTATCATTGGTGCAGTGGCAGGACTTTCACCTTTGAGAATAAAAAAGGGGATGTGGCATAATTTTTGTGATACAAGCCCTGCTGCAACATGTGCACACAGGTTTTTGACATGACGTAAGGTGCATTATAGAATTGTGTTTGATGCAACTTTTGGCAGGTTGCGTCAAAGATGTTAGGTGCCAGCACCTTGCATCATTCTCCAGGCTTTGAGAATTGAGCCCAGTGTGTTAAGGTACTTCCTGTGCCTCAGCATTAAAGACAAGGAGGCAGGTGCATGTGAAGAAGGTTTTATATTTATTTCAATTAAAAATAAACTCATTTTACCATTCCTTTTTAATTCATAGCTGTTGGCAGGTGGCTTTGCCTTGAAGCAGGAAAAAGACAAACTTGACAGCTGACCCATTGAGACTGCCCCTCCCCAACCTGACCACTGGCCAAGTAAAACAGAGGATGATGATAATAGCAGGTGTAATTATAGATATTGGTGAGTCTCCAAAGACATATTTTTACATTTGTTAAAGCAGGCATAACAGTCCTTTATTACTGAAATAGCTGACTGATGAAATCAGTTTTGGTGCTCTGGAGGCAGTTTAACTGGATGTCAAGCATGCATCTTGTATTGCTATCTCTCCTAAATTAAACTCATGTCAGAGTAATCCTATAACCAGATGACCTCATCTAAATAGGTTAGTTGCCTAACATAGGCACATTTGAAATACAAAATGAGCTAAAAGCTATATGGGGCCTCACCAGATGCCCCAGATGTCCTCTCAGCTGTGAACTAGCCTGCAGTGTGTATTCTCACGTTCTTGCTACAATGTTAGCAAAACTGTTTAGCCAATTCCAGCAGCTATATGGCAAGCATCAGATTTCAGTTACATATAACCTCTTCTCTTGCTCCGGTTACATTCTGCCTTAGAGTCAGTTAATTGTAGTCTCTTCACAGAGCTGACATTTGTTTTTTCTTTTTCCAAGGCGACTGTGAGAATGTAGTAGAAATCCAGAGATTCCTCTAGTCTGAGGAAGCCTTGCAGTGTGTGGTGAAATGTTACATAGCTAATCATTAGCACTCATTAGTCTTAAGACTAGTGTCCTCCTTATTCCTCTGAGGCTGTGCAGTTCTCGTTGTTGTGATCTATTGTTTACGCACCACTTTAAACACCCTCGAAGAAGTGGAATGCATGTCTCCCACTCTGCCTATTCACATCTGACATTATATTCAGGATGACTGTGAGAACATGTTAGAGATCTGGGAATGCCTATTTGACTTAGTCAGTCTTGCATGGAATATAATGAGCCTCTGGACACTACAGCAGATAAGTAGGGCCTGACAAGGAAATACTGTCTTGTTTTGTTTTATTTAGCTTTTTCTACTGGCCCCGACCCCAGGTCTTACATTCCGGCTGGTGACCTCGCTGCCTCATCAGTTATTATTCCAGTTTTCCTTCTCCGGCTTACCCCTGCATTGCTGTAGGAGGAGAGTGCTGTAATCCTCCATAGCTCACATCTGGTTAGACTGGGGATGGAAGGGCCCGGGCCTGAGAGGAACATCTATTATTCTAACTGAGGCAGGGATTTTCTACCCTGTTTTTGTTTTTTTGGTCCCTCCTCCTTGCTTAACACTGTGCTTGGCCCACTGTGGCCTCACATGCCCCAACAACAGCACTGGACCCCTGTGCCTCACAAGGAGCAAGCTCCCGGCTCACCACAAGGGGCACTGTAGCACTGAGCTGTGATGCCAACCCTCCTGGCTGCCCGGCTTTAAGTGCTCAAGCCTGATTCTGAATCTTAGGTCACCTATATGGGAGTGCAATGTACTTGGCAGGACCACTGGTCAGCCTGAAGGTAACACAGACTTGTTTTAATTTCAGCATCCTTGCAGTGCATCTATAAGTGGTTCAGAAAGGTTGCTGAATCTTGAAGGTTAGATCTAAACTGCTGACCCAATAATGCAGCGGTAGTGCACAGCTCACTATGCCTGTGACCTTGGGTCAGTAATGGGCTTGGTCACTCCGAGGCTGGTCGTGGGTGGAGGAAGGATTGAGCATCCTAACGACAGCTCTCCTCCATTGGGGAAGGGGTTTCTCTATTCTGCTGTTTGCCTGACACCTAGCAGAGGCTGACTGTCAGCAAAGTTGGTACTGGTAGACTCAGAGGCAGGCCCTCCCTTGGTGCTGATATGTGTGCACGCCTCTGCATGCAATGGAGTGCTCTGTTACATACATGGCAACCCTCATGAGAAGCAACAAAAACTATGGTAGAGAAAACCCTGACCACAGCTGGACAACACTCTGGGTCTCCTGCTAGCCCTGAATCACAGACTAAGCCCTCTGCATCTGGATTATGTTGGAGGGGATTGGACACCCTCTGTAGCCCCACCACTATTTGGAGGGGGAATCTGTCAACAACTTCATGGAAGTAAGTCCTAGACAATGTACATGATGGTGCTGGGGACACCTGAGACAGAAGGGTGCAGGCTGGCATCAAGGGCTAAAGCAACTGTGAAAAAAATGTCTGATCTAAGATCTAAGTCATTGCTAATATAAGCACAGATTTTTTTTGATTTTCGAAGCCACCAGTTATAAAACACCTGAAGAAGATTTCATGACTATACTGCTGAACTATGTAGGGTTTCCATTTTTGTGATTAAGGGTACTCATAATGAGGAACATGCTTCCCAGATAAAAACAATTATTATTTTCCACTGCTTTTGAAGGCTATGTCAGTGAAAGCAAGAAGATTGGTGGTTACTTGAGGGAGAGTGAAATGCCTGTGATGCAAGTAAAGGATTAACATGAAGGTATAGGAAATTATGTATGGTCGTGGCACTCAGGGAGGCAACTCTCAAATACTTAGCAGGGCCAGCCTTGGCACTCGGAAGACAACTCCCAAATACTTTGAGGCAGCAGGCCTCAGTTCTTAATGTTTTATAAACTGGGTAACCAAAATTAAGCGGCGCGTGCCTCATCATGGGGTAGTCCTTAGGAAATATTGTATGGCACGTAGAATGAGACTCCCCGTCTCCGGAAAATAATACATAACCTAGCCCACTCAACCCCACCCTCAGTGCAGTGTGACACACTATGCCCAGTGCACATACAATAGCACAACCAAAGTAAAATACAAAACAAATATTTATCAGAGGCAAGGATAAGAGGAAATGTAAAGGGTAGCGAACAGGTAAGTAAAACAAAATAAGTAAATAAAATGCAATCCCACTTAGATCCACCCTCCAACATCAGTTCTACTGTCCCTGGCTGCTGTACCAGACTTTATTCCCCGAAGGCCTGAGGAGCTCCCTTTGCAGAAATTGGGTACCCGACTATGGAAGCAGCAACTTAGTTACTAGCAATTACCAAACAGATGAAAATATAAACAGTTGTGTCAGTTTCTCAGTTAGTAGCACATCCACCTCTGGGCCAGAAGGTGATGAGTTCTAGTTCCACACTGGACTGGGTTCATACCATAAGCATAGGCCCCCAAGTGCAGTACTGGAGATGCTGTACTATCAGGATGTGCCATCCTTTGATGAGATGTTAAACTGAGATCCCTTCTGTACATCTCTGGTACTGTCCTGATGGTTGATGAGGTAGAAATAAAAAAACAAGGCACTTTTTACAAGAGTACCAGATTTTCCAGTGTCCTGGCCAACAGTCCCTTCCATTAACTTCCTCCGCAGATCCATTCAAATCGCCAATCCGGTTACTTTCACTACCTCCAAAAATTTGAAATTCCTCCACCCTCAAATCCAGCACTCATCTTCCACCAACTCCATCAGCTCTTCCCTCAATAATTATCTTGCACCTAGCTGCTCCTGCCATGTCCATCCTAATTCCTCCTCTAAGCCCTGGACAAACCCTACCCTTCTACTGTCACATTCATTTCGCTGTGCACACCCACCCCCAAATTTCTAGCTCTCCTCCCCTTCTTCAAATTGCTTCCCTTACTGGCCTCCCTTGATCTCTCACAGAGTGTAATGAACCCGTATGCTCTCCATGGGTCCCTCTCCCAACCCCTCAGGGCTTATATCTCTCATCTACTCCCTTCCCCCACCATCCTAAAGGGGCTTTCTGGGACACTGTCCTATCCCTCTTCTCTGGTCCCCCAGTCCCCTTACAAGGTTCCTCGCATCCTGAGGGGTCTTCAGGAACGACTCTTTCCCTCCCCACTTCACCCCTCCCTCCCTTTCCCCTTTTCTTTCACACAAGTACTTGTTTACTTATTAACCTGGCACTTATTATTGTCCATTCTTTCTACATGTTATGCGCAACACTGTTGTAACACTGTTTGTAACACCTGCCTTACAATATGCTAATGTTGATCTTGTAACTTGAATGTTTAATGTCTATTCCTATTGCCCCTTCCCCCCAGGTCACACGGAGATGAGCGACTTATCGCTCAGTGTGCCTTCCTGGTGAAACATTTCAATAAATTAATTAATTAAACCAGTTTGTGCAGTTATCCAAGGCTATGTGTGAGTGATGATGTGCAAAACTGCTGCCAGTACTGCCAGTACTGCACACGTTTACAGTCACATGACAACCAGCCTGCATTGCTTGTAAAGCACTTTGGGTTACAATGTGTATGAAATGTGATAAAATGCTATATCTTCTTCTAAACCATTGCAATCCACAAATGGTACTAAACCCCAAGGTCTGGTTGTAGATTTCTTCCTTGGCTGTCCTCAAGGCACAGTCCTGCTCAGGGCTTCTGTTGCCCCTGCCAGCTACCTGCCTAGAAAAATTCTGAAGGTGCAGGGCCAGAACCATGGTATTTGCTCTTGGTTCCCTGAAAGATGGAAGGATGAAGCACACTCAGTGGAACAGTATCCCTCTTTGACCTCTTTTGTGCTGTGCCAGAACTGGATACTTCTAGCATCTCTCCTCCTCACCTGTTTATCTCTGCTGTTGACCATGAAAAGGCTGTTCCACATCTTCTCTCTAGGCTGAAATCTGTCATTACCACTGGGGCAGCAGCTATTTGCCCCATCAGGGCTATGTCAATGCAGCATGTACCATGATGAGCAGAAACAACTACAGGGTGCAGCTTCTGTCACCTGCCCACAATAGCAAATAGATTAGTGTACCAGTGCACAGGAATGGCTGGTACGCACACTGATTTTGCTGGAATACTGATTCAGGCATTTGCTTCACAAGAATCTTTAGTAGTTGGAGAAAATCCCTTAAGAGACAGTCTTTACTGACCTTCAGCGTGGTTTCCAACTGTTTTCTGTCTTAGTCCTTACAGCTTCGACAGGAAATGTCACCTTTAGATGAAATAATAGAGCTCTCAATTGCTCGGTTTGTCAGTTCCTCATGGACACCTGATGGCAGCACATCTGTCCTCTCTTCAGAGTAGAGCAGGATCTCACAGCCATAGAAACCCTGGCTTCCTTCACATACTGAATCTGGGCTCTCATCTCTGATTGGTCCTGGCAAAACATACAGTTCTTACAGAGACATGCTGCATGCATATGAGACATACTCATTCTTCACAGCGTCCTGCTGCAGAATCAATGAACAATAATGTCCTCACCTGCTAGTAGCACCTGACTGGCCACTTGTCAGCCAAGCAGGTGTTACTATTGGTGAGAAGATCATTGCTTATTCATTTTGCAGCAAGATACTGTGAAGAGTCAACACAATTTGTTCCAATGTGGCATTTTTACAGGGTTAAATGTGTATTTCTTGGCTACTTTGGGGGGGGAAGAGGTTGGGAGCTAGAGGGTGGTTGAGTGTGGGCTATGGCTATTTCTATGACTTGGGGACACAGATGGCGTGGTAGGTGATGTATTTCTGATGTAGTGTGGGTGAGGTGAATGGCTACATAATACATATAAAAACTTCAGCTGGGCTGTGGGGGGTGGAGGAGGGAGGTATGGTATTAGAGGGTGGAGGCATGGGATAAGTGAACACTAAAGGGTATGGGTGGTGGGAAGGGTGAGCACAGTATGTTAACGTGGGTAGGAGTATATTTTATATTTAAAAGTTTTTTTTTTTACTTAACTTCACTGCATAAAGTTGGGGATGAAGTCGGAAACTCCATCTTGTTATGCATACCACAAAGTTCCTAATTTTGCACCATCTTTACTGGCATAGTTAAATTTTGCAGCAGTCCTATTGGCAGGCATGATTTGTTGCAGTACAGCATGCCTAGTTTGGGACAGAGTTTTTCGTGTATGGCACTGATGTGGGTAGAGAAACTGAATTATTGGTCCAGTTACACACCAAGATACTTAAAAGTGAGATACAGCTTAGAGTGGGGCACCATTTAGAGTCCTGAAGACTGGTGTGTGCTGGAGCTATCCTTCTGCTTTGTGCCAAAAGTCATAAAGATAGCCTTTGTGGCATTAGGTGGGAATTAGTTTGAATGGAACCAGCACTGGACGTTGTCAAAGTCCTACTGAACCATAGATTCCAGTTCAGGACCAAGGCCCTGGAAGTAATATGTCATGTGCATCAATGTGTGAGCAACACAGATGGAAAGAGGGCATTTAAGAAAGTGGATACGGGGTGAGGCCAAAAATGGAGCTCTGGGAGACATCAAATGTGATGGGCAATGGGGAGAGTAAAGCATCCCCAAGTTGGACTGATATCAGTCAGAAAGGTAGTGGTGGAACCACCAGACTGCCAGATCAGACAGTCCTGCCCCTTAGTTTATCCAGTAAGGGATGGCCCACATTGTCGAAGTCCTTAGCCAAACTGATGAAAATGGCAGTAATAATTTGACTCTGGTTCATGCCTTTAAGAACGATGTCAGTGATCCAAAGGACGGAGGAGTCAGTGGTGTGATGTTTGTTATACCAGACTGAAAAGGTGAGAGGAAGGAGGAGGAAAAAGGAGGAGGAGAGCTGAAAGAGGAGAAAGAGGACATGTTTTTCCTTTACATTAGCCAGGGCAGGAAGGAGGGAGCTAGGATAGATTTCCAATGGATGAGGAGTCCCCTTTGTGGAGGTGAGGACTTTAGCCTGCTTCCAAATCTGAGGTATAGCAAAAGTTGTAAGGAGAGGTTGAGGAGAGAGGCAATAGGATCAGTGATATCAAAAGCAGAGAAGTGAATGAGTTTGGTATCCAATCCATCAGGACTGTGCCCTCTGCAGGGTGGAGAGAGTGTAGAGCAAAGAGGGTAGCCCAAGAAGAGATGAGGAAAAAGTAAAAGAGGCAGAGAGGAGGGAGGTGAAAGTAGATGGGGAGTTTTGATTGGGGTGGGAGGTTGGAGGGGAGAGAGAAGGTCACAGGGCCAGATTATCAGAGGTGAAGTGATTAAAAGCATTAGTGACCTCTTAGGGTCTAAAGATAAGAGAGCTTCCCAACTGAGAATGGGTGGAGGTGGCTGCCTGGGTTGGAGGGTCAAAAGGAATTAATTACCTTCCAGAACATACTGGGGAGTTAAGGGTGTTCTGAATGTTGGTGGAGAAGTAGTTTGGTTTGGCCTCCTTGTTGGCCTTAATAGTGTCATTTCTGTGCTGTTTGTACCTCAGCAAGTCCCTGGAAGAGCCCAAAGCTCTTGAGAAACAATCCAGTGTGGAGCTTTTATTAAGTCATTTGTACTGCAGAGATCCTGGGGATGTGGGACCCACACACAAGATCATCTAAGAGTGGCATGTTTGTCCCATGTTTTAATTAATTTTTATGCAAATAGGACAGTATGTCATCTGTATCAGTGGCTATAGGGAGAGGACAGTCAGGGTACAAAGGTCATTGAGAAGGGAGATAGGTTAGGGAACTCAAGCATCTAGCCCTACTGAACTTGAGGGGTGCTTTGGGGTGACAGATTTTACAGACACAGTAAACCACATGATGGTCACTGAAAGCATCTGGGAGGGTGTAAAACGACTGAACCTAGTTGATAAGATAGTGATCTGAGAAGTGGGGCTTGAGATGGATGGGCTCAGTGATAAGTTGAATAAGGTATAAGAATTCAGTTGTATTAGTGGTATTTTTAGCCAAAGGGAACTCAGTTTGCATTTAGGTCTCCAAAGATCAGGAACTCACAAGATGCATAGAGTGAGAAGAAGGGAAGGGGATGTCTGGAAGAGAGTCAGTCTTGACTTTGGGAGAATAGTAGATGCCGCCAATGAAAACAAGAAGAGAAGATGGGAAAGAAATCCTTCAGGAGATGCTTGGGATAAGAGAAGATGGTAGCTAGAGGTGTGATGTTGCAGTTAAGGCTGAGATGACCATAAAGCAGAACACTTTCCACCATGCTTCGTATGATCCTGCCTATGGACCATATAATCCGAGATCCCAACGGCATCAACAATCCAGGCAGATAGTTAGAACCTGATTGTGACAAAGATGTCAGGTAGATAGTGCAAGACCCACAGCCTCGACTAGTTGAGCATAGGAAGTAGGCTGTTTGCGTTTATGTGAAAATACTCAGCCTTTTTGGGGGATGGGAGGAGGATGAGGGACCTGGGCTTAGCTCAACATCACCTGACAACATAACGGTAAGGAGGAGTAACACGTGTATGAGATTTATGTTGGTGGTGATCCTTGAGGAGCAGCAGAAGTGACAGAGAGAGTGAGAGGGACAGTATGGAGAAGAGATTCAAAGCTAAGAGAGTGAGAGGAAAAGAAGCTGAGTGAATAGAGAGAAGAGATGGAGGAGAGGAGAAAAGGTGGGGTGGGAAGATGGGAGGATTGGGGTGGGGATGGAAAGACAGGATGCAGGAGAGAGGGCAGAAGGCAAAACAAGGGTAGAAGAATGGGAGGCATGGGAAGGAGGAGCAAAACATATTTAACAGTGAAAAACTATCAAAATTAGTTTACTACACCTGATTGGGCAGGCACATATAATAAAAAAGTAGAATGCAAGAAAAACTAAAATAGCTGGAGGACACAGAAGGTAAAGGGACACTTGAATATCTAGCTAGGGTGAAACCTCAGTATAGCAGGGGGATAGCTACAGAAAATAAGTCAGGGCAGTCTATCCAGGAAAGACAATAGCAGATACAGTATCACAGGTTACTCTAATCTGGGTAAAGATAGCAGTGAAAGAAATAGCACTGTCTATGCTGAGTTAAATCAGTTAACACTTAGTTAAGTTAGTGAGTAAACAGCTCTATGCAACTACAAAACACTTCTTAGGACAGGCTTGCAGTGGACTAGTGTAATCGTCAGAAACAGTAATATTCACAGACCCTGGAGGGTCAGTGGTTAGCTTGAACAGAGTTGCATGCCACCCTGCTGCCTCCTTCTTGTGATTCCCTGGTGTTGATGGGAGAGGGTCATTGGAGTCCTGGTGGCAGCGGCTCCAAACACCACTGGAGAAAGGTCAGGAGCTTCTGCCATGGAGTGCAGAAAAGACAGGCCACACTGGATGGAAGAACAGTAGACCAGTACCAGCACCAGAGTAGCACCAGGGTGTCTTAACCAATGAGTATTTAGAGAGAAAGAGGGACCTGGTAGTCCAACCCAATCAAGAGAAGAAGAAGAAGCACCCCTATCCTCCCAATATAGCCTAAAACATCCGGACGATGACCCCAGATGCAGACTGGTGAGGCAAGGTGTTACTGAATCTGAAGCTGAAGATCCAACAGAGACTAGTTCCAGCTTGTTAAAGGAATTGCAGGTTGATGGAAGGGGTTTAGTGGATTCTTAATGTGATTCAGATTGCAGAGTGGCAGGAGAAAACCATATAAGGCAAATGAGGTAGGCAGAGTCAAGTCCACAAATGTAAATAGCAGACTATGGGTAGCAGCTGTGGCAGCTATTTTGGACACTGGACAGATATAAATCTGAGAATCAGTATCTGCTTGCAGTAAAACAAACAGGAAGGCAATAACATAGGCAGATAACTGAGTAAATTGATTTAAATGGCAGACCAGAGAAGCAAATCTGTAGGTGAATGGGGTTCATTCAGTGTTGGAATTACGGGGCTTGCCAAGGCTTGGCCACAGTAGCTCTGAAGTGAGCCCGTAGCTCACACATCACTGCCATTGACTCATAATGGGAAGAGGAGGCTCCAATTTAAAGATAGGACTGTTATGGTCCCCTAGTTCCCAAAGCTCATGAAGTGTAATTCCAACACTGAGTTCATTATCTAATTAGCACCCAAGATAGATATATTTCAGTGTACCTAACTTACTTCTTCATTTATTTTATATAATACATAAGGATGGTTGCAGTGAGTACCTGAACATTGGAACTGGCTTTTTCTGAGTTTGTGTCTGACCATGGCTATTTTCAACTTTTGCATTGTGGTTTACGAGCCCTTGGTGTTTCTGTAGTGTAACAGTTTTTTTGGCAAAAGGCACTCTTTGGCCTTCCATAGTGTAGGGTTCCACTATAATGGGGAGTGTCTGTGGCCTGTCATCCCTTAGCTCATTAATGGGTGTGTGTTGTGCGGCATTTTGTGGATGGAAGTGCAGTCTGTAGTTGGGTGCAACTTGTGGTGTGTGTTGTGTGTTGTGTGTGGCACTGGTGGTAGGAGTGATGTCTGTCATTGAGGTGGTGGAGTTTGGCAGGAGCAGTGTCATATCAGTTTCAGTGGCAGTTGTAGCATGGGGGCATAGCATCTGAGAATACAACTAAGCATAGAGGGACCAGTCAACAGGGCATTTGAAGAGAGGAGCATGAAGGACTTGCTTGTTTAGGGAGTAAACTGGGTGGTGGAGGGATGGAGTTTTTGCATGCTACCCTGACTGTTGTATTTTTTTTAGCAGCAGCATTGTGTTGGAAGATCACAGGATTTGGCTGTTAGGGTTGGAAAGTTTTGAGGGTTGTTTTTATGTGTTCCCTTTTCTTTTTGTCTTTAGCATTGCTGTTTTTCTATTGGGTTTGTTGAATGTGGAAGTTTTGTTACTTAGTGTTTGGATTGTTAGTTTTGGTTTATTTGGTTGTTGATTGTTCTTACATTAGTGGTGTGTTGAGTGCATTTATATTTTCCCTAGGTGTATTTTTTCATACTGTAAACAGGCTTACCACCACACTGTAAACTGGCTTACATCCAGAAACATACAGCTTTTATTAGAAGTATACAGTTTTAATTGTGGAAATGTACTGGGATATACGCAATAATGGCTCCTATGTGGAATATCACCATCCATGTATTATTATAGTGGCGCAGTAGCTATAGTTAAAGTTGAGTGAGGGATTCTTCTATGTTAAATCTCAAACTTTGCACTTTAATATCTTCACAACCATTCAACAGATTTGCACAAAACTTTACTTGCACAGTCTCGGAGTAGAACAATAACATCAGTGTTTTTGCTGTTTGTGTTTTTCACCATGTAGTGCCCAACAGGCTGAAATTTTCTGGGTAGAAAGGGCTCGCTGACAGATATGCCTTTCACTGGTTTGGTGCAAACATATTAAACCATTCTGAAGTTATTACATTTTAAAGTTCAGTTCTGAGCATGCTCAGTACAGTCTTTTGGATAGCTGCTTGAACGAAAAGAATTTGGTCCACATGAAAAGGATCCTTTTGTATGGGGTCATCCTTTTTCGTGAGGAAAAGTCCTTTTCATATGGCGCCATCTTGTTTCAATTAAAAAAAAGGAATTCAAAACCCATAAAAATTACATCCTAGACAGACACCAACACATGTATCTTGGTCGCCGTGACCGTTAAGTGGATTCTGCTCTTAATTTCGGAAATGACCCCAAATGAGTTTTTTTCACATTTTAAACTCTTTTTCATGGTTTGTTCCCATTTTTTCATATGACCATACTTAAAAAGAATTTGACTACATGAAAACACAAAAAGAATCTGGAAAAACTAAGTCAAAATTATTTTTCATATGAGGGCATCCTTTTCGCATGAATGACAAAATGCTCATGAAAAGGATCCTTCATATGAAAAAGACTTGAGGGAGAGGACTAAGTCCCAATTTTTTCGTATGAAAGTTTTAAATGCTATATAGTTTAAAGACATATTTATTTAAACAGGCTTTTAATATTTGAAATAATGTGAATTGCAAGTTTTTAATTGATGTTGTTGTGTATGTTTTGTGGTTTTGTTGAATTGTTTAAAATGTTGCATGTAAAATGCTTTGGTACCTGAAAAGCGCTATAGAAATAAAATTATTATTATTATATATATATATATACATATATGCAAAGCATGACGGGTGTGCATTGAACAGATATTATCACACGCTCAGGGGTATAGTAGTGGTCTCGCGCCTTCAGCCCCTGGAAGCGGTAATGTCTGTTCAGTGCACACCCTGGAGAGTCTTATTGTGGTTATAAAATGGGCTACTTTTAAAAACTTTTATTTATTAAAAAGTATATATGTTATAGTGACACGGTAATGCCACTATAGTTAGAGTTGCATAGCCATTTCTATGTTAAACCTCACATTTGTACTTTAATAACTTTTTGAACCGCTTTGTCTGATTTGCTTGAAATTTGGAATATAGAAAGATCTATCATAGATCTCTGGATCTGTAAATCTTTGTTTCAGTTGCATGTACAGTTGTGGAATCATAGTGTGCTGAAAAAGTGAATTTTCCCCAATGTTATGAATTTTTGTCCACCGTAATGCACTGAAGAATGCATTTTGTACGGGTTTAAATTGGGTTGTCTACATATGTCCTGGGTTGCACTGGTGCCTTTGAAGATTTGGTGAAAAATATGTCTCAATTCAAAAGTTATTTCATTTTATCATGTCCCATTATAACAGATAGAAAATGTATATGTGCACTGCGAAAACATTTGTGATCAAATTTTTGTTGTCGAGCTTGCCCTAAAATGTTGTGCTGCCGCCATCTTGTTTTCAGTTAGTGAGAGAGAAAAAATCGTT
Organism: Neoceratodus forsteri; assembly: GCA_016271365.2. Classification (NCBI taxonomy): domain Eukaryota; kingdom Metazoa; phylum Chordata; order Ceratodontiformes; family Ceratodontidae; genus Neoceratodus; species Neoceratodus forsteri. The sequence continues at coordinate 1,792,988,324 of CM057455.1, read as the reverse complement.
GTAATTAAAAAATACTGCACTTTGCAAAACACCAACCATTAGGTTTACTGTACGTATTTCGAGCCCTGAGGGACATGCCCTTGGCATTAGTTTTTCACCAGCTAGTCTGTAAATATGTTTTTAAATTTTTCCATTTTTGATTGCAAACATTTATGTTGCCTTGCAAACAGTCTCGCTAACTTGAAAAGTAACCGCGTTAACATATTTTTGTGCGTATAACACTTCTGTTATAGAGATACAGTAGGAGAATCATGCAAACATTAATGTTATCATGGCAACACTGCACAAACATATTTTGCTATGTGTTGTTTTTTTTGTGTCACTTGATTGTGGCAAGCTGGTTTGTACTATTGGCCTGAAATTTTCAGAGTGGTAAGACCTAGTGCCACAGATGTGCCTTTCAGTAGTTTGGTACAGAAAGATTCTACAGGCTCATAGTTACGCCTATTCAAGTTAAGAAATTTCCCCATAGGATAAAATTGCAGCAGTTGTTTTCTTTGTCCCTTCATTGTGGCAACGTAGATTGCGCTGTTGGGCTGAACTTTTCAGGGTGGATAGCCCTAGTCCCACAGATGTGCCTTTTGGTGGTTTAGTATGGAAACATTGAACAGGCCCATATTTACAGCATTCCTAAGTTCAGAAGTTTTCCCATAGGATAACATTGCAGCGCCTGTGGACGTTTCGGGGCCCGCGATCTTGAAAACGGTTCGAGATAACGGACTTTTTGTTGCAAAAATGCTTACTCCCCTATAAAGTGCAGAAGTAGATTGGAAAGCCATGAAAACCATGGAATTTGAATTATTTTCTACCCTGTACGGTTCCTGAGATATTTGAATTAGTGTTCCAATTGCTCATTTTCATGTGTGTAGGCCACTATTATGCCCTCAGCGTTAGCAATCACAGCTGTTTTTGGTGCCCGTATCTTGTAAACGATGCAAGATATGGATTTGATCAACTTATGCTGCAAGAACTACTCACGCCATGATTACAACAACACTTGAATTTTTCTTCTAGCTGCTACAGTTCCGAGATATGGGCAAATTAATGTCACAGGGGCTCCTTGCCCTATAGGGCTGCTGTATGGCTCCTTACTTATCTGTAAGTGAGAGTGCAGGGCCTGGAGGACCCACGCTCCCACAGACACATATCATTATGCACACGACAGCTTGGTGGGGATCTCAAGACTTCACCAACACATTTAATTTACTACTTACATTACACTTTTAAAAAAGAAAGGAAATTCTTTGCAAAAACTTTGTTAATGCATCAGTTAGGGTTGTTTCCACTGACAAAGTTGGAAATTACACGTTAGAGTTACCATCCTTACCACCATACCACCACCACCCCACCCTCCACACACCAACAGGCATCAGGGTGTGTATTGGGGTTAGTAGTGCCTATCGCCTCATTTTCCTGTACTGCACTACTGTCGGTGTAGCAACAACCATAACTGATGCATTAATGGAGTTTCTGCAAAGAATATATATATATATCTATATATATATAGATATATATATATGTATTATACTGGTGCAGTAGTGCCAGTATAGTTAGAGTGAAAGTTAACTTCTATGTTAAACTTGAATTTCTGAAACTTAATAACTTGGGAACTGTTTAATGAATTTGCATGAAATGTGGCATGCTTAATCTCTGGGTAGGTCTCATAACATGCCAAATTTCTTGTGAATCCGTTATATAGTTTCTGAGATAAAAGTGTTGAATAAACTGAAAAATCTGCGTTTTTTGCCATTTCTTTGTCCACCTGTATCTCAGAAACGACTTTAGGTTGTGATCTGAAATTTTCAGGGTGGAAATCCTTTGTCTCACAGATGTGCCTTTTGAAGGTTTGGAGAACAAAATTTATCTGTTCAAAAGTTATTAAATTGTTAATTTTCCCATTATTTCATATGGGAAAATTTATATATCAGGCACAAAAGTTCTATTTTTCACAAAGTAAGATCTTTGTGCAGATATCTGTCTGTTCTTTGTGCAAAATCAACCAGAATTTTGAAAAGTAAGGTCTTTGTGCACAAATCAGTCTGTTCTTTGGGCAAAAAAACAGCCAGAATTTTCATACAATATGATTTTGTTATGGCAGAGCTCTGTTTTGTCCATTTTGTTTTGCCATTAGCGAGGGACAAAAAGTGTAGATAACATGTTAAAATGAATGGCAATTAAAAAATCAGAACTTAGCTAAAGGGGACCCATTTAACTACATTCTGATGTTTGTTTTTTAAATTGGCCAGAAAGGGCCAGCCTGGTGGTGCTGAGGGTTGAGGTGCTGGACGCCACACCGGGTGCTGGGGGTTGGCAGGAGAGGGATTGTATTGAGCACCTACTGGGCTGCTCTCCTATCCCAGGGGAGGATATTGGGAGTCTGGCACTCCGGAGGCCCCTGGTGGAGACGGAGGCACCGTGGAGCACTGGGCTACACGTACAACATGGCCAACCTGGCAGGATTGCCATGCACCATCGCTAGGCGCTCACACACAAAGGGGTGGGAAGTAGCCACAAAGGAAACAACTGGCTCATGGGGTAGGCTACGGCACCAGTCCCCCATCCTCTCTGCAGGGTTCTCCTCAGCTGGCCTTCCAGTTCCTCCCTCAGGGCCCACCTGCAGTCAGAGTCTGCCTTGTAAGACAGCCTGAAAGAGGTGATGGGCTACCCTTCCAGAGTGGGTGAAACCAGGGTGCTGGCTGCAGGATGGGGAGAGAGGACGCTCAGTCCCAGAGATCCACAGGTGGGCATTATAAGGACTGGATGCCCGAGAGATGACCCCACGAGTCATAGCCTGAGTGAAACAAATAAAAAAACTGGCCAGAAAGACTTTTTGTTGGCACCTGAAATCTTGGGTGCAGAGGACGCTTCTGCCATGTTCTCTGTATGAGAACAGCAGGGTTTGGTTCACTTGTGCAGCTGCAACTTCAGGTTATGCTGTGGGCTACACACTTAGCTGTGATCCACCATTTCCCTGGCATCTAGTGGCACCCCCAACCAGCTAATCACTGGCCCATGTCCTTGGTGTCCAGTTGCACCCTCCTACATCCCTCCCTGTTATGTGGTGCCATCCCTCCACCCTCCTTTACTGCTGATTTAATTAAAATTATATTCTGACAGTGGGATGCCCACTCCTGGTGTCAGATACCCCCATGCATCCCCTTTGCTTTTAGATGTGCCAACATTGGGGACCCGATCTCAGTGTTGGCATTACATACCCCATTCCCCCAACTCCCCTAGCAGTGTGGGATACTGGGGAGCCTACTCCCAATGTCCCCAAATGTGCTTTGATGTATTCCTGTAAAAGAAAACTGTCCCCACGTGTTTTTTACCCTGAAAAAATAAAATGGTCCCTCATCATCCCTGATATCCCCTCCACAATTCTGACCCTGCCACTGTGCAGCCACCACCCCACTGCCACAGCCCTTTACCCTATGCTTACCTCTTCAGGTAAGGCACTGTCATTTTTCCATTCAACAATGTGGTATGTGCAAAAAGTATAGCTCATTTTAGCACATGTCACACTTTCAAAAATCAAGTGAAAAAACACCTCCATTGATGTGGTTCTTTGGTGGTGCAGAGGACCAGACACAGGACTGCAAAGCCTATAGTCCTGAGTTTGAGACCAGATTTTTCAGGGTTTTGTCAGCTAATGAAGGTGCAAAACAATAAAGAGGCTGGTCTTAAACTTGGGACCCTGGGCTTTGCAGTCCTGTGTCTGGTCCTGTGCACCATCAGAGAACCACTTAAGAAGAGTGTTGTTTTTTTTTTTTTTTTACTTATGAATGTTATTAATGTGCATCCTTGTTTGCAACTGGAAACTAAATGTTCAAAAAGTAGTATGTGTCTAAACAGGCCTATTTTACACATGCCACATTTTCAAACATTTAGTGTACAGTTGTGGCCAAGGATGCACATTACTGGGAGCTGCAAAAAAGTCCCTAAGTTGCCAACATCAGGGGGCCCAGATACATAGAAATGTGATGGCAGAGAAAGGCACCACGCCCATCTAGTCTGCCCAACACCCTACCTCCCCTTCTGTTATGCTTCCACCCTCTTTTCCCAACCCCTTAAATCTATCCCAAGCCCTCTTGAACCCCTCCACCATTTCAGCTGCCACTACCTCCTCCGCATCTTGTTCCAGGTCTCCACCACCCTCTCCATGAAAACTGCCTCCTGACATTTCCTCTGTATTGCCCACCTTCCAGTTTGAGGCTGTGTCCCTCGTGTTCGCTCCCTTCTTCAATTTGAACAAACTGTTACCCTCTACCTTATTTATTCCCTTCAGATACTTAAAGGTCTCAATCATGTCCCCCGCTCCTCCTAGTCTCCAGAGGGTACAAATTCAGCCCTCTCAATCTTCTCTCATAGGGTACATCCTGCATCCCTCATACCATTTTGGTTCCTTCTCTGCACCCTCTCCATCAGCTCAACATCTCTTCGTAGTGAGGCCTCCAGAACTGCACCCCATACTCCAGATGTGGCCTGACCATGGTTCTGTATAATGACATTAGCACCTCCCTCTCCTGCTATTAAAACCCCTCACAATGCAGGCCAACATTCCATTTGCTTTCTGACTGCCCTGCTACACTGGCTGCCCACCTTGGAGGTCACGTGATACCATAATCCTCAGGTCCCTTTCTGTTTCCTTCTCCTTAATCACCAACCCCCCAAGGAGTAAGTTTTCCTGCTATTCTTCCTCCCTAGGTGCATCAGAGACAATTTTGTGTATTAAACTTCAATTTCCAAGTGTCAGACCACCTCTCCAGCCTCTTCAGGTCCCGTCTCATGGCTTGCACCCACTAGGTGAATCCACCCTATTGCAGACCTTTGTATAGTCTGCGAACAGGCACACCATCCCTCCAGACCCTCTGCTAGGTCACTAACATAGATGTTAAAGAGTATTGATCTAAGCATTGACCCTGTGGCACCCACTGGTCACCGCCCGTTCCCTGAATGTGTCCCATTTACCACCACCATCTGGCTCCTTCCCTTCAACCAGTTTTCCACCCACCTGGTGATCCTGTTGTCCACCCCTAGTCTGTCCAACTTGTACACCATTCCACCATGCGAATGGTGTGGAAACCTAATTAAAATCCAGATTGGCCCGTCACTGCTCCTCCCTAGTCCACTATCCATGTCACCTCTTGAAAAACTCTTTTTATCAGGTTAGTCTGACAGGACCGTCCCTTGGTGAAGCCATGCTGCCTGTCATCCTGCATGCCATTCATCTCTGGTATTCTATCAACCTGATCTTAAGTAGTATTTCATTACCTTCCCCACCACCAAGGTAAGATTAATAGGACGGTAGTTTTGACCTTATCCTTCCACCCCTTATGTAGTGCGACCACCTCTGACCTCTTCCAGTCCTTTGGCACCACCCCTCTGACCAAGGACAAGTTAAACAACCTCACTAGATGCGGCGCCAGTTCATCCATCACCTCCTTGAGAACCCTTGGTGTATTCCATCAGGCCCCATTGCCTTGTCCACCTAAGTCTACCCAGCTCTTCCTTACTCCTTCAGCAGTGAATTCTGCCACCCAACTGCCTGTGGTTGTCACCTCCCCACCCCATCCTGGTCCCCTACTCTCCCTTTCCTCCATGAAGATTGAGGCAAAATAGCTGTTTAATGCCTCTGCTTTTCAAAGTCCCTTCCAGTACTGTTCCACTTTCCCACTTTATCCTTCCAATCCCATGCTGTGCCCTCCTCCTTTCTCCAACGTACCTAAAGAAGGTTTTGTCCCCCTCCTTGCCTGCTTCGCTATCCTCTCTTCAGTGGCCTCCTTAGCCCTCCTTATCTTTTGCCCAGCCTCCTTTCTTTTCCCTGTAGATTTCCCTGTCCTCATCCTTTTGTGTCCTCCTGTACCTCTTTGAATGCTCTAGTCTTCTCCTTGACCCCTAACGCCACCTCTCTAGTGAACCATAGAGGTCTTTTCTGTCTTCTATTCTTTCTTACCCTTCTTATACATGAGTCCATGGCTTTAAATACCCCTTTCTTGATGGCTGCCCATAATTCCTCCACCCCCAGCACATCCCTATCCTCAACATTTCTTCTAACTGCCTTCCTCATTCCATGAAAGTCAGCCTTTCTGAAGTCCATTACCTAGGTTCTTGTCCTAACCTCTCCTGCCTGCTCTCACCCTGAACCTGACAGTCCTGTGGTCACTGGTGCCAGCTCTTCCCACCTCCACCTCCTCCACACTATCCCCATTTGTAAGGACCACATCCAACAGGTTTACACCCCTAGTGGGCTCACTGACTCTTTGTTGCAGGAATATGCCCTGAAGAGCCTGTAAGATGCCCCTGCTCCTTCACGGAGATTGCCGTCTGGGCCTCCCAGTTGATGTCCAGAAGGCTTAAGTCTAACTTACATTAATTCTCCTTTCGTGCCATCCTCACTGACTGATTCTACAAGTGTCTATCCCTTCCTCCCCTGCATAGGAGACCTGTAGATCACCCCAACACGCAGGTTTTCCCCTGTCCCTGTCTAGGTGACCCACATTATCTCTGTTTCCTCCTCATCCTGCCCTTCCATGGCCCCAGTCCTTCCCTGATATATAATGCCACCCCTCTTCCCTCCGGATCTTCCTAAACAAACTGATACCCTGGGATCACCATCTCCCAGGCGAGTGCTCATTCCACCAAGTCTCACTCACTGCTACAATGTCTAGGTTCTCCTCCATCATGGTGGGCTCCAGTTCTCCCATTTTATTCCCCAGGCTCCTGACATTTGCAACCAAAGCCCTCCAACATGTAGCCCCATCCTGTCCTTCCCTGCTACTAAGTGATCCCTTGATGAGTGCTGTGACTGGTGGGGGGGGGCTGATAGCCTTTCTGCTCTGCCTCACGTAAGGCTGGCCCTGTCCTTAGCCACACACCCTTATTTAGTTTAAATTGAACTTCCTTGCCATGAGTCCCCAGTTTACTCTTTAGTGCAGCTGCCCTGAAGAGCTCAGGTGCAACCTGTCTTGGGCATACAGCCCCGTCTCCTCCCATGTAGCGCCTCAGTCACCTTATCCAGCTGAACCCCATCCAACTGCACCAACCTTGTAGCCAATTGTTGAATGTTGTTATCTTCTCCTTTCTGGGTGTGCTCGCTTTTGGTACTGGCAACACCTCAGAAGGAAATGGAAGGAAAAACAGTGTTGCTCCTACAGAACCTAGCGAGTTCCTTGAACCTTGCCTGTACCTCCATCAGACTGTTCCTTCAAGTCATTTGTGCCCAGGTGAAACACCAGATGTGTCCTTTCATCCTGCTGCTTACCCAGGAAGGAATATGATGCCTCTCCTCCAGCACCGTCATCCCTGGCATGCACTGTACTCATACTGCATTGTTTTTGCTCCTTCCTCCCATTTAGCCCTTAATTATTGAGTCCCCAAAGTGCCACTCTACTGCCCCTGCTTCCTGTGTGTCCTTTTAGCCTCTAGCTTTGTGCATGGGTGTGGCTCCCTTTGGACTCCTCCTCCTCATGTTCCATCCTGTCTTGGTTTCTGCCCTGCTCATCTTTTGTTCCCCATCACCTAGCCTATTCTGATTTTACCCACACCCAGCATCTGTACCTCTTCACTCTCTCCCTTTAGCCTTTCATCAGGATCCCCCTCCTGTACCTCTTCATCCCTTGTACTTCTGCCTGGCTTCTTTCATCCCTGAAGACCCTTCTGCATCACTGCTTGAGCATGCTGCAACTTCACATCACCTGACCCCCTCTAACTGTTCCTGGCCTTCCCTCGTCTGCATCACCGTGCAAAGTTGCCAACTGTGTGATCCCCTCCAACTGTTCCTGTGTTGTTCATCTTTGCAGAAGGTTTGAGCACTGTACCCCACATGGAAGTCTTCCTCCTTACCACCTGCTCTGTCTGCATATTTCCCTCTCCTGCCCTGCCTGGTGCATGCCCCACCCCTACTGCAGCTTCTACCCTGCAGGGTTTCCTCCAATTCATTTCAGCCTCCCAGAACTCAACTCCAGCTCTTCCAGTGCTTCCTTCCTGCCCTTTTCTTATGCCACATTTTCCCTAGTGCCACCTTTTGATGTGTCCCTAATGTCTCGTCCCTCCTCCACCTCTTCCCCTGCATGCGATGTGCCTGCCTCCTCCCCCACCCATTGCACCTGAGATCTTTCCCCACATCCCCAGCTGCTCTGCATCCCCATTCTCTGATGGCCCCTGCGGACCTTCCTCTCAATGTCCTCGACTAGAATACCTGGGAGGCAAAACTATTTGTTACTTTCACCCTCTGGCCTGTTTCACCTATGCCTGCATTGTCTTTCATACTGGGAATCCGTCTGCCTTTTCCTGAGCCTACTGTCTTCCATTCCTCCTGATCCCTGATTGACCCTTTTCTGTAGCTACAGGCATCATTCATTTTGTGCCTCTAGACTTCCTGCTGTCAGTTCCACTGACCCCTTTCCTCCTGTCTCAGGCATCCCTGTCCCAGATCTGGACTTGCTGTTGTCTGTTACCACCTCGGTCCTATCCCTCTGGATCTCCTTCCATCCTCTTCCTCCCAAGCTCTTGACTTCCAGAACAGTGTATCTGATCCTCCAGTGAATCCCTCAGCCCTTCTCACTCCTTCCTTGGCTTATACAGTCCCTGTCTCTCTACCCCTTTTCCCAGCTTCCCCCAATTTACCCCCACCTTAGCCCGCCACTTCCTCCCTCAGCTGGGTGAGCTGCTTACACATCATACAACCCCCATCCTCCAAGCCCAATTTAGGATCATAGCCATTCCACAGCCACTGCACCCCACCACCCTGCCAAAGATCCCTCCTTGGTCGCCTCTCCCTCTGTGCTGCCCTACCATTTCTTCCGTGATACTTAGATACAGTCCTAAAATCACCCTTATGTATTTTTGGGCCCCATCCCTCACCCGCTCCTCAGCCCCAACCCACAGTCAAGACTTTTAGAAATAATAAAGCATGTGCAAACCATAGGCATCAAGAATTAATAACCATATCCACCACGCTCAAGTCCAAGAAACCAAGTTCAAGTCCAAATCCCCAGCACCTCCAGCGTCAGTAGTCAAGATCAAGTTGTCAGCACTGGAAGCCACTTCCCACCCCTTCTGGGATACTGGGAGCCCACTCAATATAGCCATTTTTTCACACCACCTCATGAATATATAGCAGTCATTTTCACATCCTGCCAAACATGTTTTCACCTCTGTTGCAGAATGGCACGGTCCCAGCACGAAACCACCTTTTAACCAATTAAAAAATCACCTGCCAGTATTCATGAGGTGTGGTCCCAAAAAAGCCTATGTCTGTGTTGTAAAGTTGGTAAATAAATTCCTAAAATGGCGAAGTAACGTTCTCATTGAAAACTTTCTAAACACATGTATAACTTTGCTCATTTTAATATTTTGACTCCAAATTTTCAAGATAGCTATTTTCTTATACCACCTCATGAACAGTACAGCTGTCATTTTCACATCTGACCAAAATGTGTTTTTGCGCAGTGTGCAGGTGTGTTTGACGAATTCGAACATTTTCACATATAGGATTTATGAAGTGGGGTCAAAGAAGACTATGTTGAAAATGTGGGGTCAAAATACAAAAATGCCAAAGTTGTGACCATTTGTTGCAATTTTGGTGCAACTGCTCATGCTTCAGAAATTGTAAATATTTTGACCCCAGATTTTCAATATAGCCTTCTTATTTTTTTTGTTTGCTGTTTACCTGACCTCATGTATGTCACAGCTTAATTTTTCAAATCCTGTTCAAAGCGTGTTTTTAGCATCTGTGCAGAACACTGTTGCAGTTGCAAAGAATTATGTTTTGGCAGAGATCTGAAAATGTTCTCTACTGGGTACATGTGCAGGGGTAATAAGATGGCTATAGTGATAATTTGGTGATGCCTCTATGGAGGGATGGGGGCACAAATAAGGAAAATCACAGAGAATGGGAGTGCAGGACCCAAAGGGCCCTGTGCACCCACTGTGACATAATGACAGTTATAAAGGGTGGAGGCCCAGAGCTCCACGGGTAAATAAGGATAAAGTAAACTATCTGAAAAAGTAAGGAAATTAATTGCAAAAACTTTGTTAATGCATCAGTTAGGGTTCTTAGTAAAGTGAAAAAGCAAGGAAATGAGACATTAGGGTTTTCAACCATAACACCCCAACCCCACCTGCACACACACCCACAGGCATCAGGGGTGTCACCTTGGGGTCATGAGCCTTACGCCACCCCATTCTCATATGCTGTACTCATGCCAGCTTGTTTACTGATGAATGGGGTGAGCGTTAGGGCTGATGACTCAAGGTACACCCCCAATGCCTGTGGGTGCAGTGGGTGGGGGACATTAGGGTTGGAAACCCTAACACCCTTTTTCATTTATTTGTTTCTTGTCATTTTACTAAGAACCCTAACTGATGCATTAACAATGTTTTTTGCAATATATATATATATATATATATATATATATAGCATATTATTATGGTAGCACGGTAGTGCTACCATAGTTAGGTTGAGTAGCCCTTTTAAGGTTAAAGGTGAAACTTTGACCTAATAATCCTTGCCACTGTTTGATCAGATTTGCCTGAAATTTGGCAGGCACAGGGCATAGCCATAGATCCTGGGATCTGCCAACTTTCATACCAGTTGGATATACGGCTGCAGAGTTATTAAGCAACATCCATGCATGCAATTCGTTTTTTGTGCATTCTTTGCTTGCCTACAGGTCGCATGGTTTACATGACCAGTCCAAAACTGCAGGAACGTGAGGCTGGGGCCCTAATGTGCCTTTTGAAGGTTTTGTGAAAAATATTGAACAGTTCAACAGTTATTCAAAAACAAGTTCCCATTGTAAGTCAATGGAAAAGTTAAAAAGTTCGACGTTTTGAGATGCATTTTTTAGTGTCGTAAATGGCCTAGTAGTGTTGCAAATCCACCATTTTGTTTTCAGTTACTGATCACAGAAATGCTTGGCATTAAAACTGGGACCATCTAAGGACATAATTCTCTTTGTGTTTACATATTCAAGCCCTGAGGATACTAGCCATGTCTTTATTTTGTGGTTAAACACCCCAGAAACATGTTTTTCAAATTTATGGAAAAGTAATTGTGTAAAGTAGTGTTGCACTTGCGACACTTTTCATAAATTTTTAGAAAGGTGTCGCAGATCACGTAATTACTTTACTTCAGACTCTGGCCAAAATGATGGGAATTCTTTGCCACCCTGCTGCAAAAACAGTTTGGTCATTTGGGCTGAAATTTGAGGGAAGGCAGCCAACATCTCACAGATGTGCTTTCGGTGGTTTGGTGACAAAATATTGCATGGATGCAAAGTTACGCTTACTCCAAAGTTGATGTTTTTCCCATAGACTAACATGGTGGAGTCAACCGTGCCTTGAGGGGCCATATCTCAGAAAACGTGCGAGATACGGAATTTTCATCAGTGAAAACCTAGCCTGGAAACTGATGAATCATGTGAAATTTAAATTTTTTTCTACGTCCGCACGGTTACTGAGCGATTACCATTTTAGTATTATAACTACTGCTTTTCTGCTCCGAGGCCCATTATCATGCATACATTCTTTGTTTTCAGTGTGTTTCTCAATGGAGCCTTTGGGAAAAATACGATTGTGCGCTGCAGTTACTGTTACATGTAGGCTTTACACTTCTCTTTCCGTGCCCCTTTGTGTTACTGTTCCCCTGTATGCCACCGTGTGTTTTACCCTTTGTATTTCGTTTGTGTTACTGTTATAATTTGTGTCTCCACTACTGTTTGTCTTTGTTTTTGCTTAGCGTCACCATCGCATTACCATTTTTATTGGTGGCACCCTTCCCTTTTCGTTTTCGTTTGTCTTTCGTTTTGCGTCATTGTTGTTCTTACTGTTACCATTTGTGTTTCAATTGCATTCCTGTGCCCTTGTGCATTACGCTTTGTGTTTCCATACGTTTGTGTTTGTGTTTCTGTTTTGTTTGGCGTTATTGTTGCTGTTACCATTACCATTTGCATTTACAATTGCAGTACCGTCACCGTGCGCATTACGGTTTCTGTTTCCATATGAGCTTGCATTTGCATTTCCATTTCTGTTTCCTTTCCATTACTGTTGCTGTTACAGTTATCATTTTGCATTTACAATAGCGGTACCATGACCGTGCTGCTTACCACTATGCTTCTGCACGCGCTTGAGTCTCCGTTTGCATCACTGTTCACTTTGCGCACTTTGTGCCTGCATTTCTATTAAAGCTTGCTTTACAATTTATGATTGTGTCACCATTGTGTAACCATTGCTGCTACCATTACAAAGTCACAAAAATCACGTGCTGGGAGCATTCCATTCACTATTTATAGTCCTCATTCTCAAAGAAGGAATTAGGGCAAAAACTCTGTTTAATGCATCAGTTAGGGTTGTTCCACAGTGACAAAAGTGAGGGAATTCAGTGTTAGGGTTGAAAACCCTCGCACCCCTCAGCCCACCCCACAGTCGGCATCAGGGTGTTCGTTGGATCGTCGGTCCCAACTCTCACCCCATTCTCCTATGCCTCAGCGTGTTCATGCATGTGATGGGGTGAGAGTTAGGGCCACTGACCCCAACGCATACCCCGGTGCCAGTTGGGGGCTGAGGTGGTGCAAGGGGTTTTCAACCCTAACACTGAATTTCCTCACTTTGTCACTGTGGAACAACCCTAACTGATGCACTAAATAGAGTTTTTGCCTCTAATATATATATATTTATATTTATAAAATGAGCAACAAGTATAAATCCAGTGTTCTGATTGTATAAAACACATCACATGGCCATGCATATATCAGAGCGACCGCACACGTGCACTTTTACCCTCTCCAAAACAATTTTGACATTTTATAAGATAGATAAACCACTCTGAGGTGTGCGGTCATGCTCTGATATACGACGCTTTTGGGCAGTTGTTGCACGAGGTCGCATAATCGAGGCATGCTTATATCACAGCATGTATCGCATGCCTCAGAGTGGTTTATCTATTATATATATATATATATATATATATATATATATATATGGGATACATGATGGGTAGGAGTGAATGACAAAATATTTCACTTCTGCAGAGTGAGCTATGGATAGTCATGGTGCCGAAGGCACGAGTGAGAGTATCCATAGCTCACGATGCAGGAGTGAGAATATTTTGCAATATCACATGATTTGCATATCATGTGCGGTTTATACAATAGGACTAGGAGCACCTGTTGTAGGTGTTATAGGGTGGAAGTTAATAGTGGGATTTGAACAAGTATGCAATGGTATGCTGGTAATTCAGTATGATGTGTTGTCATTTATTGTGGGCTGTTTTAATAGTGTTGGTGTTTGGTGTACTTTATTTCTATCTGATTCGGTTTTTGTTCATTGAGTTTGGTTTATAACTCGTGTTTCTGGTTCGGTTATTTTTTCTCTGAGGACGGTTCAGAAAAATATTCATTTTGAGGCAACAGTCATGTCTTGTATGCTGGTATAGTGTATTTACAGAAAAGGTTGTTCATTTTAGCACGGTATAGTTAGAGTTTTAGTTATTTCTTGTTGTTGGTTGCATTCTGTGTATTCTCCAGATGTTTCTGGTTCGGTCCTGGGAGTTCCATGTAGCGATGTGTCTTCCTGTGTGTCCGGTGTCTAGTCGGAGTCCAAGTCAGGAGAGATGAGGACGCTGTTTCTTTTTGGGAGTTGCTGAAATTGGTGAGTTGTAGTAGATTTAAGATGGTTAGTACCTAAAGGTGAAGAAATGTGCTTTGGGTCTGACAGTGGCACAGTACTGTATGTTTTGTTTAAGTTATATGTTGTTCAATGTTACTTGTGAGGCATTACTTATGGGGTTTTGTGTGCCAGCTGGCTTGGATTTCAGGTATGTGGTTGTTAGTTTAGTTTCCGGAGGTTCGGGAGGTGCCGCTTTGAAGTATTCGGTTTGTTCCATGGCTATTGAGACATGCTGTGATTTTAGGAGGTGGATTCTGAGTGGACATCATTTGGACTGCAGGTGGTAGTGAAGCTGATGTCAGAGGGATGTGTATAAATGGTAGATATTTTAACTCCACTGATGTCAGCTTCAGATATCTCACTGCAGTGGAAATAACATGTTTATTGTCACTGTGGAGCTCTCACCACATTGTATAAATATATATATATATATATACACACACACACACACATATATATTCATTGCAAAAACTCCATTGATGCATCAGTTAGGGTTGATTCCACACCAACAAAGTCTGGAAATCCGATGTTAGAGATTACAACCCTACCCCCCACACACACACCCACCACCATCCACAACCAAAAGGAACTGGGCTGTGCCTTGAGGTTGCGGCCCTAACTCTCATCCCATTCCATGTGTAAACAAGCTGAGATAGTACAGAATAGGAGAATGGGGTGAGAGTTAGCCTCACAACCCCTAAGGCACACACCGCAGCTGTTGGTCTGTGGTTGAGGGGGTAGGGGTTGGTAACCCTAACACTGAATTTCCAGACTTTTGTTGGTGTGAAATCAACCTAAACTGATGCATTAACAGAGGTTTTTGCAATGAATTTCCTACTTTTTGAGAAAGTGAAATGTTACTCATATGGTATGGTATCCATAGACCTTTAGTGAATTACTCATATGGTATCCATAGGGTGGAGCGTGGGTCCTCCAGGCCCTGTGCTCCCACCCACCCATCAGTGTACAGTCATAGTGTAGGAGGGCCCTGTGCTCCCAGTTTTGCATAATGGGATGCATATTTGGGAGTATGGGTCCTCTGGGCCCTGCACTCCTACCCACCCATAAGTGTAGAGACATAGCACCTGAGGACCCTGTGCTCCCAGTATTGCAAGATGGTATCCATGGGTGGGAGCATGGGTCCTCTCGCCATACTCTCCCACCTACCTATAAGTATAGAAACCTAGTGCAGGAGTGCCCTGTGCTTTTAGTTTTGCATAATCATATTCCATAGGTGGGAGCACAGGGCCTTCTGGGCCCTGTGCTCCCACCCACACATGAATGTAGAGGCATAGCATAGGAGGCCCAGTACTCCCAATTTAGCATAAATAGTATTCATAGGTGGGAGTGCGGGCCCTCTGGGCTATGTGCTCCCACCTACCCACATGTACAGACACATAGCAGAGGCCTAGAGGCATTCCTAGTAACCCTTGTGACACTTATTTGGTAATATCTCAGTAACCATAGAAACTGCAGAACAAATTCTTTTGCAGTTGTATTCATGACTAGCCACCTCCACACCTGCTTAGTACATGATGTACTAAGCTGCACTAGCAAAAAATCTGTATCTTGAACTGTTTTCGAGATATAGGTGCCAAAAGGTGCATGACCACACAATGTTTTCCTATGGGAAAATTCACAACTTCGAGTGCTGTAACTCTGGAACCAGTGTAACTTTTTGCACTAAACCAGTGAAAGGCACGTCTGTGGTGCAAAGGCTTGCTACCCTGCAAATTGCAGCCCAAAACCGATAGTGGCAGTGAGGTGACAAAGAAACTATGGTTTTGGCAGATGCCACAATGTTATCCTATGGGAAAAATTCACAATTTTGGAATACTGTAACCATGGAACCGATTAAAATCTTTTCACCAAACCACCAAAAGGCACATCTGTGTTGCAAAGTTCCAAAATAGCAAAATTACTAGCTCACACACACAGAGGAGTTTGCCACCAAGGTCAATCACCTATTACTTAAAAGTCTCTCCAAAACAGTAGCACCCTTCCAAAGTACAGACGGAGATGCAACCAGCAGTAGTGAACTAATGTTGAATTTATTATCACCTCTTGTGGGAGCCAGCAAATTTTAGCTCAAAAGTCAGAACTGTGTAGTGGCAGTGAGGTGGCAAAGAAACTATGATTTGGGGATTGTACTGTTGTAAATTGTGGAAGTATGTCACAAATTGTGAAAGTACAGTGTGATATTTTCACAAATTTGCAAACGTTTCATGCTTGTACTGTCACAAATTGTGACAGTACAAACGTCCAGATCAAAATAAACATATTTCTGGGTGTTTTTAAAAATTGTGATGCATGGATGCTGTTCCTAGGATCCCGCTTAGGTAAGCACAATAGTTGGTGTTTACCTAGGGGCAGTAGTTTTTAAACTATAACATTTTTCTCCACTGCTAACTGAAAACAAGATGTCGGTGGCATGACAGTACAGAGGGCATATGCGACAGTAAAACATTCTGTCATGGATGAATCTGTCACTGTCACACGGAACATATATTTTTCCCATAGTATATAATGGAAAGTTTAAAGTGTAATAACTTTTGAACGGATTAATATTTTTTCACCAAACCTTCAAAAGGCAGTTCCCTGACCCAGTCTCCATATACCCTGAAAATTTCAGACCAGACGGGCAAACCGTTCAGGCTGTGGAGACGAGCAAAGAATTTACAAAAGTTCAGGATTTTACACACTTTTCGATGCTCTGCAACTCCGCACCTGCAAATCTGACCAGAATAAAATTTCTAGATCCAGAGATCTATGGAACACCGTGCATGCCAACTTTCAGGTGAATTGGATGAACAGTTGCAAAGTTATTAAAGTGCAAATATTTGGGTTTAACATAGAAGTGGCCGTGCATATTTATACTATATATATATATATATATATATATATATATATATACAGTATATATATATATATATATATATATATATACACATATACACAAAGGTTATTACAGTCAGTATTTTTAGACCAATAGTCCTTCCACCAGATAAAAATTATGTCATGTTGTTGGCAGCCAGGAGCTCCCGAGTATTTATTTATATATTTATTTTATTTGAATTTGTTGGCTGGGTAAGCTCACTGGGCCTGCATGAGGCCCTTTGCTTTGTAAGGCCAAGACACATCACCTAAACCACCTGAGTCTGTTATCAGAATTGAAGAAAACTGAATGGAGAAACCCTCATTTTTTTTTGACCATGGGTAGAAGACCACTTGTTGAGGGTGGTCCAGGATATTAGAGTGGGTTTTGTGTTTTTTTAATATGTATATAAACAAGCAAGATTGTGTGATGGAGTGACCCTCTGCTTCCCATAACTGAGTGAGCCGCTGCTGAGTGAGAGTAATATCAGAAGTGTTTTTTTTTTGCCAGTGTGTTGCCTTTCACAGCTTTCCTTCGCATTGTAAAGATACATAAAAAACATACAAAATGGATTTTTTTTCATTTTAAAGTACGGATCAGAGTGCTACCAATAAGAAAAGCGGGAGCCAGCATGCTACAGGACCACGATCGAAGTTCTAAACTGAGAGAGGAAAACAATTACAGTTAGGTGAAAAAACATGCCACTTTTCATGATTTCTTTGTTTTAACTTTGTTATGTTTTACTATGGGTGCCCTTATGAAGAAATGTAGACTTATGGCTGAACAGTTTGAATGTGTCTTTCAATTAGTAATGAACAAAATAAATGGTGGCATTATGAACGGGTGTGGGTAAAGGATAATGCAAACAACAGCAGACTGGTACAACACGCCACAGTGTGGTTTTATTTTTATAAAAGTCAGGAAAATAATTAACTAGAAAAATGGTAGTTTACTCACCTGGTAAAGGTGATTATAGGAGCACCTTTCACAGCACTCGAGTCTCAACACATGCGTAGTAAGCTCTTCTCATAGGCTGATGCACAAAGGAATCCCAAAATTGAATCCGATCCCTCTCCAATCCTTGCTGTTCTCAGAATCCTCAGTATGATATCTTCCAAAGTTCGTTTCCTCCTGAAATTAAACTGTTAAACAACCAAGAAGAAGCAAAAACACCCTGCTTTCCATTGGTCCCACGAGGGCCAGTTGGATAGAATAATACACAACACGGTGCTGTTATGTCGAGAGCTATTCTTTACTACGTACTGTTGTTTATAAACATCTGATACCTTGTTACATAGCTACTGACTGTGTGGAGCCTATGTCCTATAACTGTATACAGTTAGTTATGAGAGTTTCAGATACATTCTTAGGTGTCTCACTCTATATGTTTTCCTTAAACTGTATCACTATATATATATATATATATATATATATATATATATATATATATATATGTATATATAATATATATATATATATATATATATATATATATATATACACATACACATACACACATGTTCCTCTGCAATGGGTGGGATACGAGTGCTGTAAGAAGGTGCTCCTATAATCACCTTTACCAGGTGAGTAAACTACCATTATCTATCGCACCTTCTTACAGCACTCCGAGTCTCAACACATGGGAAGATTGTACAGCAGTATTAGACTTTGTCCTGGGTGGAGGAGGAACTGGGATCAATGCTGTCTGGAGCACCCGCGACCAAACTCTGAGTTTCCGTTAGGCGGTGTCTAACCGTAGTACCTGAGAAAAGTGTGCGGGGACTCCCAGGTTGCTGCCTGGCAAATCTCTCTGACCGATGCGGAGTTGCTTCCTGCCCAAGATGTGGCTACTGTCTTGGTGGAGTGGGCTCTGATGTTTGCTGGAGGGATATTTCCTCCGGCTCCTGTAGGCCCTCGCTATGGCTTCCCATAGCCATCTAGCAATAGTGGATCTGGATGCTGCCAGACTTTGTTTATTGCCTTGGATCAATACAAACAGCCTGTCTGTCCGACGGAGAGTCTCCGTCTCCGGTGTAGGTCCGAATTGCTCGGCTGGGTATAGGCTGAGTAGGGTTTCTGTGAGGGTCCCCTAACTGGTGGTTGAGGGAAGGGACTGAGATCTCTTGGGACATGTGGTAGGCGTGGCCACCTTCGGATAAAGGACGGGATGGGTCGGAGTTCGACTCTATCTGGGGAAAAACAGATAAATGGATTCTGCAAGATAAAGCCTGTAATTCACTAGTTCTCTTGGCTGATGAGATAGCTACTAGAATACGGTCTTTATCGTAAGCACGGATAAGGGAATGGATTCAATGGGTTCAAATGGTGGGATGGTGACAGCATCAAGTACCAAACTGAGGTGCCACGGAGCTGTTAGGGGTCTTGGGGTGTGGTTGATAAGGGTTGCGCCTTTAGAAAGCTTGAACCAAAGGGTGGGCTCTGGGTAAATGTCCATCAGTTTTTCCCCTTATGGCCCCTATTGCGTCGTCTGTACCCTGAGAGATGCTGCTGATAACCCCTTTTCCAACCCTTTTGCAGAAACTCTAATACATTCATAATACTACATTGAGATGCCTTCAAGTCCTGGCTCTTGCACCATGAAGCAAAAGCCCACCAATGTTTGTTATAGGTCCTGTTGGTGGATTCCTTCTCGCTTGTACCAAGGTGTCCACCACTGCATTCTGATACCCCTAGCCCTAACAATCTAGCCCTCTGAGTTGCCAAGCCATCAGTTTAGGCGGTAGAGGGTTTTCATGCCAGATCGGGCCTTGCCTGAGTAAATTGTGTTGGCGAGGTAACCTCATAGGATTGTCTGTTAGCATTTTCCTGATTAGGGTGTACCAGGTTCTCTCAGCCAGTCTGGGGCTATGAGTACTACATTGCTGCCCGTGTTTCGATCTTCTGTAGCACTGCAGGTAGCATTGCTATTGGGGAAATACATACGCCTTTCTGAATTTCCATGGGTTGATATGGCATCCACCCCTATCGCTTCTCTTGTCTCTGAATCTG
Source organism: Neoceratodus forsteri (assembly GCA_016271365.2). Classification (NCBI taxonomy): domain Eukaryota; kingdom Metazoa; phylum Chordata; order Ceratodontiformes; family Ceratodontidae; genus Neoceratodus; species Neoceratodus forsteri. The sequence continues at coordinate 1,792,968,772 of CM057455.1, read as the reverse complement.
ACATATAGGTCGGAGTTGAGTGTTGGTCGCTGAGGCCATGAGGTCGATGTCGAAGGGGCCCCATTTTTCTGGAGTTCATTGAAAATTTCTGGATGGAGTTGCCATTCTCCTGTTGTAGTGTTTGCCTGCTCAGCCAGTCTGCACTTGTGTTTAGTTGCCTGCTAGGTGGACTGCTGTGAGACTGAGTAGATTCTTTCTGCCCATAGCAGTAGTATTTCTGCCTCTGAGCCATGGCTCTGCTTCTTGTTCCTCCCTGCTTGTTGATGTATGCCATCGCTACTCGGTTGTTGGTGCGCACTTTTACGTGGTGTCTTTGGAGTTGACCTTGAAATGTATGAGGGCTAGTCAGATGGCACTTGTTTCTAGTATGTTGATTGGGAGTTTTGCCTCCCTGCTTGTCCATTTCCTTGAATGGACTGTCTGTCCAGTACAGCACCCCAGCCTCAGCAGGCTTATGCCTGTTTCGAGGGTTCTTGTTGTATCTCTCTCAATTGTGTCCCTTGCATGAAGGTGTGTGGGTCTGCCCACCATCGTAGAGATTCTGTATCGATGATGGAATTGTCACTCTCTGATTGTAATTCTGTTGACTGTAGCTCCAGCTGTCTAGGAGTATTTGTAAATGTCTCATGTGTAACCTGGCCCAGTCGTAGGTCTATGCATGCTGCCATGAGACCCAGTAGTTGCATAAGGTGCCAAACTGTTGTCGACTTCTTCTGCGTAACTGTTCTGCAGTGTGCTGTTAACGGTGGATGCGTGTCTGTGATGGTCTTACTGTGCCTGTCACTGTGTTGAACGTTGCCCCAAGTGGTCTAACAATGTGGTTGGAGTTAGGTGGCTCTTTTGCTTTGTTGATAAGCCACCCGTGTTCGGTCAGTAGTTGTTGAGCTCTGCGTGTTGCTGTCCTTGACTGGTCCACTGTTCTCGCCATATCAACCAGTCATCCAGGTATGGGATCACATGAATGCCCTCCGTTGTGTAATTTTGCCGCTTAGGGTGCCATCACCTTGGTGAACAGTCGGGGGCTGACGCCAATCCGAATGGTAGCATTGGTACTGGAAGTGGTATCCCAGAATGCTGAATCAGAGGAACCTCTGGTGGGAGGTCTGATAGGTATGTGTAGATAGGCATCCTTCAGGTCTATGGAGGTTAGAACGCTCCCTTGTGTATCGCTGCAGCGGTGGATCTTAGGGTTTCCATCTTGAATCTCTGGTACCGGACAAACTTGTTCACAGATTTTAGGTCCAGGATAGGTCTGAGGTCTCCAGTCTTTTTGGGACTAGAAAGAATACGGAGTAGATGCTGGAGTTATCTCTTGAACTGGAACGGACTTTATGGCTCTGTTGTGTAGCAGTTGGTGAAGAATGGTCCATACTTGCTGCAAGGTCGCTTTGTCCCTTGAGACGTGAGATTCTATATATCTGTCCTCCTTGGGACTGAGTTGAATTCTATGGCATAGCCCTGTGATATGATCTCCTTGACCCATCTGTCTTTGATTGATTTGGTCCAGGTTGTGGCGATGTGTAGCCTTCCTCCCACTGCATCCGTTTGTCCCTGGACCGTGGATGCTTCTGGTGGAATCTCTGTTTGATTTGTTTGTCCTATACCTCTGCTTGCTATTGTAGTGGGAGCTCTGCCCTGCTGCCCTGAAAGTTCTGCCTGTTGTTGAAAAAATTTGGTTTGAATCCAAAGGTACATCTATCCTGTCCCTGGTGGCCTTGACCTTTTGTCTCTGCTCGTAAAATGTCGGAATTTGTTATTTCGAAGGATGGTAGAGTAGCTCGCCCTCCTGATCCTTGTCATCTCCTTTCTTTACTGTGAACTCTTCTATTCCAGGCCCGAACACCTTGTCTCCAGAGAACTGCAGTTTCATGACCCTAGACTTGGACTCTTGATCTGCATTCCACAGCTTCAGCCATACCTGTCTCCTGGCTCTATTGATGGAAGCTGCTGACCTGGATGCCATCTTAAAGCTATCGATCGTGACATCGGCTACGTATTTCATGGTTTGAATGGCGTGAGTCCATGGTGGCTCCATGGGCACTGGTTTCGGGGACGCCAATTTGACTGCCTCAACCATCTAAGTACGGCCTCACCAAATAAGTGGCGGCCATGGATGCTCTCATGTTCATGATCATCATATTATGAACCTTCCTCACAATTTCATCTACCTTTCTGTCCATGGGGTCTTTGAGGGCCGAGGCTGACTCTGAGGGCAAATGGTCTTGTTGCTTAGGAAGCTACCTCTGCATCACCTCTGGGGGCAGTTGCCCAGAGTTTCTCTTTGTCTGCGGGAAGTGGGTACCTCTCTTGAAGGTTCCCTTTCCCTAGTCTTAATGGGATCTGGTGCCTCCCATTCCTTGGCTAGTATGCTTTCTAACGCTTGGCATACTGGGAAGAAAGTGGAGGATTGCTTCCTCTCCCTAACCAGGGGTCCAATCTGTTGTCCGGCTGTTCCATTGGCTCATCCATTCTGAGTGTTTGACAGACGACTCTTATAAGTTTGGGAATGGCTTCAAAGGGGCATAGTCATGCAGCCATATCCTCCTCTTTGCTCCCTCCCCTCTTCGTCACAGTGTTCATCTTCTGACACCTCTGGCAAGTCATGTGAGTTTGGCCGCCCTGGGGCACTTAGGATGGGGGTTTTGCTGGGTGACCTGGGTCTTTTGTTTGCTCCCAGGGAGTTGATCCTGTCCAGGAGTTTTTGAAATAATTGCAGCACAACGCTTTGGGAAGCGGTGGATACGTTATCATTTAGGCGATCCTCGCCTGTGGATCCTGAGTTGTGGGTGAACTCCTAGACTCAGAATCCACCATGCATAGAAAGCATAGCTCTCGGTCTGAGGTGAGTAAGATGTTGGGGCACTTTCTGCACAATCGTCTTAAGTGGACATGGTTCAAAACATAATGGTATTCGGCTTGCTCAGGGTCATGTCTGAATAAAATGCCATAATCAAATGAGAAGATAATGAAAACTGACTGTGGTCCCTTGGTTGGCCCTTTAAGAGCACTGGGGCTAAATAATAAACTTTGTTCCTTTAAATACCTGGCTCAATATCATTTTAGAGATTAAGCAGGTAAATACTTGAAAAAATTCTCTTAACATGATATTTTTGGCTCTTGATTATTGCCCACCTGTGAATTGGTGGATCGTTTGCCTTTAAAATAAGACTTCTTGAGTGCAGTCACCAACCAGTGTGCCTGTGCCTTTAAGAAGTGTGGCTATGTTATGGGCACCATTTTAGCTTGGGGAGGACGGGCCGCATTTTGGGAAGGTATTCCTTCCTAGAGCTCCTTCAGGAAGCCGTGGAGATTTCGCTATAATCTCAAGGCATTACCGGCAATATGGCGATGGGGAAGGCAGGGAACTGAAGAAACAGCACGGAGGAGGCCGGGTGGAATCCTGGGATTTACAGGGAAGCCACCACAGTCGAGACTGCGAGGAGATCGAAGGCTCCTCTGAAGGGCAGGTGAGCACTCCCAGTGGTTTGCTGTTGTCGCGGTCATTTTGAGTTGCTTCCTTTCCATTAATCATGCCATTTGACTTAGGGAGGCCCTGAGGCGGTTGTGTTGAATGAGGTAAACTCGTGACCCCCGGCAATTGGAGCACATAAACAGATGCAGGCTAGCCTCTTCCCTTTGTCGGCTGAATGAGATAAGCCGACAAGGGGGCTCCGGTAGGGTGGTTGGTTATGGGAAAGCACTACCTGCCCCTCTCAGCTGAACGAGGTGAACTGAGGGGAGGTTCAACAGTTTGAGCCATGCACTTATAGACAACGATCAGTCTTTTTAAACAACAAACTTTCTATATCTAGTTGCTTAGCCCTGCGCCACGGAGACTCCTCAAGGCCTAACAGTGACTAGATTTTTGCAAATTATATAGTCTTAGTGGTCCTTTTACTAAAAAGAACCTATAAGAATTATTGTATGCCTTTAAAGGCACTCTGGGATTTTGACACAACCTAAATAAAGGGAAATATTCAGCTTACCTTAGGGCTTGGCACAGAGCCAGATGAAAACGTGACCAGTCTGGGAAGATGCACAAAGAAAACTGAGGATTCTGGGAACAGCAAGGATAGGAGAGGGATCGGATTTCAATTTTGGGATTCCTTTGTGCATCAGCCTACGAGAAGAGCGCTTACTACCCATGTGTTCAGACTCAGAGTGCCGTAAGACGGTAGCGAGAGAGATAATAACTCCTACAGAGCTTCAGTGCTAATGCTCTGTAGCACTGACCACAGAGTGGATTACTTTCCAGGTGGAGATCCACCAACATCTGTGTCTTTCATTAGACTTTAAACTGGAACAGATCCTCCTGGTTCCTCTCCCAAGGCTGATTTGAGGAACTCTGTACAGGAGGGCTCTTTATACTGAGTGAACAGGTTGCCTGATCCGCCTCTATTCTAATACAAAGGAATTCCTCCTCTAATACAAATGGTATGGATCAGGATGACACATTTTCCCACAAACACAGTTCTTGAGGAATACAAGATCATAAACATTTCCTCCATCCTCAAGTTTATTCTCTTGATTTTATGTCTTGCATTTCTAAGTGATAGTTAATGAGGTTAGCTCCTCCCACTTTGTTGAAATTGACAGAATGTCTTCCTGGAAATATATCTCATAATGAGGCTGCTGGCTCCTAAGGGGGATGCATTCTTGACCTTGTTTCAGCAGGTAAGAAAAGGGTAGCAATTCCTTCTTCTTTGTTTAGCCAGCCATTGTAGACATTATTTCTTCCTGTAACTCCTTTACTAGTATTATGTATGGGAATGTATACACTGGAGGGCACCTCAGAAACATTCATGTGCCTGTGTCATCTGAAAACATTTATTTTCCTGATTACTGCCCTGTTTTATTTCTGAAAGGGGCACCAGGAGTAAAGTTTTCTTTTTTATAGTTGCACATACTAGTCCTTGCTCTGTAGGGCAGCGTTTCTTAGTGGAATGTTGCACTATTTCTTTTCTGAGAAGAAGCCACCTGTGTAATAGTCCATAAAGTAAAGTTTTAAACTTCTCTTTACTTCTTTTTTATCTATCTCTACAGACAATAACATGCTTTTCAGGGCAGAGTGTGTTTCTAACATAACAGAGAAAAGGGAAACAACAGCTACTTCCTTATACTTTAACAACCTCTCAAGGAATAACATATTTCTGGGACCTTTTTCTCAACTTGTCCGATACCTTAAATGCACGCCTGCATTATGGTTTCATTCTTCTTTAACATGTACATGTCTTTTTCTTACTTAGAATCAGCACTGCAGCATGAAGCACTTTAACATGAAGCACTTGGACACCTTCCAGAGACGGAAAGGGATATATAAAGATGAAATTAAGGACAGTTAGATGGGAGGATACCTAGGTGGTGGCTAACCTACCTAGGCAGAAAAGCTGAATGTAATAGGATAGATACCTTGCTGCTGGCAGACTAAAAGAAAAGAAAGAAGATAGTAAAGAAGTCTCTAGGTGCATCAGGAATCTCGGGGAGGGGCTCTACCACAGGCATTTTAAAAGTCCATGTTCTAATGGCACACTGTTTTCTTGTTTTATTGCTGCAGTCACTGTTTCTAGAATTAGTTTTCCTGTGCATCGATCAGATTTGATGCTTGGGTAGAAAACAATCACAAAACAGGATTTCTCCCCCACTCAAAGTAGGGAAATGTGGCATTAGGGTTTTCAACCTAACGCCACACCCTACCTGCAAGCATCAAAGGGAAAAACTTTGAGTTTGGGTCTCTGGAGCTTTGGTGAATCAGTGGTGGGGTCTTCCTTGGGGTTGTCAACTGTAATGCTCACCCTCCCCGTCCATAGCCTCCTGTCCAAAGCAAAGGCACAGATCCAAGCCAGTGTCTCATGGTACTACAGCCTTCAAAGATGCAGAAGTATGTCTCACCACATATTGCCAATGCAATCTGTTGTGGCTTTCTTCAACAGGGCCCTGTGTGAAAGGAGATCATATCTAATGTTGTCTGCTCAGGGAATGGGGTGGGCATTAGGGTCAACAGCTCCAAGGAATACCCTACCACTGAGTCGCCAAGACTCCAGAGACTGAAGAATCTAATGTTTTTTCTTTTGCTGCTTGGGGATGGGAGTGGTGAGTTTGGGTTGAAATGCTAACGCCACATTACCCTTGAACCCTAACTGGTGCATTAACAAAGTTTTTTGCAAAGAATTTCCTTTTTTGAGAAAGTAGACTCATATCCTCATTCAGGACCTGTATGAATCTGAGAAACACAGGGCCCTTTTGAGCCCTGCACTAGTGGAAGACTCCATCTACCTACAGAAGTGCAGGGCCCTTGTGGGTCCTGCACTTCTGCAACGATGGATGTCAAGAATTCATACAGTGGTCTGGAGGGCTGCAGAGTGTGGGACCCTCTTGTCCCTGTACTTCCATGTGGCCTCAGATAAAGACACACAGGGCAAGAGACCATCTGCCAGCACGCACAGGGCTCCTACCACCCACGGGTGCAGAGGTTCAGGGCCCTATGCCAAGAGAAGAGTTGTTCTCATTATATGGTACCCAGGCCCATGTGTCAACTGTGTAGCTTTCACTCCTTGGCTGTGGGGCATCACATAACAGCACCATCCACCACCCTCACTTCACTTCGCTGAGCTAGCCCCCAAACTCAGCTTATCGGCATGGGATCACAAAGCAAACTCACTGGGGTGAAGACTGGCACTAAACAAAACATTCTTAATAATTATAATTTAGTTTTTAGATTTCAACCCCAAATTTTCAAGATAGTCATTGTTTTATGACTTCCCTATAGAAATGACATGTAGCATTATAGTATATTGCCCAAAACATCATTTTCACCAGAAATGTGAAAACTCATCTCTTTCAGGATTTGAAAAATGATACCTGTCAGGTTTATGAGGTGGTGGAAAATGGCCATGTTAAAAGTTCGAGTTAAAATATGAGCATACTAACATACAAAATGCCAGCAGATACAGGCCATATGGTGTATTGTGTCTGCTCGGTGTGCAGCTCACAGTCTGTTCTACTGCAACTGCCCTTACCCATCCATCTGATTTATCGCCACCATCTGCTGACCCCCCAGCTTCCCCAGAGTTTTGACCTTACCATTGACCCTGTCCAGCCCCTCTAAAACAGCCCACAGATTTTAATGATATCACCTCCTCTGGCAGTGCATTCCACTTTGCTAACACCCTTTTCATGAAATAGTGCCTCCTTATTTCCTTCCTGAACCTTCCACCCTCCAATTTCAGACTGTGTTCCCTTGTGTCCCCTTTAATCTAAAATTGCTCTCAGCACTAACCTTATTCATGCCCTTTAAATACCCGAAAGTCTCAATTATCCCTCTAACTTTTATCCTCCAGGGAATACCGTTGATCTCTCTCAGTCTTTCTTCATATGGTTTGTCCCCAGTTCAAGGATCATCTTTGTCACCTTCGCTGGACCCCTCCAGTAGTTTGGCATCCTTCTTAAAATAAGGACACCTGAATGACACACAGTACTCCAAGTGTCATCTCACCAGTGACCTATACAGTGGCAGAATAACTTCCTCTGTCTTAGAGGTGATTCCCTAGCAATGCACCCCAGCATCTTATTTGCTTTGGCTGCCACCTTCCTGATTCATGTCCCTGTGACTACTACCCCAGATCCTCCTCCAAAGTGGTTAACTGCACTCCCACCAGCCAGTAGCAATTCCCAGGATTTCTGACTTCAAGTGAATGACTTTGTACTACTTAGCATTGAATCCCAGCTGCCATGTATCCGACCAGCCAGCTTAGCCAAATCCTCTTGAGTACTTTCCTCCTTTTCACAGAATCCAACTCAGCACAGATCTTTTGTGTTGTCAGTAAAAGACTGATCTTATTCTCAATTCCTTTCGATATGTTGGCAATGAAGATGCTAAACAACATTGGTTCTAGTATCAAGCCTTGTGGGACCCGCCGGTTACAGCTCTGGGAGCTGAGAGTTCTTCCCTGCAGTTACCATCTGCTGCCTTCCTGCAACCAGTTCCTAACCCATCCTACCAGTTTCTCCCCTGCCCCCAGGTTTCTCAGCTTACTAGTCAACCTTCCATGTGGCACTGAGTCAAGGCCTTGCTGAAGTCCAGATACAGGACATCCACAAGATGGCTTGTATTGAGTGCCTTGTCACCCAATCAAAAAGTCAACCAGGTTGGTCTGGCAGGATCTGCCTGAGACAAACCCATGTTGCTATCTTTCTGGAGACCATGCACCTCCAGAAAGATCACCAGCCTCTCTTTAAGGTTATTCTCCATTAACGTTCCCACAATGGAGGTAAGGCTGACCAGTCTGTAGTTACCTGGTTCATTCATGGGTCTACTCTTATGGAGGGGCATCACTATGGGACACACACCCAGCTCCCAGAGTATTGAACAAGTCCACCAGAGGTCCTGCCAGGACCCTGCCATCTCCTTCAGGATCCTTTTTATGACCACCATCTGGTCCTGTCACCTTATCTACCCACAGGGACCTAAAGCCCTCCAACATTCTGCTCACTGGGATCTCCCATCCATTACCTCAGCCCTTGTGCCCACCCCACCTTTCCCCTGCAGTATACATCCTTCTACCTGGTAAACACGAACAGAAGTACTCATTGAGTGCTTCAGCCTGCTCCCCTTTCTGCCACCCCTCCATCTTTCTTGATCCTGACAATCTGATCTTTACAGTTTCTTTTCTCCCTTATGTACCTTAAAAATCCTTTCCCCTTCTCTGATACCTGGTGCCAGTCTTAGCTCCCTTGAAGCCTTGGCTGCCCTGTCTACTCTACTCACCTCTCTGGATTTTCTCACATACTCCTCCCTGTCCTCCTCTTGTTTGGATCTCTTATAATTTCTGAAGGCAGCTCTTTTTCCTTCACCTTCTCTACTACTTCCCTGTTTAATCAGCTTATTTTTTGGTCCTTGAAAATTAGTGATGATCTTGCTTTGAGAGGTTTCTACAATAGGTCATAACCAATAGGACTGCCCCCTGGCTTCAGGACCTACGGCAAACTTTGCTAGCAATTTCACAGCAGGGGACCCACCACCTGATGTCACATGGCCGACATTAGTGTGACCCTATGTAGTGGCGGTCCCGCCTGCCTTCCAGTTCTTTCCAGCCGCGACCTGTGCAAGGACCTCGCGAAGAATGTTACTCCAGTCGATTGCCATTTTGTCTAAGTATAACCTTTATTTTCTTCCAAAAATAGTCCATTTTCTTTAGTTCTGTTTCTTCTTCACCCAAGACCAAGACCAAGAAGAAGTGTGAGAAGTGCACACAGATCCCTCACAAGGTTGGCCATAAGCTCTGCCTCATCTGCATAGGCCGGGACACGACACTGAGGCCTGCCCAGATGCAAACCCTTCAACCCGGCCATGCACAAACACAGGCAACAGACCCTGGAAGCCCATCTTCTTAAGTCTAGGATGACCACCTTAGAGCAGGAGATGCAAAAGCTGAGGAATCTGCTTCTTCACCCTCTTTGGAACACAAAAGAAAAATAAAGATAAAGAGAAGTACCAGGAGCAGGAGCGCCTGGAGAACCAGGAGCAGGTCTCCTCCAGTAAGGCTGCAAGCCCAAGACTGAGATCTCCCTGATGGACATGGCTGCTCCTCCGCCGCCTTCCTTGGCGACAGTCCAGGCCTCTTCCACCAGTTCTCCCAGTACCTCTTCTACCTTCAAACCTATTAAAACGGGCTCCAAACTTGGATCCTCGACCATCAAGTCGCCTGCAGCCTCTCTGGCAGTCGTGATGAACCCCACTGTAAGCCAGACTCTGGTTCTTCCAGAGCCTACCCGGTCATTGGTAAGATGGATTCCTGCCCCAGAGGGAACCCAGCGGCACTAGCTGATAAGCCGGTCGGGCTTGCCCTCCGGCTCACACAACGCTTTCTCTCTCTAACAACTGATAAGTCAGTAGCCAGGGACACTGGTGACCACCCAGTCAAAGTTCACCTATCTGGGGCTGACACTGGATCACCTAACGCTTGGTTGAGCTCACTGACCTCCCTGACCAGCCCTCCCACCAGGTTACTCCTGAGCAGGAGTCTTCCCTCCACCTTCACCGGTGGAACCTCCCATTCCTGATGCTCAATCTTGGATGGAGGGGAAGTGGTTCCCTGCATATGGTTCCTCCTTCCACTACTCCAGTGTAATTACCTCAGGACTCCTGCAGATCCTTTCCTGGGAACCTATTGCCAGAGTTGGTCTCCACGCTGACTCCCAGGGACCTTTCTCCCCATCAGTCCCTATCTTTTGCCCGGATGCCGGGGTCCTCCACCAGGCACCTTGCCTCTGATACCTGGTGCCCTGTTGGATCTTTTTGGTAACCTCCCAACACAGCCTCTGTCAGGACCCCTAGAGCTGCCCCTGATGCCAGCCAACCCAACACCAGCCCTGATGCCAGATGTTCCAATGTCAGCTTATTTGGCACTGGACACTTTCCTGGTCCTTCTGCCCCACCTCCCCCTTGAGGCCTCAAGGACCTCCTCTGGACCAGCATGGCATTCCCCAAGGCCCCCCTTTGGGCTACACTAATACTCGGGCTTTCGATGCCAGGTTTCCCGGCGTTGGGTCTGACTTTGGCACCTTTTTGTTCACAGTTACTACACTGGGCATCAGGCACGAGCTATACTCCACCCCCATTTCAGGCGCCAGGTACCCTCCCCTCAGTATTCGGGATGGGTCTCCCTTACTATCAGCTTCTTCCTCCTCACCCTCAACCTAGCAGGATCTCCAGGCCATATTTCAGACCTGGTGGCAGGAGGCCAGATCCCAGTTGGTGTCAGACTTGGATAAGAGACTTCCAGCCCCAGTGGCTACACCCACCCCCACTCCTTGTCACCCATGGGTTCTCACAGGTCGAAGCCATTCTTCCATGGTGCACGCTTTTAGGAGGGGGCTGCTCAGGAGGTCATATTAACCAGAGCCAGGACCTCTGACAAAGGGAAGTCCTCTGAGTTTGAGGTGGACTCTTCTGCCTCGCCTTCCGGAGAACAATCTGGAACCACGGGGTTAAGGGTAGGATTTACCCAAGTTGCACTGAGGATCCCTCCTTCATTGAACTCCTCCATATCCTCCAGCAGGCCAGTGGATGGAGTGTGGAGGAGCAAGACCCAAATGCAAGCGCCTGCAGAGCACTCCAGACCTGGCAGAGGTGTCACCCATTCCAATTCCTCCTTGGATTGCCCCATGAGGATCTTACCTCCACCATTTTCGCAGTTACCTCACTCAATCCCAGCCATCCCCAAAAGGTGGACCAGGCCTATCACACGCTGGAGCGCACCTTTCTGTGCTCTCAACCCAAGGCAGATTCTATCGTGATAGCCGCATCTCATTATCGCATTCCAAACCCAAACATATGGGTACCTCCCTCCTGATAAGGAGTCACGGCAGTTAGATCAGTTTGGGCACAAGGTTTTGCCCTCTTCATGTGTGCTTTATGTTCCTTGAACTACATAGCACACATGGTGTCTTTTCAAAGGCCACAATGGCTCAACTTGAGGCTAGGCTTGAGACCGTGGAGCACTCAGACCTTAAGGCGGAACTCACCAAGGCCCTGCATTTGTCAAAGATCTCATGTAGACCCGCACTGAGAGCCACTTACAATTCAGTGGATGCAGTAGCTCACTCCTCTGCCATGGCAGTCTGTCTTAGGTGTCACACCTGACTGCATATTTCTGGGCTTTCCCAAGAAGTACAAACAGCCACACAAGATGTCCCCTTTGAGGCTCTGTCCTCTTAGGGAGATACTAGGTATATAATAACGGGCCTCCAGGACAGCAGACAGGCTCTGAGGTCTGTCAGGTCCATGTATGGGGGCTTCAAGTCTAACTAGCCCTTTTGGCACCAGCAGAAGCAGCAGAGCAAGCAACCCTTCACTAGGCGCCAGACCAAAAGGAGAACATCAGGGTTCACCATCACCTCTCCCCTGCCTCCAAGACCCAGCGAGCCACGGAGGAACCCTTCCATCCTGATCCTCTGCCTCCTGACTCCTACAGCCTTCCCCTGCCTCCACCTTCCAGCAGTGTGGAACCAGTGGAGGGAAGATTCACCTTCACCTCACAGAGTGGCAGGGCATCACATCAGATTCCTGGGTCATACAACTCATTGCAAGAGGGCACACCATCGAAGTTTCTGGAAAGGCCTCCAGACTCTCCTCCAGGCCGATCACATTATCCCTCAAACCATGTGTCTCTGGTAAGGCATGAGATCCTGGCTCTACTACAAAATCAGCTATAGAGTCAGTACCTTGGGCACAGAGAGGAAAAGGGTACTACTCCCATTTCTTCCTCGTCCCCAAAAGACGGATGACCTCAGGCCCATCTTGGACCTCAGTCAGCTGAATCTTTATGTAGAATACAAAGGTTCTGCATGCTGACTATCCAGAGACCTTCTTTGCTCCAGACAGACTACTGGCTCTGTGCATTGGACATACAGGACACTTACCTGCACATTCCAGTCTTCCCTGGCCACCACCGCTTGAGGTTTCTTTTCCAAGGGAGCACTTCCAATTCAAAGCCCTTCCTTTGGCCTCCTTGGCACCCAGGATCTTTACAAGTGCCTAGTGGTGGTGGCAGAGGCACTCCACCACCAGGAATCTTGTGTTCCGTACCCTGGATGATTGGCTCGTAGCAAATCCATCCAGGAGCTGGCTGGGACTCTCTGCCCACCACCCTGGACCTTTCTGCATTACTGGTATTACTGTCAATTACCCAAGTCGTCTCTGGTTGCTCTCCCAATGTCTCCAATAAATTGGCAGTATTGGACATGGTCCAGGCAAGGCTTTCCTTCCATCGGACAGAGCAGATACTCTGCAGGAGCAAGCCAAGCTGGTAGCATCCTCCAGCCATGCCCCAGCCAGGGTGTTTACACTTCCTCGGCTTGATGGCAGCAGCCATTCCTACCGCCCCTTGGCCAGACTGCACATGAGGGTCACCCAATGGACATTAAGGGTCCAATGGATCAGCGTACGGACAACCTGGATCATCTTATCCTGGTGTCCAGTGCACTCAAGAGTGACCTCTTGTCATGTCAGGATCCTCTAAACCTTTCTCAGGGACACCCTTCAGGACCCTCCCTCTTGGACCTCACCACAGATGCATCTGGTCTGGGTTGGGGAGCCCATCTGGGAGACCACCAGAAGCAAGGAACATGGTCCTAGCTGGAATCTCTCTCTACATAAACATTCTGAGATCAGGGTGGCCTGTACACCCTTCAGGCCTTCCAACCCCTACTTCTATGGGAACACTGTTGGTACAGACAGACAACATGTGCATGGTCTGGTACATCAACAAGCAGGAAGGCACCGATCATACCCCTGTGCAGGAAGGTGATACTGGTCTGGTACTGGGCAGTCCAGCATGGTCTATATCTCATGGCCATGCACATTCCAGGTGTTCACAATGTCACAATAAACTGTTGATCTGTTGGTGTACTACCTACTTATTCAAATAGGGGTGAGGCTGTCCTGCACACATTAGATGTGCATAGGATTTTACGTTACTATATTAACAGGACTAAAGACATCCGTAAATTAGATCAGTTGTTTGTTTCTTTAACCCCTGCAAGACTCTGTGATTGGCAGTCTCTAAGCAGTGCTTGTCCAAATGGTTGGCCAACTGCATCCATTTCTGTTACCAAAGTACAGCACACCTCTTCCGGGAGGCCAGAGGTCACTCTACCAGGAGTATGGCTGCTTCCACAGCTTTCCTGAAGAATGTTTCCACAGCTGAAATTTGTGCTGCAGCTACCTGGAGTTTGGTCCACACTTTCACTAAGCATTATAGTTTGGACATTGCCTTTAGGCGTAGGGCTAGTTTCAGCCTAGCTGCCCTGCAGGGCCTTCTACCCTAGACCTGCCCTGGTCTTTCGCAGACCTTCCTCTTCCCATGTTTCAGTTTGTCTCCTACTGAGTTTGACTGCTTGGGATTCAGTCCTTTGGTTATGACCTACTGCAGGAGCCCTCTTGAAGTAAGATGGTACAATTACATAAGAACTTACCGTAACAGAGGATCTTAGAGAGGTTCCTGCAGTAGGTCACCTTTTTCCCACCCTCCTTCCCCAGTTTTCTGCATGCTCTTGCAGGCTATTCTAGATTGGGCTTCAGGAATTTTATCTCCTTCTCCTTCTCCTGTCACGCCCATGCTGGGTCTCTGGCGGAGAACTGGAAGGCGGCATGAAGACCACCCACTATATAAGGTCACATTGATGTCGGCCACGTGACATTGAGTGGGCAGTCCCCTGCCAGACATTGCTAGCAAAATTTGCCATGCGGTCCTGATGCCAGGGATGCAGACCTATTGGTTATGGCCTACTGCAGGAACCTCTCTTGAAGATCTACTGTTATGGTAAGTTCTTACTTAACTGTACTTTATGAGTGAACGTTGAAATATTGCAATGTTCATTCATAATCTGGGCTTTTATCATATTTGTACACCAGATTTTCAGCATAGCTTCATATTACCCCACCGCATGAAGCTGGTAGGTGAAGATTTTCAGATCCTCACTGGAATGTTATTCCACTCCACAGGTATGAAAACACATTTTGGCCAGGATTTGACCCTTGCTGTGCCATGGACTGATATCATTCCAGAATGCTAATACATTCTACTTCTGTCAACAGTCCAAGGGTTGAAAACAGTAACTGTCACATTTACAAGGTGGTATAAAAATGGCCTTGTTGAAAATTTGGGGTCAAGTATTTAAATTACAGAAGTTATGAGCAAGCATAGAAACATTTCAACCTACACATAACTTTGTCATTTTCATTATTTTGAACCTACCTTTCAACACAGTTCTTCTTATGACCCCACCTCATGAACAAGGGTGGTGGAAAATGTTCAAATCCCTCCCAAAAGAAGATTTTGTAAAGCCACCACAAAATTACCTTTCATGTCAGATTTGCATAATTCCATTGCCAGTGGTCATGAGGTGGGGTCCCAAAAGGCCATGTTGAAAATGTGTGTAAAATATCCAAAATGACAACGTTATGAATCAAAGTTCAAACCCCATTGAAATACATAAAACTGGACTTACCTTATTTTCTCATATTGCAGTCGCTGCTTCCAGAAGCAGGACGTGTCTTCAACTGGAGAGTGTATCTATGTCATGGGACATGTTCAGGTGAGTGAGTGTGTGGGTGGGATGTGAGGTAGTGGGTGCTGAGTGGGAGGTTGGGATGGGGTGTATGTGTTTGTGTGTGGGGTCAGATTGGCAAGGGACCATTTTCCTTTTACAGGATAAAACAACACCAACAAAACAAATCAGCAAGAGACTGTTTTCTTTATTTCAAGGACTTGACAATGAGGGTTGGGCACCCAGTGGTGGGCTACTGTTTGGCGGCATCGAGGTTGGGCACTCTAGTACTGCCATGTTCATAACTGGAATGGGGGCAGGTGACCTGGAGGGTAGGGGTGGGCACCATCATCTACTTATTTTATATATGAAACACATAAACATTGGGAAATGGGGCTGGGTGACTGGGAGGAGGGAAGAGAGAAGGGTACTGGGGGTAGACACCTGATCCATTGAAGAAAACTTTAATTAGATAGATAGACAGACAGACAGACAGAGAGAAAGAGAGACAGATACAGAACAGGGAATTGCTGACTCCTGCTCCAACTGAAGCTGGCAGCACAACTCCAGTTGCAGCTTCAGCATTCAAGAAAGTCCCGCTGTTCTCATACAGAGAACACAGGTGAATGTCTACTCTCACTAAGCTGGGCACTCTGATTTTGAGGTGCCCAGAAAAGGTATTTCTGGCCATTAAAAAAAACCCACAAAAATGTAGCTAAATGGGTTCTATTTAGCTGGGTTCAGGTGTTTGTTTTATAAAATTATACCTTTTTTGTAGTTTCCATGTTTTAGCTCAAGGGAAAAACAAATGGCAGACGTCACGACATGAAAACATTTTCATACTGTGAGAAGTAAGTGATGAGAAAACAAAAACAGTCTCATAGCATGGAGTTTTCATTCAGATCAGAACGTAATCCAAAAACCCTGCTGAGCATGCGCTGAACCCCACAAAACAAAACTTTAAATCCTTATAACTCTGGAACCATTTAATATAGTTTCACGAAACCTTCCAAAGGCACTACCATGCACAGCACACGTCTACCCTGAAAGTTTCAGAAAAATTCATTCCATGGGCTGTATGTGAGAGCAAAACCAAAACCCATGTTAAGTATAGGAAAAATTAGACGCCTACAGGAAATGACATATGTGGATCTCAGAAACTGCACCAGCTGCCATTATGAAACTTTCCACATGTTTAGACTTTGCCTATTAGACAATGCATGTAAAACTTTAGTTATTATTGATTTATTTAGTTAGTTTTTGTTAACTGGTAGATGCACTAGACAATAAATTGCCTGATTTCAGCCACAACCTGGGAGGTTACAAAGACAGTAGACAGTCAAAATCAGCAGAAATAACAATACAGTGTACAGCAAAAAGGGACACAAAACAAGGCAACACTGAATATTATATGAGCCTGTGAGTTCATACGACATTGGTGAACAATCTAAGTAATCAGGAGAGACACCTTGCAACACGCATTGTACAACCAAGATACTATCAACATGTCAAAGGTAAGATGAAGCAAAATTCACACAATAAAACATCAGAGTGCAAATTGAGCAAAAGATATAATTGGGAGTCAGAGCAAGAGGAAATATCTGTGAAGCTTAGGAACTTGTAGAATGCTTTCTTGAAACAGTATTGGGACTGAAAGCCTTGAAGGTGAGGTGATAGGGTGTTCCACGCTCTGGGGCAAAGCCCGCCACCCATTTTGAGGAGCACCTGGTACAGCCAAGAGTGATTTATTTATTTGACTGATTGATTGATTTTAAGATTACAAATACCTTTGAGCTAAAAGCTCATTTACAAAGGTTCCATGTCAAACACTGAATAACAGAGGATACAGGATAATGTGCATATAGGTAGTAACAGACAATCCAGAGGAGGAGGAGGAAGCTGAACAGAAAACATATTAAGTATAGGCTAGGCAAAAACATTAAGCATGAGATTGTTACAGAGTCAAGAGTAGGTACAGCGAACATGTTAAATTCAGTACTTGTCACAAATATAGTGAACATGTTAAATTCAGTCCTTGTCGTAGATATAGTGAACATGTTAAATTCAGCTCTTGTCATAGATATAGTGGACATGTTAAATTCAGTTCTTGTTGTAGATATAGCGTAACATGTTAAATTCAGTTCTTGTTGTCGGTATAGTAAACATGTTAAATTCAGTTCTTGTCATAAGTGCTACATCCTCTATGGAATCAAAAGTGATGTTAAGTCTTTGAGATACTGAGCCTAATGACCAGAGCAGAAAGACTGAGCAGGTCTGAGGACTGATGAAGGAAAAGGGGTGCAGAGGTGAGCATAGGGGTAAGGTGGGTACGTAGTAAATGGTGTAGACTGAGAGGAGGAAAAGGGGTGTGAGGTGAGGTGATTGGTCACTGGATCACAAGGGGTAGGACTGGTCTAGAGAGTCAACACTGCTGCAAGAGCAGTGGGTTTGGAAGATCTAATAATGTTATCAGTTATACAGCCAAGAGCAAATAGGTGACGTGAGGGAGAGGATAGCCACCCTAGTTTAGAGTATAGCATACGGTGTGTCAGTCTAGTAGCACAGCAAACTGGCAATGTTATTATAGGAGACATTCAATTTAGTTAGATTTGATGCACTGGTTTGATAGAAGAGGTGACCATGTATGTAAGGTTAGGCAGGAGGACTCCTTGCACAATTGCAAGCCTAGCAGTGGGAGACAGGGCATCTTTGGTTCTATATGCCAGTTCAAGCTTAGTATTTACTGACTAACAGATATTCCAAGATGGGGGTATGGGTTGGTGGGGACTGGGGTGCAACCTGGGAGGACAAGGCATTGTATGCAAGGATAGACTCCACCCCAGTTTGGGGGAAAGAGGTTTTGAAACAAAAAATGTCTGGATTCATCCAAGATAGGTGAAATTTAAACTTGTGAGGGGGAGGGCTGGGGCTTGAGGCAGACCCTAGCATGCCTATCCAGGATGGGCATGGCCTCCTCCCAAGTGAGAAGGAGGGATTGTGGACCAGGGCACCCAACTGTGCATGAGGGAACTTACAGGCAGCTACCTTGAGCTCACAAGGTGTGGGAAAGGGCAGGGTAAGGGACATGTTGGAGGGTGGTCCGGATCAATGCCAGGAGCATGGGGAACAAGATGCCTGAGCTTCAGGCACTGCTAATGGAAGGAGTAGTGGATGAGGTGGCTGTCATGGAAACTTGGGCCACCCTGGGCATGACTGGGACCTAAACTTAATGGGGTCAACCATGTTCAGAAAGGACAGGGCTATGGGCAGGGAAGGAGGGGGTAGCGCTCATAATTGGGGATGACATAGGGATATGCAGGTTAGAGGAAATGGAGGCCACATGGAGGCATTATGGGTCACCTTGCAGGCACATGGAGGAATGAGGGTGAAGCTGGGAGTAGTATATGTCACAAACACACTCAGCAGGTCAGGCCCTCTGCTTCCACAGTGCCAACCTCTGAGTGCAGTATTGTGAACAGGTAACAAAACATGGTAACCCTCCTGTCTGCTTGTGGGTCTGAATCATATTTGCTCTTAAATTCTGGGGATTCAAACTGTGAATCTTATGCTAGCACATCGAAATGTACAAGCTCAGATAATCTGCTCTTTGGGGATGCCAGATATCTTTCGCCATGGGCACCTAACCAGGTATCTAAATGAACCCTTAAACTCTATAAAAGAGCTTAGGTATATTCTTACCTTTTCCCAGTTTGGTAACACCATTAAGCTTATGAACAGCTGTCAATCTTAACCTCCATACATCACATGCAAAAGGAACTTCAAAGAAACACCCAGAGCAGTCTTTTTAAATGAAAAGTTTACTTAAAAATAGATAAAATATGTAAATGTAAACACAGAACAATATATCACAATGCATACAATCACTTAAAAGAAAACAAGGAAAAGTGCAAACATAAACTCCTACCACAATACAATTCGACTTTTCTATCTAATGTATTACCTTCTTACAGTGCTTAAGTTAGTTCTTGTTTCTTAAGGGTCCACATAGAAATGTCACTCAGTTGAAACACAGAATACAGGTTAAAAACTATGTGTTTCCACCTTCTAAGATGTCATCTAGCTCCTCCTTTTAGATATAAAAATTATACAAACAATGTTCTTCCTGTCAGAGATATTTCAATTTATTTATTTATTGAAAATGTTTCACCAGGAAAGGCACACTGGAGCAAAAGATGCTCTGCCCCACGGGAAGCGACCTGGAGGGGGTTACAGAGGAGACAGATATACATACAGTAGTTGAACTTACAGCACTCACAATATGGATAATGCACATAGTTGGGAGGATTACATTTGAATATGATACATGGCAGAGCAGTACAGCACAGCAAAGTACAGGTTGTACAAATCGTGGTTACCCGGCAGAGGTAAGAACAATACAGAACATGATCTGAGGGCATAGTATACAAAGCATGGGTACACATCAAGGCAAAACAAGAAATACATAAGTGCCAGTTTATAAAACAGAGGTAGTAGTAGCAGAACTTGAGAGCCAGTGGCGGAGTTGAGCTACAGGGAGAAGCATCAAGTAGAAAGGAAGGATTTGGAGAGCAAGAGGGGGGTAGAGTAGGAGGTGAAGAAGTGTAGGTGTATGGGGAGAGGTTAGGTGAAGAGGGAGGGGCTGGGGAGCTTAGGTAGATTAGGAAAGGAGAGGGAGAAATTGAGAGTGGGAAGAGTAGGTAATAGAGAGGAATAGTGCACAGGGTAGTATATAAGCCAGACAATTGGGTGATGGCAGCTGGTCAGGCGCAGGAGGGAGCAGGGAAGAGGAGCTAATGGGAGGGTTGTCAGGGGCAGTAGCAATTAGCTGCAAGGAAGTTAGAGAGGCATAGGAAAGGGAGATTTTGGATGAAGAGTGATGGATCTGGGTGGGCAGGCCATTCCAGAGTTTAGAGAGGTAAGAGAATTGGATTGGCCAGTGGAGGTCCTACGGTGAGGGATGAATAGTAGTCTAGGGTCAGCGGACCTGAGGGTGTGTGAAGAGGTAGGTGGGGGGATAGAGGGCGGATCACGAGATAGGGCAGGAGGGCCAAGCCCAGAAGTAGAAGTGAATTATGCGATATGAATTAGGCGGCGGTTACTCAGAGAAGGTAGGGACAGGGAACGATAAAGCATGCAGTGATGTGATCGTGGGGAGGAATCGAGGCAAAGCAGCGAAAGCATTGAAGAGGGGTCTAGTCTGGCTAGGGTGGTCTGTGCAGCGGAACTGTAAACTACATCACAGTAATCAAGGAAGGTAGAATCATTTTCTGAACAATTTCATGTCTGACAGGAAGTGGAAGACTAGTGCGGTTTCTATGGAGGTACCAAGTTTTGGGCGTAATTTGGAAATGATGGCATTGATGTGAGTGGTAAAGGAGAGGGAAGGTCAGGTCAAACCCCGAGATACCTGAAGGAGGGAACTTTGAGGACGGTGTTATTTAGGGTGTGGAATCTCAGAGGGGAGAAAAGTTTGGATAGGCGCTGTCTGGTGCCAAAAGTCATAGAGTTGGTTTTCTTAGCATTTAGGGAGAGTTGATTGCTATTGAACCAGTGTTGGATTTTGCAGAAGTTGGTTTGAAGTTTGGAGGTGACTTCTTGAGGGGTCCAGCCGAGGTGAAGAGGACTGTGTCGTCCTGCATACATGTGGATGGTGGAGGAGGAGCAGGAATTTGGCAGGTCATTTAGTAGGATGGAGAAGAGGATGGGCCGAGAACTGAGCCTTGGGGTACACCAGTGGTGATGGGGGGAGATATGGTCAGCTATTTTAGTTGATGGGTTCTATTTAGCAGGTAGGCACTGAACCAGTTTACAGCGGATTCAGCTAAACCAGCTCCAGAAAGGCAGGATAGTAGGAGAGAATGGAGATCGGTGTTGAATGCTTCGAGGGTCAATGAAAATAGCAGCATTGATAAGCCTTTGTCCATCCCAATGAGGATGTGGTCTATGAGTCTGAGCAGGGAGGAGGTAGTGGAGTGGTGTTTTCTGAACCCGGACTGAAAGGGTGAAAAGTTAGTTTCTGTGAGGAAATGGAAAGTTGGGATAGCACAAGGTGTTCCTGGAATTTTGCGAGGGTGGGGAGGAGGGAGATGGGGCGATAGTTGGATGCGGAGGTAGTGTCACCGCCTTTAGGGAGGGTGGAACAGTGGCATGCTTCCATTCGGAGGGGAGGACTCGGTACTGAAGGAAAGATTTAGTAGGGCTGCGAGGGTGTAGTGATGATGGGGAGCAGATTAGGAAGAGGTTTGTTGTTAAGGCCATCCAAGTTTGCCTTTGGAGGGTTTAGAGCGAAGGGCATCTAAGGTGTCAGTGGGGAAATGTATCTAAAGGAGAAGGGTTCAAGCGGATGGATGGGAGTTAGGGGGCTGAGGAGATGGAGTGTTTGCAGGTGGAAGAGCTTCAAGAGGGCCTGGGCACAGGTAGTGAAATAGGAATTAAACTCGGAGTGACTTCGGGATCGGAAGGAGAGTCCCATGGGCAAGGAGAAGAGGAGGAGGGTTAGCTGTTTGGGGGGAGAAATGAGTTAATGACTTTCCAGAAGTTGGAAGGTCTTCCCAAGGTTTGCATTGTGTGTTATTAAAATATTCAGACTTAGCTAGGCGGGTGGCCTTAGTGCACCTGTTGCAGAGCATGCGATAGGAGGTATGGTCGCCTGGGAGAGAGAGGATTGTAGGTTCGCCAGGCCTTATCACGCAGCGGGCTTGTTGGCAAACAATCAGTTCAGGAGTGATCCAGGGTGGGTGGGAACCACGGACTCTAGCCAGCGTAGGGCGTGTTTGTCCAAGGCGGAGAGGAAGGTGTTCGAAGGCATAAGGGCCGAATCCATATTGGAAGCGGCTTGCATTTGGGACCCAGTTAGAGGGAGAAGATCGCTCCAAGAGGGGGAGAGGTTGAGGGATTTGTAAGAACACTGGAATATAAATTTGGGGATTTAATTCTGTGGCTTTGCAGACTAAGTAGATTAGGTGGTGGTCGCTAATGGAATCAGGGAGAAGTCCTGAGCTGACGACACGGTGTGGGTGGGAAATGGCGCCCAGTCGAGGATGAGTGATTACCAGACTTAAGGTTAGAGTGAGTGGGTTCAGTAATGGTTTGGCTGAGGTTAAGAGCAGTTAACTCAGTTTGGGTTTTGTTAAGCGTGGGTGCTAGCCAATTATGGTTAAAATCACCCATAGCGTATAGGTTAGCCCGAGTGGGCAAGGGAAGAGAGCTGGCCCAGAAGGTTGGTGACTATTGTGGTTGGCGTGCCTGGGCAGCAGTAAATGCCAGCCACAAGATAGGTAGTGAGAGGAGGGACAGTTTTACCATTAGAAGCTCGTAAGCTTTGGGTACAGTTTTGTAATGGAGAGAGTGAAGTGAAGAGCAGATTTGATGTGAGATAGCCACCCACACGCCTCTGGAGGCCGGTCTTGCCAGTATGATGTTGAACCCTGGAATAGCGAGATTATTATCAGGTAGGCTAGGTTTTAGCCAGGTCTTGGAAAGGATGATTATATCCGGGGGTGTGGAGCGCGGCTGGGACCTGGAGCTGATCGAGCTTTGGGGCTAGGCTCACGAATGTTGGTGGAGGAGGTGAAGGCCCTGAGGGAGTGAATGAGGGTGGGAGACTGAGTTTGCTCTGGCTGAGGGGTTTGATATGGGGTGGGCAGGGCCTGGAGTAAGGGTTGGGCCGGGTTAGGGTGTATATCCCCTGCCACAGAAGGAGTAGTGCAATGATAAGGTGGCTAGCATGTGGAGGCTGGGATTTGGCCATCTGGCGGAGGGGGGCAGTAGTAGAGGGGGCTGGATGAGGGAGCAGGTGCAGGAGTGGGAGAGAAAGGCAAGGAGGCAACCAAGGAATAGGCCGGAGGAGGAAGGGGGTGTAATGGGACTAGGAGATATCTGGGAGGGAAGCAGTGGACTTATAGGGGCAAAAGAACGGAGTGACAGGGAGGATGGTGAGGGTGGTGGCGAAGGGTAGGGACATTGAGGGGGTAGATGTCAGGAGGGATAGTAAAATGGAGGAGAGTAATACCAGGGTTATAGAAGGTGACATTATGCCAGGTTTGAGGAAGGGTGACAAACAAAATTACCCTGTAAATGCAGGGTAGGAGTTACAAGTGTCTTAAATGCCTCCAGATAGCGTAGATACCACTTTGGAGTAGTGGTACTGTCACGGACTCAGGTGGACAGGGTGCAGGGTTTGAGACCCTGGTAGGCAGTAGTGCTTGGGCTTAGTTAGCGTGAGGATCCTGGTGCTAGGTGGCTTGCAGTGGGCTATGGTGGGCCACAAATAGGGGTTGAAATAGCGACTCCTAGTGGTCACTGGGGTGAAGTGGCAGGCTGTGAGAGGAGGCAGTCAAAAGGATGAGGTGGTGTATAGAGTTACCCAGATGGCTGGGCAAGGGAGGGTGTGGGCAGAGGCAGGGATTAGTGAAGGGAGAAAGTGGCCTAGGCAGGTAGAGGTAAACAGAAGTGGGGGTAATACAGATAGAGGGGGTATAGGAGTGAAGACAGAGGTCCCTCTAGTGGCAAGCAGGTATAACCTGCAAATGAAGAAATGGGGAGTTAGTTAAATGAGTGACGGAAGTGATGTCACTAGAAAGGAGCCTATAAAAGGAAATGCTGAGCCAGGGTGGGGGGTAGTTGATCGCACAAGCGTGTGTCGTGGCTATCCTCCTTCACAAGGGTGCTGCAATTGGGAGGTAGTTTATTACCTTCCGCCCGCGTGATGTGTGATCCAGCTCGCCGGAGGGAGCTCTGGTAGGGGAGATTCCTGCTGCTGGTCAGCATTTCAAATAAGGTGACATCAGCAAAAACTCATTTCAATATGACTCCTTAATTAACATCCCTCTTTGATCTCAAACAGTTCCTATTCCCAGGCATTCCAAAGGATTTTATGACTTTTAGCACCATAGTGATATAACAATGTTTTCCCTCTAAAACGTCATAAAAGTTTATGATCCCTATATCCTGGCAGCTGGGTCAGCTCCTATTAAGTCAGATAAAGAGGAGACCCTTAATTAAGGCTCTCTAGTCTTTTAATTACCTCCTGGTTTCAGGTTAATATATCCTGTTATTTCCACTAAAACCTGACCCACAGCACAGCTGCCCTATGGAGACAAATCACATACTACATTTTTATATTATAAATATCAAAGAACTGTCATAACCAGCTGGCCAAGCGTCACAGTATATAGGCTGACCATGCAGGTGAAAGAACTGGAGGAAGGCCTAGTGGCAGATCTTAGGGACCACTGTGGTCAGGGGTTCGGTAGGAACAGTGGTGCTGGGGACCTAAGTATGCCAGGGACTGACTGGGGAACCATGGTGTTCTCATCTGCCAGGAGCAGCATCTGCTTGACGCCTTCCAGGATGAGTTCCTTGCCCAGCTGGTGGCTGACCCGATGAGGGAGGGTCACATCCTGAATGTGGTTCTGACAGACTGTGACTTCATTAGGGACCAAGTAGTAGGGGATCCACTGGCGGAAGTGATCATGTCATGGTCTGATTTTCCCTGGATATGGAGGTGGAGTAGATTGTACCAAAATGATGGTGATTGACTTCAGGGTGCAGATTTCAAGGGTATGAAGCAGATCCTTAGGGGCCACTTGGAAAGGATCAGACCGGGAATGGACACTGAGAGCAGGTGGGAAATAATTAAGAAGGAGCTCCTGGAAGGTACCAAGGCCTGCAAAAGGAGTGACACAAATATGAGTAGAGCCAGGAAGCAGTGGTGGCTCTACACCCAGTGCCCGCCAGGGCACGTGCCCAATAAAAAAAGCTGTGCCCCAGTTGGTGCCCCATATGGGCAGAGCTTCCCCCATTGTAACAATATATCAGTGCCCTGGCTGCCATCTGTTGTGCCCAGCTGTGCCCTGGTAACCATTTGTGGCTAGAGCTGCTACTGCCAGGAAGCCAAGCTGGTGGACAAGGGAGGTCCAGGATGTGTGAGGAAAAAAAGGCTGCTTACAGCTGATACAGGCAATCGTGTGGGGATATTGACAAGGGGAGTATAATATGATAACCAGGAAGGTCACCAGGGTGGTGAGGTTGGCCAAGGCAAGAACAGAGCAGAGGTTAGGTCAGGGAATTAGGACAGGTGATAAAGGGTCTTCAGGTACATCAGGAAAGGAGGAAGGGAAGGGGCAGATTAGTAGACTGAGGTTGGGGAGTGGGTGGGCTGAGGAGGCAGGGTGCAAGCAAAGACATTAAATGATTACTTTGCCTTGGTCTTTACTAGGGAGAATGGTGAGACAGCACTGCATGGGGTAGGGCAGGTTGGACCTGCAGATGGGGGAGGGTCACAGATGTTGAAATCCCCATGGGTAGGGTGTGGGACTCTCAAGGCCCTAAGAGTAGAGAAGGCCTGGACGGCCTTCATCCCAGGGTGCTAAAGGAATTGGCAGAGGTCCTGGCTGCACCTCTGGCGGATCCTTCAACTCTCCTTCAGTCAGGATGGGTGCCTCAGGACTGGAGGAAGGCCCGCATTGTGGCTATCCACAAGGGAGGCTCACGTGAGGAGCTGGGAAACTACAGGCCTGTAAGCCTGCCATCGGTGGTGGGCAAAGTGATGGAGGCCATCTTAAAAGAAAGGCTGGGGTATTTCTGGAAGCAGGGGGCCACCTGGATGATCACCAGCATGGCTTTGTACAGGGCAGATTGTGTCAGACCAACCTTGTGGAGTTCTGTGACTGGGTGACGAGGGCACTGGACCAAGGCAGGCCGGTGGATGTCCTTTTCTAGACTTCAGCAAGGCATTTGACTCTGCCACATCCTGGGCTGCTGTAGAAGCTGAGGGAAATGGGGTGCAGGTATGGTTGGTCAGGTGGATAGGGAACTGGATGACTGGGCATTTACAGAAAGTGGTGGTCAGGGGAGGTTTCATCTCCTAAGAGGGTCATCATTAGTGGGGTCCCAGAAGGATCGGTACTTGGCCCCCTGTATAAATCCTATATCTCAGACATCAGGAACAGTATCAGGAGTGAAATTAACTTCTTTGCTGATGACTTGAAGCTGGGGCAGTGGTGGATGATGAGGAAGGTAGGTTAGCCCTACAGGAGGACCTAGATACTCTGGAAGGGTGGTCCCAACTGGAAATGGAGGTTTAATACTGGGAAATGCAAAGTCCTCCATCTAGGGGCTAGGAATCTGGCTCATGTGTGCACCTTGGGAGGGAGACACTGCAGGCTTGAGTGGGGAAAAGACCTAGGGGTGGTTGTGGATGCCAAGATGAACAACACAGAACAGTGTAGAAGGGCTGTGGCCAAAGCAAGCACAATGCTGGGGTGCATAGCCAGGGGATAACCTCAAGAAGCTGGGAGGTACTCCTTCCGCTGTATAATTGCCTGGTTAGGCCACACCTTGAATTCTACATGCAGTTTTGGTGACCGCACTTGAAAAGGGACATTGCACTCCTGGAGGGGTACAGAGGAGGGTGACCAAAATGATGCAGCGTCTGGGGAGAGGTCGTATGATGAGAGACTTGAGCTCAACCTGTACTCCTTGGAGGAGAGCGGGACAGAGGGATATGATTGAAGTCCTCAAATACCTTAAGGGGTAAATAGGGTAAGCCTGCACAGGGTGTTCCAGCTGAGGGAGGAGGGGCCACCAGGGGGCACCATATGAGTCTGGTCGGTGGAAGACTTAGGGGAGACAAGGAGATGCTACTTCACTGAGAGGGTGGTGAATCCTTGGAATGCACTGTCTGTGGAACTGGTGGCTGTGGATACTGTGGAGGGTTCAAGAGGCTGGGATAGGTATGGGGAGAGGGAGTCTGAGAAGGGCCAGCATCGGAGGAACCCTAGTCGGGGATGGGATGGAGGGTTTGGGGGAGGGTGGGGAGGTTGCAACGGGCCCAAAATGGGCACTGATCCTCGAGCAGACCTCGAGTAGACCATAGGGCCTACTCTGCTGGCTTCCTAGTATGTTAATATGTATGTTAGTATGTAATTTTGTCAAATGCTGCCATATTTGTTAAGTGCAAAGTTAGGGTTTAACACAGAACCTGTTGGCCAACCCTAACTATACTGGCACCACCGCACCAGTATATTATATAGTTTGTGTCCTTATACAGGGAAGATAAGTGGGTACAGAAGCTTGCAGGAGGGGTGGCCGATATAGCTCATCCAGCAGCACTGGATACTGCAAAGGTGTTAAACAAAACACCAAAGAACTATGTGAGGAGCCTTTGATCCATTGTGCTTTAGATCCTGTTGCAAGTTCCAGGGCCATTTGAATTTCCTCAGTAGAGCTTCAGTGCCAAGTCAGTCTTGTTTATTTGG
Source organism: Neoceratodus forsteri (assembly GCA_016271365.2). NCBI lineage: Eukaryota > Metazoa > Chordata > Ceratodontiformes > Ceratodontidae > Neoceratodus > Neoceratodus forsteri. The sequence continues at coordinate 1,792,941,464 of CM057455.1, read as the reverse complement.
AGGCTGTAGCTGCAGAAAACTAATACAAGATGAGTTTACATTGAAATTCCAAGCTGTTTTCAAGTGGTGGCCATCCTGAAAATAAAAATCATCAGAAGCTAGCCTTGACTGCCAAATAAACAGCCTTTATAGGATAACTCAAAAAGATACTCTGTGTGGGCTGATGGACATAACTTGGTATGGAACAGCTAGAGAAACAGAGCTTTGAACTCTGCATATTCCAGGCAGGAAAGTTGAAAACAAGGACAGAAGTACAAACTGCTGGAGCAGCACAGAAAAGTAAGTGGAGCTCTGCTGTTGTAAAAGCATTAGAAATCAACTTATGATGTAGACCCAGTGGTCCTTGATGAATTGCTTGCTCTACATATGGTTAACAATAAAAAACAAAAATTCAAAGGTGGACAGCAGGCTTTTACAATCTCTTGCCTGGATATACTGTAAATCTCCAGTGCAGTTCTTTGCACACAAGTTACATTGTTGGTGAGTACTTTTAATTGTAAATGCACTGCTAAGTTTTTTTTGGGGGTTCGCATGTTAATGCACATTCCATGCTTTCCTCAAGACAGTGCAAGTTCAAGAAGGACTGAGCGCTGTGCCATTCTCACAGACGTGGAGGGCAGACACATCCAGACAGTGGTACCTAATCACCTGGCATGGGTCCAGAGCCAGAGTGACCCAGTAAACCTTCTGATGAACCAAGATTCCTGTAGTCTGATTTGCTTCCTCTCCCCCATCAGTTCATGATGGACTGCAACCTGAACACTGACTTTGCATGGTGCACGCACACACACACACACAAAAGAGGCAGATAACAGCCGAATGCAATCAGACTTTTATTACTAGTCTCAGGAAGCAGGATAGGAAAACCGTAGGTTGGAACAAGGAAAGTTAATTATGGTGAGGTTATTTGCCAGGAAATTACAGAATACAAACAGAAAAGAAGAAAGAGTTTTTGAACAGGATAGGAAATCTCAAGTTACACCATTGTATGCATTTGAAACCCACAAAGCAAATGCTGAAAATAGCACTTTAAACAAAGCCAATCTTATCTGATAAATACTGTATTTTAAGCCTTAGTGGATAATTTATACATGGGGTTGACACTCCTAAGATTAACAGATTTTCTTGATAAAAGTACTGATTTATTTTAAACTGTGGGAAAATGTTTTCCTTAAACTGATACACACAGTCACTTCCCACAGAAAAATTTAAAACTTTCACTAGTACTGGCACATGATATCTGTCTGCCTTCTTATTTTTCAGAAATTACACTTAAATCATTTTAATTTTCTATGTATGATAATGAACCTTAGTACAACCGAGAGTACATATTGTAGACCTTAGCTAGGATTTAAGAATCAGGGCCCGGATTCACAAATGGCATCACAGGGCTTGCACCAAGTCCTACATCAAACCTGTCATTCAGCACAGCTATGCCGAACTGTTTCCAACAAACTGCACCCATTCAAGAAGATCGGGTGTATTTGTGACACTCTTCCACTTTATGACAGCTTGCACCAAATGTTTGGCACAAGCCCCATGAAATGGTACCAAAAATTGCCACAAGCGAGACCAGATAAAGCTGGTCTAACTTACAGCGATCCGTGCATGGGATTGAGGATCCCAAACGCTGACCAGGGAATGCTGCAAACCCTATGTGCTATATGTTCAGCACACCGGGCTCTAGGAAGTCTCGCATGCTTGGCAGTTTTGTGAATCGGGCCCCAGGTATTTTCAAATGATTTTGCAATAGAAGGCCAAAGGAGTCCAAAGCGGAGTATCAGTGTGTGTGTGTGTGTGTGTGTGTGTGTGGGGGCAAAAAGTTTAATTTTATGTACTGGATAAACCATTGGCAAATACTTGTGTACAGTGGGGTTCATTAGATGGGTGCACATCACTTGTAACATTAAAATGTACATTACAGGAGAAGATGAATCCAATAATATTAATTGCAAATTGTACATTATAAGAATTGACTGTATGAAACACACAGCAATACTTAGGTTATCAGAAGGAATACTGCAACAGTATAAAACACACATTAATAATCAGGTTTTATTTTATTTTATTTATTTAACATTTGATAACGGGAAAGGTACCATGAGCAGAAGCTTGTTTCTAGATCGACCGGGGCAGGGTACAAAACAGAGGACAGGCAAAAGTAAGTTACATGGTAGTACAGTGTACATAAAGGCAGTTAGAAACAAATGACAAATACATGTAATGAACAGAGAGCATTTACAAATATATACAATATAATACAAAAATATATACATTCACATATAAAGGCAATATAGATAAACCAGCAATTAACAGTAGGAGATCAGCTATAATGGGTAAAAACAAATGGAGCCTGCTGATGCTGAGACAAAGCAGAGCCTTCTGCTGCAGGGAAGGTATAAAGAGAAGCAAGCCAGAGGCAGGGGAGGAGAAAAACAATTACTCACCATAGTAATGTTGTTTCTTCTAATGGAGTCTTGCTGTATTCAGACATAATGCAGTTAGCCCCAGCACTTGAACTGCCCCAGAGAGGAAAGAGTTAACTTAATGAAGCATAGAACGTTGAGCTTGAGCTCCGGTTTCAAACCTCTGTCTGTGGTACTTCTCAGTGTAACCATCAGATTCTTACGAGCACACTAACTAACATACTATAGTATGGAAATTGTTCAACATATAGCCAAAGGGCAAAATTATTTTGGGGCCCAAAAGACTCAAGTCGAGAACCCAAGAAGGAAAGGTAGTGACAATATTTTAAGTATAAAACACCATAAAAATAATAACAACATCCACCCCACCCATGAGGGTACAAAGGTACACCCTGAGGTGTAACACTGTACCTGCCAGCCACTTCCAAAAACCCAGGTTCTCAGAGAGGAGGCGGAAGGTCTGAATACAGAAGACTCCGTTAGAGAAACAACATTACTATGGTGAGTAATTGTTTTCTTCAAACAACATGAAGTCTTGCTGTATTCAGCTATACTGAACTACCAACCAGTTCCCTATGGAGGAGGAATGCAGAACCTACTTTGGGAAGAGGCTCTGCAGTACTGCTGCCAAAACCTAGCATCACTCTAGCCTGGATGTCCAGGAGTAATGCTTGGTAAAAGTATGTACTGTTTTCCAGGTAGCTGCTTTACAGATCTCTAACAAGAGTATATCTCTGGCGCAGCTAGAAAGCAGCTGTACCCTAGTTGAATGAGCCCTCAGGCCTGAAGGCGTTGTACCCAACTTGTCATAACAGAATTGTATACAAGAAACAATCCACCTGGCAATAGTTCTTTTAGTGGCAGGCTTACTTTTCCTTACTTCACCATAAGTGAGAAACAATTGAAGACAGTCATTTCTGTGTGCCTTAGTATGCTCAATGTAGTAGCTAAGGGCCCTCTTAACATCCAGACTGTGCAACCATCTTTTGGATGAGACATTAAACCAAGGTACTATCTGCCTGGATTGGTGGTAGTTCAGGTGGATGTTAAAGATCACATGGCACTTATCCGAAAAGAGTGAGAAATTTCCCTGGTGCCTTGGCCAAATTTCCCTCATTCACTAAAAACCACCAGCAGCTTAGTCTGGTTCCAGGTCAATTAGCATTCATCTGTATCCCCCTCTCCCGGGTCGTGCCTGAAAATAGGTAGGATTGTCTAGTGCACTTACCGGTCAACAAAAACTAAATAAATAAATAAATAACCTTCTTTCACCTGAAGAAGAATGATCAGTGAAAACACAGGGAGAGATATAGACTGGTTCAGATGAATATCTGATACCACTTGAGCAAGAACCTCCTATTGGTTCTTAGGACCACTTTGTCCCTATGGAAGGAGATGAAGACAGGTTCCACTGACAGAGCCTGTAACTCATTAATCAGTAATAGCTACCAGGAACACAGTTTTCCAGGTCAGTACTTCAATTCGGCCAACATTAAGATCCCAAGGCGGAGTGGGCTCCTAAAGGGAGGGTTAATGTGAACCAGTCCTTTGAAAAACTTTCTGAAAACAGGATGAGATACAAGGAAGAGCCCTTCCCTGCTGAGAGGAATGCAGAGACAGCTGCTAGATGAACCTTCGAGTGGCAGGCCTAAGGCCCTAGACCATTCAGATGAACTAGATAGTCTGAGGTTGTGGAAATGTCTGCAGAATCAGGCAGGATGCCTTTCTGAGAGCACCAAATACTGAACCTTTTCCATTTGGAGTTGTAAGTTTTTCTAGTGGAAGGTTTCTGGAGACCTTCAGAATATCCAGAACTCCCTGAGAAAGATGTAGTGCTGCATATTCTAACTCTTCAAGAGCCAGGCCTTGAGATTGAGAGACTGGAGATTGGGGTACTAGATCCATCCCTGGGAGGAGGACAGGAGATTGTATGTCCTGGGCAGAGACAGGGGACATGACACTGACAAGGACAGCAGTAGAGGATACCATGGCTGTCTGGCCCAGTCTGGAGCCACCAGTATCACTGTGCAGGGTTGAGTCCTGATCTTGATCAGAATGCTGAGCAGCAGAGGAAGGGAGGAAGGCATAGAAACCTGCCCTTCCAGTCCAAATAAGAAGCATCCTGGGGAACCATCCCCAGGACTGGAGGTCTGCAACAAAACAGAGGAAGTTGATGATTGTCCAGTGCTGCAAAGAGATCTATCTCTGAGTGCCCCACCTGGAGAAGATGACCCCAGTATGTGAGGATCCAGGGACCATTCGTGGTGTCCCTGTGATATTCTGCTCAGAGCATCTGCTAGTATGTTGTCCTTCCCAGGAAAGTGAACTGCTACCAGAGAAGACTGAAGAATAGGCCAGAGACCACAGCTTCATGGCTTCTGTGCACAAGGCTGAGGAGTGAGTGCCTCCTGCTTGTTGATGTACCACATTGTGATGGTGTTGTCCGTTCTGACTTGGACCACCTTGCCCTTGACTGAATCGAGAAGCTCTGTAGGGCTAGGAAAACTGCCCTGAGTTCCAGGAGATTGATATGAAGGAGAGACTCTTGTGGGGACCAGACTTCTTGAGCTGTCAGGGCTCCCAGGTGGGCTCCCACCCTAGGAGAGAAGCATCAGTAGTTAGAACTACTGATGGGACTTGAGGAGAAATGGAACCCTTGTCTGAGGTTGTCCTGGTCCAGCCACCACTGGAGAGCTTGGACCAGAGTCTGAGTCACTGGGATCAGTTTGGTAAGTGAATCCTTCTTTGGACCAAAAGACCTTAGATGAAACTGAATGTCCCTCATCTGGAATCTTGCTCCCTGCACCACTGCCGTGGAAGCTGCCATGTGGCCCAGGTCAGCTGGAAAAAGTGTCTTGCTGGGCAGGAGACCTGAGGTCAAAAGGAGAGCGAGATCCACTAGAGCCTTCACTCTTGCCAGGGGAAGGAAGGCTTTTGTGTACAGTGTCCAACTCTATGCCTATAAAGGTGAGAAGTTGAACTGGTTCGAGGACAGACTTTGGAAGATTGAGAAGAAACCCCAAGGAGCTGAGTAGGTCCTGGATAGTTTAAAGCGGACTTGACCTGTAAGGTGATTGACCCACTAAGAGCCAGTCATCCAGATACAGGAAGATGGTGATACCCTGTCTTCTGGGGTAAGCCACCACTACTGCAAGGCACTTTGTGAACACCCTTGGAGCTGATGTTGAGCCGAATGGCATAGCTCTGAATTGGTAATGGCCTGAAGACAACTCGAACCTGAGGTATTTTTGTGGGAGCACCTGATAGGAATATGAAAGAGCATCCTTGAGGTCCAGAGATGCTAGCCAATCCCTGGCCTTAGAGAGGAAGGATTATTCCCAGAGTTACCATTTTGAATTTGGGCTTTGAAATGTGTTTGTTCAAATACCTTAGGTCTAGGATGGGTCATAGAAACATAGAAACATCGAATTTGATGGCAGATAAGGACCGCTTGGCCCACCCAGTCTGTCCATTTCCTACCTAATGGATAAGCTGCAGATCCTAGTTAACCAGCAGCCTACTTCTTCCTACCCCACCCTAGAATTGCCTTATGACTGTCCCATGCATGCTTAGATTCCCACCACTGTTTTGACTCCACAACCTCCTCTGGAAGGCGTTCCATGCATCCACAACCCTCTCTGTGAAAAATACTTCCTTAAATTACCTCTGAGCACTCCCATCTTCAAATTGTGCCCTTGTTCTTGCACACTTTTTTGAAAGATGCTACCCTCTTGGACTTTGTTGATTCCCTTGAGGTACTTGAAAGTTTCTATCATGTCCCCTCTCCTCCTTTCCTTGAGGCTATACATATTAAGCTCCTTAAGTCTCTCTTCATATGTCTTCCGGTGCAGACCCTGCACCATTTTAGATGCCCTCCTCTGGACAGCTTCCATCCTGTCTATGTCTTTGTGGAGATTGGGTCTCCAGAACTCGCCACTCCCCTGTTTTCTTTGGGGGTGAGGAAGTACTGAGTACAGTCCTTTTCCCTGTGCTGAGTAGAACCTTCTCTATAGCTCTGAGAGTTAAAGAGAGGAAACCTCTGCCTCTAGGGCAATGGTTTCTGAGAGTGATGCAGGTGGAAAAGACTTGGCCCTCTTTTGGAAATTTTTGAAGCTGAGGGCTAGTCCCTGGCTTACTATTTCCAGGACCCACTTGTCTGAGGTCACAGACTTCCAGGCCTGGAAGTAGTAAGCCAGTCAGCCTCCTACTGGAAATGGGGATCAACTCGGCTGACACATCAGGGTGTCTGCTTGGCAGAAGCCTTAGACTAGAGGAGGAGGAGGAGCAGCTCTGCTCATCCCCTCCTGCCCCTCCTCTGAAGAATCCCTCTGTGGGAAGGAGAGGAGGCCTGGGCTTGGTAAAAGGCCTTTGAAAGGGCCTGCCCTGCCCTAGACTGCTGCTTGTGTGAGGTGGCTTGTCTTTCTTTGGCCTGTGCACTCCTGTACGTGATCCTGTATTCATCCATTTTCTTCATGTAAGCCTCTGTCTGCTCCCTAAACAGAGAGTTACCTACTACAGGAAAATCCATAGCCTTAGTCTGGGTATCCTGTGAAAGCTAGTACATCTGAGCCAAGCATGTCGCCTGAGAGACACAGATGTAGCCATGACTCTAGATGCTACATCATTGGAGTCCACAGCAGCATGAAATTGCATTTTGGATGCCTCAATTCCATCAGCAGCCACCTCCTCCAGCTCCTTGGCTAGCTGAGAGGCCTGTTTATCCAGTTCAGAACCGTATCCCATCTGGATTTCTGGTACCTGGCTGTGTAGGCCATATAAGTATCCTGCCTGAATCCCAAAGAGGATGCCAAATACTGTTTTTGGCCATGGCATCCACTTTCCTGGAGTCCTTATCTGGGGGTGAAGCCAAAGGAATGTTAGCCCTATCACAGGCTGCAGCCTGCACTACCAACATGCCTGCAATGACTATAAAGGAACTCCTCAGCTGAGCCTGATAACAAATGCCTCCTGTCCATTCTCTTATCCACAGGAGGTATTGAATTAGGGGTTTGTAAAATTTTGTGTGTCTGTTTCCCAAGGATTTATGAAGAGGGATAGACAGTCTTTTGGACTCTGGGATGTCCATCATTTCCACAAAACAAGCTCTTCATCCTCCTCTGCAGCTTCAACCAAGGGAAGCTGCAGGGTTTCTACCACCTTTTGTAGAACAGAAAATGTGAAGGGGACTCAGAGAGCCTGGGAGGAGAGACACCTGAGGGGCTGTCTGGGGAGATGTCCGGTTCAATGGGCACATCCAGACCCCTAGTCATTGTCATCATCATCATCCTAGGGCTCCGACTGCCTCAACGGTGGTACCGGTTTGGACAGAACCGGTCTAAGCGATTGAACAATGCCAATCACTTTGGCTATTTTGTCCACGGTTGGAGAGTGCGATGCACGGATCCAAACCGGCAGACTTACGCTTCTTTTTGATGGAACTGACCCCTCGGGATCGGCTCTCCTTTTCTGGAGGAGGTATCACCTAGGTCAGTAGGCACTTCCTCAAGTTCGCATGCAACCCGAACCAGGCTGGCCATCCGGATCTCTGGACTTCTCCGGCCTCCCTTTCCTTCAGCCTACTCAGTCTTTTATCTAGAGTAGATTTAGGAAAGTTTTACAGATTTGGCAGTCTGTCTTGAGGTGGTCAAACCCCAGGCAATAAGCGCAGATGAGATGGGGGTCAGCCTTGTGAGGCCTCCCACACTCAGTACAGTGTTGAAACCCAGTGGGACCGGTTTTATTCTTGGGTTTCTCAGACATGGCCAACCTAACAAATTACCCTATTGCAGCTTTCAAGCCAGGTAATACAATAACCAATTGGTTACAAACCGTGTCACAGGCTTTTAAAGAACCGCAAAAACCTCGGTTCTTTTTGAAATCGATCGTACCGGAACACCACTCTAATCCCAGAAATAAATTTAAACAGAATGGGTCGGTTCCAAACTGGACCGACCAGAAAGAAACCAAGAAAGAACAATTTCCAACTTTTCACAGAATAAAACACAGTCACTACCTATCTACACACTACCTGTACCTGTAGACAGAGGCTGGAAATCCAAAATAAAAATTATACGGTTTAAACTGAACGCTTTACTTTTACCGAACCGAGCAGAGGAAATCTCTGGAGCGACTTCACTGTTAGGCGGAGTAAAGAATCTGATGGTTACACTGAGAAGTACCACAGACAGAGGTTTGAAAACCGAGTCGAGCTCAACGTTCTATGCTTCTGCATAGAGTTAACTCTTTCCTCTCCAGGGCAGTTCAAGTGCTGGGGCTAACTGCATTACGTCTGAATACAGCAAGACTTCATGTTGTTTGAAGCATTAGGATGGGGAAAGCAAGTGCAGGATGAGGAAGGGAAGGTCTGAGTAAGAGCTAAGGGCAGGAAAGGAGGGAGTGAGGTGGACTTGAGGGTGAATGCTGTCCCAAAGGGAGGGACACCTATAGGAGAAGGCTAGTTTGCCAGTGAAGGTGCAGGCACACAGGGGGCGAAGGAGCGGGCACTGACTGAACACGAGTTATATGGGAGGGTGGCAGGTCTGAGGAGAGAGGCAAGGTAAGGAGGAGGTCCCGAACCAGTATTTAGATATGAAGGTGGCACAGTGGGAAAAGCGTCTCTGGGAGAGGGATTGGAGGGATAAGGAGAAGTAGAGGTCACAGTAGTGGGTCAGATGGGGGCAGTTCAAGGTGAATCTACAGAAGGCATGTTGGAGCACGTCAGGTTTGGAGAGAGAGGTTGCAGGGGCAGCACTGAAGACAATGTCGCATAATCAGCGTAGCAGAAGGAATACCGCAGCAGTCAAAATCAGGTTAGCAGAAAGAATACAAAGGTAAAGACCCAAGGAATGCACACCATTACCCACAATGGTGTTGTAGCTGAAGGCAGCAGACTTAAAAACCAGAGGGGCTGATGAGCCTCTTTCGGTGGCAATACGGGGTGTTAGCCCAATGTTTTGTTGCATGATCTGGCTGAATACACAAAGTTAGTCAGCAGTACCTGTTCCTGGTGTGTACATAGCTCTTCAGAAGTAATACCTCAACTGTATGAAACACACAGCAATACTCAGATTATCAGAAGGAATACTACAACTGTATAAAACCCACATTAGTACATTGGTTATCAGAAGGCATACTGCATCTGTGTCAAACACACATTAGAAAATGAGTAAGTTAAATACTGTATTCTGATTGGCTGTTGCCATTCAAATGGCATCCATTTATGTGAAATTACCCCTTACAGAGAAAAAAGTACAACATGTTATCTGGAATTTGGACAAATCATACAGAATTCATGAGCCACTTCATTCCTTGATTTCCATCACAAACATGGCTGCACATTTACTCATAAAAACCTTCAACTAGGCACTAAAAATAAAACTCCCTTAAATAAAATAATACATAAATAATTGAACATTCTTTCTACTCATGATCCTTTCTTATACCTATAAACACATTTTAAAACACCAGGCACTGTTTAGATGTGTTTTTTCTGGTGCCTCTTTGATGACCATGAAAAATTCTTAGCAACTACTTTTGTTCTATATTTACAAGGGGAAAGTGGGCCTCTGCCAGAGGTGGCATTACAGCAGCTGTAAGGGGATGTTTCTGAGATGAGGCAGCAAGTATTCACCAGTGAAAGGGTTTGGAAAGGGCTAGCAGCCCTAAAGATAGATAAGGCCCGGGACAGAGTGGATGCATCCAAGGGTACTCAAGGAATTGACAGCAGAACTAACTGAACCCTTGGTGGGTGCTAAAATGGTAACCAGATTCAAGCATGCATGGGACAGACACAAGGGACCTTAGAAGGAAGGCAAGGGAGGAGAGAAGACCAGGGATTGAGTAAGGTCTATGTAGCACAGTAGGTACAGAATATAGGGCAGACTAGGGTGGAACAAGAGGTCTTTATGTTTTATGTTTCAGTAGCTCAGTTCAGACAGGGGTAGTTCCAAAGACTGAAGAGTAGCAGACAGAATACTGCTGTATAGGGTGGGGGGGCAAGGAGCAACGGTAACTACAGACCTGTCAGTATTACCTCTATTGTGGATAAACTAATGCAGATACTAGTCAAAGAGGACTCATGCACTACCTGGAGAGCTGAGGACTCCAAAATAGTAAATTGCATGAATTCATGGCAGGAAGGTCTTGTCAGACCAACCTTATAGTATTCTTTACTGGGTAATGAGAATAATGGATAAGGGCATGTGGGTTTACTTTACTTTGATTTGAGCAAGGCTTTCAACTCATTGCCTCACATCACAGAAGATTGAGCCTTTTATCCCTCGGTTGATGGCGAGGGAGAGTCCCCCGTGCTGCTTCGGCTTGGGTCTCAGTTCATGCCAGGATTCTGGGCATCACAGGGCACATGCTGAGGTGTTTTATTTCTCCTTGTGCATACTCCCATGGCCCCCAGGATGGAGATGGTCATGCAAAGACCTCAGCGCATGATCGGGTGTGTTTCTGCCCCAAAGTGCAGAGGTCCGCTGGCTATTACCTGACAGGCCCCACTAAATGGTCTTGGACTGCCATACCCCTAGCCACCACTAGGGATCAGAAAGCACTGGGCACCAGATCCCCTCCCTCCCTCCCTCCCTAGAGAATGTGAGTGGTCACCTGACACTCAACCTCCTCCCCAACTGGTCTCTGGGATGCCCAAGGTATGTTTCCAAACCCTGACATCGGTTCCGCAGGTGGTAGCGCCACAGCTGCGCTGGCTGGTCAGCCTATCTCACAGAAGGTTGCTGAAGAAGCTGGAGGATCTGGGTATAGCAAAGGACACAATTAGATGAGTAAGAAATTGGTTGGAAGGAGACTGCAGAGAGTTGTGGTTAATGGAGTGAAATAAAAGAGAGGGAGGTCACTAGTGGGGTGCACAAGGATTGGTCCTGGGTCCAGTCCTTTTCAGTATGTTCTTTAGTGACATTGGAGAAGGAATCAGGGTAAGATGTGTCTCTTTACAGATGACACTAAGCTCCTGTGGCAGGATAGACAGCAAGGAGGCAGATAGGGAGATGCAACTTGCAAAAGCCAGATATGTGGTCAAAGTTTTTTATTATTTATTGAATTTCAGAAATTAACCTTTGAGCATTACTGCTCCTTTACAAAGGTTCTACGTCAAAATAGTTACAGTTAAATTAGGCAGAAGAATCACAAGACACATTCCATTGGACAAGTAGTGGATAAATAGGGGATACATGATGGGCAGGAGTGGAATATGGAAAATATTCTCACTTCTGCAGAGTGAGTATGGATATCTCAGTGTAAAGGCATGGTGGGACATCCGTGCCTCACTCTGCAGGAGTGAGAATATTTTCCATATTCCATGATCTGCACATCATGTGTCAATTTATACAATAGGGGTGTCTTGTTTTGGTCTTAGGAGAAGTTATGATTTCTTTTGCTGTTTGGATGTTTATTTTTGTCTTAGTATTCTTCCTTAGTTGTACTTTGTTTTGTGAATGGAGTGTGTGTTATTTTGTTGAATGGGCTTTTGTGTTATCTGATTGGTTGTTTGTATCAATGGTTGTTTTTAGGTCTGATTGGTTGTTATTCTTCTGTGTGCATGTTGTGATAGGTTGTTATTCTTGTGTGTGTGTGCTGCGATTGTATTATTGGATGTTTGTGGTTTGGGGTGGGAGTATTGAGGAAGACAGATTTTATGTATTTTGGTAGTTAGGTAGTTTGGTGTGTTTATTGTTTATTTTATTTGTTTGGTTGATATAACTTCAGCATAGTGCTTTATTTCAGGGTTTTTTCCATTATAGTTCTGTTTTTTTTTTTATTTCAGGCTCCTGGGTCAGTTGCACGTAAAGTAAAAGTGTCAGATTTCTTCTAGACTTCTTCAGTTGGGCTTCACATTTTGGCCTTGTTACTTGTAAGTAAGTTAAATAAAATAATGGTGCTTTGGTTTCTTGCCATTTAGATTGTGAGAATAAGTGATGGATGTGAAAGGGGTTTTGTGCAATCATGTTGGTGCTTGGTGTACACTTGTAGTGCGTTGAATAACTACTGGTTTGCAGTGTATGACTTTCACACTGCTTTTGAATAGTTTTATTATATTTATTCATTATGGCATGTTGTTTCTTTCAATAGTCGAGAGTCTCTGTGATTCTTGGGTTCTTTGATTTTACTCAGTCAGAATCCAATTGTAGAACAGGAACTTTCGGTGTTGATTTTTCTGTATTGTGCACCTACAGTAAGAGAAAGAAACTGAAATATGGTTACTATAGTGACAAATTATACAAGGCAAAATTTATTAGGTGGAGGTTTCCTTTATACTTACCTTGTATTATATTAAAAGTGATTTTTGTGGCATGGATAGTGGGCTGCTTAAAGCATGCTGATACTCCTTCTGTAAACTGAAGCTGCTGCTAGGTTGAGGTTTCTCTGTAGAATGGCCAGATGACGAGAAGGAGCAGGTTCTGACATACTGCTTAATATGTTGGAAATATTTTTTTTCTGGTCACTAATCTTTGAGTACTCATTTAGTGATTGGATCTTTTAGTGTCCAGAGACTTGTATGATCTCATTTGGAGGTATGTTACTGTCACTTAGTTTTTGAACTAAGTGTTTCCTAATGGAGTGATTTGTTAGTTGTTTTTCGGTATGGATGTTTGCATTTTCAATCATATTTTGTACAATCTTGCTTAGTGAATTGACTCTAATGTCTGATTTTTGTACCAAAGGGTCAGATACTGGACTTTGGTGGGGTGGTTTATAGCCAAGAAGAAGGGGAACAGTCTGTGTTACATTTATCAGGACGTTTACTTTTGTAAATTAAATAGTTGTTGACAGGGCATTTTGGGGATCACCAGTTTGATAAGCACAGGGTTTTAGTAGGCAAACATCTTTAGGGTTTGTGCCTGTACGTGTTTTCGTTTGGTGTTGTCTTATGTATTTGAAGTATAGATTGCCTTCTTCATCTTTCCTATTCGTACATCTCCCCACTGTAAGTTTTTGGTTTCTGTAGTACCTCTCAAACCAAAGTACATTGTTATGGTTAGCCACATTGAGTTTAATAATGACTGTGGATTGTGTGGACCTAATAAGTTGTGTTGATATAGTTTTTCAATTATATTGTCTGTTAATTCATCCACTGTTTGGGGATGATTCCCTTTCCTTGTTCTTTTTAAAAATTTTGTATGGATAATACAACTTGTTTGGTCTTTAGAAAAGCAGTAGACATTGAGAGGGACTCAGGGTAGCTCAATTCTTTTAAATATTGCTCCAGGCTTTGAAATTTGGAACATATTGTAAGCAGTTCATTCTGAGCCCTATCCGTTCTTTGTAAAGAAATAAAGTATTGACATAAGATACAGTCCAATTGTATGGCAGGTAGATTGTGAAAAATTCAGTCATTCAAGGTTTTGATTCATGTAGTTCTGCAGGTGATTAACGTCAGCTTCAGTTTATTTTTTGTATTGTGGCGTTTTGGTACTTCTTATAAATTTCTCAATAGTATCAGTGTCAAAATGTAATTTCTTGGGAGGCATTGCATGAATTTCTTGCATCTTGGTAGTCGGTTGCTTTCTGTAGTATGGTTCGAGTCCTCAAGCTGTTCCAGATCTGTTTCAAATTGACTGCAACTTAGTTTCACTTTTACTTCTACATTTAGAAGTTTGTGGTTTTTAGAGATATTTTGTTTATCCACTCTCTTTGATGTCCAGGATTGTTGTTGAACAGTGTTTTAAGGTTTGCCATTACTATCGGGTTTTAATGTTTTTTTTTCCGTTTCTTATGTTCAGCTGTGCAGGTGGGCTTTACAGATCGGCTTCTGGAAAAGTGCATACAACATGAGGATTTCATGCTGAAACGTGCTTCTCCACAGGTGACTTTTATTATTGTGGCTTACATTGTTGTGGAAGTAGTTCCAACTTTAGTGCTGATATATGAGAGGTACTGCCTCACGTAATCACTGTGAGAATAACTTGTACTGACGTAGGCACTGTTGGTATAAATGTTTGATATATCACAGTGTCTACGCACTAGAAAGTTATTCAACGCTGATGAAAATAACCTGTTTTATTAGTATAGTTATTCTTAACCCCTATTGTATAAATATTAATACAGGTAATTAAGCAACAGAAATATGAAATGCATATCATAAACTAGAGAAGTTGGAGATAACAGTATTACAAGGGTTAAAAGAGCAGGTCAACAAGTTAAACAAATAATTAACAGTGTGAGAATAAATAACTAACAATGATAGAATAAATTCTGAGATACAAGAATTAGACATCACATTTGTGCTGGTCCCAGAGATTAGAAAGATAGCCCTGACAAGAAAACTGGGTGATAAGGGAGGGAATGGTGGGAGACTGAGGGAGAGGGCAGTTGAGGGGAGTGAGGAGGGATTGCTGGGGAAGGACGGGTACCAGGGAGTCAGGGGAGCAGGACTAGGGTGGAAAATCACAAGGCTAGTTGGAGAAGCAACTCAGAGGGTATTGTCATTGCTAAAAAGAGAGGAGGAACATTGTAGGGTGGAGAGACAAGCTTATTGGCAGGGGAATGAAGTGCACCAGATAAGTCAGACTGGGAATCTTCTTGAGCAGCCTTAGAAAGAGGGGTCACAGTCACACATGATGCATGAGATGAGATAAGCACGTAGTTGGAACTTGAATGGGCCAAGCTTTGGAATGGAAATGCGGGCAGCACTAAGAGAATTTAGCCGGGGGCCTATACCCAAGGACTTCTGACCTTGGGTTGTGTGATGAAATGGGACTTGGAAGGTATCTTTACTTGTGCCTCTGGTGAGTCTAGGGTTGACAGAGGGGCTGAGAGACCTTCACACCTGGGGTGCAAAGCCAAGGGTGGCTTTTTGTGAGCAGGCATACCTGGAATTGGATCCTGTTGCTGAGATTGAGCCAGCCTGTGTTTGAGTAGAGCACACGGGTATGGGTTAAGCGATGGGCCCCAAGTGCAAGCCGACAGGCTTTGTTGAGGGCAACTTTATTCAGCTAGCACAGTGTCAGAAGCAGCTATATAGACTACTAGACCATAGTCTTTGACAGACAGAACTGCACTGGATACCGCCAGTTTGATAACGCTGTCAGTGAGGCAGTGTTTGTAGGTTTGGTAGTTGAAATTCAATACCAAAAGTGCAAGGTTATGCACACCACGAACGATAACCCAAGGACAGAGTACTGGGTGGAGGGGAAAGCTGTGCACGACCTCTGAGGAAAGAGATCTAGGGATCATCATTAGTGTCTCCTAAAAAGAATCAAACCAGTGTAACAAGGCCTACAGTAAGGCAAATGGGATGCTGGAGTGTACAGGAAGTGTTATTGACAGCAGAAGAAAGGCGGTATTACTGCAGCTTTATAGAGCACTGCCAGAGGCCCCACCTGGAGTACAGTGCCTGTTCTGGAGTCCTCACCTAAGGAAAGATAAGGACAGGCTAGAAGCAGTGCAATGTAGGGTGACCTAAATGATTCCGGGCCAGCAGGGCAGATCTTACAAGGATCTGAACATGTACTTGCTGGAGACCAGGTAAGAGAGGGGAGATATGACAGAGACCTTCAAGTTCCTGAAAGGAATGAACAAGGTGAACTGAAAGGAACTATTTAGCATAAAAGGGAATCAAGAACTTGGAGGCATTAGTGGAAGCTGATGGGGGATACAATAGGGAAATGAGAATTTTTTTTATAGAAAGGATGGTGGAGCCATGAAACAGTGCCAGCTGATGTAGTGGGCACTAAAACTATCTCTGGTTTCAGGCATGGCTGGGACACAGTGAAGAGCTTTGTGATTGTTCAGGGTGATAGCAGTAGGGTGGGGAGCATGGGAGTGGATAGTGTTGGTTAAAACTCTCATGGACAATAGGTCCTAGATTTGTTAGAGTTTATGGGAAGGCTGGATGGAAGAGTGGTCTTCTTCTGTCATTGTCTATGTTTGTGTGTAAAATTCCCCATCATAGCCTAACCAGCTTGACAGAACAATCTTTGCTTTTAACTCTGCCCCCACATAAAATTGAGACTCTGGTTCTGTATGAGGCCTGTGTACAGTATGTCTGTGTAAGTGTATGCCAGTGGAATTTTCAGAATTTTGAATTCATGCGCTCTATGTTAACATTCCAGGCTTCTGGGGTAGTAAGCTTCTACAAGACAGGACATTGAATTTGTATGTTCTATGGTAACAAACAAACCTTCTGCATGTGTAGAAAGACAAATGACTGAAGGTAGAAACCATCTGTAGAGGGACAATTTACATTTCTTAAGCAATATTTTATTGTATTTTTGTCTTTAATCTCTTAAAGATTGTTTCATTTTTTTTAATTTGTCCAACCCATTTTATAACTGCAATAAGACTCTTTGAGGTGTGGGGTATTGGTGGATACCTACACTTCCTGTTGGGCTGTAAGGCCCTCTGCCTGTGCATTGAGCCTCACCAAGCCCCTGGGCATGCGGGTATCCACTAATACCCCACACTCTGTTAGGTCTTACTGTTTACTCAGTACTCCGTTAACAGAAGGAACACTGCGACAGTATAAAACACACACCAGTATTTTGGTTATCAGAAGGAATACTGCAGCTGTACAAAACCCACATCAGTACTCAGGTTAGCAGGAAGAATACTGCCACAGTATAAAACACACACCAGTATATAGGCTATCAGAAGGAATATTGCAGCCATATAAAATATGAACACACAAATAACCAGCAGAAGAATGCCAAAATGGTCTATCGAGTCTGCTTGTTGGTAATACAATGTCCTTGGCTTATGCCATTGGCCCTCGTCCCTCCCCTGTCCTCCCTTCTTTCATAACTCTTCCCCCACAATCCCATGGGTTCCCTTTATGTGTCCTAGACCCTTTAAAGCCTCCCACCATCTTCACTGAGATCACCTCTTCTGGCAGCACATTGCATTTGTCCACCACCTTCTCTGTGAAAAGATGCTTCCTAACATCCCTCCTAACCCCCCACCACCACCACCACCACCAACTTCAGACTGTGCCCCATCATGGATCTCTTGTCACTCAGCTTGAAAATGTACATCACTATTCCGGTTATCAAGTAGTACTGCAACCATATAAAACACATCAACACTCAGGTGTTGCCCTTAATACAAGTTTTCTCAGAATGTTGGAAGTTAATATACCAATTACTCAGAGTTAGTTTGGCTGTGCTTTTCATGATGAGCAGTGGAGATTCTCAGAAGGAACTGTACATAAATGGGCATGGGTAGCTAAAGGTCGGTTTTTCCTTTTTCAAATGTAAATCTCGGTACATCAAATTCTCTGAGTTTTACCCCATGCAAACCCTGGAGGTACGACCATCTTAAACTTTGTGTAGAGTGATACATTATAAGTTTTTTTAAGGTTAACAGTTCAATGTTTCTGACTCCTTTTAATGCTGTTTCAGGCTGTTTGTGCCCTAGGCTGATTTTTAGTTGCCATATTTAGTGAGAAAGTACCGTACTGTATATAGACTAATCAGAATTAGTCACTCATTGTACAGGCTGCCACTGGGAACATTACTAGTAGAATCAGACTGGTGAACCAGGATCAGGAGACACCAGTTGCCAGCTAGGAGCCCTAACATCAGCTGAGAATCCCAGATGTTCAAGAGTGAGAGTTGAGTCACTACAGGAGTAGTAGCAATACATACAGGGGGACTTAAGCAGGTGGGCATAATAATGAGTAACTGGGCAGGAAGGAAACAAGGATGGGAACAAGGAGGCTTGCAGTCTGCAGTGGCTATGTGCCTCCATCTTCAGGTTGGTGCTGTTTGGTAGGGTTGTTGCCCAGTATACAGAAGGCTTGAGGCACTCACAGTGGAACTAGCAGCAGTGAAGGCTGAGCTGAACCCTCTTTGGGAAGTTCTAGTTGGATCTGAGCCTCTGCCAGCTGCAGCTACACTACCCCAAAGGACACCTGTGGTCCATAATAAGGGATGACAGGCTGGTCAACTAGTGCCACAGTAGAGACACTGCCTGCTAGCCAGATGACCCAGGTTCATGCCCCGAGTTCAGAACATCTGGTGTTGACTGGTGAAGTGGGGTTCTGATGTCTATCTGGAAGCCTTCTGCCTCAGGGAGGGAGGGCAGCTCCTTCTGTTGCATGACTGCCTCTGGTGGCCAAGGGCAGGGCATGTCATGTTGGAAGGAACAAGTGGTCCCTCTGGGTGGCCTTGCCTCAACACACACACCTGCGTGCCTTCAGAGTGATGAAGAGGTGTCACATGCTTAGAGTGGGGCGGACAGGGGAGTTCCAGAGGCAGGCGAGGCTCACCTGCCCTTCAGATGACCCAATAGGTGCTTACTGGTCACTTCAGGACCATGCCATGGGGAGAGACAAGGGAAGGCTTAGAGGAAAAACACCCCAGCATCAGGACGCAGATGAAACTTCCCAACTACCATGCCACTGCTGGGTCCTTCCGACTCCACTCATGCCTTGCCAGCTCCTTCTCCCATGCCTCGACCATCAAATAAAGTATCCTCCTCTTGGCTTGAGGAACCGATGAGTCCCACCCCATGGGACAAACTGAGGGTTACAGTCAATGTGCATCCAGAGAGGATGTTAAGCTGAGGCTGGTGGCAGATTGAACACTAGAGGACTCCCACAGCGGGTAGAAGGGCTTGGGCAGGTGGAAGGAGGACCTGGTGGCTGGGGAGGAGAACTGGGGACAAAACTTAACATGTAAAAATGAAATAAGGGTGTACAGTAGTTAGCAGGGAGGGGGAATGGATATTCCAAAGGAGGAGGAGGAGGAGGTCCTGTGATAATCACAGAAAATCATTTTGTTCCCTGAGCAGCTTGGTGTCCCCAGGAACTCCCTAAAGGAGCAGGAGGGACCTGTTGTAACAGGGTATTCAAATCTACCTTGAAAGAAACACCTCAGGGAGTAGCTATTTCTAAGGGTGGGAAGATGACTAGAAGAGCCTTGGTGGTTGAGGATTCCATGGTAAGGGAACAGAGTGGTTGTTCTGCAAGGGGAACACATGGGTCTGGGTGGTCAGATGACTATCATGGGTGTCAGAAAGGAGGAACACAAGCAGGATTGTAAGAACTGTCAGGGAGCTAGGAAAGGGGGCTAGATATAGTGTCCACCTGGGGACAAATGATCTGGCGGACAGTATCATAAGGGAGGTCAAGGACAGATTTAGGAAGTTGTGCAGTAGTTTTATGAAGGTAGGTACCTCAGTTGCATTTTCTGAGGTCCTCCTGGTTTGGGGAAAAGGGAAGTCCAGGATTCCCTTTATACACTAGTTTAACTCCTGGTTGAAGGGGTAGTGCAAGTATGAAGAATTTGGCCGGTTGGTGATTGGGGTCACTTTTGGTGGGACAGAAAACTGTATAAAGGAGGCAGCCTATACCCTACCACTGAAAGTGACAAGGCATTGATCCAAAATGTGATGCCTTCACAACTAGGCATTTAAACTAACTGTGGTAGAGGCTGCAGCTGGGAGTATCAACAACATTGTGGCAATTAAGAAGTCCACTACCTCTGTGTTTTAAATCGCTCCATGTCCCCTGCTGTGAAACTCTACATTGACTGGTGCTGTCTTTATGAGATGGGAAAGTGCAAGTAACAGCAAATGCTTTGAACTTTATATTTAGTCCTGTTGCCCCTAGTTACCACTGCTAGTACTATGGTTGCCGCCCGCCTGCTCTCATCTACCTGCAGCTTGTTAGCAGCCCTGCTCTCTTAATCCCATTGGTGACAGCTTTGGGAGGAGGAGGGTATTCTGCTGCTAAAAGTTATCAGAAGCAGTCGCGTAGCATCTGCGCGGTGGCAGCTAAGTGGGGCAGCAAGTGGGAGCGAGGAGTCTGACCAGAGCCAGATCGGTAAGACCAGGGCATGTTATACTAAAGGAATAATGCATGACAGGGTATGTTCGTGCTGGGATAATATCACGCCTGAGGTGATTGGGCACAAGGCCACAGGCCGAGTGCAACTAATCACCCCAGAAGTGACATTATCCCAGCACGACACACACCCTGGAGTGCATTATTCCTATTATGCAATGGCTTGCTTGTAATACAAACAAACAAAAATGATGAAACACTATATATAAAGTATATTTTTTGTTATTTTGTGATGGTGTAGGCTTACTTTATGAAAATAGTGCTGATTTACTCTTTCAGCCAGTAGGTAGAGCTGCTGTGTTTTCTGTGTGGATCTGCACTCTATATAGTGTCTTTGTCAGTGGTGCCAGTTTTTTCAGTCTGCCCTTGCAGTTTTTTTGTCAAGATTTTGTTGTCTCTGCCTTTTGGTGACTGGCTCAGAATGCTGCAGCTGGTCAGCAAACAGTGTTATCAACTGCCCCCCACTCCTGCCGGTTCCGTCTTTCATCCACCCTCCTGCTGTGAAGATTTCTGTGATATAGGAGAAGAGGAGGTAGGGGATGACACTGGGAATGTTTCGATTTGTTTTACATGGTCCTGTTTGATAAAAAAATATAGCTAGTGAGCATTTGTAGAGAGAGGCGATGACTGTTGAAGACGTGTTTTCTGACCTGCTCACAGGGCGACTGTGCGCTCAGTCCCTGAAGTACAAAAAAATGTTTCTCAATTTAAGGGACTGTGTGAGAGTTATTGGTTGTTTTTGTTTTTATTGGCCAGTATCTGAACTGAACACTGAACACTGCCTCTGGAGCAGGATGCGGAAGCGTTGTCGAGCGGCAATCAAAATGTGCTGTTTGAAGTGATTCCAGGGAGCAGTGTTTTCATTTGTGTCATGCATTGCATTTATTTGTGTGTGTGTGTGTGTGTGTGTGTGTGTGTATACGAGAAGTGAAGTTAGAAATAATGGGTGGATTTACTGTGTGTGTGTGTGTGTGTGTGGGCGGGGGTTCTGGAGCGGGCGGGAGCGTGGATTGTGAGTAGAGTGCCAGAGCAGGGACTACTAAAGCTGCTCGTAGGCAGCAGAGTGATCTTCTTTAAACTTTGAATGAGGTCAGAATTGTGCTGGGACTAGAGCCGTGATGTTATGCCAGGATAACATCATGGGTCCAGTGCCAGCCTGACTAATCAGAGCACAGGATTCTTTCTTTTATTGTATAATTCCCATTATTATTATAATTGTCATTAGTGGGGATAGTAAATGGAAATATAATTGTGCAGTAACTACAGTTGATATCTGTAAAGTGCAGTTATATTAGAAAGGAAGTGTTACTAGTGTGGTGCCTAGATTAGTAATGCTTTTATTTATTAATCTTCGACCCTTTAAATTGGACTGTGGGAGCAGTCTAGCAACTATTGTGAATATACAGTGAGGGTGCTCTGTTGTTCCTTTTAAAATGTTATACTGTGTATCCTGATATTGGAGCCGCTTTTAAATTGCTTTTATATGATTTCTTCATTTGCTGTTGTTAATGTTTAATTAGACGTGTTATTATTTTAAAATACTCTCTGGCTGCTATTGAGTGCCTGTTGCTGCTATTGATTTTGTTTTATTTTAGTACTTATTGGTGTTTGCCACTTGTGTTGGAAATCCTAGTTTGTGGTTGGTGCTTGTGTATGTTTATGTCATTTCTAGTTTATATGCTTAGGAAAATTTTGTGTTAGCCTTCCCTTCTGATAAAATTAGGTGGGTTGGGATAGTCAGATAGTTTCTTTTCTTGTATAAGAGAATAATTTGAAAGTTTAGTATGGCTGCATATGAGAATTGTTACAGGTGGAACCTGTGTTACAAGTGGGTTACTTTTATGTAACTACATCAGTTTATATATAGTTGCATTTACTTTGGATGGACAAAGTGATTTATTTATTTATTTAAAATATTGGATTTACAGACCTTTGAGTCAAGGACTCGTTTACAAAGGCACCTCATCATGGAGTACAAAGACAGACAGTATTACATAGTTTAGTACACAGTAATAGTTACAGGTTTCAAGCAATAAGTTTCAAGCAATAGTTACAAGGTTTCAACAGGTGTTACAGGAGGACAATGCCTCAGTGATACATGAGTATCATGCAGTTACATGACTGAAGCAGGTGATACAGGAGGACAACGCTCAGTGGTACATGAATAGCAAACAGTTAAACAGTGTACAGAGGAATATGGTCCCTGGTCAATTGTCACCAGGTGACAGCAACAGAAAGGGATGCAGGCAAATAGGCCCTGTGTGGGACTATTAGCAGCTCTGTGTGTGGGGGGACTTGTGATGTGGGTATGGTGCAGAAAAAGCAGTCCAGGGGACCTTGATTTCTCAATATCTAATTGTGTGGGCATTAATCTTGTTACCTTGGATTCAGTGGTTCTGTTGTTGGGCCAGAAGGGTGTTCTGTACAAATGTGGCTCACTTATTTCACCTTTTTAAAACAAACTATTACAAAGAATCGGACATTAGGTTGTCTGATTAGATGTATTGTGCTATGCCAATTATTGGCTCTGTCTGGAGATATAGAATTAAATCCAGAGCCTGCTATTTCTACACTCTCCTTGGCCCAACACCAGGCCTTGGCATGTTTACACAGACTGAAAATTATCCGTCTGAATGTCTGAGTTTGATTCCAAAGTTGGTTAGATAGAGTATTTGTCCCACTCGCAAAACCCTGATTTAATAGTTCTAGCTGAATCTTGTTGAAAAGCTAAGACACCCGATGCAGTGTATACAGTTCCTGGTTCCTGTATGTATAGAGCTGATAGACCTGGTAAACAAAAGGGTGGTGGGTTGTTGTCTACTGTAGGAACTCGCTTGAAACTCTTGTCATTGATAGCAGTTCTGCTTCTGAGGATTTAACTGACTGGCTGCTTATCAAGATAATTTGGGTGGCTAAAAGCATTTATTACTTGGGTGTCTTTATAATCCTCCCAAAATGGACTTGAGAGTCTCCCAGGGTTTTTCAGAAATGGTCACCACATGTATCTTCACATGATTTTGTTTTGTTGGCTGACATAAATTTGAATTGGTAGGCTTCTGATGATCTTGGTTTGGAAACTTTTCTTCAGTCTTATAATCTGTTTAAAATGATTTCCGAACCTACTAGACTGAATGTGAAGTCGAGTAAGCACTCAGTTTTGGACTGGATTGTCACCAACCGTCCACAGATGTTATCTTTTCTAGAGTGCTACCTGATTCTACAAGTGGTCAGCAAGCATTTTTTGTGTTCTAAATTTTAAATGCCCTCAAATTCCTCCTCATTTTCAATTCGGTAATTTCAGGAAATTTGACTTAAATTCTATGTCTTCTAAATTCACATTAATTGACTGGTCATATCTAGACTGTATTCCTGATACTGATTGTGATTTGGACTATTTCTGTAAAGCTCTTTTGCCTATTCAAAATCTTTTATTTCCACTCGGAAGTTGTTAGTTAAAGGTAGGCCCAATAGTTGCTTTTCACCTGAAATTAGGAGTGGATTAGGGCTAGAAATTTGGCTTGGTTACTTATAAATCATTTCCTACCATTTTTCATATGGATAGATATCCTTATCTGCATAATAAAGGTAGTCAATTGATTAAAATGCAAAAACACATTTTACAAAAACGGTTTGAAGGAACTTACCCAATCCCAAATGTTTTGGAATTCCATCAATTCCTTAATATCACCTAAGGGAAAACCAACTATTCAGAGGATTTTGACTGTTGATTGATTTGTTTCAGATCCAACTAAAATTTCAAATCTTTTAGGTAGAAAGTTTTCTGACTATTCTATGTTTGGATCTAGTAATCAGTCACTGGGTTGTGCACCAATTGTGAACTCTGCTACTGATGGAGGCCCCTTTCTACTTTTGCAAGAGTTAGTTTTGAAACTGCTCTTACCATTCTTAATAGGTTTACTGACTGTGGTGATGGTTCGGATAGGTGTTTTCTTGGAATTATAGCTCCATTTATTGCTTTTCCTTTATATTCTACTTTTAATCTATGTTTGGTCAATGGTTCCTTCCCTTCTATGGAAATGTGCCAGAATTGTGCCAATTCCGAACATCCGTGAGAGCTGAAATGTATGGATGATTTCAGACCCATTTCAATATTGAACCCACTAAGCAAAATATTGAAAAATTGTTTCAGTCCAAATGACTTCTTATCTTGAGAAGTACAATGTTCTGTGTGCTGAACAACATGGTTTCCAGAGAAACCATGGGACCATGACTGCCTTGGTCAGGTTCATGAACACTGCCCTCAGTGGTTTTGACAATGGTCTTTTGCTTGAAGTGTCTTTGTGGACCTGACCAAGGCATTTGATCTTATTGATCATTCTCTGTTAATTTCTAAATAACCTAAACATGGTTTCTCTGAGAATGTAGTTTTGTGGGTTTGGGATTATTTGTCTAAAGGTCTCAGTTTGTTACTATTGGCTCTTCTTCCTCATCTGTTTTCCAATTGCCTCTGGTGTCCCGCAGGATCAGTGCTGGGACCCTTATTGTTTTCCTTTTTGTTAATAATTTGCCTCTCTTTACAAATTTTGTAAGTGTCTACTTTATGCAGATGACCTGATTTTGTATTCTCAATTGTCCAATATTAGTAATGTGGCGTCATTGTTGCAGTCTGAATTTATTGACATTTGTAAATGGTTTAAGGATAATTCTATGATCCTAAACCTTAAAAGACAAAGTCCATGTTATTTTGTTCTTCTGGTATTTTGAAAGAAAATCTTACTTTAGATATTTATAATGATGATGTGCTATTAATTGAGCAAGTTTATGGATTCAAATATTTAGGTGTCCAGCTTGATCCTTGCCTGACTTTTCATTCCCAGGTAAAGATAGTTTGTAGGAATGTTAATCAAAATCTGGCTTACTGTATAAAATGAAAAAATGTTTTTCTCTAGAAACCAGGTGTACAATAGCAAATGGTACCTTATTTCCTCATTTTGACTATGCCGGTGTGTTATATAATCATTTGTTGGCTAAGGAATGAACGCATTGACTGTGATGTATAATAACATCTGTCGATTTGCTTAGATTTTCCCCACTGACCCACCACTGTTTTTGTATTCTCAGTTAGGTTGGTTGTCTCCTAACTCTTGGCTCAAATACTGCTATGGGGCTTAATTTTAAGTCATTATATTCTAAGCCCTTTTTCCTCTGAGTGATTTGGTTTCAATTCATGAGAAAACCCTAAATTTGCGGTCCTTTAAAGGGCCCTTGCTTCTTGTCCCTCTCCAAAACTATTGCTGCTTCTCGTTCTTTTTCCCATGCTGCCCTCTTTATTGGAATTCATTGCCAGAAAATGTTAGGTCTGCTCCATCCATTCTAGTTTTAAGATTAACTTAAAGAATTTTTGTTGGAAGATGATGTTTGTACTTGTTGGTAAGTTTGTAATATGTTGAATGTACAGTACTAATTGTTGTTTGTACTTACAGTATTTTTTTTCTTTTTGCTCGGTGGGGCCTGAAAATGGACTTGTTCCAGTGCCCTTACCCGATTAACAAAATAAAAATGAAATGAAAATGAAGGGAGACCAGTTCTGCCCTCCCCAAATGGGCTAACAAGCAGAAACTGGGGGCAAGCTGGGATAAAGGGAGTGATCTGAGGCAGGTGGATGAATCTAAAAGGTGAGGTAACGAGAACAGGGAGGGAGCAGGTATGACATATTGAAAAGTGGCTAGATAACAAGATGGGGAACTGCAATCAATGGTGCCGGAGGGACAGCTAGATATCATTGTAGTTGCAGGACATGAGCAGTGTCTAACCATGCTTGGGATTTCTCCATCCATGGATTTACCATTCATAGGAGGACAGGACAACAAAGAAGGTAATGGGGTGGTCCTGTGCATAAGGGACAGGATAGAAACATAGATGATGACAGAAAAAGAAATGATTGGAAAAGACCAATGGTCCATCCAGTCCGCCTCTAGTTCCTATCTAACTCCAGGACCTATTGTCCATACAGTAACAGCCCTAACTATCCACTCCCCTGTTCTCCCTACTGCTACCACCCTGAGTAACCACTATACACTTCACTCTGTCCCAGCCATGCTTGAAACCATTTAAGGTTTTGGCACACCACCTCAGCTGGCAGACTGTTCCACGGTTCCAGCACCCTTTCTGTCACTTTAAACTCTCTCAGATCCCTCCTGAATCTCCCTCCCATTAGATTCCACTCATGCCCCTGTGTCCTTGTACTGTTACTCATGCCAAATAGTTCCTACTGTTCTCCTTGTTTATTCCTTTAGGAACTTGAAGGTCTCTGTCATATCATACGAACATATGAAAATGCCAGCAGATACAGGCCTCAAGGTCGATCGAGTCTGCTTGATTGTGCAGCTAGCAGTGTGTTAATCTGCAGCTGCCCAGCCCCTCCCCATCCAGTAGTCACCTTCCTTGACCTTCCCTTGACCATGTCCCACCCTTCTTAAAACTGGCCACCATCTTTAACTTTACCCCTCCAGGAGTGCTCCACCCATCCACCACCCTTACCGTGAAACAGTGTCTTCTCATTTGCCTTTGAACTGTCTCCTCTAATTTCAGACCGGCCCTGAGTGTTTCTCCTTTCTTTAATATAAAAGTCCTTTCTGTACTAACCTTGTTTATGCTCCTCATATATTTGAAGGTTTTGATCATATCCCTCTATCCCTCCTCTCCTCCAGGGAGTACATGTTGAGCTCCCCAGTCTGTCCTCATAGGGTTTGTCCTCCATTCCTGTGATCATCCTGGTGGCTCTGCACTGGACTCCCTCCAGTAACCTGACATCTTTCTTTAAATAGTGCCACCAGAACTGCATGCAGTACTCTAGGTTTGGTCTGATCAGTGACCTGTACAGTGGTAGGAAGACCTCCCTCCTCCGTGAGGTGATGCCCCTGGTAATACACCCCAGCATCATATTGGCCTTAGCTGTTGCCTTCCTGCACTGTGCTGAGTGGTTCATTGCCCTGTGATTATCACCACTAGATCCATATCTTTCCCTGTATTTGATAACTGTACCCCCCGAGTCTGTAGCAGAACTTGCAGTTTCTGGCTCCCATGTGAAAACCTTGCACTTCTTTACATTGAAACCAAGCTGCCATGTGTCCTACTAGTGTTCTAGTTTATCCAAATCCTCCTGCAGTCCAAGCCACCTCTCTGTGCTGTCCACTGCTCCAATCTTTGTGTCATCTGTAAACAGGCTGATCTTGTTACTAACTCCATCTGCAATGTCAGCAATGAAGATGCTGAACAGGCTGGACCCAGCACTGATCCCTGTGGAACCACATTTGTTACAGCTCTTGGGGATGAGAGTTCCCACTTTACAACAACCCTCTGCTGCCTAGCCCACTCCACCATTCTCTCCCTATCCCCAGATGCCCCAATTTGTTGACTAGCCTCCCATGTGGCATTGAATCAAAAGCCTTGCTGAAGTCCAAGTACAGGACATCCACTGCATGGCCCCTGTCAATAGTCCTTGTTACCCAGTCATAGAAGTCTACCAAGTTTGTCTGGCAGGAGCTACCAGTGACAAGCCCATGCTGCTTGCCATCCTGGAGCCATTCTCCTCCAGAAAGGTTACAAGCCTCTCTTTGAGGATAGTCTCCATGAGCTTCCCACAATGGAGGTGAGGCTGACCAGCCTGTAATTCCATGGCTCATCCTTGGGCCCACCTTTATGGATGGGCACCACATATCCATCCTCCAGTCTTGTGGCAGGCATCCAGTCCTCAGTTAGGTTGTGAACCAGTCTGCCAGTGGTCCTGCTAGGATGTCTGCCATCTCCATCAGCACCCTGGAGTGTATGCTGCCTGGACCTGGTGCATTATCCACCCTCAGTGCTCTATGACCCTCTAGCACTCTGCTCTCTGGTATTGGTATTTCTGTCTCTGTTACATAGAAACATAGACTTTGATAGCAGATAAGGACTGCTTGGTTCACCCAGTTTGCCCATTTTCCTACCTATTGGATAAGCTGTAGATCCTAATTTTACCAACAGCCTACTTCCTCCTACCTCCCACTAGAATGGCCTTATGTCCATCCCATGCATTCATAAACTCCCCACTGTTTTTGACTCCATGACCTCATCAGGAAGACCGTTCCATGTGTCCACCACCCTCTCTGTGAAAAATACTTCCTCATGTTGCCCCTGAGTCGTCCCCTCTATCTTCAAATTGTGCCTCCTTGTTCTTGCATCTCCTTTTCTGAAAGATGCTACCCTCTTGGACTTTGTTGATTCCTTGAGGTACTTGAAAATTTCTATCATGTCCCCTTGCCCTCCTTTCCTCGGGTGTACATATTAAGCTCTTTTAGTTTCTCTTCACTTGTACTGGTGCAGACCCTGCCATTTTAGTTACCCTACTCTGGACTGCCTCCATCCTGTCTATGTCCTTGTGGAGATGAGGTCTCTAGAACTGCATGCAGTGCTCCAGATGGGGTCTCACCAACTGTCTGTACAGAGGGATAACAACTTCCTGTTTTCTACTGGTTATGCCTCTCCCTATCCATCCCAGTATCCCCCAGCCCTCCTTCCTGCCTCCTCACATTACTTGCCTACCTTTAGGTCATCTGATATGACTAGGGATGTAAGTTTGTCATGGCAGTCATACACGTAATTGATTCCATGACGTTTGATCTTTATTCAGGACTTCCATGACTTTCATAGTGTCATCAGAATGTAGCAATGATGACAGTGCCACAACATTTACTACTGTTTACTAATGATTTCATGAACAATGAGTCATTAAAACCTCATCCATGACAAACTTACATCCCTGGATATGTCTACCCTCAGGTCCCTTTCCATTTTATTGTTGTTAATACTACCCCCTCCCCATTTTTGTGTACTCTTCCTTGGGTTTTGTTTCCCAGGTGCATTACTTTACACTTCTTTGTATTGTATCTAAGCTGCTATACTTTTGACAATTCCTCTAACCTTGCCAGTCCTTCTCATCCTTTCTACTCCCTTTGTATATCAACCATGTTGCAGATCTTTATGTCATCTGCAAAGAGGCATACTTTTCATTCCAGTCTCTCCACAATGTCACCTATAAAGACATAAAGTACCAGTCCCAGTACTGAACCCTGCGGTTCCCCGCTAGTAACCCCCTTTCTTCAGAGTGGACTCAGTTTACTATTACCTCTCATGCCCGTTGTTCAGACAATTTTACCCAGGTTACCACCCTGGGACCCACTCCCAGGCTGGCTAATTTGTTTATTAGTCTTCTGTGTGGGACTGTGTCAAATGTTTTGCTAAAGTCTAGGTAGGCCACCTCCACAGCCCTCCTGGTCTACTATTTTGGTCACCCAGCCAAAGAAATCTATTAGATTCATCTGACATGACCTTCCGCTGTGAATCCATGCTGCCTTGGGTCCTGGCCCCACTGGCCTCTACGTACTCAACAATTCTTTCTTTCAGAAGTAATTCCATCATTTTCCTACCACTAAGGTCAAACTAACAGGTCTGTAGTTTCCTGCCTCTGCCTTGCTCCCACTTTTGTGAAAGGAATCACATCTGCCCTCCTCCAGTCCTCAGGTGCCACACCTTCCTCCCATGATTTGTTAAAAGAGTAGTCAGGAGTGCCACTAGTTCTCCCCATAGATCCTTTCAATTCTAAGGGTGAATCCCATCAGGCCCCATTGCTTTGTCCACCTTCAGTTCTAGGAGTTCTTTTAGGACTCTTTCTTCTGTGAATGGACTGGTATTGACCCCCATCCAGTGTATTTCTATTATTTGGTTTAGGTACCTCCCCTCCTCTTCCTTTGTGAATACTGAGCAGAAGTATTCATTCAGTATTTCTGCTTTGTCACTGTCACCCTCTGCCCACTCCCCTTTATTAAGCCTCACTATCCCTCTCCTGTTCTTTCTTTGCTCCTAATGTACCTATAATAGGTTTTATCCTCCTTCTTAGCTGAGTTGGCTATCTTTTCCTCTGATTGGGTCTTTACTATTCTGACTGCCTTTCCTGCTTTCTTCTACTTTAACTGGTACAGTTCTCTGTCCTGCTTCTTCTGTGTTTCCTTATACTGCCTGAATGCTATCTTTTTCTCCTAACCTTCCCCGCCGCCACCTCTTTTGAGAACCATAGTGTTTTTTTCCTTCATTTTGTTTGTTCATTTGCTTCACACAAAGGCTTGTTGTCTCTGTGATGGCAGCTTTGATGTTTCCCTTTGTTCCTCCACCCCACCTTCTTGACCATTTGCTAGTGCTTTTCTGAGACACTCCACCATCTTGCCAAAGTCAGCCCTCCTAAAATCCAATACCCTCACCCTTGTGTGACTTGACTCTACGGATGTTGTTTCAGCCCCCAACCCAACGGTTCTCTCTCCTTGGCATTGGCTCCTGCTTTCTCTCTCTGTAAATACAGAGCAGAAGTAGTCGTTGAGTGCTTCTGCTTGCTCCACCCCATTCTCAGCCCATCCGTTGGCCACCTTAATCCTAACTATTTGATCCTTACATCTTCTTTTCTCCCTTATGTATCTGAAGAAATCTTTCTCACCCTCACCTATCCCTTGTGCCAGCCTAAGCTCCCTTGCTGCCTTGGCTGCCTGACCACTCTGCTCACCTCTCTTAATTTCTTCATGTACTCCTCCCTGTCTTCTGCTTTTTGGATCTCATGTATTTCCTGATGGTTGCTCTCTTTCCATAACACTTGCTAATACCTCTCTGCTGAACCAGCTCCGTCTTCTTGATCTGGTCTTCTTGCTTTGGATCTTAGAACACAAGTTTGTGGCTCTTTTAACCCAGTTTGATAATCCCCATTTCTGATTTGCATCCATGTGGTTGGACTCTGGTGATATGTCCTCCAGAAGCTTCTCAATCTTCCAAAGTTAGCCCGTCTGAAGTCTAATACCTTTGTCATTGTACTGGTTGTCTCCTTACTCATATCAAGTAAGGAAAGGATAGTGCAACACCTGGAATCCATAGGAGCACAGGATCCAAGACAGCATGGGTTTACAAAGGAAGGTCCTGTCAAACTAATCTCATAGATTTCTTTGACTGGGTAACCACAGTGGTGGACCAAGGGGAGCAGTTGATGTCACCTACCTTGACTTCACAAAGCTTTCGATATTGTTCCAAATAGAAGGTTGATTAATAAGCTAGGTAGGCTTGGGGTGGATCAAGTTGGTTAACTAAGTGGCAAACTGGTTGACGGCAGAAAACAGAGTGGTGGTAAGCGGTATACAGTCAGAAGAGATACAAGTCACCAGTGGGTACCTCAGGGATCAGTCCTGGGGCCAGTCCTCTCAATATCTTCATCAGTGACATTGCAGATGGACTGGAGGGTAAGGTTTGTCTGTTTGCAGATGACACCAAGATCTGCAACAGAGTAGATGATCCAGATGGGTTGGGCAGAATGAGAAGAGATCTGGATAAACTAGCAAAATGGTCAGAAGAGTGGCAACTGGGGTTTAATGCAAAAGTGCAAGATCATGCCGTAGGGAAGAGAAACCCTGATGCCTTATAGGCTGGGAGGAGCTGCTGGCAGTCACAAGGGAAGAAAGAGACTTGGGCATCATCATCACCGATGACTTGAAATCATCCAAGCAGACCACTAAAGCAGTAGGTAAAGCTAGGGGATGCTGGGGTGTAGTAGGGGTATCACAAGTCATAAGAGGGAGGTAATAATCCCTCTTTACAAGACACCTGGTTAGGCCCCATCTGGAGCTGCTAGCAGTACTGGAGGCCACATCTTCACAAGGATATTAACCAAATTGAGGCAGTCCAGAGAAGGGCAACCAAAATGGTGCAGGGACTACATCAGAAAATATATGAGGACAGATTAACAGAGCTCAATATGTATACCCTACAGCAAAGGAGGGAGAGAGGTGATATGATTGAAACATTCAGACACCTTAAGGGCATTAACAAAGTGAAAGAGCCTAACATGTTTCAATATAAGAAAATAGCAGGACAAGAGGACACAGCATGAGATTAGAGGAAGGCCAATTAAGGGGTAATGTGAGGAAGTTCTTTTTTTTCAGAAAAGGCGGTGGATGCATGGAGCAGCCTACCTCAGGAAGTGGTGGATATGAATACAGTGCAGGGCTTCAAACAGGCATGGTATAGGCATAAGGAGCAATACAGATGAGTATGAATAGATAGGCCATTGACAGAGCAAAGGCTGATGGCACATTCATAAGGTAGAAAAAGAAATGGGCAGACTGGATGGACCTTGCAGTCCTTATCTGCCATCAACTTCTATGTTCTATTAAGTGAAAACCACACTGTGTTGTGGTCGCTCCCTACTAGGGGATTCTCACCTCCGCCCCTGTATGTTCTCCCCATCAGTCAGCACAAGATTCAGAATATTTCCTTCCCTGGTTGGTTCCTCACCAATTGCACCAGGAAGCTGTCCTGAAAGCTTCCAGAAGAACCTGTTCCTTGTTGTTTGAGGTAGCAGTATTCCACTCCACCTCTGGCAGATTGAAGTCCCCCATTATCACAGTGTGACCCTTTGCACAGACACTCCTTATCTGCTCTCCCAGCTACCTATCAATATCTTCACTTTGAGCTGGTGGTCTGTACACCACCCCATCCTCGCCTTCCTTCCTTTCGGGTCCTGTATCTGTACCCATAAGGCCTCTGTTCTGCCCTCCTCTCCCTCGTCCTTGCTACAAGATATTTCTTCCTTTACATATAAGGCCACTCCTCCCCTTTTCCCCTTTCCCTACTCTTTCAGTACAGTTTGTGCCTGGGACCACTAAGTCCCAGTCATGGTACTTGTGGCCACGTTTCAGTGATGGCTGCTATGTCCATCCCTCCTTCCGCCATCATTGCCTGCAATTCAGTGGCCTTGTTTCCCAGGCCTCGCGATTCAAGGAGACCACCTTCAGTTTACCCCCTCCCTAATGCACCCTTCACTAGTGCACTGTTACTCCCACCCCTCCCTGTGATTGAACTCCCCTTTTCTTTCTCTGTTGGCTCAGGGGAGGCCTACTAGCCTCCCTGTCTTCCAACCTTCTGCCGCCTTTTGACAGGGAGCTCCTGACATTCTTGAGGACCAATCTTTTCTTAAATCTGTTGCAGCAGTTCTTCTGTTTCTTAGCCTAATCTATTTACAGTTTCTAGTCCATAAGATTGTCCACCTAGGCACCCCTTCCCTTTCTTGACTATGCAATAGTGTCCTCTTTACTTTTCCTTTTCCTCTCAGGTACTCATACAGGAGGTTATTTTGGTGACCTCCGAGCTGATATAAAACAACAGGCTGTGTTTAGTATGCCATGACACTATGTCATAAAATACTTTGATGCATATACCTTATGTGCACAAAACGGTTTTACCATGCCGCCACTACATCGAGCATGGAGACATCCCTGACAGCGACAGCGACAGCTGCAGTGCTGACTATCAGCAGTGCAGTGTCGAGTGCTCCTGTTTCTATCTGGAGCTGTGCTCCCCAATCCCCCATGTGGGGTGCAACCCTCACACACCCTGGTCTCTGGGATTCCAACTCCTAGTCAGAGTTGGACTTGGAGGGATACACCTTGAGAGGAGCAGTCTCGGACACTGCACAGACCATCACAGCGGCGTGTGGGGTTTTGCCTGATTCTTGTCGCTATTGATGGTGCTGGGTGGAGGATTACGCTGCGGTGATGTTATACTATACAAAATCTGTAAATGTTGAAAATACCATGGCACTAGGTGTTTTTGATAAAGGTAAAAAGTTACTAGGAGGTTGTATGATAAAATTAAGTTGTTTGCTATTTAAAATGCCATGTAAACTGCTGTAAACTGAGCCAGTCTGAAAGTTAATTGTGATTTGCATATATCCCATGATGCTTTGAATTATGGAAATATGTGTGATGTGTTTCTTTGAAACTTGGCTCATTGTCAATGCCCTTTATGGTAACCCTTGTTTCAGTGCTTCTGCACTGAGGTTCTTGTCTGTAGCTTGTTTTTTCTTTTTTTTTTTTGAGCCCCCACCACCCAAGCAAACAAGGCCCGCATAGGGAGGCTGAATCTCAACAGATAAGTTAGATCAGAGATCAGTGAGTCAGTAGGTGCTGGCCAAGTGCAGAGAAAATACATACATAGTCTGTTGCTGCAAACTGATGTACTGAAGAAGAGATATACCATTGTGCAAGGTTATTTACTGTATGTTGAATGAACATCACACAGAGACTGTGTGTTGAACCTGAAGTTTGGTGTCTGGTCCATCTGTTATCCTACCACCCTCCACATGCCCCTCCCCAGTTTAACATAATCTTTGTAGCTATATACTCCCCCAGCCTCCACTTCAGGGTTCCAGTATCCTCCCTACTCAAATGTAGCCTGTCAAGGGCATACATGTTCTTGTTCCCCATGTAGTGTCCCAGTGCCCTACCAGCCCATACCCCTGGACTAGCACATTCCCTCAACCATGCTGAACTCCTCTATCTGCTTCTTCTTGGCCGAGCTTGCCTGGATACTGGCAGAACTTCTGAAAAAGTGACTGAGTACCCTACCGCCTCACATTGTTTCCCAGTTCCCTGAACCTCTCTTGCACCTACCTGACTGTGACCCCTGCCAGGTCATTTGTGCCTAGGTGCACCACTATGCAATTTCTTTCTTACCCTCTTGTGCACTTCAAAAGAAACTGCCCAACCTTTCCTGCTGTCATGCCTGGCAGGCACTACACCCATATGTGGCCTTTCTAGTGCCCTGCCCCATCTCACTCTCTAACAACTGAGTCCCCACAACTATGACACTACCTCTCCCTTCATGATCCCCCTCATGTTTCCCAAATGTCTTGGTCCCCTGCCCCTCACTAACCTCACTACCCATGTCCATGTTTTCTCCTGCTCTGCCCTTTTCCTTATTCCTCCTTCCCTCCCTCTGTCCACACTAGTTGGCCTCACCTCATCCCCCAGCCCTTCATCCACTTGTTCGCCCACCCCCTACACAAGTGTCAGAATCACACCCTCCCCTCCCCTCCCACCCCACCTCCTGCATCTCCTTCCTTTCTTGTCACTCTCCTCTTACCTACCTCTGCATCTGCTCTGCTGCATCTTCTCCCTCCCCCACTGCCATCCCCTCTTTCAGACTAATGGTCTTACTGTCTGCTCTCTCCCCACTTCTCTTATCCCATCTCCAATCCCCTATGCTCCTGGATCTCTAGGCTTGCCAGCACTGAGTATCTATTACTGCTCCTCCCGGACATGGTCCCAGCCACTCCTGTCATCTGTCCATTGCCTTCCCTACCTGCCCTGCCTGCATCTTAGGGCTCTTCTTGTTCTTGACCACTGTCCATTTCCTTGGCTCTGCTTCCTTTGGTACCTGCTGATATGGTGGTTTTTGCTCAATTGGTCCCCTCCGCCCTCCTTGGACCTGTCGGCTAGGTGTCTGCATGAGCTCCATGGCCCTTGGCCCTGGATGCCCCCATTCCATCCCTGCCTCACTCCATATCTCCCCTTAGCATATAATCTCCTCTCTTAACTGTCGAGGCTGCCTGCATACCAACCACCCCACCCTCCATGCAATACTTAGAAGATGGCTGCCCTGCAGCCATTGAACTCTACTATCCTTCCTCCTCCTCTTCCTGCCCTATCCACGTTCATCACCCCTTCTTTCCCCTCTTCTTTGATTCATCCTGTCCCATCCCCTGGAACCTCCATTTGACTAGACCCCCATCAGTTCCCACCCACCTCCTCATTGTCCTACCTCAGGAGAACAAGTTTTTGTGTATTTGTAGTTCACTCCATCAATCACTCAGATCCTCCACTGATAGCACAGCATTTACCTTCCACACAGCCTAGTTTCTATCACCCATTTTGTTCAGGGTGGGCTTTAGTTCCTTATGCCCCATCCTACTCTGCAGCCCTTGTCCCTTTCTGCTCTGTGCTCCTGTCAAACTTATCCTATTCCTAATGGAGTGAAACTGCCAAGATCATGCAGTTTAAATGTACAATTATCCACATACGTGATATAATCATCAGCTTCTCCTTCTTCTATATTTTATTTGCTCTTCAGCTATCAGCCCACCCCTGGGCAGAGCCTTTATGCTCCTTCCAACTAATTAAGCATTTAATAATTTGTGGAGGTGGTGGGTAGGTGGGAGGGCAACAAATCTAAAGCTACCCCAGCAGCAAGCAAATATCACAAACAAAATGCCTCCTGGAATAGCCAAAGAAATATTCAAACCACAACTCCCATCTGATCGACTCTTTGTCACTGGGCAAAAGGCTCCTCCCCCAGCAGCAAAATCAAAAGCTCTCCCAGCAGCAAGCAAATCTCACAAACAAAATGCCTCCTGGAACAGTTAAAGAAAGATTCAAACTCACAACTCCTCGTGATTGGCTCCTTTGTTTCTGGGCAAAAGTTCTCCCCAGCAGCAAAATCTAAAGGTCCCCAGCAGTAAGTAAATCTCACAATTTCACCCTCTCTCATTTGGTCTCCAGCGAGTACATGTTCAGTGCCTTGGGCTGATCCCGTAAGATCTGCCCTGCTGGCCATGAATCATCCTGGTCACCCTTCATTGCGCTGTCTCTAGCTTGTTCTTACCTTTCTGAGGTGAGGACTCCCGCATTAGGCACAGTACTCCAGGTGTTGCCTCAATAATGATCTACAAAGAGGTAATAATCCTCTTTCTTCTACTGTCAATAACTCTTCTGATACGCCCACTATCTTATTTGCCTTACTATAGGCCTTGTTACACTGGCTTAATTGTTTAAGGAGTCACGAATGATGACTCCTAGGTCTCTTCTCTAGTGTAGTGCTCAGCTTTACCCTCCCATCCAGCACTCTGTCCTGAAGTTCTTGTTCCCTAGGTTTATCACCTTGCACTTTTGGCATTGAATTTCAACTGCCAAACCTTAGATCAACTCTCTAATCTTTGCTGGTTATCCTGCATCTCCTAAATCTCTTGTCACTATCTATCCTCCACATGAGCCTAGCGTCATCTGCAATGAGACACATCTTGCCCTGGATTCCTTCTCCGATGTTGCTGATGAACATATGCAGAGGACAGGACCCAAGATGGATCCCTGTGGCACCCTCACTTGTGACCTCCCTTTTTCTGATTTGACACTATTAATCACAACCTCTGCTGCCTCTCCTTCAAACAATTTCCCACCCATCTTATTATGTCCTTTGCCGCACCCAGATCCTCCGCTTCTTTAGCAGTCATCTGTGTGGCACTGAGGTGAAGCCTTGTTAAAGTCAAAGTGGAGTAAATTCCTGGGTGGTTCCCTGTCCAATACCCTCATCACCCAGTCAAAGAAGACAATCAGGTTGGTTTGACAAGACCTCCCTGCCACAAATCCATGCTGTTTACTATCTTGGATTCTGTTGCATTCCAAGTAGTTCATGAGGGCCTCTTTGATCAGTAACTCCATCAGCAGAGGTAAGCAGACAGATCTTTATTTCCTGGCTTGCTCCTTGTCCACCCCACCCCCAGAGTGGAACTATGTCTGCTACCCTCTGGTCTTTCATAACTGCCCCTGTATATAATGAGCTATTGAATAGCCCTGCCAGAAGTTCAGCCAGTTCTGCTGCCAGTTCCTCAAATACTCTCAGATGCATCCCATCGAGCCCCGGAGCCTTATCTATCTTAAGGATACTACCCTTTCCAGACCCTTTCAGTGGTAAATCCTGGCTGCCTCATCTCCAGGAGTCCCTTTATGGTTGACTTGATATCGCTCTCTGGTAGAGGCTTGCTGTATTCCTTCTGAAGCCAGAGCAAAATTAATCATTAAAGATGGCTGCCTTTTGCACTTCCTCCTCTATTACCCTACCCCTTAGATAACTTAACAAGTCCCCTCCTTTCTTTCTTTTTTTCTTTCACATACCCTGAAGAACTGCTTTTCCCCACCCTTGACCCCTCTGCAATATGCAGCTCAGTGTCTGCTTTTGCCTCCCTAACTATCCTCTTTGCTTCCTTATTTCTCAGTTGGTGTTCTCCCCATTCTTCCACCCTCTGCATTTCCTGGAACCTGGTAAAGGACTTTATTTGGCCCTCACTGCTTCCCTGACCCTTTCTAAGAACCATATGGTTCTCTTGTACCTGTTGTTTTGGATATCAGTCTCATGCATAACATAAATGCCTCAAGAATGGCCCCTTAATTGCTCCTATCTCTCCTCCATACATCTGATGCTGTCTACCCCAACTAACCTGTCTTGGACCAACTCCTGTATCCTTTTGAAGTCTGCCCATCTGATCTCAAGGACCTCAGCCCTTGACTGGGGCTTTCCAGACCCAGGGCAAGCTCAAATCAAATCACGGGACCTTAGTAACCTTTTTCCACCTCTGAGTTGGTAAGCACCATAGAAACATAGAAAATGACAGCCAAAGGAGACTGAGGGTCCATCAAGTCTACTCGTGAGATACCCAGGACCTATTGATGATCCTGAGAGCTACCCCCACCTGGATTACTTCCTTTGTACCTATGGTAATACCCTGAATTGAGCACTGTATCTGTCCCACCCATGTTTGAAACTCATTACAGTCCCTGCTCCCGCCCCACCTCTGCCAGCAGACTGTTCCATGGCTCCACCACTCTTTCTGTGAAGAAGTTTTCCTTAGATCCCTTCTAAAACTCCCTAATCTCAGTTCATGTCCCCAGTCATTGGGCTGGTGATCCTATGGAATAACTCTCTGTGTCTGGTACTTTGTTTATGCCTTTTAGGAACTTAAATGTCTCTATAATGTCTCCTCTCTCCCTCCTTGTTTCCAGCGAGTACATATTTAATGATTCCAGACAATTCTCATAGGTGAGTCCCTGTAGATCCTGGATCATATCTGTTGCACTCCTTTGCACTGCCTCCAGTCTACCCCTATCTTTCTTCAGGTGGCCTCCAATACTGAATACAGTACTCCAGGTGCAGTCTTACCAGAGATCTACAGAGGAATGATCACCTCCCTATTTCTGGTGTCAATCACTCTGCCTATGCATCCCAACATTCTATTTGCCTTACTGTATGCTTTATTGCATTGGCTTGTGTGTTTCATGGTGTCTGCAATGATGACCCCAGGTCCCTCTCTTCCTAGGAGGTGCTCAGTCTAACCCCATTTAACCAATATTCCTTCCTAGGGTTCCCTTTTCCCAGATGCTTAACTTTGCACTTCTTTGCATTGAATTTTGGTTGCCTCAAATTAGGCCATTTTTCCAATTTTTGTGAATCCTTTTGTAGGTCCTTAACCCCTTCCTGACCATCCACCCACCCTCCCAGCTTGGTGTCATCTGCAAACAAGGCAAGCTTGCCGTGGATACCATCACCAGTATCGCCAATGAATATGTTGAATAGGACTGGACCCAACACTGAGCCCTGAGGGACTCCACCTTGACCTCACATTTGCTTGCTCTCACCCTGTTGATCACTACCCTTTGCCTCCTGCCCTTGAGACAGTTAACCACCCATCTGACTGTGTCCTTCGCGGACTCTATGTCCTCCAGCTTTTTCAACTGTTCTCTGTGTGGCACTGAGTCAAATGCCTTGCTGAAATCGGTAGAGAAGGTCAACTGCGTGCCCTCTATCCAGTTCCTTGTCATCCAGTTGAAAAAGTAATAAGGTTCATCTGGCATGAACTTCCTGCCATGAATCCATGTTGCTTTTTTCCTGGAACCTGTTTTCCTCTAGGTATTGCATGAGGTCTTGTTTGATTAAGGTCTCCATTAGCTTTCCGTGACAGAAGTGAGGCTAACTGATCTGTAATTCCCACCTCCTCCTACCCCTTCCTTGTGGAGTGGCACTACTTCCACCCTCCTCCAGTCTGCCAGTACCACTCCTTTTCTCAGTGAGCTGTTGAATAGGTATGCTAGAGGTTTAGCTAACTCCTCTTCTAGTTCTTTCAGTACTCTCCAGTGCATTTCATCTGACCCCTGTGTTTTGTCTCGCCTGAGGGCTGCCAGCCCTCTCTGATCCTACCATTGGTAAATGTTGGTGCTTCCATTATCTTGCTCCTCTATCGTCCACTCTTATCCTACTTTCTGGCATTGGTCTGGTTTCTCCTTGGTAAATACTGAGCAGAAAAGTTGGTCAAGATCATAGCC
Organism: Neoceratodus forsteri; assembly: GCA_016271365.2. Lineage (NCBI taxonomy): Eukaryota > Metazoa > Chordata > Ceratodontiformes > Ceratodontidae > Neoceratodus > Neoceratodus forsteri. Next base: position 1,792,901,280 of record CM057455.1, on the reverse strand, counting down.
TTTGACCGTCCTCCTACCAGTCTATCCCCATCCACCACATCGAGAATGGCAGCCTGCCTGGTGGGTTTCTTAATCAGCTGCACCAGTAGACAGTCCTGGAATTTATCCAGCAGGGCCTGATGTCTGGTGCTCCTAGCAGCTGGAGCGTCCCAATCAATATCCGCAGGTTCAGATTATCCACCACCACTACACCCACCTTTGTCACTTCCCTTCCTAGTTCTCCCCAGCTCCTCTCCCTCTCTTCCCTTGTCCTAACAGTCTATAAAACACCTCAACTGTAGTTTTCTTGCCTGATACTACCATGAGCTGCACCACTCTGTCTCCCATTACTTCAGATATAGGTAACAGAGGACAGATCAGGAGGGAAGACACAAAGGTGGAATCAGTGTGGGTGCTGCTGACTGTGGATGTAGAAGGGACATTAAAATAGGGTGGGCCCCCCAAAGCAATCAGAGGAAAATGATAAGGCTCTTGGACTGGAAATTAGTAAGCACACAGCGCTAGGAAATGTAATCATAGTTGGTGGCCTAAATCTCCTTGCTATAGACTGAAGTCCTCCAGAGCGAGGAGTGCTGGGAGTGAAATATTGATTGATGCCCTTCAGGACTGCTTCCTCCACCAACATGTCAGGGAACTGACCAGGGGGAGCCATACTGAACCTGATCTCACAAAGCATGATCTTGTTGAGTGAATAACTGTGGAAACTCCCTTGGCACAAGTGACCACAGCTCAGTGTGGTTAAAGATATGCCTTATGCAAGTGCAGCAGGACTCTGAAAGTAGGGCTGGGCATCGGGTTGGGTCACAAGTTCGGCCATTCAGGTTTGGCAGTGTTGAATTACTGGTCCAAATTGGATTGTGACTGCCAAACCCAAAATGGAAGCCCAATACTTCAGAAAGCAACAGCAAATTTATTTAATAAAAAGATCCAGAACAGTTGTTTACATGAATATCACCACTCCAGCTCCCAGTGTACAGACGGGAGGGCTGCTCGCCACCGTGGAAGACTAGGGCAGCCCGTGTGAGTTGGCAAATTTGATATTTATTTCAGGCAAATCGGGCTGTTCAAGTTTTACGAGCCCAGCCTCGAAACTGGACTGTCAGGCCAAATTTGCTGACTGGCACAGCCCTGTCCAAAAGAAGGGTTTAAGATATCAGAAAAGCAAACTTTAAAAATGGGAGTAACTCTAGAGACCAAGCTGGAGGGTAAATAATCTAAAAGGGTTGAGAAATAGTGAGAGATCACAAAAAGGAAATCAGGTGGTCTAAAGAAATTTTATGGGTAGCTAGAAAAAATGAGAAATGGAAAAGGCCTATTTGGTTCTCAGGGAAGTAAGGGAGGCAGTATGGGTGGAAAGAACATTATTCAGAGAGTATAACGTAGGCCAGACAGCCGAAAAAGAGCAAACTCTCTAGAGCATTTAAGGCAGTCAGTGCAGTGGTCCAGATCGCCAAGGCAGAAATCTAGCTCGGGATTGTGGAGAGAGTGAAGATTAATAATAAAGCCTTTTCAGGTATATTAGTGAGAAGAAAAGAAGGGAACAGAGCATTGAAAGGTTGGTGGATTGACAGGAGCTGGTGATGAAAGAGATAGGAAACAGAATTGCTTAGCAACTTGTTCTGCTCTTTTTCAGGAAGGTGAAGGAATGTCTGCTGCCTGGCTGTGGAGTGGGTGGGACATGTGTCTGCTGAGATGGTGTACAAAGCCATGATGTCTCTGGAGTAAGCAAATCCTCAGGGCCTGACGGACTCAACCCTAGATTGCTGAAGGAACTCAGAGGGCAGCTGGTGGTGTCCTTGGTGGACTGGTTCAGTTGCTCGCTGGCTTCAGCTATAGTCCTGATGGACTTAGACAGGCACAGATAGTTCTGCTTTACATGGGGGAGGGGCCAGAGGGACATGGGCAAGTGAGTCTGATGTCCATTGTGGGTAAACTGCTAGAGACTATCCTGAAGGAGTGTAAAGCAGAGTTTCTGGAGAAAAATAGGCTGCAGGATCCAAAGCAGAATGCTTTTGTTAAATGGATATGCTAACAGATGAACTCCATTAATTTCTTCAATGTGGTGACACAGGTGGTAGACAAAGGCCAGGCTGTGGATATCCTCTACCTGGACTTCAGTAAGGCCTTTGGCTCAGTTCTGAATAAGAGACTGGTGATCTGGGATTAAGGGAAGGGATTACCAGGTGGATAGGACACTGGCTAGCTATTAAGACACAGAGTGTGGTTGTGAACCAGGAGCAAGTGGAGAAGAAGGCTATTACCAGTGGAGTACCTTGGGGCAGTCTTGGGCCCAGTCCTTTTCAACTTGTTTACCTTCAACATTGAGAAGGGAATGAAAGGTAAGGTCAGTTTGTTTACAGATGGCACCAAGTGGGGTGGGTGGGGTGTCAACAGTAAAGAAGCCATCAGGTATAGCAAAAAGAAATCTAAAGATGTTGGAGAGGGGTCAGGGCGGGGGCCTGAAGCTCAAGTTCAATGCAGAAAATGCAAGGTCATGTATGTAGGCAAGAACAACCCCAAGACAAAATACTGTCAGAGGGAATAAAGCTCACTGGTAAGGATGGAGGAAAGGGACCTGGGTGCAACCACTGCGGACAACCAAGTTATAGGTACTGTGCAACAAAGCATATGGGACAGCGAACAAAATGCTGGCTGTATAGGAAGAAGATTCTTTAGCAGGAATGAGAAGGTTATCCTGCCACTGTACAGATCCCTGATACAGCTGCAGAGGAGAGAGAGAGACAGAGACAAACACAGTGAGAGAGAGGGGCAATGTCTTGTATAGAACTGATAGGATGACACTCCCACGTGTCAAATGTACCAGCTGTACCTCTCACATCCCTCCTAGGATAGTGGGCTGACTTATTTCCTGAGGCAGGTAAATCATAGATCTTAAATCATTCTTCTAGTTCTTATTAAAAGGGTTAATTTGAAATATTTAGGTTCGGAACTGTCTTTGTAGATAGTGGAACTGTCATCTTTAGGAGGTGGGACTTTCCTACAGTACTAAATGAAGAAAGATGAAGCAGAACTGCAGACACACTCATATAATTTTGTAAGAGGTGGGGAACTCAGTTCCTGTGGGTTCAGTGATGGATCTACACCATGGCACACCAGGAGGACAAGCATCCTAGTAAAATAAAGCTGTGCTCTGGTTGGTGCCCCATATGGTGAAGAGTTCTTCCCATAGAAACAATGTGTACTTTGTATACAGTAGGTGCTCTGGCTGCCAGCTGTATTGACTCCCCATGCCTTGTTAAAGGCTGGAGCAGCCTCATTGTGGGTTCCTGCCCTATTTATCTCTGCTTATGAGAGATCATTTAAAAAAGTGTTATATTGAATAATTAGATTCCCCTACCTGACGATCCATGCAGATTCTTGCCTTTCCATGTACATACATACACAGCCCCTTCTCATTGTGTCTAACTCAACTCTGGTGTAGTCACATATTACATTGGGTTATTGGAAGTAGGAGCAAATGGAATCCTTTGTCCATCAACATTGCTCATCCACTAATCAGGCTGCCTTTATGCATACCGATAGTGTATTGCTCTGCTGTTGTAACCCCCAATGCCCTTTTCATCTTTCATATTAGGTGCTCTCAACTACCTCTGGCTGGGCAATGACTCATCCCAATACAAGTATGCCCTCTCCAGTACAAGCAGTTACAATCTCAGCTTGCCTAATTGGATTATTGTTGTGACAGAATCAGAGCTGTTGGTGTACTTGTTGTTTTAAAGACCATGCCATCATCTTTTGTGTCTAGAAAATGTAATGCACACATTCCCTCCAAAACTGCTGACTGCTTGATCATATAGATTATTTAAAATGGCCATTTCCACCTGGAGGCTTCCAGTGCATATCTGTTGACCATACGATGGGACCAAATCCACATGATCCCTCCATAGCAGCAACTTGGTACCTTTTGTCAGTGAACTCCTTTAAGGCTGCAGTAAGCATACTCCAGTAAGAACATGCAAGGTCAATGGCTGCCACTGCTCCAGGATATCAGATGAGATTCTTGAATTGTTCTCACACAAGGATGATGCTTAGGACAGATTTTGGAAAACAGATCTATCAGCGATGGCATATATTATAGATATGTCTGGAACCAATGTAAATCTACAGTAGCAAAAGCCAAGGCTGACAACTGTCACAACTATTGGGAGGATAAGGAGCATTTTTTAATTGTAATTTTATTCAATTTTCATACATCGAAAGTTCCAACTATACAACTATACAATTAATTGTAACAATTTCTAACACAAAGTACATCTTTCTAACAAATTATTTTATTTATTGTATTTTATTTTTGTTAACTGGTAAAAAGCACGGGCACATGGCCCTTTTACAGGCTTGACCTGGTGAGAGCCAAAGACACTCAAGAACATATAAAAAGAGAATACAGTAAATACATCAACACATACAAAAGTTGCTATATAAAATATAGCAGGGCTAGATAAAGCACAATTATAACATACAAAACAATACAATATGTAAGTTATGTGCAAAACATCCTGAGCTTAAAAAAATTTTTCTTACAGTATTTCTAAACTGGTAAAACATAGGATTATTTGTATCTCAACTGCAAGTTTGTTTTAAATTTGTCTGGCACATTGTTTCAATGATTTTGACGTTTAACGGTTTTACAGGTCGGGGCCAAAAGCTGGATCGCATTTTCAGATCGCAACCTTCTTGGGAGAACTCTCTGTTGATAAAAATTAAACATGGATTTGACCCACTACCGTGGATTATTTTATACACAAAGCACAATTTTTGAAGTGTATCTTTATGATCTAGGAACAATCACCCCATTCTATTATATAAACTGTAATGATGTTCCTAAATTTTGCCTTAAGGCAAACCAACAAATGGCATTATATAAAGTTATTCTATGATTCCTAATTTTCTCGGATGTACCTCCCCAGACTATACTTCCATAATCTAACGCTGGCAATAAGCAAGCAGTAGCAATTGCTTTCCTGGTATCATCAGCTAAATAATCCCTTATGGCATAGAGTGCCCCAATTTACTATGTAACCGCTTAGTTATATTATCAACATGCAATTGAAAATTCAATGCACTATCTAAAGTCACCCCTAGATATGTAAAGTTTGAAACAATTTCAACAGTGGAGCCATCCTTACTAGAAATAGTAAAATAATTTTATAATTTTTTAATTTTACAGGGAACAAAAAGCATTTCTTTAGTTTTTTCTGGTTTAGGACAAGAAGATTGTCCTTAACCAGCTAGTCAAGTTGTTATAATCTTTACTCAGATTCTCCTGAAGTCTATCAACATTTTTTTCTGCTGCATGAAGCACAGCATCATCCGTATATAATACTATGGAAGTATCAGTGAAATAGATGGTAATCCATTCAGAAAAATAGAAAACAATAAGGGACCCAGAACTGAGCCTGGGGAAACTTGTACAAACTGTAACCCCCTCCCCTTTCCCGCCTCCCTCCCCAACTTTGGAACAATAATACATAGTCTTTTGTAGGCTGACATAGAATAATTTACAAATAACTACATTTTCACATATATAGGCTTACTCATACTTGCAATCATATATCTGGGCTAATTTCATTCCCTTGTCTTTCCAAACTTTTAATATGCTTGAAGGAGCAATTTTTCAGTGAAGTCTGATCTGGGGTTATAAACATGTTTGAGATGGATCACTATGAGCAAATTAATCAGATCAAGAATCATTCTAGGATCTTTTTACCTCCGTCCAGATGTTGCTATTTGCTTTAATATAGTGTGCTCAGAGAGTATTTGCCAGAATCAGATACTGGTGCATACCACTGCTTTGACTGGATGTCAGATGCCATTGGATATAGATGGCCTCTAACACGAATCCGTCACCTGGACCCCAAATGGATCCAGTCAGGAGGGTATAGATCTGATGGATCTGAAGGTCGGACAGGGACCCAATGGTAGGATCACAACCATCTGAGAGTTGGATCCAACCTTCAGATTAAGACATCCAACCCCATCTGACCAGGGGTCTGACCTACAGGCTTGGTTGGGGGGTACGATCCAGTGTCCAGATAGTATGGCTATATGTTAGAGGGTGCTTGGATCCTGCAGAGCAGCATCCAAATACCACTACTTTAATACCCACTTTGCAAATCTCAGGATTGATGTGCTTGTGAGTCCCTTGGCCCTCCCTTACATAGCCGCTCTTTAGAAATCTCGGGCTAGATATGCTGAACCTACCACACTTTATTTTCAGGCTTGTCAGTCCTGCTAAAGTCCACTGTGCACCACAATCTTTCATTCCTGCAATCTAGCTTCAGAAAGTGTGATTCCACCATCTCTGCTCTGCTTGGTGTCACCAGTGATTTGCCCTCAGCCCCATCCATAGAACACATCCCACTTCTCAAGCTTCAGTGTCTACTGGTTAAGGCACACAGAAGAGGAAAAGGAGCTTTCACATTGGCCCATTTTTGCACCCTTCCTTTACTGTATTCCAATGTTTAACAGACCCTCTCTGCAGGTCAGTTGCTTATCATTGGCGGTTGCCACAGGTGTATCCTGAGGTCTTGATGGCTGCTTGACTGATTCTCTACAGAACAGGTGAAATTGGTGACCTCTGGCCCCTTCAGACAAGTCCTATGAGTCAGAGGTAAACACAGATGGCTGCCCCCATACTCTCCTTGACATTTTCTTTATTATTTTAATCTTCTGTCCCTCATGCAGCTTCTGGTCATTGTTTTGTGTCTCCAGACATTTAAAAACAAAACTGACCTTTCCACAAGGGCTTCCAACCTCATTTGTTACTCAGTGTCAGACATGTGGGTGAGAGCATTGGTGAGTGCTCCTGCACTCTGGTCCATCATGCCTCTATGCTACAGTAGCAGCTAAAGGAACTACCAGCTATTTCCAAATTTCTGTGATATTTCCAGAAATAGCTCCTGCTTTCTGCATTTCCACAGTAGGGCAGCAGAGAAAACTCTTCAGAAATTTTCATAAATATCTGGAAATAGCTGGCAATGTCTGTGGCTACCACTGTATTGCCATCTCCTTGGCAGGAAGCTAAAGTTATTTATGTTTTTATATTCCATTCCATATCATGACGTCCAAATGGTCTTGTCCTTTGTTGGCAGCTTGGGCCATAGCAGTGATGTGCACCAGCTTGCATGAAGAAAGGAGCCTGTTGCTGTCAAGTGCTGCCCAGTCCTTAGTTGTAGTCCTTGGGTTCTGGGAGCAGAGAAAAGTACAGTTCAGGTAGGCAGCAGGAATAGAGGTGTCAGGAAAAGGTTGACAGTACTCACAGGCTGGGAGCCCAAGATAAGCCCCTATTTGGTGGGATTTAAAATTATTAAAAAGCAATGACCTCTAACCATCCACTCCACCCCTAGTTTTCAGTGATCTCATCACCCTTAGCACCCCATTTAATGTATTCAACTGCCCCACAGTGATTCTCTTTACTATGCCATCACCAGTCCTAAATCCTCTCCTCCCACCATGCACCAGCAACCCCAAAACCCATCCGGGCCAAGCAGAGCCTTGAGGGAAAATGCATGCTCAAAATGCATTGTGATAAGATGCACTGTATTCTGGGGTGTGCATTCTGCCCATGGTTATGGCAGATAGTACAGTCATGCACAGACAGATGTGACTGCACCCAAAGGTTGAGCTGGACACAAGGGGAGGGGCTGTGCATTGGATCCTTAAACATCCCCTTTAACTGATATGTCTGTGAAGCACTGTCACACTTCTCTTTATATGTCATACCACTCTGAAATACAATCCCAAGTTTCTCTCATGCCTGCCTCTAATCACAGTACAGTCACTCTTCTCCTTACACCTGATTCCATTGTCAGATACATTTATACATTCTCCCTTACATGACTCCATTCTTGGGTATAGTAATGCTCCACTCTAAGTAATACCTACTCTTCTTCCAAATTTCCCTGAAAATATGCAACACAGACTTACCGGTAGTACGGTACCTGGGGTGAAAGTCTTGAGTTAAGAGGAAAGGCTGGAGAAACTAGGGATTTACTCACATGGACTGAGAACACTAAGAGGGAATGTGATAGAGGTGGTTTAAACAGTAAAGAGAAGGACAACGGTAAAATAAGTCTGTTGTTTCCACTGGTAGATAAATCACAAACAAGGGACACGAGGCCTATTGGTGTGGCAGCAGTGCATTGCATTGACATCTTGGAGACTGGAGTTCATGTGTGATTTTTGACTTCCACGTTAAGGCTTTCTGGGGAACAGGGTGTCACAGTGGTAAGGTACAGCTCCCAGGGAGAGAGGTTGAGCCATCTGTAATCAGTATGTCTCCTGCAGGACAATCATGGAGCAGCAGTGATGTCAGTTGCAAGGTAGCTGATTACATAGAAACATAGAAGATGATGGCAGATAAGGACCGAAGGCCCATCCAGTCTGCCCATTTCTTTTCTACCTTATGAATGTGGCATTAACCTTTGCTCTGTCAATGGCCTATCTATTCATACTCACCTGTATTGCTCCCTTATGCCTATCCCATGCCTGTTTGAAGCCATGCACTGTATTCATATACATCACTTCCTGAGGTAGGCTATTCCATGCATCCACCACCCTTTCTGTGAAAAAGAACTTCTCACATTACCCCTTAATTGGCCTCCCTCTAATCTCATGCTGTGTTCTCTTGTCCTTCTATTTTTCTTATATTGAAACATGTTAGACTCTTTCACCTTGTTAATGCCCTTAAGGTGTTTGAATGTTTCGATCATATCACCTCTCTCCTTCCTTTGCTCTAGGGTATACATATTGAGCTCCATTAATCTGTCCTCATATGTTTTCTGATGCAGTCCCTGCACCATTTTGTTGCCCTTCTCTGACTGCCTCAATTGGGTTAATGTCCTTGTGAAGGTGTGGCCTCCAATACTGAACGCAGTACTCCAGATGGGGCTCAACTAGTGTCTTGTAAAGAGGGATTATTACCTCCTCTTCCAACTTGTGATACCCTACTAATACACCCCAACATCCCCTAGCCTTACCTACTGCTTTAGTGATCTGCTGGTTGACTTCAGGTCATCTATGATGATGACGCCTAGTCTTTTTTTTCCCTTGCACTGCCCTGCAACTCCTCTCAGCCTATAGGTGGATTCAGGGTTTCTCTTCCCTATGTGCATGATCTTGCACTCTTATGCTAAACCCTAATTGCCACTCTTCCTACCATTTTGCTAGTTTATCCAGATCTCTTCTCATTCTGCCCACCCCATCTAGATCATCCCTTTCTCTTCCACCTGACCAGAGAAAAGTATGGTCATGGCAAAACAAACATCAGGATGGTGGACAGAAAGATTCACATGGGGAAAAGACAGGCAAACAGTGTGAAAAATAAGCGACATATCTAAAGATAAGCACTAGATGCAATAAGGGATAAATTCGAGAAATGTTTTCATGTAGTGTGGATCAGTTTCTGAAATTCTTTATTATAACAGGTTATTGATGCAGAAGCTACTGCAGTGTTCAGCAAAGAACAAGAATATTAATTAAACTGAAGAATTTGAAGAGGTATATGAAGAATGTTGGGAAATAAAAGGCATATTATACATCCGACTTTGCAGTGCATCACCCCATGTGCATGGGTTGATGCACTGGTGGTGTGGACACTTACTGGAGCATCCTTGAAGCACTTTGCAGCCTATTTTGCTGCAGCTCAGGAGTGGGTTTGTGTATCAGAGCAAGTGTATTATGGTGCTGTGTGAATCCGCTGTCGAATGACAGTGTCCTCTCCCATGCTCCTCCACTGCTGACCTCAGGAGTGAAGAGGCTAGTTCCCAGATTGCATAGCTCCTTCCCAACACAACCTGCATCTGTGCGAGGGTGGGTTGTGTAAATAGTTAACTGAGCCTGCTCCAATGATCGGAGCAGGAGTGGAGGATGCAAATACCACGGTGTTGTAGCCATGTATACACAGCTAAAAGTTATTTAATAACAGCTTTAAGAGGGGCTAACATCAACACATGCAAGAGTGTCTCCTTTCTTACTAGATTAGGACCATTGAATTTATGAGCAGAAAAGACAGTTTGGCCCACCAGTTTGCTCAGATGGTGGCTGCCTAGTCTATCTCCACAGACCCCAACTGGTGTACTATATCAAATTCTATTATTTTGTTGAATTTCCCATGCCTGACTGCACCTTAAAGAAGCAGTATTTGTTAGTTGGCAAAAATTTTCATATATTTTAACAAAATGTATTTCTTACAACCTTAGATTCATAAAGTGTATTTTTAATTCTGCAGATATTTTTGAGAACAGTTTTTATAACTACTATTCCAATTAATGACTCAAGTTTTAGAGATAGCCACCACTCACAGTTTTTAAAAATCTCTCCCACCGAGGCTTTTGAATGCACATACTATATTTACACTGTAGATATTAGTGGTGCTGCTGCATGTTTCTGATAACAAGCAGCATAGCACCATGTGACAGGGTTGGGTAGGACCCTGTCCCATTTCTTATACAGAGAGAGTTAACAGCAAGGATCTGTTTTGTCCTCTGCTGTCACTTGTCTGTCTGATTGCACAATCAAACTTTCTTGTGGCACCTAGGAATTGGCCACCCCAATGGACCCGCATTTGACCTGTTATCTCCTCCCTCATTTACTGTTTTATTCTTTCTTTCTCTCCTTATGCCTCTGTGGTTTAAAAATATATACGTGAAACTGGGATCCCTTGGTTTGCAAATATATATAATTATATTGTTGAAATGACTGCAGAAAACTATTTTGGTTTATTAGAAAAGATATCACTTTGGAACACAGGTGTTGCCTTTGAGATGCATTTTCACTTACGCAAACTTGTGTACAGAATTTTCAACAGGACACTAAATCTGGGACGGAAGGTTCTATTTTGTTGCACCTGTTAAAACAGATGTACTCTTCAGGCTGGCCTTAGGAAAGAAGTTGACAATGAATGTTCTGATACATTTTGGAAAGACAGAGATGAAACTTACAAGAACAGGTTGTAGAGTCTGAAATGCAAGGTAAAAACATATAGTGAGAGCAATGTTTTCCAAGAGAGTCTCAGATGGAGGATTTTGTTTTGTTTGTACTACTGTTTTGAAGAGCTATTTTGTGTAATTTTACTTTTTTCTATTATATAGAGGTTAGATTTGAAACTGCCATGTTGTAGAAAGAAGATAGGCTAAGATTCCTTTTACTGCAGACTAGGCTGCTTGTCAGATTTTTACCCTATGAAATTACCAGCTTGATTGTTATTTGCAATTTGCAAAACATTGCAGACACACTTGAATCAGTTGTATTCTTACACATGCTATGTCAGAGCTGAATTATCTGTGTATATTGTGTGTACATGCACCTGTTTCATGTAGGTCTTCTATGAAATGGGCAATTGTCCATCGGCCTTTGTGTTAAATAAATGAAATTAGGGTAATGAATGAAATGATTGATTCTTGATTGAATTGCACAACCTTAGTACTGTGTGGCTTTCTCTGATCCATATTCCTTCCTCAGCTCCATTCTTCTCTCCTCCCCCTCCTCACCTTGTTGGTTTGACTGCTAACTCTAAACTTACTTGAATCTTTTCCTTTTAGGACCTCTCAGGCCCACTTTCTATTACTGACCCTTATCTTTGAATCACTGTTTTTCTTGCATATATAATTTGACTGTATATAATTGCTGCATCATTGATCTGCATGTATATATTTATATCTGCATTGACTATGCATTTTGTACTGTTTACTTTCTTGTGCATTGCAACTGTTGTATATTGATTTTTGTATCGTGAAAACCCAGGTTCACTTCGAAAATGAGCATTGCTCAATGATGTTTACCTGGTTAAATAAAGATTTTGATTAACTGATTTTTTGATTGTTATTGATAATAATAAATGCTACTATGATGTTATAACTTCTCCTGGTCTGCTCTATGCATCCTGACTTACGCCTACAACACACCACACCTGGGATATTTAATATTTTCATGGTGGGTGTGACAAGTAGAGATATGCGGAAGTTGGCAGACTTTGTTCTGCAAAATAATTTGTGAAGTTTGCCAAACAAAGTGGTGACTTCACAAAGTTTTTGCAGGCAAAGTGGCACTTTTTCAGGAGAAGTTATGCAAATTTGCTAGTTAAGTTGCAGCTTCACCTCAACCTCATTGACTTCACCTAAAAAGTGCCATTTCTCCAGGAAGCTCAATGCAAATTAAGCGAAGCAGGCAATGAATGAAATTATTCGCAAAAGGTAAATTTCACAACTTTGCCAGTGAGGTAAAACTTGTGTAACTCCCTACAAATGAGGGCTTAAAAGCCTTCCTGAGCTTACGTAAGTGCTCCCTGCCTAGCTGGCATTCGTGTAATGCCGCTTGAATGTGGGCGCCAGGAGTGCTTTTAGAGCCTCTGGTACTGTCTCTTTAAGAGCTGCCTGCCTGCAGGCTTTGTTAGCTTGAAAGGGGGGCTGTGGGTTTACTGCTGAACTCCCACTCAGCTGCTGCCAATCGCTCCGCTTCGCCTGCCGCTAAGCTAGCAGAGGGAGCATTATTGAAGGATGTAACTGTTTTCTGGAACAAATGTAGGCGGCAGTACAATTGCTGTTTAATTAATTTGTTTCCTTGCAGCTGGGACTTTGTGTATTTTGCCCCTCCATTTTGGATCAGAACTGCCTCTTGGGGGACTTCCGTTCACACGCACTTAGCAGCAGCTTAAACCAGTAGCTCTCGCCTCACCTGTCTTAATAACCTCCATAAATAATCAGCTGAAAAGTTTAAACTGAACAAGAATGTCGGAGGAGGTTCACAAAGAGATTGAGGAGATCAAAAGCGCTGCAGTCCAGGTTTGAAAGGGATGGTGGAGACTCATGAGCAAGTTCCCCAGTATGCAGTTCAAGTCAATCTAGGTCACTATGGCTGCAAAAACTACGAGACTGACGTAAGAAGCGAGCACCTATCTAGAAACAGCTACAAATCCCTAATGAAGGAGTTAAAAGAAATGGCAGAAAATAAAGCGAATTCAAACAGCTTAACCAGAAGCTCTCGATGGTGGAGGGTCGGTTCAGGAAGCGGAGGACAGAATTTCAAATGGAGGATGGCCCGAACATCTAGGCTGCGCAGTATTTGCCCTTTGTAGCCATGCAATATACACAGAACAGAAGTGTGTAGACTTAGAAAGTCGGTCCAGATGAGACAACTTACGCCTTTATGGTTTGAAGGAGGGTGCCGAGGAAGGGACATGGTTGAGTTTTTGACTGACCTGCTGAAAGATGCCCCGAGTTGCCCTTAGGCTACAAACTGAAGATCGAGCTGCCCACCGGCTCTACTCCCAAACCCAAAGACCCAACCACCAGACCCAGGTCAATAATCATCAAATTCAAGTTATTGTACTAAGGAAGATGTACTCCGCCATGCATGAGTGAAGAAAGAGGTTAAATACCTTGACTCCCATTTATTTTTGACCAAGATTACCCACCTGTTATACAGAAGCAGCACATGGAATACATCCCACTTATCAAGCTCCTGAGAAACAAACAACTTCGGATTCAAACCCTTACCCGGCAAAATTAAGAGTTTTCTGGAAGGAAGGAGCTGAATTGTATGATACTACAGAAGGCCAGTGAAGCGATGCAAAAGCGGGGATCATGGTTCCAGCTGTTACTAAGCCCCCACAGACCAAGAGAAAGGAACCGACTGAGGTGGCACATCGTTCCCCAAGGAAAAACAGGGTTTGAGCAGCAATACCATTTCGTCAACCTACATGAATTCAGAGAATTAATGAAGAAACTGCCAGGAATCTCAGAAAGAGATCTTGAGACTGCAGATGGGTGAGAGAGTACTTACAAGCACTGCTTTGTCTTGAAGCTAGGACTGTTAGGCAAGAATTGTCTGGCTTGTCACTTTCATATAAATATCCTTGAAGTAAAATACCCACTGATGCCGGATCTTAGGCTGACTGTGCCTGATTTGCATCTTCCACCCCTTCCCAGCCCAGGCCTTGACTCCCCCAATGAGTAATTTTATTCAGGCCCTTTCTTTTTTCTCCCGGCCTACGATTTTGGTAAGGGATAGAGAGGCAATCCTGTCTGTGCCTTACTAACCCTTTTAAAGTAAACATTCATCCACCAAGAACTTGTTCAAGATCATATTACTAGCTCGCTTCCTGCGACCCCTTAAGGCTCAATCTGGTGACTCTCCTGCTTCATTTTTTCACTTAAAATGAGCCGACGGCAAGAATGTGAGAGGTCCTGTTGTGCTGGGGAGACTGCCATTTAACAGCATGATTGAACTCAGAGAATTGCAGAAACTCACTGGATTTACGGCTTTTATGGTTATATGACACAATGTATATTCAGAAACTGTATTATATTGGAGGAAATCGAGCAGTGATTGGGGAAGACACTTGTTTAAAATTCGCCAAACATGGCACGCTTTTGCGTATCTGGTTGGTTCACATTACTTTGAAACTATTTGATGTGGGCAGGGGACAAAGGGCCTGGCTGTAGCGGGGATGGCTTTTGATTCTCTCATCTAGTGCCGGTTTATATTTAACCAGTCTGCCCTTTGGATACAATAGTCCCTAAGTATAGGACATGAACTACTCTGGGGGAGGGGATGGATTACATGATGGGGTAGTAATTTCTTCAAATGGCTACCAATAACCTATGGAAGCACATATAAAAATGGATACTTTAGCCCTTACTCACCCTGCATAGTGAATATTCATAGGGATTGTCCTCTCCATGTGGGCCCAGGTAAACAGCACTGTGGAGGTGCACTGGGTGAGGGGAGCCTGAGGACATGCTTCCTCTTTTTCTCCGCTTTTTCCCGGGGCAGGGAGATCGGAGGGTGGGGAGAAGGAACGGGAACTGAAGACTAAATGGGCATGGGGGAGTCTTTCTTTCTTACTAACCACGGGCGGGCAGCACAGCTCTGATGGCGGTTACAAGGGAATACTACATTTCAGGAGCCCTTAAGTGTAAGAGCCTGGGAAGAGTTCCTTATGGTTTGAGGGAATCTGTAGCACCTCGCCTCTACCAATACCATCTGATAGGTGGAATAAGAGGTCACCGTATTTGTTTGACCTCCTGCCTTGGAAGTCAGTCAAAAATGTTTATGGTAGTACACTGTTTGCACAAATAGTTCTGGTTTGTTGTTTAGATCAGCATGTATGTTGAGTTTATACTGTATGTACTTTTTGGGTCAGCAGAAACAGTACCTGAGATCTTCCTTTCACTGGGAAAAAGGGTTCATGTAAAAGGGACAGCGTTATTATTATCTAGCCACAATGGGTTATACCATATGCTCATATAATGTACATGGCCTGTCTGGGCGATTAAGCATTCAAGGTACTGTCTTACTTAAAACGCTCTGGAACGGATATATCTCTACTCCAGGAAACCCACTTGTCACATGAGCATGAGAAGTTTAAATGTTTGGGTTTTCCCAGGTCTATTCCTCATCTTTTAAGGTGGGCGAGAAAAGGAACAGCCATATTAATACCTTCCAGGGTGCCATTTGAATGTCAAGACCAGTTGGGTGACAAAGAAGGCGATATATAATGGTCAAAGGGAAATTAAATGGCAAACTTACCACCTTTGCCTCAATATATTTCTCCCCAGCCACTGAGTTTAAAACTTACCTTGCTTTCTTTCTCCTCATGTCACAGTGGGCTGAAGGTTCAACGGTATGTGGGGAGACTTTAATTTGGATCTTTCGGTGGTCGGGTGTGGGGTAAGATAGTGGGGAAAAAACAAGGAACTAACAAAATTGTTAGGGAACTGGGGTATGTGGACACATGGAAACACTTAAATGGATCAGCTAAACATGCCACTTTTTTCTCACAAGACCACTCTAGTTATACCATAACGACTATATGTTAATGTCCCAAGAGCAACTAGGGTTGGCGGGTAAGACATGGATGGGTGATTTTATTTTATCAGATCATGCCCCAGTTTTCTTTAGATTAGATTCAGGCAATTTTAGGAAAATACTATGTAGAGGCTTAACCTCTCCTGCTTAGAGTGGCACCATCCATGCAATGGAAGAGGTTATCAAACAGGCTGAGAGGGAAAATGATTGCCCTGGGACTGATATCTCAATTTTATGGGACACCATCAAGGCAATTTGCAGGGGCAAATTTATTGAATTATCAGCTAGAAACAAACAAGAGGGAACAAAAGCGAAGTGCTTTGACTGCCCAAATACAAAAATTAGAGCTTCAACAGATATCCAGACCAACCCTAAAATTTCAAAAGAAATTAAAAGTTAAAACAAGAACTGACTGCCATACTAGATTATAAAATTGAGCAGAAGCTATTGTTTCTTAGCAGAAGTACTATGATGGAGGGCCACGCTCTTTGAAATTGCTGGCTGGCAGTCTCAGACAACAAAGGGCAAAGCACTCATATCTACCCTGAGGCGATCCCACCAACATCCCCTTGCCACACAGTGGAGAAAATATCTGAAACCTTTGTGCAGTACTACACACAACTGTACGTAGCCCCCCTCCAACCCAGGAGAAAGAGGAGCAAATACAAACCTTTTGGCAACCCTTTGATTGCCAAAACTGACTAAACATCTAGGTCTGGGCCTGGTCGCCCTATAACAACTAGGGATAGAAGCAGAGATAGGGAGACTGAAACGCTATGTCCGGGAACGGATGGCCTCCTGGAGAATTTTATAAAGCTCTTAAAGTGGTAGTAACCCCTTCTTTCCAGATTGTTTGTTAATATCCCAAGCCCTAAAGGAAGAACCCCCATCCTGGGATCAAGCAATTATATCTGTCATCCCAAAGGCAGGCAAGACCTAACTTTACCCAGCTCTTACTGCCCTATCTCGGTTCTAAATACAGATTATAAAATATTCACCTCAGTGTTGTCACAGACACTAAAGCAACTGGTCTCCACTCTAATCCATCAGGAGCAGTGCGGTTTATCCCAGGTCGTCAGGCCTCGGATAATATTCGACGTACCATCTATCTGATTGAACATGTACAAAATTATAAGATTCGGCGACCCTTGTAAGTTTAGATGCTGAAAAGCATTCACAGAGTGTCTTGGCAATTTTGAAGGTGTCCTTGCTGCCTTGATTTCCAGAAATTCATCAATCTTATTTTTAAATTTTACCGAACCCCAAGGCATATATACTCTCAAATGGTCACATTTCCAGCAACTTTCCTTACGCAGAGGGACCAGATGGGGTTGCACAATCTCCCCTATTATTTGCCCTTCATATCGAACCATTGGCCCAATATATCAGACAAGCAGCAGACATGCAGGGTATAAATTTGGGGCAAAGAACATAAATTGGCTCTTTTTGCTGATGATGTACTGGTATATCTTACAAACCCTACCAAGACCCTCCCAGCTCTTTTTCATAAGCTTGAAAAGTTTTCAGCTTTATCTGACTATTCCCGAATACGACCAAAACTGAAGCACTTCCACTCAATTATCCAGTTCCTCACGCCCATTCAAAAGCAGTTTTTATTCAAATGGGATCTCCCTTTTATAAAATATTTAGGAATTCAAATACCAGCAGATCTCAGTCAGTTATTTAGTAACAACTATACCCGTTGATTAATAACATAAAAAGAGATATTAAAGGTGGAATATAATCCCATTGTCATTATATGCTAGGAATCAGGCAATAAAACTAAATGTTCTGCCACGCCTGTTATACCTGTTCCAATCAGTACCCTGTATTATACCTACATGTGACCTTAAGGCCTGGCAGCGAATATCCACAGCCTTTATATGGCAAGGCAGAAAACCACGATTCAAGCTTCAGGCATTACATCTACCTAAGTCACAGGGTGGAATTGATGCTTCGAATTTACTTACCTATTGGAACTCTGTGCGCAAATGAGATGTGCACTGTTGTGGGGCAATAAGTATTATGAAGCTCACTGAAACAAATTGACTTAACTAGAGATCTCTGACACCCGTTACCTGCTACATTATTTTCAGGCACCCTATGAAAACAAGCCCTACTGGACACACGAGGGAGCATACACTCTGTTCTGGAGGATTGGAGGAGGGACATCCTTGGAAGCATATTAAGGAGCATGCATGGAAGTATAAGTGGTTTATTAACAACCCAGACTTTCCTCCTGCCAGGAATCAACCTGGTATACCACCCAAGCAAATAGGGAATTTTTGCCCCTGGCAGCTCATCAGCAAAATACCATGATATCCTTTGAGGAAGCCAAGACAAAGTTTAAATGGGGAGGGAAAGAGAATACGTTATTTTCAAATTAGAGATTACGAATCGCGTAGTATAGGCATATTCAATGCCATTCGCAAATATTACAGGACACATCCCCATATATACAAATTTTGAATGCTACGGAGGGGGACCACTAATATCCCATATATATAAATACTTGGTGTCCTTGCAGGAGCACATGCTGGAGCCCCTTAAGTTAAATGGGAGCAGGACCTCCACCTCACAATATTACAACCTCAATGGACAAAGATCTGGCAGATGACTTGGTCCACTACTTCATCCCTGAATTGGCGTGAATACGTCTGGAAAGTCCAACAAGGTTTTTTTAACACCCCAGCTATTAGCTAAAAGAAATCCTAGTCTCCCATCTGCATGCTGGAGGCATGTGATACAGAAGGGCAACCCATGTGCACATATTTTTTGGTGTCCAAAACTTCAAACCTTCTGGTCAACTGTCACCCAACATATTTCCAATATTTTAACCCTTGATGAACCATTAACAGCATGGAATTTGATCCTAGGTATTCCTCCGAGTCTCTTAAATAAAAGATATGAAGTACCTCTGGTCTATACTACTGGTCGCTGACCTCAAGGCTATAACCAGGAAATGGCTACAGGAGGCCCCCACCACCATCTTCTAATGGAGAAGTATTGTAGACCATATCAGAATCTTTGAGAATATTCTCATAATTTACAGGAAAAGCCTGCAGTGTATTTGGACAGGTGGTCCAGGTGGGTTTTGAATGACCCGGTGCCTGATCCTGGGTAGTTAGTGGGTATTAAAGTAGGATTCACCGTGAGTGGGCAAGGAATTTTGAGCCTACCCTCTCCTTACTATGAGGAAATACAGAGTAAAGACCCTGATATCTACTACAATCCTCTAGTGTATGGACCTTCTACTCTAATGACCGGTTGTAAGGAAAGAATACTCTCATGGTGACATTATCTTGTAATGTTTGCCCAAGTCAAATTATAGGGTATATAGCTGACCAACTAAAGTTTCCTGTTCAAGCTTTGAATGTTTTTAAGATTTTATTGTTATCCTAATCCTAAACATCTGCACTGAATACCTGCCTTATTTTTGATCAAATCTTAGGTCAAGCCTCCACTAGGTAGTAGTAGCTATAAATACAATGTAAACCTTAAATAGCTATGGTATCCTTGGCTACTTCTGTATTAGGTATATGGTGCTTAAAACAAATATTACTTAGCAACACCCAATAAGATATGAAGTGCTTTTGTATCAACTGTAATGGTTATATTGATGACTGTACAAGTTTTTCAATGTACTGCTTTTAATCAGTGCTGAATAAAAATGAAGTATAAAAAAGAACTGCATCTTGGATCCAATCGGAAGGGACGAGTGCCTAAAATGGAGTATTGAGCGACCAACCAGAATCAGGACTCTCTTAGGAGCCGCTGGCCATAGGGATACAGCCAGTAATTCTAGAAAGTGAAGTTCTGAACTATGGTGCCTTTTGCACCAAAGAAGGCAATATTGAGTGACTGGCATATGCAGCCTCCAATGGGATCGGTGGCACCTGAACTAGATTTCCCTGCCCAAACTGCCAAGGGGCAGAGTTGGTGGTGATCGTGAAGGTGGAAGGAGCTCTGGCTCCCGCTGTACAGTTTTCACGCTGGAAGCGTGTGCAGGCTAGCAAGTAGTCAGGCGGCAGAATCGCCGTAAGGAGCGGACAAGATCAGTGGAGGAGTGCAGACAGAGGAGGCTGATGATTACAGCTACTACCAGGCTCACCCTGTAGAGGACTGGAGAATCGGCTTTAATCGCTCTCAGTCTGTCAGGACAAGTGAAGCTGCGTGTGTCACCCGGTTTGTGCAGTGAAAGTCATTGGGAGCCTGAAGCAGCTGCCTGGTATGGTACCCTCTGTTGTACATATAAATGTGTGAGAAGCGTTTGGATCACAGGCTAGGTCCTGCAAGTAGTGTGAGAGGGATCTTTCTGCAGGAGTCGTGAGTACTAACTCAGGGTAGCTCCTGTTAGCTGTCTATAGCAAGGGCAAGATCTGTCTGGTCGCCCCACTGACTGCATGAACTGAGCCTACTGGCTCTGATTAACCAATTTGGGTCGCGATCACTTGTTTTCCATCAGGGCCCCAACCAGCTGCACTGAATAGGCTAGCCTCTTGTTGCCTGGGTACCCAGAGACAGTGACTTATAGGTCTGGCCTGTGCACAGTGCCCTGATATAGTAGAGTGTTAAGCTAATCAACATGATTTTCCCTCCTGTGTTACTTCCCTTCAATAAATCAGATTTGTTGTTTGCAAGGTACACTGTCTGAACTGTATATTTGTGCTCCCTCTTGTGCATGGATTATTGTGTCACTGTATCTTGTTTTACAGGGGATCCTCGGCACCAAGTTGGTCATTCCACTGTGGGGTAAGTGTAAGTCATAACCATTGGGTGAGAAGTGTTTGTTGGCCACTAGCAGAAGGAAGGGTTTGCAGTGACCCAGAGGGCTGTGACCAAGTCGTGTTTGACTGTTACAACCCGACCTCTGGGTGAAGGCACCTGCCATTGGATCCAGGCCCCTAACCTACTAGTATGGCGAAGCAGGCCAGGTAGTAGCCCTTGGGATACGCCTCTGGGGGTTACATCTGAGGCACCACTGGGATTAGCATCCCCAGTGGCCTAATAGACGAACTACCCCAACATGGCCAAACCAAAGGAAAACTGGAGGAATATCATGACTAAAATTAAGTTAGGCTCTGTTAAGATGATGGTGCATAAACTGATGGGGTGGGGCGAAGCTGAAGAGTTGGATTCCCAGAAAATTGTGTTACTACTGGATGTACCTATGGGGATAAAGAACGCTGACCTTGTTTCTGCAGTTGAGCATGTTAAATGTTTAGGCAAGGTAGAGGTGAAGGGCAAATGGCCGACCTACTCAACCAGACCTTACAGGTGCTGCTGTTATGCAGTATAATTATAGACCCAGAGAGGGTGCCCCAGTGATTTACCCGAAGGTGCTCCCAAGGGGTGGAGGGTCATTCATGTCCGGAGTGGTTCAGTCACCCCAGAAGGGTCCCCCAAGACTAATAGCTTCAAAGATAAATTGCTTAAACTGTTAGCTGCAGAAGGGAGGACCACTCAGGAATTACTATAGGTGCTAGACCTTTCCAGTAATCCCACCCCCAATCGTCCCCAGGTACATCTCCCGGTCCTCCAAGAGTTCCATCCTGGCTTCACCACATGTAGTTGTTCCTCATACAGTTAGACTCCTATCGGAGATTGAAATTTTTTCTGGTACTGTGCCTGTGCCCTCGGGAGAAGACGATTTGGAAACTTGGATGGACTATGCTACCCTTTAGTCCAAGAGTGGCAGTGCTCTGAGGGGAGAAATGAAAGAGACTGATGGAGAGCCTGAGGGGCCCAGCTTTAAAAGCCATCCATTTCTTGCGGGCTACTAGCCCTGAAGTCACTGCAGTAGAATACCTTTCTGCCTTAGAGGGGTGTTTGGGAGTACAGAAACTGGGAAGACTTGCTGTGGAAGTTCAAGTCAGCTAAACAGTGGAGGAATGAGAAATTGTCAGCCTTTGTCACCAGAATGGAAAGGGCATTGCAGAAAGCTTATCGAAAAGGGGGTAACTGCCCCAGCATTGAATCAGGCCTGGCTGGATCATATCTTGAAATCTGCCAGGCTTTTAGTGATATTGTTAAAACTCAAGTTACATGACCGACGGGCTGCCCTCCAATACTGCCAATTGACGAGAGAGATTCAAGAAGTTGAGACTGATGAAGAGGTGGAAACCCTATGTGGGGTCGAATCTATGCCAGACCCTGAGCCCAGTGAACCAGATGAGACCCACCCATCGAGGGATTGAACAAGGGGCCTGAGGCATTTCCCTGCCCCCAGAGGCCCAGGGTGGAGTGGGGGTGCATGTTTCCTCTGATCCCGGGTGGAGAGTAATTTGAAGGCCGAGATTAGAGATTTACAGGAAATTGTGAGAGAATTGAAACAAACTGCTGCCCACCCTCCAAATTTGGGGAACCTGAGTTATCTAGAAATAAACAACCTGGTCAAGAGGAGCCCTCCAGATCCCCGATGCCTCCCAGCAGGCGAGATATCTCCTCCCAACAAAGACCCCGAGATACTAAGTTCTGCTACCAGTGTGGGGAGATGGACACTTTCAGACTGAGTGCCGTTACCAGAGAACTTAAGGAGGGTCAACAGCAGGCTAGTAGCCTGGCATCGCAAGGCATATACCAGACTTGGGGAGGACCCTCGGGAAGAGTTTTGTTACCCAGGCCAATCTCCAAGCAACCCCCAAAACATGCCCTGAATGGTCTGATGTGGTGGGTCCATCAATGGAGACCACCATGAGAGTGAATGGAGTACCCACCCGTCTGTGTTGGACAGTGGTTCCCAGGGCACTATTATGTTTCAGGACTGATATCGAAGCAATTGCTTGAGGTGCCTTTGCAGCCTTTGGATGGACTACATGTTTGGGGACTGGAGTGATAAGGCCTACCCTTATTCTGGGTATATTCGGATCTGGTTATCTTTTTCTACTTCTGTGGCTGGGGTGGCCGAACAAGTGGAAACCTTGGCATCAGTGTGTCCCACTGGACTGTATGATGGGGTGCCCTTGTTAATCAGAACAAATACTCACATGTTTGGTCACTTAGCGCAGCTGTGCTTTGAAAAACAGAGGTTCAGGACCAGGCGAAGCTCTCAGAATACCCGCCTTGATTCAGAAGGCATACGAGACCGAGAGAAAGGTCAGCCAGGAGGAACCCAAAGGTCGTGGGTATTGTCTGGAAGAAGGATCCAGAGTCTTTGCTAGCCCCAAATGCTGAGTGTGTTCTCCAAGGAGGTCCGGATTAAGAAGGATGTTAAGAATAAAATATTGATGCTGGATGCACCAGGCGATGGAAAATTGCCAGAGGGGTTGCTGGTTAAACCCAGCATTTTGCCTGCTAGAGCCTGTGCTTTGCTATAGAAGAGTAATGGTTCAAGTGCACAATGTATCTGATCGGGAGATTCGAGAGCGAGGTTGCACTCTGGCTATGGTCCACTGTGTGGATACTGCTATTCTGCCCAGCAACAAGACTTTCGGGAGGAGTGACGAGTGACCCCGATCTGTTTGATTTCAGTGACTCCCACTGCCGCAGAATGGAAGAAAAGGATCAGTGAAAGGCTCTCCAGATGGAGCAGGTGTTTTCTCTGAAGGAGCGAGATGTAGGATGTGTGCAAGGAGCTGAGTACCACATTCAGCTACAGGATGAGTGACCTTTCCAGAGCGATCTCAACGCCTGGCCCCTGCTGATATAGATGATGTGAGATGACACCTGCAGGAGATGCTTGCAGCTGGAGTGATACAGGAATCCAGAAGCCCCTATGCTTCGCCTATTGTAGTAGTGAGGAAAAGAATGGAACTGTTCGGATGTGTGTGGATTACCATACTTTAAACAGGCGAACCATACCAGACCAGTATACCATGCCACGATTCAGGATGCCTTGGACTGTCTAAATGGTAGTGAATGGTTTCCGTGTTAGGCGGTGCAGTGGGTACTACCAGATCCGATGGCTCCGGAGGATCGGAAGACTGCTTTCATTTGCCCACTAGGCTTCTACGAGTTTATGCGGATGCCCTAAGGGATTTAGGCACCCTGCTGCTTTCCAGTGATTGATGGAGAGTGCTGTGGGGATATGAACTTACTCAAGTGTTTAGTCTACCTGGATGATGTCATAGTGTTTGGCAGCTCCTTGGAGGAACATGAAAGCAGGTTGTTCAAAGTCCTGGATCGACTGGAAGATTTTGGTCTCAAATTGTCTATAGATAAGTGTCAATTCTTTCAAACATCCGTGAAATATGTGGGCACATAGTATCCACTGAAGGCATACAGACTGACCCCAGTAAAGTGGAAGCTTTGACTACCTGGCCTCAGCCAAAGAATTTGAAAGTGCTGCAAAGGTTCCTGGGGTTTTGTGGTTATTATAGACAATTTATCAAAGACTATTCTCGAGTGATCCACCCTCTACTCAATCTTACTCAAGGGTATCCTCCAACCCACAAAAGTATAAGAAAGCTGTGTCCTCGAAGACTGAGAAAAAATATTTCCATCCAAATGATGTGTTTGGGACCCGTTGGACTGCTGATTGTGAGGTAGCTTTCTATGATATTATATATCAACTGACCCATGCCCCAGTGCTGGCCTATGCTGACCCTGCCAGGCCATAGATTCTTCATACTGATGCCAGTCTACAAGGATTGGGGTCTGTGTTATATCAGGAGCACCCAAATGGTCTAAGACCCATAGCATTTGCCAGCAGGAGCCTAACTCCTTCAGAAAAGAACTATCCAGTGCACAAGCTAGAGTTCCTGGCCTTGAAGTTGGCCATTGTTGAACAATTTCATGACTACTTGTATGGTGCTAAGATATTGGTGAATTCTGATAACAGTCCCCTAGCCTATGTGCAGACCTCAGCTAAGTTGGATGCCACTGGCCATCGGTGGCTCTCTGCGTTGTCTACCTCGACTATGCTGTTGAATATAGAGCAGGCCTGAACCACATAGATGCTGATGCTCTCTCCGGAGGTCTGTGTCCCAAGACAACTGGTTAGGTTGTCAGAAGCTGACATTAGAGCACTTTGCCAAAAATTTGACAAGGAGGAACAGGTATCTCCTGATGCTGTGGACTGCATGGTGGATTGTTTGGAGCCCTCTGAGAACTGTATACCTGCTGCTTACTGTCATTTCTCTGCATTAGAACACTAGTGCATTGCCCCAGTTCAATAATGATAGCCTCCAGCTGGCTCATTCCTGAGACTCCATGATAAAACTGCTCTGCAGGCTCTGCACGTGGGAGGATGTGTCAAAACTGCGTTCCACTGACTTGAGAACTGCCCTGTTATACAAATAAGGTCCCAAGCTGAAACTGATTAATAGACTATTATACAGAGAGACAGTAGATAAAGAGGGTGAGTAGACAAACAACAACAAGTGCTACCCACTGCTTTTAGAGAACTGGTGTTGAGGTCCCTACACAATCACATGGGACACCTCGGCATAGACAGAACCCTTGACTTGGTGAGGTCCGGTTTTATTGGCCCAAAATGGGTGCGGGATGTGGAACAGCCTATCAGGACTTGTAGCCGATATTTACAAAAGACTCTGCCCCAGAGGGCTGCCCCTGGTTAACATCACTACTAGTGCCCCCATGGAATTGGTCTGCATTTATTTCCTGAGTCTAGAACCAGATCAGAGAAACATCAGCAATATATTGGTAGTTACTGATCACTTCACCCGGTATGCACAAGCTTTCCCCACTAAAGACCAGAAAGCAACCACAGTGGCTAAAGTACTTGTTGAGAATTTCGTTGTCCACTATGGGGCCCCTCAAAGAATCCATTCCATCAGGGAGAGATTTTGAGAGCCGCTGATTAAAGAAATGCTATCCTTGTGGGGGTACGAAAATCAAGAACTACTCCTTATCATCCCCAGGAGATCCTCAGCCTGAAAGGTTTAACCGCATGTTGCTTGACATGTTGGGCACCCTGCAACCTAAAGATAAGCCTAGATGGAGCCAGCAGATTAGCACCCTGGTACATGCTTATAACTGCACCAAAGTGATGCCACTGGATTTTCCCCATATGGACTGATGTTTGGGAGAAGCTAGACTGCCAGTGGATGTATGTTTCAGGGTTTCTTCTGATGGGGTTCAAGCAGCTAATCATCTATAGTATGTGCAAAAGTTGAAGGCCCAACTCAACCATGCCTACCAACTAGCCCAGACCATGGCTGCTAAGCGAAACCTGGCCAATAAGGAAAGGTATGATAAGAAAGTGAAAGTAATGGAGTTGAGAGAAGGGGATAGAGTGCTATTGAGGAATCTGGGACTGCATGGCAAGCATAAGATCGCTGACAGATGACATCACCTCCCTCATATTGTTGTGGGAAAGCTGGAAGATTTACCTGTATACAAAGTGCGGCCTGAGAACAACTCAAAAGATGTGAAAACTATACAGAAATCATCTGCTGCCAATTGGACAGATTTTGATAGAGGCTGAACCTCCCAATGCCCCTCCCTCTGGGCCTGTGACTACAGCCGCTGCCAAGAAAAACTAAGACTGGTTGATTCCCAGAAATTGAACTAAAGAGGCCTTCTCCAACTCCCTCTGTTGAAGTTGATTGCCAGTCTGTATCCGAGGAGAGTGAGAATAGTCCTGAGTACTACCTCTCTTATGAACTGAGCCAGTTGTTTAGGGGCAATCCCTAATCAACCCTGGGGATGAAGTTGGGTTTCCTGGACTGTCTGAGCCCCAGCTTTGTCTCTGGAGCCCAAGCTCCCGGAGAGAGAAGTGAGGTATTACTGTAAATCCGAAGATATGAGCTCATTGGGACTGGCTGAACTGTCTGATTTCTCAGATGAAGGAAGTGATGTGGGAGGCCACTGGTGATATGCCGGAGCAAAAGAACATTTTGAGTGCCCTGATTGTTCCCCGACAGTACCAGAAATGTCCCCAGCTGAGCCAAGTTGGGTGAGTTCCAAAATAGAGGACCCTGTCCCCTAAGGTACCATGGATTCTGGGTCCTCTGCTCCTATAGAGGCTTCCCAGCCATTCCAAGTAGGGCAGGAATGGAGTCTGAGCCTTCAGAAATTTTCCTGAGACTCCTAGATGAACTGGCTGAGAAGTGCGGCCTGTAGTGAGATTGAGCTATGAGTCCTTGGGCCAGCCTGTGGATCTGCCTTTGAATGTGGTCCATAAAGGGGTGTCACGTGTCCCCAAGCTCCTTGCCCAAACTAACCCTGGGGATGACTCAGGCTGCTAGTATTGCCCTCTGAGTATAGTACTCCTGCCCTGTTAGCCCACAGGTAGCTGATAGGGAAGGGCCCTCTTTCCAGATGTCATGGGAAGGAAGTAATGACCTGATTTAAAAAGAAAAAGTTGTCTGTATATGTAATATTGTATAAACAATAGTAAACTGTGTAATACAGTACTTGTGTCTGTAACAAAAGGTTTGATGTGCTGTCAGTTTAAACTGTTTTGCCTTAAAGTGATTTAAGGGTAACTACTTAGCCGCGGACCCAAGTTCTTTCAGGCCAGGAAGGTGTAACCCCCTACAAATGGGGGTTCTAAAAGCCTTCCCGGAGCTTGCCCTAAATGCCTCTCTGCCTAGCTGGCGTTCGGCGTAATGCCGTTTGAATGTGGGCGCTGTGAGTGCTTTTAGAGCCTCTGGTACTGTCTCTTTAAGAGCTACCTGCCTGCAGGCTTTGTTAGCTTGAAAGGGAGAGCTGTGGGTTTACTGCTCGACTCCCACTCGAGCTGCTGCCAAATCGCTCCATTTCTGCCGTCGCTAGCTTA
Source organism: Neoceratodus forsteri (assembly GCA_016271365.2). Taxonomy (NCBI): domain Eukaryota; kingdom Metazoa; phylum Chordata; order Ceratodontiformes; family Ceratodontidae; genus Neoceratodus; species Neoceratodus forsteri. Next base: position 1,792,873,769 of record CM057455.1, on the reverse strand, counting down.
CGCAGAGGGACCATTATTGAAGGATGTAACTGTTTTCTGGAACAAATGTGCGTGGCAGTACAATTGCTGTTTAATTAATTTGTTTCCCTTGCAGCTGGGACTTGTGTATTTTGCCCTCCATTTTGGATCAGAACTGCCTCTTGGATCCAATTAGAAGGGAGGGTACCTAAAATGGAGTATTGAGCGACCTACCAGAATCAGGACTCTCTTTGGTGCTGGCTGGCCATAGGGATACAGCCAGTAATTCTGGGAAGTGAAGTTCTGAACTAAGGTGCCTTTTGCACCAATGAAGGCAATATTGAGTGACTGGCATATGCAGCCCTCCAATGGGATCGGGTGGCACCGAACTAGATTTCCTGCCCAAACTGCCAGGGGCAGAGTTGGTGGGTGATCGTGAAGGTGGAAGGAGCTCTGGCTCCGCGCTGTGCAAGTTTTCATGCAGGAAGCGTGTGCAGGCCAAGAAGTCAGGCGGCAGAATCGCCGTGAGGAGCGGACAAGATCAGTGGAGGAGTGCAGACAGAGGAGGCTGTATGATTACAGCTACCTACCAGGCTCACCCTGTAGAGGACTGGAGAATCGGCTTTAATCGGCCAGTCTGTCAGGACAAGTGAAGCTGCGCTAGTGTCACCCAGTTTGTGCAGTAAAAGTCATCGGGAGCCTGAAGCAGCTGCCTGGTATGGTACCCTCTGTTATACATATAAATGTGTGGAGAAGCGCTTGGATCACAGGCTAGGTCCTGCAAGTAGTGTGAGAGGGATCTTTCTGCAGGAGTCGTGAGTACTAACTCAGGGTAGCTCCCTGTTAGCTGTCTATAGCAAGGGCAAGATCTGTCTGGTCGCCCACTGACTGCATGAACTGAGCTTGCTGGCTCTGATTAACCAATTTGGGTCGTGAATACTTGTTTTTCCATCAGGGCCCCAACCAGCTGCACCGAATAGGCTAGCCTCTTATTGCCTGGGTACCCAGAGACAGTGACTTATAGGTCTGGCCTGTGCACAGTGCCCTGATATAGTAGAGTGTTGCTAATCAACCTGAATTTCCCTCCTGTGTTACTTCCCTTCAATAAATCAGATTTGTTGTTTGCAAGGTACACTGTCTGAACTGTATATTTGTGCTCCCCTCTTGTGCATGGGTTATTGTGTCACTGTATCTTATTTTACAGGGATCCTCAGCACCAAGTTGGTCATTGCACTGTGGGGTAAGTATAAGTCGTAACCATTGGGTGAGAAGTGTTTGTTGGCCACTAGCAGAAGGAAAGGGGGTTGCATTGACCCAGAGGGCTGTGACCAAGTCGTGTTTGACTGTTTCAACCCCGACCTTTGGGTGGAGGCACCTGCCATTGGATCCAGGCCCTTAACCTGCTAGTGGCGAAGCAGGCTGGGGTGTAGCCCTTGGGATAGCCTCTGGGGTTGCACTTAGCTATGTGTCTAGTGCCAAGGGAGTAGGAACTTAAAAACTTCAGAATCCTATATCTCAGTTCAGGAATGAAAGACAATCTAAAGAAAAATGGTTATATTGATAATTTTGCAACACATGCATTATTGCTTAAAAATGGTGACTAATAAATACTGTTGCTTTAAAGTAGAACCACAAGTACACTTTCAGGTGTACTCATGTTTCTCACCCCCAACTCTTAATGCCATTCTTGAGTACATTCAGTCCCACCCACCCATGCACACTCCCAGTATCATATTTTAGTACCTTAGGCAACACGGACTGCCCTTCCTAACTCCCTTATCTCAGGTGTTATGACACAGGCTGTCCGCCTCATCTCTCTCCTGGTTAATTTCATATCTCAGGTTTAGCACCACAGGCGGACCCTTTTCCAGTTTTCATTACAAATTATACTGACTGATGTGGGAGGGGGATTCTTTGAACTTGTCTGTCCCAGCACTATTCAGAACTATTGACTGAACACATAGAAACAAACATAGAATTTGATGGCAGATAAGGACTGCTTGGCCCACCCAGTCTGCCCATTTTTCCTACTCTACTGAATACCATAGATCCTACTTGATCTCTGACTTAACCCTCCTTCCCTAATGACTGAGGTTCTCCTATGCCTATCCCATGCATTCTTGAATCCCACCACAGCTTTTGTCCCCACCACCTTCACTGAAAGGCTGTTCCAGGCATCCACTACTTTCTCTGTGAAGAAGTACTTCCTTATATTTCTCCTGAGTCTACTCTACACCAGCTTCATAGCATGCCCCTTGTTCTTAGCACCTTTTTTTTTCTGAAAAATGTTTCCTCTTGTACCTTATTTATACCCGTGAGGTTTTTGAAAGTCTCTATCATATCCCCTTTCCTGTTTTCTCTCCAGGGTACATATTGAGGTCCTTTAGTCTCTCCAGATATGGTTTCTGGTGCAGGTCCTGCACCATTTTTGTTGTCCTCCTCTGACTGCCTCTATTCTTTGTCCTGCCAGAGATGTGGTCTCCAGAACTGGACACAGTACTCCAGGTGAGATCTCACCAATGATTTATACAGCTGGCATCACCACCTCCCTCTTTCTGCTTGTGATACCACTCCCTATGCACCCAAGCATCCCACTGGCTCTCCCAATAACCTTATCACACTTTATGGCCACCATTAGGTCATCGGATATGATTACCCCAGGTCTTTCTCCTTTTTGGTGGTTGTTAGTACCACTCCTCCCATCGTGTACTCCCCCAGGTGTCTATGCCCTAAGTGCATGACTTTGCATTTCTTCACATTGAAACTTAGTTGCCACATTCTTGACCACTCCTCAAGCATCCCTATTCACTTTTTCCACCCCACAGAGCATCTACCCTTTTGCAGCTTTTAGTGTCATCCGCAAAAGGCACACTTCTCTTCTAGTCCCTCTGCAATGTCACTAATAAATACATTAAAGAGGACTGGTCCTAGTACTGATCCTTGTGGCACCCTGCTGGTCACCCCTTCCTCAGAGTGAAATCTTTTATCACCACCTTCTGACACCTATCACCCAACCAATTCCTTACCCAGTTTATCACTTTTGGCCCCACTCCCAGGTTGCCCAGCTTGTTTACTAGTTCTTGTGGAACAGTGCTAAGGGCCTTACTGAAATCTAGTTAAGCCATCACATCCACTGCTCCACCCTGATCTACTTTCCTGACACCCAGTCAAAGAAATCTGTCAGATTTGTTTGACATAACCTCCCTGGTGAATCCATGCTGCCTTGGATCCTGTAAGTTGCTGGTATCAAGATATTCCACAATCCTTTCCTTCAGCAGTGATTCCATTAATTTCCTCAGCACTGAGGTTAGGCTGGACTGGCCTATAATTTCCAGCTTCCTCCCTGCTACCACTTTTGTGAAGTGGGACTACATCTGCTCTCCTTCAGTCTCTAGGGCCAATCCTGTCTCCAATGAGTGGTTGAACAGGACTGCCAGAGGTGTAGCCAGCACCTCTCTGAGCTCCTTCAAATATCTTTGGATGTATCCTGTCTAGCCCCATTGCCTTGTCCACTTTCAGATTTGCAAGTTCCTTCAGTACTCTCTCCTCTGTAAATGGACTAGTGTCCACCTCCTTTCAAAGCTTCTGTCACTTAACTGTGGTCCTCACGTCCCTTCCTCCGTGAACATCGAACAAAAATATTTGTTCAGGATGCCTGCTTTCCTGGTCCCCTCCATACTCCTCCTTCCCTCCTTAGCCTTACAATCCCTCACCATTTTTCTCCTTTCACTTACATATCTGAAAATGTCTGATCCCTTTCTTTACTGCCTGTGCTATTTTCTCCTCTGTTTGTGCCTTTGCACTCCTGACTACTTTCCTGCCTCCCTCTGCATCTCATGATACACCTCTCATCCTCCTCCCTTGTGCCTTGTTATACTTCCTGAATGCTAACTTTTTGCCCTTACCTTCCCAACCACCTCTTTAAGAACCATAGTGGTCTCTTTTCCTCTTGCTTTTGCTGACTTGCCTGACACAGAGCTTTGTTACCTTCCTATGGTCCCTTTTAGTGTTGCCCACTGTTCCTTACTCCACCCATGCCCCCCAGGGTATCCCTGAGGCATTCTCCTATCTTTGTAAAGTTGGCCATCCTGAAGTCCAAGACCCTCACCTTAGTTTGGTTCTGATTCTGGCTCAGTAATTATACTGAACCACACTGTATGGTGATCACTAGACCCCAGGTTGTCACCCATCTTGACGTTTTCAGTGCTGTCCCCATTGATGAGTACCAGGTTCAATACTGCTCCCTCATGAGTGGGCTCCTTACTAGTTGCCTGAGGAATGCCCCCTACAGGAGTCTGGGATGTCCCAGCTCCTAGCTGAAGCTGCAGTTGAGATGTTCCAATCACATCCAAAAGATTTGAGTCCCCTCCAGCAGCACCTCCCACCTGGTCGCCATTTTTGGATGGCTTCCTCGGTACTTTATCCTTCCCCTCCCCATTCTGGAGGTCTGTGGATTAGCCAGTGCGAATAGCGGTTCTGTTTTCTGTCTCTAGGGTGACCCACAATGCCTCTACCCTCCCTGTATTCTTGTGTCTCTGTAGCTTTTATGCTATCCTTACATAAACAGCCACTCCTCCCCTTTCTTACCCTCCCTGTCCTTCCTGAACTGAATATAGCCTGGTATGGCCATATCCCAGTCATGGTTCTCACTGCATCATGACTGGATGATGGCGACAATAAATGAGGTCAGCCTGTGCCACAATGGCCACAGGGTCCAGGATTTTATTTCCTAGAATTTGAGTATTTGTGCACATTTTCTCCAAACCACCAGTCTTTTCTACAGTGAAATATGTGATTTCAGAGTGTCCACTTGTACTTTGGTTGTTTTGACACCCCAGCACCCTAACATTATGCAGGAGTATGGAATAAAGTCACTGACATGAAGAAACGATGCCTGTGTATAAATGAATGAATTTCATTCATGAAATGAAGTATGATTAAATTAGCAATTTTAGTGCACATACTATGTTTACAAGTCATTGTTTCTTGGTTTTGAGGAAAAATGAGAAAGTGAACAGGTTATTGCCAGAGCTGCTTTTCAACATTGCATGTGTGTATCTGCGTATGCGTGCTAATGTGCCTGTGCTTGTAGAGACATGTTATGCTGTAATAGCCTGCAGTAGTGTTTCTGATACCTGCACGCTTCCTGAACTCAATACACATTCACTTCAAGACACTTCTGTGCGGTGTATTCATCATCACAGAACTTCAAAGCACCACCGATAGCAGTACAGTATATGCTGATGACAAAGTAAGGAGTCAGCTGCTGAAACGTTCAAGCTTGCAGAGCACAGGCACACACACACACACACACACACACACACACACACGAGAGGCTTGATTGAAGAGTTCTTGGCACTGACAATAAAGTAAGAAGGTTGTCGCTGAGAAGTCAGTACCACTGTAATAATATTCTAATGTGTTTGTTCTCTCTACATATACCATATGCAGTCATGATTCAGTGGCACATCATACTTCAGACTTCACTAAGGGAATTATAAATTTTAATTATTCTTTTTTGTCTAGGTCTGCCTGTAAGGTCTTGCTCATGGAGATTAATTATTGGGGATACCATACAGGCAGGAAATATGTAATAAAGCATCATGCATGAATCGGGGCACATAAAAGCCAGCAGTACAAACACAGCAGTCTGGTGGGATGAGATCAAAGGTGACAGACATCTGACTGAGCTGGCAAAATGGCTGCTTTCCCACAGTCAACATCCTGCCCTTTTATATGTGAGCCAGCCAGAAACGAGCAAGGCTGCAGCAGTGGGTGTCTGAGTGCATAATTCTCTGGGAACATGTCTTAACCAAGTCCGTGGGCTCAAGACACATTATCTGTGTGAGCTAAGTATGAGAATGATGCAAACACATCTGCTTGTATTCACAAACACAGCACTAGGAGGCCTGGTTTTAAATTACCAGCCTACTGCTGCTAAACCTCCTGGTAATCCTATAAAGCTGTCAGATATTGATGGGTCCTTGAAGGGTTATAGTAATATTCATCATTTCAGTGTCACATGTCAAAGGCCATGAGTGGGATTGGGTTGCAGTATAAATAGTCTAATCTTGATTTTATTGTTTCTTCCTGACTTTTTAAAAATGGGTATATGTAATAAGAAACTAAGCTGCTTAAGTCATTATCCTAAGGTCAATTTGCAACAACAAAAAGAAAAATTCTAAAAATGAGTCTTGCTGCACAAACAAATTTAATAAAATGTATATTTTTGATGTACTATAACAGTAATTGGGACATTGTAGTAAAGAAGGGCCTTATCATTTGTCTGATGCTGGTGGAAGCTTCTTATCACAAGCAGGTGTCATTAAAAGTCTGCAGAAGGTACACTTTTAAAAAGATGACTGTGTGGTGTGAAAGTTAATCAGTCAGCTTTCAGGGACCTGCCTGGCATTTTGCATCACCTGTCTGACAATTGCTGTGCTGCATTGGCATCTACTGTAAAGGCAACTGCTAGCCTTTGTCCCTCCCAGCCAGAAGCAGGTGCAGCCAGGATAAACCACTAACACCTCCAATACCGAAACATAGAATGTGACAGCAGATGAAAGGCCACTGGGCCCACCCAGTTTGCTCATTTTTTAACCTTCATTTTTGCTGCAAACCCTATTTGACCTACAGTGCAATCCTTCCACCATTTCCTTTCCCTGATTCCTTGTGCCTGTCCAAGGCATTTTGAACCCCATCACTGTTTTTGCCCCCACTACCTCTGCTGGAAGGTTGTTCCAGGTATCCACCACCCTTCTGTGAAGAAGTACTTCCTCACATCCCTTCTGAATTTACTCCCTTCAGCTTAATAGCATGCCCCTTGTTCTAGAGCACCCTTTTCTCTGAAAAATACCCTCCTGTAATGCTATTAACCCCATGAGGTATTTAAACATTTCTATCATATCCTCCCTCTACCTCCTCTCCTCCAAACTGCACATATTTAGCTCCTTTAGCCTCTCCTCATAGGGCTTTTGATGCAGACCCTGCATCATTTTGGCAGCCCTTATCTGAACCACCTCCACTCTGTCTATGTCCTTCCTGAGATGTGTTCTCCAGAACTGGACACAGTACTGAAGATGGGATCTTACCAGTGATACCTCTTTCTATGCACCCCAGCATCCCACTAGCCCTTCTTACTGCCTTGTCACACTGCCTGGCCACCTTTAGGCCATCCATTATGATTACCCTTGGGCTCTTTCCTGCTTGGTCTTTGCCAGTATCACTCTGCTCATTTTGTACTCCACTTCTGGTTTCTATGGCTCAGGCATTATCTCACTTCCTTGCATTAAAATTCCATCTTTCAGATGAGACGTTAAACCGAGGTCCCATCTGCCTGGATTGGTGGTACTTCAGGTGGATATTAAAGATCCCATGGCACTTATCAAAAGAGTATTTTTTTTATTGAATTCACACATAAAGCATACACAACATAAATCAAGAAATATTAACAAAAATCAGAAAGAAAAAGAAAAATAACATGATCACAAATCATAAAGGAAAGGAAAAAACACCTCACTTATATTTTATAAAAATTTGAAAGCCTTTCCACCACCTATACACTTTATCACCAGAATAGTGTAATAAATCAGCATGATATACAGAATTCATTGCTTAGCAACTAAATAACTATATACAGAATATGGCATCATTTTTTGGGAAAGAACCCATTGGCACCTTGCTTGCCACAATAAAACCTTAAACAACAGAGAAAAATGAAATATGTTTCTAAATGAAATTCAACATTCCCAATAGGTAAGAGACCCAGAACAAGAGTATTATAATCTAAGTCAAGTAACCAATCCATATTCCACTTTTCTTTAAAAAAGACCAAAGAGGTTTTGCATATGAGCAAGTCAAGAAAAATGGGACATGGTTTCTTCTAAATTAATGCATGATAAGTACGGACAATTTCTTTCTGCCAAATTTTTATGCTCAGCATTACCTCGAATGTTTAATCTACCATACACAGTGAGCCACAAAATTTCCCACATTGAAGCAGGCACCCTCTGGTTAGTAAGTTGTTTAAGAACATGCCCATGAAGGGCCAGAGGACAATCTTTAAAACTAGGTTCCACAGGATATAAATGAGTTAATAAATGAAAAAAAATGTTTCCTAGTATTATGCAAAATAGTAGTTCTAGAAATTTTCCATTTATATAATTTCTGAGCCATAGGACGGAAATAGTCAGGAAAATATCATCGGAATGAATTTTCCGTGCAATATCATGCCACCCATTTAAATAATGTTTAAATACCTGCTGCACAAGACCCTGTACACCATTGGAGAAGAGGAAATACTATAAAGAACAGTATGGTAGATAAATAAAGAGGAAAAAAAACAGGTTCGATCATACCCAGTCCCCTTTGCCTTACTTAAACACGTATAACAGCATTTAACTGGTTGTTTTATTCCCCACAACATTTGGAAAAACATTTCATCTAAAGAGGTCTCCAAAGAAGAATGTAGTGGGAAAATACATGCAACATATTGTAACTGAGGAACAATAAACTGTTTCAAAATTTGAATTCTTTTAAGTTTAGACAGTTTCCAGAATTGCCATCTTGTAACTTTAATTCGAGATTTTGACAACGAGAATCCCAATTATCAAAGGGTAAATTAATTGTACCAAATTTAATACCAAAATGAAAATAGGTTTTATAGAAAAGTAATCCCTGACACCTGTCTTAAACCAAAATCCCAAGGGCCTATCAACAATCCTTTACTTTTAGCAAGATTTAACTTTGAATTAGAAACCATAGCATTTTTAACAAATTCCTGTAAAACCAAAGAAATATGATCAAAATGTGAAAAGAAAACACAAATGTCATCTGCATAGGCCAACACTGAGAGGTTAGAAAATGCTCCTAATCTGACAATCTATTTAAATTCAACTTAGCCAAAATTGCAAGGGTCAATAGAAAATAAATACAACAAAGGACTGAGAGGACATCCTTGCTTAACTCCGTAGTAATAAAAATCCATCCGTAATATGTCCCCTTAATAACACTTTAACGAAAACATGAGAATATAACAATTGTATATTTTTAATAATAGATACAGGTACCCCATATTTAGCTAATGTGGAAAACAGAAAACACCTGTCAATCTGGTCAAAAGCTTTCTCTTGATCCAATGAAAGAACACATCCTTTATTACCCATCATATGCAATATTTCAATAAAATCTCTGATAATAATAAGCTATCTTGGATTTTTCTTCCAGGAAGTCCGTAGTATTGTTCTACTGAGAATAGAAGAAGCATGAGTCCTAAACTTAGAATTAAGAATATGGGTTAAAATTTTATAAGCAGAATTCAACAAAATAATTGGTCTCCAATTTGAAATATCAGCTCTATTTCGGATTTAAACAAATGACTAATAAACCTTCAGAGAAGGAAGTAGGAATCTTCTGATGCTGAAAAAAAAAAATAAACAGTATGCAGAATGACAGAAAGTTCTGATATAAAAACTTTATAAACTGATTAGGCAGTCCATCCAAACCTGCAAGTCTGCTATTAAGATTCTTAATTGCTTCTATAACATCTGGTACAGTAATTTGTTGAAGCAACAAACGCTGTATCATGTAAGGCCAATGGAGTATCAAAATTTTGTAAATAGTCTGTAATTATCTCATTAGAAGGGGCTACTATAGGTTCCATAGAGCGATAATGTAATTTAATTAACTCTTCCATCTCTAAAATAGAATCAATCCTATTTCTCTGCATCCTGCAAAATTCAAGAGTCATATCTGCATGGATTTTTACAGGCCTCATACGGATCTCCTATGGGTGTTTTCTGAGTTCCACTAGATAACATTGCCGTAATTATAGAGGCTCGATCATATTGAAAACATAACATTTCCTTTTTACATTACTGATTTGTAGTGAAAATCATATTTGGTAACATATGATATAGTAAACAGATGTTGTAACTGGCTTCGGAGGGACAAATATTTCAAAAGTTTTTGTTACCTAAACCCTTGCTGTAATTGCTAAAGAAACTCTGTAAATCTAGTTTGGTGTCCATCCACCATTCTCCAACATCATCATACAAACAAAGTACAGACAATCTGGCAGACAATAATGCTATAACATTGTTTTGAATATCGGAGGATTCCAACAAAGAAGGGTTCAGTTTCCATCTATTCCTGACTTTGGGAATATAACTCAACCTAGCAATAGTAAATTTCAATAATAGATGATCAGAAAATTCACTAGGGACGATAAAAAGTGACCCTGAGGAATATTCCTGGAAAAAAAAGGTGATCAATAGTTGTTTTAAAAATACCCCTAACGTAAGTAAATCTTGACCCTCTATTATAGACACTACAATTTATGAACCCTGCTATGCGAATAATAGATGATAACATGTTAGAATCACAATAGAGTTTTTCGTTTCCTCCCCTACCATGATCCCTTGCAATGTCACAGTTAAAATCTCCACCTAAAATAATCTTATATGAGGAGACTAAGTAAGGCTGAACCAATTTTAACAAACCCACCCTATCGGCCTTAGTTTGAGGCCTATAAACATTAAGAAAACGAAAAGCAGATAGTTTCCATTTTCCATCTAACATTAATAAACACCCAGGAATTAAATCAACTAATTTTACTAAAGAAAAATCATATGAACCAAAAAGAATACCCACCCCATCTGCACACTCAGGCCCAAAGGACCAATAAGATGGCCCCAAATCCAGTCCCTTTTAAACAAAAATAATTGATCTCTAGAACACATCCAAGTTTCTTGTAAATAAAAATATCAAAACCTGAATCATGAATAAAGGAAAAACAGCCTGACGTTTAACCGCATTTAATATACTATGGATGTTCAAGGACCCAATAGAAAAGAACCCATAAATTGTCTAGAAATCTAAAACCAGGGTCATAAGCTCGCCTTTTCATTTCTTCCTTTTTTCTTTTTTTGTTTTTTAATCTCCTCAATCTGGTCCGATCAAGGCTGACTACTCTCTACCGATTGGGTATCTATATCCCCATGTTCCATGTCTGAACTCTCATCTGGCAGGAACAATGCAGCATATGTATTATCTGTATCCTCTAATACTGGAGTAATTGATTTAACTGGAGGTTTAACGCTCCGAGAAGAACGCCTTCTGGCTACAAGTTGAAAAGCCTTACTGTCAGCCAAATCATCTCCAGGAAGAACAGGTTCCTGATAACAAACAGGTGTTAAAAGGGCAGCACAAATAGGGTTCTCATGCGAAGGGCCTTGGGCTCCGGGAGTACCACGGGGGCAAGGCCTTGTCCCGTAAAGAAACTGATTTGGGATTTAAAACAAAGGAGGTAAGGCTACCCTGAACAGAAGTGAGGGCTCCAGATTCAGGAGTCCTTGGGGGACCAAGGTCTTAGCCTCAGAAGGAATCGATTTGGGAATTAAACCACTGAAGGGAAGGCCAGAAATAGAATCCTGGGCTTGTTGAATCAAAAGATCTGGACTAATACAAGAAGGTTTATTCTTAGCAGCCCAAGGACATTCACTAAAAACATGACCACTATCCTCACATAAATCACATTTAGTAAGATTAGTACACTGCATAGCTATGTGATCGATTTCCCCAATTATCACATCTGGCCTTATCACAGGCACTGGATAAATGAGTTTGTACCACATCTATAGCAGGCCCTAGGTTGCCCTGCATAAAACATACTCCCTATCCCTCCCAACAAGAAGGAATTTGGGATATGCTCCATGCTGTTGTCCGTAGCCCTTAATTTAACCTTGTATTTCCACCCTGGTCCAAAAAGATTCTGAGTCCAATAAGGCTTCTGGTTTACTTAAAATCTCACATTTCTGTGACAACCAAAAAGTGATATCATCGACGTGAACACCTCGCTTCAAACATAACTGTCACAAATTTAATTAAAGGTTTAGTTAAGGGAATAACTGAAAAAGGGTCCAAATGGGGAAAACTTAACTTGTGCATAACGCCCCAAAAGATCTAATGCATGTGCAGTTCGAAAACTAACATCATAATTGTCTTCCCAGATATATTAATAAGGGCAAAACATCTCTAGGGAAAAGATAGAGTCTTTAATAAAGTACAACCAACATAAGTTCGGTCAGGTCTATCCTCCAGACCACCTTATAGCGGATACGAACGGCATTCCGTCTCAGGTGCAGCCTCCTTTTAATTTTGGAAAATAAATCTGATAAAAGGGAGTTTGATTTGAAACAGGGTCTTGAGGAACAGTAGCTTGTTTCTCCGTAGTAGGCAGTGTAATAGGGTTATGTTCTTTGGGAACTTCCACCACCTCAGGACCCATCTGAGCCGCAGAGGTGAAACAACCAGTTTTAACAGTGTCAAGATTCTGTGCATCCAGTGTCAGGGAACCGGGGTGGACTCAAACCTTTAACCTCTGAAGGCTTCCACTCTGGAGATGATTGTAAAAATTTAAGGAGGAATCCCAACTAGGATCTGGTAACCAGGTCCCTTTTCAGTCTGAAGCCATCCTGCCCTTTGTAAGGCATTCTGGGGTGTCCAGTGTTCACAACGTTAGGCAAAAGTAAAGGGTCAGATGCTGGAGCAGAAACAAGTATATTATTAGAGTGTTTAAGAGGTAGAACTGACTGCTGCATGGTAGTTTGAAAAGAGGATTCTTTCTTTAAAGCCAAAAAGAAAAGTAGTAGCCCCGCTTGTACTCCTGGGCTAGATTGATATACAGTGTCACAGTGCGATCATGCTGCAAATCTTTATCCACAGAATTATTCGGAATCGAAACATGAAGCCTGCATCAGACATGAGCGGAGAATCCACCAAACCACAGCGGGTTGCAGTAACACAGTGGAAGGAGCCAAAGTATCTGAATGCAGTCAACGCCTCAGGCGGAATTTTACTAGCCGCAGGGAGGAAGCGAAGCGTTGGGCTTTCGGCACACCTGAATTAGTGCTAGAACTGCCAGCCCTCTCACTAGACTGAAGTGGCTTGTTTAAAGAAAATAGGCTGTCGGCACACACTCGCTGTGTTAGTACTGACAGCCACTGAAATACTGTGCAAGTCTGAAGGAGATTCAAAAGCCAACTCACCAGCCACAGTAGAACCCGCCGGTGTACAGTAGTCTCAGACAAAAACGAAACATTCTCCGGTTGCACCGAACGAGGAATAATTGCCTCATTTCTTAAAGACGGATTAGAGGGCTCCACAGGGTCGTTAGATGCAGCAATAATACAAATTGTAAACTAATCCAAGTCCGTAACACATAAAGCTGTGTTGAGGGTAAAATTTTCAGATGAACTCAAATCTTCAGCTGACAAGAAAATCTTCATTCCTTCACCTTCAATTTCGGAATCATGCTGATTTTTGAGAAAGCCTCTTGCCGAAAAGAATCAGGAGAGGAGGCTAGCCCTCCAATTCTGCAGTGTCCTGCCAGTCTGACAACTCCTCCTCCGAGTGGCTACTGAATGGCCAAAAGGCTCCCTACTGGCCACGATGCAGAAACATCAGCACAGCAGCATCAGAGTAGGGAATTTCCTGGTGTGCTGGCCAAATTTACTCATTCACTAAAAATACCACCAACAACTTAATCTGGTTCGAGGCCAGTTGGCATTCATCTGTATCCCCTCCACAGGTCATGCCTGAAAATAGGCAGGATTTGTCTAGTGCACTTACCCGGTCAACAAAAACTAAATAAATAAATAAAACCCCAGCTGCTATACCCTTGACCACTCTTCCAGTCTTTTCAGATCCCTGCCATCCCCCAAGTGTCCACTTTGTTGCAGATCTTGGTGTCATCCACAAAAGGAAGACCTTCCTTCCAGTTCCTCTGCTGTGTCACTTATAAAGACATTGAAGAGGGCTGGTCCCAGCATTGATCTCTGAGGTAACCCACTGGTCATCCTGCCTTCCTCGGAATGAACTCCATTTAGCACTACCTTCTGTGCCCTATCCCCTAACCAGTTTCTACCCAGATTACCACCTTATTAACCACCCCAAGTTACCCGACTTGCTTGCCAATCTCCTATGTGGAATGATGTCAAAAACCTTGCTGCAATCCAGGTAGGACATGTCCACCGCTCCTCCCTGATCCAACTCCTTGGTCATCCTGTCAAAGCATATCAGATTTGTTTTGCATGACCTTCCCCCTGTGAAACCATGCTGCCTTGGATCCTATAATCCACTGGATACAAAAATAGTCCACAACCCTTTTCTTTAGTAGTGTTTCCGTTAACTACCTTCCACCAACATCAGGCTAACAGGCCTATAATTCTACTTCCACTGTGAACACTGAGCAGAAGTGTATGTTCAAAATGTTAGCCTTTTCTTGATCCTCCTTCATATAGTCACCCCCTTAACTGTACAATCCTCCCTTTGTCTTCCTTTTTTGCTAGCATACCTAAAAATGTCTCGTCCTCTTTTGATACTCTCTGAGCTATTCTTTCCTCAGCGTACACCTTTGTGCTCATACTGTCCATGCCTCTCCCTTGTTTTCTCTGATATCTCATTCCCTTATCAGTTTCCCAAGTCAATTCAACTCTCTCTCGGATCACACACAGGCAGGGGTTAAACGAGGCAGGAGCCCACAGGAACTCAGTTCCACCACCGCCAAACAATTCTATGACAGTTCCAATACCTCTGTCATTTTTCTCCATTGACTACTATAGGAGAGTTCCACCACCTAGAAGTGGCAGTTCCACCACCTAGAAATCTAGATTGAGAGTTACCCCACCTTAACAGTTCCTGTGCAACCACTGGACACAGAGTGGCCCAGCTACCAAATGTTCCACATGTTATACTACCATTATGGGCTACCTTGCACAGTAAATTAGATGCACACTGTTGCAGCTGCAGTGCTGTTGTGCAGTATTGTTCACTGTGCGCTGTATGTTCATTTCACTGTTATTCACTGCCTTATTGTATCGATGTGATTACTTCATTGCATTGTTGCCCTTTACCCTCCCCAGGATGCATCTGGAAACGAGTTGCTACCAGCTCAGTATATGCTTTTCATGATAAAACTTGTTGAAATGAATAACTAAATAAACCTCAGTTATCAGGGTGAGGAATGGAGGAATGGAAAAACTAACACGGCATAAAAGCTCCGCTTACCACCAGCACCATAACTCCAGGGAGAGCAGCTCTGTTTGTTTGATACATGAAAAACTGGCAGTGGGCAGTAAACCCTATACCTGCTGCTTTTTAGCACAGTATTATCCATATCCTCGGTGCCCACTCCCTAGCTTATAATTGGAGTGGGCAGAAGAGGAGTAGCACGATTACCCCACACCATCTTTTTCACAAAACAAAAGAACTGCAGTTGCTAATAGCATGTGACTGGTCATTCTGGTGCCCCAGGATCAAGCTCTGAGGCCCAAGACATTGCTGTGGGGCAGCTTGGGATGCAGTGCCATCTCAAAGAATGCTTTCTATTTCCAGAATGGGAGAAAATGGCTTGCTACCTCAATGAGGCCCTGGTGGCCAGTAGCGGAGTATACTGGAGAGAGACTGCAAGTGTCCAAGGGAGCAGAGTAGGATCACAGAGCTGTACTTACCCACAGTTCTGGGCTTTGACTTGCAAATGTGGCCTCAAGGAGCAAGCTGGAAAAGTGGTAGCCCTTATGCCAAATGACAGCAACCTTTCTTCACCCACACCACATAAGTGTGCCTCTGCTGGTACCTCCTTGCTTGATGCTATGCCCTGCAGTAGCTAGTTAAAATGTGCTCCCAAATGCCATAAAAGTGATGGCTTTGGTGTCAGGGTCCCCCTGAAGGGATGGACTGTAGCTCTGGGGTGCGCAGCAGGTTGGGACAGGTTTCTAACAAGGTAGCTGTATGGCAGGACACTGAATGTTAAATGGACCTGAAAGGAAGTGGAGAGGGAGCCAGGTATGAAGGGAAAATAAAATTCTAAAAATGTTTTATGCTTTATCTTTGTTACTGTATGATCATAACAAAAATTCTACAGCAAATTGCATGTGGAAAATTACAAGATGAAGGGGTGTGATCTTTCATCACTGCTTTGGTACTGTGTATGACTAAATGATCTGATATGATATTTTCATACTCACTGTATGACATTTCATTTTATGACTCACAAAGGGAATACAGTATGAGCCACCTCAAACAGGATTTGAGTTCTGTGACAGCGACATCACATCATCAGCATTCAACTACCCAAGTGTATCCTTGTTAGTAACTGAATAAGTGAAGGTTTCTTCAAGTTCCAAAATATTTTTCAATGACAGAATAATGCCCTTGCTCCACTCTGACTCTTTCACAAAATAAATATTCAGACATTTTTGTGGTTTCAGAATGTAAAACAAGCATTTGTCAATGCCGAATGTTTGCTTGATAGATAGCATTGGAAATGCAGGAGTTAGACAGATGCAGAGTAGGAATGCCAGTGAACTATTGAACTTCATGCCAACCCCACCTCCACCCTCACAGAGAAGGACAGGCATTGGGGTATGCGTTTGTCTTGTCACCCATAACGTTCATGCCATTTCACCTCACCCTATCCTGCAGACACTGACAAGTGTTGAGGTATGCCTGGGGTGTTTGGCTTTACAGCCATCCTACTCCATAAGGACATATGCTGAAATGGGGCAGTATAGGATGGGGTGAACTGTGGGGCGAGAGTCGAGGCACAGCTCAATGCCTGTCAGTGGCTGGGGTGGGGGTGGGGTTGGAATGGCATGAGCATTATAGTCAGCAATCCAAAGGCACACCCCTGATGTCTGTCAATCTTAAAGGGTGGGGCGTTATGGTTAGAAACCATAACACCCCAGGCATTTGTTGGTATTTACAGTACAGATGTTCAACATGGCCATTTGTGGCCCCACCTCATGAAAGCGTTTGGGATCTCTTCTCATGAACAGTGGCACTGTGATTTTGTCAATGTGTCCGAAATTTGAGTTTCCACAGCGACGTGCCATTGTCGCCAGATGCATGAAAACACAGATTGGGCAGGATGTGAAGAATGACAGCTGGGACCAATCAAAGGGAGGTGTGAAGAGATGGCAATGTTGAAAATCTGTAGTGAAAATATTAAACATGCTCAAACTTCTCAGTGTACATGGAAACTGTGCAATTCATGCGTAACACCGTCATTTAGTGGAATTATTTCACCAAATTTTCAGCATAGGCATTTTGTGACCTCTGCTCATGAACACTGTCACTATGATGTTCTTAATCTGTCCCAAACATTGATTTCCCACAGCAACAGTGGTATTCTAGCCAGTTCGCGTAAGCGATATTTGGGCAGGATGTGAAAATGACAACTGCACTGTTCATAAGGAGGTGTGGAAAAATGGCAGTGTTGAAAATGTGGAATGAAAATACCACAAATTTGCAGACTTACAAGGGTGCGTGGAAACTGCACAATGCATGTTTGTAACACAGTCATTTTATGGACATTTGTCACCAAATTTTCAACACAGGCATTTTAGGACCTCTGCTCATGAACAGCATCACTGTGATTTTACATACGAACATATGAACATACGAACATACAAATCTGCCACCAGAACACACCAATCGGTCTATGTAAGACTGCCGAGTGTGCAGCTAGCATCCTAGATTGCAGCTGCCCCAGCCTCCTCCCCTCAGTTCCTCCCCGCTTTTCCCAGCCTCTGCTCCCGACTCTTTATCTTGCTTTATCCCTCCTCCTTAAAGCTATTGACTGTCCTACATGTTACCACGCCCTCTGGCAGCGATTCCAACTAGACACCACCCTCTCAGAGAAGTAGTGCCTCCTCATTTCCTCTTGAAATGTCCTCTTTCCAAACTTAGTCTGTGCTCCCTCATCTCTCTTCCACTCCTCAGTTTAAACACCCCTCAGTGCTAGGTCTACCCTCTCAGGTAGTTAAATGCTCAATCATATCCCCATCCCTGCTCTCCTCCAGTGTGTGTACATGTTCAGCTCCATCAGCCTAACTTCATATTCCTTTCCTTCCATCCCTTTAACATTTTTGTTACCCTCTTTTTTGCACTTCCATGCAGTACTCTAGGTGTGGTGTGACCAATGATCTGTAAAGAGGTAGGATCACATCCCTGTGTCTGGATGAGAACCCTTGCAATGCATCCAAGCATCCTGTTTGCCTTCACTGCTGCTTTCCTGCACTGGACCAAGCTGTTCATGCTCCCAGTTACCAATATCCCAGGTCCTTCTCCTCCTCTGTGATCCCCAACCACTAGTCCCTCTTCTGGTTCTTAGCCCTGAAGTGCATCACCTTACACTTTTGCATTGAATCCTAGCTGCCACTCCACCAACCATGTCAGTAGTTTGGTTAGGTCCCCTGCAGTTTTCTATCCATCCTCATTCATCCCTTTAATTTGGTATAATGTGCGAACAGACCAACCCTGCTCCCCAGTTGTGTGCTATATCAGAGATAAAAAGCCCAAATAGCACTGGGTCCAGCACTGACCCCTGTGGCATGCCATTTGTCACTGCTTTTGGTGCCGAGAGCTACCCCACTACCACCACTCTCTGCACTCTCCTGTAACCAGTTCTCTATCCATTTAGTCAGACCACCTTCCATCCATACCCCTCTTTTGCCACTCTACTCCTCCTTGGCCTGTGTCCCTCCTCCCTGTAGTCCGCACCTTTCTCCTCCTTAGTCTTATTGGGTGGTGATGCCTTCTGTATTACTCTCAGACCACTCTGTCCGCCTCCCAGGGTTACTATGTCTCCGCCTTTACCTATATCTAGAGGGGTGAGCTTATTAGGCCCCTGTCCAGACCTTTCTCCCAATCTGTCTTTTGGTCACCCTCTCACTAGTTTAATCCACCTTAGAAGAGATATACCCATCTAATCCTCCTTTAATACTCCCTCCCCTCCTTCCTGCTCAAGTGTACCCTGTCTCCCGTGTACAAGTCACTATTCCCCCAGACCCTACCACAGTTAGTCACTAGCCCATCATTTTTGGTGTGGCACCAATCCTTCAGCCACTCATCGAACTCCTCAAGCCTACCCTTCTTCCCCATGCTTGCACAGATACCGGCAGTATCTCAGAGAATGCCACCGACTCCCCACCATCTCACACTGCCTGCCCAACTACTCAAACCCTCACCTTCACTACTTCCGCAGTCCCACATGCCAAGTCATTTGTACCCACATGCAACACTAAATGAGGTTTCTTCCTCCCCTGCTGCACACTTGAGCAGTGCCTTCCCTGCCCTCCTGTAGTCAACCTGGGATAACTTCAACCCAAATATGGCTGTGCCTCCCCGCTGCTCATCTCACCCCTTCAGTATAGAATCCCAGGATGAGTACCCCCATCCCTACCCCTTTCCTCTAATGCTCCTTCCATCACCCCAGTATTTGTTCTTCCTGCCCCTTACCCGCCAGCTGCTCCCTCTGTGACTACTGTATCTGTACCCCCTACTCCGCTCCTCACCCCTTTCTGCCTTATTCCTCCCATCCCCTTGAACATCTTCCCAGCCTGACTACTTCCTAC
This sequence comes from Neoceratodus forsteri, assembly GCA_016271365.2. Classification (NCBI taxonomy): domain Eukaryota; kingdom Metazoa; phylum Chordata; order Ceratodontiformes; family Ceratodontidae; genus Neoceratodus; species Neoceratodus forsteri. The sequence continues at coordinate 1,792,854,396 of CM057455.1, read as the reverse complement.
TGGGCTTCACATGTTGACCTCCCTCCTATCCCCGCTGTTGTCGGTTTAGGAACCCACATTCCTTCTACCCTGATAGTGATGCCCTCCCATCCTTACCCTTCCCGTAGCCTTCTCTCCTCCAGTCACCACCCTTCTTCCTTACTAGCCTCCCTTCTACTCTTTCGTCCTTGCTATCTCTTCCCTACCTGTTGCCATTCCTCTCATGCCCCGCTTGTCCTCCCCTTCAGTATGTTCCTGCTCCTCCTCTCTCTCCCATAGCAGAGGTTGAATCTATTCCTAGTTGCTACCCCTCCTACATCTCTCTTCCCTTATCGGTTCCCCTCCTACTTGTTCCTCCATGCCACCCTGGTCCTTCCCTGGTCCCTTCCTACCCGAGCCATCTGCTCTCTCCTGGTACTCTTTGTGGTCTTTTCTCCCCATCAGGAGGCCCCCTCCTTGGGCACCCCTCCTCTGCCTCTCTCTTTCTGTTAGTGCCTCAGATACTGGGTTGGATTCACTGCCTAGTTGTTCTTCCTCCGTCCCCTTTGCCATCCCTATCCCCCAACCAGGATGCCTACCATTCTCATCTGCCCTGCCACTTAGACTCCTCCCTAACCTCCACAGTTCCTCCCTCAAACTAGCCAGTTGTCTACAGACCATACATCCCCCATCCTCCAAGCCCAGTCCAGGATCATGCGGACCCACACCCTGTACACGCCACTACCCTTCCAAAGATGCCCACCCTATTGACATGTGGCACCTGCACCATTTGGCCCCACCTTATGTTAGGGCTCTTACTCCCAGGTTCTGTACCCTACTACAACTGTTAGGCCCTATTTACTCAAATTTCTGTTACCCCCACAGTAGTCCCCCTACTGCCCCTTGCAGACTGGGTTAATTCAGTCTCAAAACTCATCCATTAGATACTGTATTACTGTAGCAATCCTAAAGCCTCCTTGTCTGTTTTCAACCCTCAGCTACCATACTTTTTGTTCTCAGCTCTCATATAGTTTCACTTAACCCAGTTAGAAATCCTGTTGCACTCCAAGTATTACTCAGCTCAGTTAGAGAAATAAACAGAACAAATAAATACGTATTATTACAGCAATCATAACAAGGTAGCTCGGTATTTAGCTCAGTTAGAGAAATAAACATAACAACTAGATCTGTATTATTACAGCAATCCTAAAAGTATCAATCATTGCTTTGTCTCTACTCCAGAGACCCTGCTGTAATATAGGACCACAGAGGAACTTGGGCAGGAGGATGGGCAACTCTAAAGTCCCAGCAGAGCTCATTGAGCTCGCTCACACCCCTCTCTCACTCGCCTGTTCTATTTCTCCCGGTGCTGCAGGCTGTCTTTGTACTGGGCTCCTGCCTATGCTGGCACCTTCTTTTCTGCCCACAAAGAAACCTGCAGCAGTCCTGACAGAGCTCCATTGAGCTCGCTCCTCCCCTTCTCACTCACTCATTCTGTTTCTCCCTGCCTGCAGGCTGCCCATTGTTCTGAGCCCCTGCCTGTGCTGATGCCTTTTCTGCCCACAAAGAAATCTGCAGCAGTCCCGACAGAGCTACATTGAGCTTGCTCACTCCCTCTCTCATTCTGTTTCTCCTGGCTCACAGGCTGCCCTTTTTTCCTGGGCTCCTGTCTCCTTGGCACCTTTTCTTCCCACAAGAAATCTGTAGCAGTCGTGACAGAGCTCCATTGAGCTTGCTCACTCCCTCTCTCATTCGCCGTTCTGTTTCTCCCGGGCGCTACAGGCTGCCCTTTTGTCCTGGGCTCCTGTCTCCTTGGCACCTTTTTCTTCCCACAAAGAAATCTGTAGCAGTCGTGACAGAGCTCCATTGAGCTTGCTCACCCTCTCTCATTCGCTGTTTGTTTCTCCCGCGCTACAGGCTGCCCTTTTTCCTGGGCTCCTGTCTCCTTGGCACCTTTTCTTCCCACAAAGAAATCTGTAGCAGTCGTGACAGAGCTCCATTGAGCTTGCTCACCCCTCTCTCATTCGCCGTTCTGTTTCTCCCGGCGCTACAGGCTGCCCTTTTGTCCTGGGCTCCTGTCTCCTTGGCACCTTTTTCTTCCCACAAAGAAATCTGTAGCAGTCGTGACAGAGTCCCACTGAGCTCGCCCACCCCCTCACTCGCTCATTCCGTTTCTTCCAGTGCTGCAGGCTGCCCTTTCATACTGGGCTCTTGCCTGCATTGACACCTTGTTCTGCCCACAAAGAAATCTGCAGCAGTCCGACAAAGCTCAGTTGAGCTCGTTACTCCCCCTCTCACTCGCCTCAATCTTAATCTGTCCCAAACACTGATTTCCCAAAGCGACTGTGCTATTCTGCACTGGAAGCATGAAAACACATTTTGGCCAGGATGTGAAAAATGACAGCTGTACTGTTCATAGGAGGTGTGAAAAATGCCAGTGTTGAAAATCTGGCATGAAAATATTATTAATTTGCAAAGTTACAAGGGTGCGTGGAAACTGCGAATGCACTCTTGTAACACAGTCATTTTATGGACTTTCAGCACAAAATTTTCAACATAGGCATTTTAGGACCTCTGCTCATGAATAGCGTCACTGTGATTTTCTTAATGTGTCAGAACACTGATTTCCCAGCAACCACGCTGTTCTGTGCGGAAGTGCAAAACACATTTCGCCAGGATGTGAAAAATGACAGCTGTATTGTTCATGTGGAGGTACATAAAATGGCAATGTTGAAAATCTGGAGTGAAAATATTGCAAATTCGCTGGTTACGAGCATGTGAAGCAACTTCACAATGCACGCCTAAAACAGTCATTTTTGATTTTTTCCACCAAATTTGCAACATAGGCTTTTGAGAGCTCACCTCAGGAAGATTGGCACTGTCATTTTATTAATCAGTCCCAAAGATAATTCCACACAGTGACCTCGAAATCACGCTTCAGGACCAATAATGCAATGACAGTGGCTGAATTCATGAGGAGGGTCCCAATAACTTATGTTGAAAATTTGGTGCCAAAATTCCCAAAATGAGATATGCACCAAGTTGAAAAACCCTATTTATGCCATTATACAGCTTACCGGCATTTCTTTAGTTCACGGTTGGCTTTGAAAAGTGCAGATGTGTTCCGGTACACCAAAGATTGTCGCGCCGGGCTCGGAGGTAAGTATGTGTGGTGGTGGGGTGGGGAGAGCACGCACAGAGGGTGGGTGCAGGTTGGGGAGGGGAGCAGACAGCTTAGGGACAGCTTTCTTCTTTACAGGGTTAAAAAAAATAGACATCGCAGGACTGTTTATCCTTTTAGCAGGTACTTTTGTCATGCTGGGGTGGGCTCTGTGTGCACCTGCATGTTTTGGGGTGGGGGGACTGGGCTGACCTTGGGCACTCTCATCGACACATAGTGGGGCAGAAGAGCCGAGGGGATGGGCACTCCCTCGACATACAACAAATTGGAGGGAAGGACATTATGCCGATGGGGAGTGGGCTCCCCTGTTGTAAAATTTAACGGGGAGAGACTGAAGCCGATGAGGACTGAGCCCCCATCAGCAAAGAAAGACTTGGTGAGGGCATGAAGCTGAGGGGATTGGGCTCCCGGTAAACAACAAATGGGGAGGGAGTTACAGTGTGCCGACGGGAGTGGGCTCCACCATCAGCAAATTACTGGGTCAGGACGGTAGGGTACACTCTGTAATGACGGTGGCTCATTCATTGCAGCAGAATGGCTGACATTGCAATGACGAGGTGGTCCCTGATTGCAGTGACTAAAACCTGTCAAGGTGGTGGCACACTGGCTGAACTAGTGTCAGCAACAGCATGCCACCGCATTGGGGAAAGTGGGCCAAGCCTCCAAAAGGCACGGGGCACTGGCCTAACAATGCCATGCCTCCACAACCTACTTCTGTGTAAGCTGCCGCAACATATTTCTTAGCACAAACATAACAAATAGCTGTCTCATCAGACAGCTCCATTAGCCAGTGGCTCTTTGACTTCGTAGCTGATACAGGCAAGTTCAATTGATTAGCTGATACACAGAGGTCCTTGTGTACATGGACGCATGTGCACACATTTAGAAATGTCATTCTTCTTCCGACTCAGTCAGTCCAATAGGCTACTACAAGATAAAGTAGCCTATGCCAATTACACTTATCCCAAGACAGACTAGCAGCTACTTATATGAGAAACTTTAATGTTTTTTAGGATGAAACAGGCTACCTACAGTGTTCTTGCTGTTTGCTCTGTTTCTCCCAGGTTGTTCCTGATAATAGGCAATTTGTTGCCCAGTGTATTTACCTGATTATCAAAACTAAATCAGTGCAATGAATCAATAAAACTCCTACATACCTAAATAAATAAATAGAGAGAATACTGGATGAGCAGCTACTATGCAACCGGTGTGTTATCTACAGAGGGTTCTGATTCCTCTGACCCGAGAGTGAAGCTCGAGAGGTCCATTGAATCAGAACCTGAGATGGCAGAACACACTGGTTATGCATAAAGTTGCTCATCCTGTATTTTTTATAGTGTATGTGAAAGGTGCATGCGTGTTTCTTTTGTTTTCAGAACAGAACTGACTTGTGCAGCCTCTGAGGATTCAGAATGCTGTTGTACCAGGCAGGGTACAATCACATTCCATGACCTTTGAACTGTGGTACAACAGCATTTTGAAAGGGATGGAATTCTATACAGAACAATGCTGTGCTATACACTATAAATACATACATACATACATAAATGGGGCTATTCTCACATCTCACTGTTCATACAGATATCCAAAATGTTGTGTGCAAATACAAATGTATACTCGTGCATGTTCACCAGGGGTCCTCTGCCTTTTGGCAGCCAGCCATTTGAGTAGTGGGCAGTCTTGTTCTGGCCCATGTGCTCTGAATTAATATCAGTGTTAGTGGGAGGTAAGGTGCAGTAACCTTATATAGGAGAAAATCTCACCATCAAAATTTACTGAGTTTATGGATCTTTAAATTTCAGTTTCACGCAACAGACACACAGTGGAACCCTCTCCACTCACCGATGCTGGTCCATGGACCAGTTCCAAATAATACATACCACTCCCTGGACTGGAATGGGTTTGAAATCATTATTTTAAATCTGCAATATGCTCTAATCTAATGATTTAACCTTTTCCAAGTGTTGCCTGTTATTATGTAATACTTAAGGAGGGCCTGTGTCCCTCACCCCCCCAGCCCTGACAAAGCCCTAGTGAGCGAAGCACAGGGCCATCTGGATGGACTGGTAGTTGCTTACCTGCAGTATTGTCCTTAACAAATTTCTTGGCATTAGTAAACATTATTGTGGTTTTGACCTCATATGTGGCTTTAGTCGCTGTTTGGCAATGCAGTGTCTTTCCTGTTGTTACTGCAGATCTGCAGTTTGCCCACTGGAGTCAGATTACAGAACTACAAAATGATGATTTCAGTTGTATGCAATTTCAGACATAACACATTGTCTTCTCCCTCTAAATGGTCTAACCAAAGGTCTGCTCTGTCACTGTCCTGGTTGGTCACTGTATCACATTGAACAAAGATGGTCACCGTCCACCTGAGCTCCAAGTGTATCCTTCTTAGTTTAGTCTCTGAGCTCAGTTTAGTGAAAATCAATTATTTTTACAAGCTCCAAATTTTAATATTTTATATTCCTTTGGGCTTGCGTGTCCAGGCCATGTTGCTGTTGTGACACACTACTTTTAAACTTTAATTGAAGCTGGTGTGTTTCTTGGCATCCGTTTTATAGGTAGCTTTGAGGCTCAGGGCTGGAGCATAGTTAGGTTTGGGACAGTGAGTTATTGCTAGGAGTTAGCTTTCTCTGTTTTTGGTTAGGGCAGTCTGTGCCACCCTCAGGGTGTCTGTTGTCAATTTTACCGGCTCTGGATTTCCTGGCTGTTTGACTCCTTGCCTGGGTTGCAGTTCCGTGGATCACTACCACCACTGACTAGGCAGTTGAGTCTTCCTCATCCTGCTCGTAAAGCCATGTGTCAGTTATTGCTTTGTGCACTGTCACTGCTCCATAACTAAAGTGAACTGTTGTGGTTTGTTACCTTGGAGGTAGCCTTTGGGCTCACCCAGAGCTTCCATAGCAGCAGGCTCCTACCCTGTTTCTGTGGCTGTGCTCTGCTGTATGCAGTTTTGTTGGACACTACATGCACAGTGTTTCTGTTTCACAACTAAATTGAACTGCTGTGTGTTGTTTTCTTGGAGGTCGCTTCTGGCCCCGGAGCTTCTATAGCAGTGGGCACTTGTTCCTGTGGTTTGCCTTTGTTGGATGTGAGAACCCATGGACTACAGCAAGTTTGTCAGTTGTGACTTTTCTGATGATAAACTGTGTTAAAGCTAGGCTTTCCTTTATCAACCTTTCTCTAGCCCAGTAGTGGTGAGATTATTGCTGGGAGGTACATTTGACCACGTTACTTTCTTTAATCTCCCAGTAGTGGTGAGAGCATTGTTGGGGAGAGTCATCTGTAATTGTTGAGACTCAGTTTGATCTGTTTTAAGTATCTTTACTACTCCCCAGTAGTGGTGAGAGCACTGCTGTGGGGGTCTTCTAGTACTGGTTAATCTGCTGCTTATTATTGGACATCTGTGGAGCCTTTAAAGGAAAACTCCACCCTCATATCTTCTAAATGTTATTTGTTTCCATGTCAATAGACAACTCTTTTCATGTAGCTGTTAAGGATGTATGAAAATGTTTTAGTCTGTTTTTACAGTTCATACTAGGCCATGTGACTGCCCTGGGAGTCTCCATTTCATGGTTGTTGAAATCTCATTGTCCCCTAGAGCTGCATTAGCATATGAGAACATGATGTGTAATCACCCTTTAAACTCCCCAGTATCCCTGCCTGTTTAATTAGCCTTAAAAGAAACAAGCTGCAAAAGGTATGGAATACCACATTTACCTTCAGTGAGCTTGCAAACTGTCTGAGTTATAATGCAGATTTTTTTCCCTTTAAACTTTCCTCAGTTTATAAGTTTCTAGAGAGTTTTGCAGGGTATTTGTTCTTTCAACATAAAGATACACGGTATAAATGGGTGATCTGACATCATTTTTTTTCTTATTCCTTTTTCCTAGCTGACTCCGGTCTGCCCAGTCTTCTGCTCATCCTAGTCTCCAGCCACTGTCCGGTGCATCCCCAGCTCCCTTGGGGACCTCGCCTGTTACCCCCATGGATTACCTCCCACGGCGGGGTGGCGGAGATACTCCCAATCTCTGTCTGGTCAGGATCCAGTACTCAGCGATGTCCCCAGAGCCGGGCACCCTGTAGGGCCGGCCACCAAGCCGCCCGCAACCGGTCGCCAGATGATTTTCCTGTTCTGCCCCTTTGTGCAAGTAGGGCATGCACTGATGCCAAGGGAAGGAGGCGCATGCACCCACACGTGCTCCTTCCTGGCACATGTGCCCCATCTCAGCCCCTAGTGCATGTTGCCAGTGCACCACCCCAGCCTCCGCTTAGGGCCGAAAGTGCACCGACAACTGGGATCCCCCAGCCCGAGAGGGAGAGCAGCCACTCAGAAGCTTTCATCCTCTCCACCTTGCTGACCCCCGTGACCTGAGTCTGCTCCTGAACCCAGGTCACCATGTGGAGCGAGGTGTGGTGTCCAGCGCTCAATCCTCAGCGCCACTGGGCCAGCCAGGTGCTCTGACATCATGTTCTCATATGCTAATGCAGCTCTCAGGGACAATGCAGTTTCAACAACCATGAAATGGAGATGCCCAGGGCAGTCATAGGGCCTAGTATGAACTGTAAAACAGATTAAAACATTTGCTTACATCCTTAAAAGCTACATGAAAGAGCTGTCTATTGACATGGAAACAAATAACATTTAGAAGACATGAGGGTGGAGTTTTCCTTTAATAATGACAGTTAAAGTTGCCTATCTGATCATTTGCCATAAATATGCCACTGGCTGGCACAAACTAAGACCTGGACCTATATTTGTTTTTAAATCTTATTTTAATATTTATTGGGTGGGTTGGGGATAGAGTGTGTGTGCGTGTCTGAGTGTGTGTCCTGGGTTTTATTTTATCTGGGGCAAGTGTGGGGTTGATGGGAGTAGTTGTTAACAGTTTGAATGTTTGGGGTTAATATAAACTTTAAGTTGGGTTTTGGGCAAGTGTTTTAATATTTAATTTCACTTATTGTATTTATTGTTTGGGCAAGTGTCTTAACCAGTAGACTTAGGGATGTGTTTAGGTATCAGGCCTGTAAGTTTAGATACAAGGCATACCAGCTGTTGCACCTCTACACTTTCATTGACCTCCTTTGTCACCTGCAGCACTTTGAAGCTGTTGGGGAGGCCAGTATCAGAAGGAAGCAGAATGATAAAGGCAGGACACCTGGGTAGCTGACAGGGAGAACCATATCCAGTGGTGAGCACCATGAGACGCCTGTGGCAAAATGTGTGCGGTGAGGGTTGATCATACCTTGTCTCCATACCCAGGGTCTATGCCGGATCATGAGGACAGGTAGCTGCTGGGATAGCAGTACCTCTAGTCCCTTTGGGTGGTGCTGTGCAGCACGAGATCGATCAGGAACAAGACTGCAATTATAGTGGACTTGATTTCCTCTGTCAAGCTTACTTATATCATGGAGACTTGGCTGAGGCGATGATGCGGTCAATTCTGGAGGGAGGTCGTTCCAGCCAGTTTCTCCATAGAGGGACTACATGGGCGGGGTGTACCCATCTGTTTTAGAGCTGACTTGAACTTCTGTGTGCATCCAGTGGGAACTGCTTCATCATTTGAATGCATGGCCATGCAGGGGTCCAGTTGCAGGCTGCAGAATACCTCTTGTGTACTGACTTCTGGAGCGTGAGAGGGAATGTCTGCAGGAAGTCGCAGACTTTGTCACCAAGAGAGTTTTGTTGTTGCTCAGATGGTTGATTCTGGGTGACTTCAATGCCTGGGTCAATGACAAACTATCGCAGTTTGGGCAAGACTTCTTCCAGATGATGAATTCACTGGGCCTTGCGCAAGCATTTGCTTCCATAACTCACTGCCATGGCCACGCCTTGGATTTAGTATTCTTGCTGGAGCTTGAGATTGCTTTATCTCAAAATTGATCTGGTCGTTTGGTCGGATCATTGTATGGTGAGGTTCTCGTTGGGGCTCCCACAGGTGATCTCTTCCCCTTGTGGAGATGATCCATTATCACCCTTTAAGTGGATTGTCCCCGAGGGATTATTGGCAGTAATGGACCTCTCCGAGTGAGCTGCTTGTGCGCAGGAGTGATGAGGCAGTCACAGCCTATAATAAGGCTGTAACCTCAGAACTTGATTCCGTTGCACCAGTCCGCCAATGCCCGGGTCTCTCAGACTTGAGACCCCATGGTTTGAATGGGCTCACAAAGAGATTAAGACTAAGTGTGGAGGCTGGAGTGTCATTGGTTGAAGTCTGGATTGGGAGGACAGACTGCTTTGAAAGTTCACTGTAGTGAGCATCAAAGGCTATCTCTCATAAGAAGGCAGTATTCCTGTCTAGGGAGATGGCTTCAGGGAAGAACAGAGTGACTAAGCTCTTTAAGACTGCTGACAGACTGCTCCATCCAGTCTACCTACAGCCTAAAGTTGCAGCATCAGTGGCCATGTGCAAAAGTTTGCTCCGTTCTTCTCTGACAGAGTGTCCTCCATCAGGTCCAGCAATTGTTCAATGGGGCTTTTGTTGCCCCATGCTGTCGGTCATATGTTACTAATTGTACTCTAGTTGTCTGGGTGAGTTTAGGCCAGTGGAGGTTGAGGAAGCGTTGTGAGGTAATCTCGTTGCTGTGGCCACGTTTTATGTGAACTAGACCCAGGCTTGCACATCTCCTTGTGAGATGTATGAAGTCCATGTCGTCCCAGTGTTTGCCAGAGATTGTCTGGTGTTCACTTTCTCAGGGACTTTTCCCCAGTGCTCTGAAAGAGGCACTGGTGAGGCTCCTACTGAAAAAACATCCCTTGGCCCTGACATCATGGCAAACTACAGACCTATCTCTAACCTGCCCTTTTGAGCAAAGTAATTGAGAAAATCACAGTGCTGCAGCTCAAAGCCCACCTCGCTCTTTTGACATCTTGAGCCCTTTCAATCTGGATTTAGGTCAAGGCACAGTACTCAAACGGTGCTAGTACAGGTGCATAATGACCTCCTCAGGGCTAGAGATAGAGGAGAGTGGTCATTCTCATTCTCCTTGATCTCTCTTCAACCTTTGACACTGTAGACCAAGGTGTATTTCTGGATCACCTTAGGGGAGCTGTGGACTCACTGGTACTGTCATCAACTGGTTTGAGTCCTTTCTACTGGCAGGATGCAAAGGTTTGTGATGGAGAGTTTCTCCTCTCACTCAAGGCCCCTGCCATGTGCAGTCCCCAGGGTTCAATCCTCTCATCCATGTTGTTTGCAGTGTACGTGCTGACCCTGGGTGAGATCATTCAATGCTATACCAGTGGGCTTCACGCCTACACAGACAACATCCAGCTGTACAAGTGTTTTGCACCCAGAACTTGTGGCGACATGGAGGTATTAAATTCATGCCTGGTTGAGATCCAGGACTGGATGTCCTTCAGCAGGCTAAGGCTCAACCCGGACAAAATGGAGGTACTAGTGATTGAGCCTGGTCACCAGCAGGAAATGGAGACTAATGAGGTTAACCTGCTTGATGCTGGGCTCACCCCTCTTGGTGGCCACTACAAAGGTGAAAATCTGGGCGTTATCTTCAAAGCAAGATTGATTTTGAGGCTCAGATGTCATCCATCATCTGGAGTGGTTTTAGCACTTGAGGACTATCACCCAGACTAAAGCCCTTATCCTTCCAGAGGACTTGTCCTCACTGGTACATAGAAACATAGACTTTGATGGCAGATAAGGACCACTTGGCCCACCTAGTCTGCCCATTTCCTACCTATTGGATAAGCTGCAGATCCTAGTTAACCAACAGCCTACTTTTTCCTGCCCCCACCAGAATTGTCTTATGTCTGTCCCATGCATTCTTGAATTCCCCACTGTTTTTGACCCCACTTCTCCTCAGGAAGGCTGTTCCATGTGTCCACAACCCTCTTTGTGAAAAAATACTCTCTCCCATTGCCCCAGAGCTGTCCTCCTCTATCTTCAGATTGTGTCCCTTGTTCTTGCACATCTCTTTTTCTTAAAGATGCTGCCCTCTTGGACTTTGTTGATTCCCTTGAGGTACTTGAAAGTTTCTATCACGTCTCCCCTCTACCTCCTTTCCTCAAGGTTATACATATTAAGCCCCTTTAGTCTTTTTCATATGGCTTCTGTTGCAGACCCTGCACCATTTTAGCTGCCCTTCTTGGACTGCCTCCATCCTGTTATGTCCTTATGGAGATGGGGACTCCAGAACTGCATGCTGTACACCAGATGGGGTCTCACCAACTGTCTGTACAGAAGATAACAACTTCCTGTTTTCTGCTGGTGATGCTTCTCCCTATGCATCCCAGTATCCCCTAACCATCCCTTCTGCCTTCTCACATTGCTTGCTTATCTTTGGGTCATCTGATATGACTATCCCCAGGTCCCTTTCCATTTTTGTTGCTGTTGTTGCATGCATTTGTGATGTCAGACTTGACTACTGTAAAGCTCTTTATCTTGGGGTTAGTAGGTGCGTCTTGCATCTCCTGCAGCTAGTGCAGAACATGGCAGCCAGGTTACTGACAGGCCTTGTGAGGTCCTGTCTTGTGACCATGGTGCGCGTGGTCTGCACTGGCTGCCGGTGAGGTGGAGAATCTCCTTAAGGTGGGTCTTGTAAACTATAAAGCCCTATATTTTCTGGGCCCAAGCAACCTGACTGATCTTCTGACTCCTACCACTCTCAGTGCTCACTCCACTCTCTCCGAGGAAGGCCTCCTAACAATTCCTTTGGCCTAGCTCAAAACATCTGGTGACTGCGCATTTGTGGTGGCTGTGCCAGCACTGTGGAATTTGCTTCCAAGATTCTTGAGGAAGCCCCACAGTGGAGGCCTTTAAGCACATCTCTTCAAGGAAGCTTTTTGTAATCTGAGCTTTACTGGCTGAGGATCTTAACTGATTCTATTTTATTTATTTTATTTAATTATGCCCTTATTATTTTGTTATTGTTTGGTCTTGAATTGTGGATTCAGTCCTATCTCTGTTTGTGTATTATGGATTGTAAAATGCCCTGAGCCTCAGGGATTGGGCACTTCATAAATAAAGTTTTACTTTACTTATTCACTTACCATATATTGTGCCTCTTTTCTGCTGGTCTGCTCAGATCAGGAAGTCAAGCCAGAAGCAGTCCCTCAAGGGAAAGCTGCTAACACCTGCATGGCCTCCAGGAAGAGAATGAGGCAGGAGACACTTCTAGCTAGCTCATCCTAGTGGCCATGGTTGTGACCTTGCTTCAAGTATCCAGTGGCCAGGTAGGTTATGGTGCCTAGGACCATGGTCTCGACTAATATGATATAGGCCCTACTTGTGCAGTTCTTCATGCAACAACTGACCATGGGGAGTACCATCTCTAGGGCCTGCCAAAATATTTCAGGCAATGTCTCTTGGTTTGCCTCGCAGGGATATTCTGTGGCCTGTACACATGGGCTTCTCTGGTTGCCTAGTGACTCTGCGCTATGTTGGAGGTCCTCCACATGAATTCATGGTGTCCAGTCTGTGCTGTGTATTCTTGTGTTGTGAACCTGATCCACATGGACTGTCCTGTGGGCTTCATGCACTGTGTATGGCTACTGCCCTGTCCAGTCAGTGGTGTCCTTTATCTGCTATTACCTGAAGCTCACATGCCATTCTTGCTGTTCCTGTTCACACATTGCACCTTGCCATCCTTAGGAAGCAGTTCTTATACCTGTCTCTCCTATATTCTGATACAGCTAGACTTATTTTATTAAATTACAAATCTAATTTATTATTTCCTTCAGTAATTACCCTGACTCTCTATCCTCAACAACTACTGCCGTATGTTTTCATAGTGCCTGAACATTCCATGACATCAGTTACATCGTCCCAGATCATTAAGATACATAGCATGGAGTGGTGTGGTTGATGGCAGGGAACCTCTTGGAACTATTAAAAGAAAGAGCAGTAGGTGCTGAGGAGAAGTGGACACAATGTAGTTTTGAGTACCTTACAGCTGAATTTAACCCTTTTAATCTGGATCACCTGAAGAGTCATTTACTGTCAACCTGCCATAAACAACACTAGTGTATACAGAACAGGTGATTTGCAGTCTATAGTAGGTCATTAGGGAATGGAGATGTGGTCACATATTTATTTTCACATTGCAGGCAGTCTACTACATTGCTGAGCTTATATGAGTCTTGCATTTTGTGCAGGGCTCAGACTGAGAGCCTTGTGCACTGAACTTAGTGGAATGGTCTATTTTTAGCCTATTACTTAATTGCACTCCCACTCCTCACATGATCACATCCTGTTTGTTGACTTTTCATCACAGCGAAGATGATGGACAACAGCCCACTCAAGATGACGCTGACCATGGCAGTTTACAAAAGATCCCTTTAGAAATAATGTCTTTGAATATGTTTAAGAAAATTGCATTCCCTACTAAGACTTTTAACTAGCTGAAAGCTCTGATGAATACTCCTTCAGACAACTCTTCTTTATTCTGGCAAGCTTGCACAACTGGACCTTTTCAGGTTTGTCCTTTGACCTATAGTTTTATAAGCCCTCTCCCATAACTCAACCTGGTACACCATCTGTAGACTAACCACAACAACTGGTAGGAAGAGAAACAGAACTCTAGGAACACTGTACTGTGATTCATAGGCTGTAAAAGCTAGAAGCAAAGAAATGTAGTTCGGCTTCACCTCTTTACTGATTGTCACGACACATCAATAGCAGCATGACTACAGGTTCAAACTATGCAGTATAGACAACACCAAGCCGCATAATAGCACAGTTTAGCAGCAGAAAGTCATCACTGACTCTGTCATTTGTCAATGTTCAGTGCTGTGCAGTACTGTTTCAGAGGTGAACCCTCACTTACTCCTGCTGATTAGCATTATGTAATGACATCACTGCTGCCTCTTTTCTTGCTGACTCTTAAGACTGAACAGGGTGCAAATGCCCTTGGTAGTTATTGGCAGACCCTTTTCAAGGCCCTGAACTAAAATAAAATAAAATAAAACAAGCAAGAAGCTAGAAATGCTTCCTTGTGTGAGTATTCAGTGTGTAGTAAAACAGTTCCTGGACTGCAAGTAAAAGCCCTCCCTCCATTTTGGAGTATTATTGTGAACTACACATGACCCAGTATCCAGTTGTGCAGCCCCATTCTTTGTGGTTATATAAGCTCAAACCATTTTACACAGCGCTGGACTTCTGGGAGAGTTTTGTTGCAAGCATTATCTGTTTTCTGGGCTCTAACCTTCTTTGACTGGAACACTTAAGAGAGACTCCTGGAGGCAGAATGTTACTGTCTGTCTCTGATGCTGCTGATACTTGCTGTATTATGTGGGCTAATTTTTCTGCTAGGAGCTTGTTGAGGTTTATTCACTTGGTGGTAGCAGACATGCTAGAGCATCTTACCAAGGACCTGGTCTTTCTTTTCACCATTATGTCCTATGACCAATAAGAAACATCTATTTTCATTGAGTTTACATGACCAATCGGTGCTGTAGTACAGAGCAATGAGGTTAGTACTTACTGCTGTGTGCCCTTTACAATGGACCTCAGCTGAAATGCTATAGAAACTACGGACCTTTCTGATTTTTATCTTCCGATGCTTTGCAGGCATAACCTGTGAAAGCATAGAAGATTTTCTGGTTGCCTGAAATGGAAGTGAGGAAGATTTTGAGTAGCACAATTAAACTACTTTAGCGGCACATTTTCAAAACAAAAATCATATAATTTTTTTTGCCTTTACATGAACCAACAATCAGAACATCTTAAAATGTATTATAAAAACAGGTTTTAAAATGTTTTTCTGCAAATTCAGTTCCACAATGTGAAATACAGTATAACATCCACATATCGGATGGTGTAAGTCTCTGATATGTGTACAGGGCTACTGCATGGCTCTGTGGGTACAGCACTCTACTTTCAGTGAACAATGTAACAATCCATACTGATACCACTTCACAGTGTTCATCCTTTGCGCAATCGAACCCCTACTATAGAGCCATGCAGTAGCCCTGTATGCATATCAAAGACTTACACACCATCCGATATGTGGATGTTATACTGTATTTCACCCCAAGACCTGT
Organism: Neoceratodus forsteri; assembly: GCA_016271365.2. Lineage (NCBI taxonomy): Eukaryota > Metazoa > Chordata > Ceratodontiformes > Ceratodontidae > Neoceratodus > Neoceratodus forsteri. The sequence goes on along the minus strand of CM057455.1, from coordinate 1,792,839,253 downwards.
ACATTAGCGACTACACACATAGACTGGTACAGTACCTACCACGGAGCGACTCAACATCATAGTCTAATGCTTTTCATTCTTCTTGTCATGTCCTTTAATGCAATCTGCCTACCCAGTTTTTTTTCAGCAATACTGCATGATATATGCACGCTCACATAGAACTGTGCATTGGGGCATCACATATTGACAGTTATGTCTATTGTACTATACATTGGTACTGCTATCTTTGACACAGCTGGCTTACATTGTATATGCTGCTGTGGGAGGAACCTGGCATTGCTACATGGTGCCACTGGGATCCATGAACACCACATTGTACACTTACTGGGTGAGATTCCAGGGTTTCTTACACCTCCTTCCCCCAATGACCTGAAATGTGGTGCAAGGGCTGTTACTCCAGCTCATGGCTGGTCTAACCTCAGCCAGAACTTCATGCTACAGTGGGGTTTTCAAAAATCCTGATTAAGGGATGTTGCAGCCCTGCTGTGGTGCATGCCACCTTCCAACATGGTGCACCCTATGTTGGGCGCACTCTGGCATAGGGTCAGATCAGCACAGGGCCTCGTTTTCAACACAGCCTGTTTCAGAAGTTGGGATTGCTGCATCTTCCAGCACAAGAAGCCACTTGTATCCATTTTGTTTGATACCGCTCCTTGATCAAACTCGGGCTTTGAAAAATCAGGCCCAGTATCTTTAAAAGGGCAAACTGTTGAACAGGATGGACTAGAAAGGTATTTTTTTAAATGAAAACTTTGAGTCAGATAGATGTAGTTACATCGTGTTGATGCACTTTCAATGAATAGATAACAGAAATGCACATCAGTATAGTAAAATAAATTTTTAATATATTGATATTGTAAAGGTGCATTCTCAGTACTAAATATTGATACACTGAAAGTGTGTTGACATAGATTCATCAAAAAATTAAGTTTCTAGTAATAAGTGTTTAAATGTTAGCCTTATTTTGATATCATTTCTTTAAATAGGTCTACCTTTCAAATAGAGATATTGCAGAGTTTTAATTTGCCAGAAAAGTTAAGACAAAGTTGCCAAATTCACCTCCACTGATAATTTAAGTGAAGTTTTTCTACTTAATAGAAAATTTACCATTAGTAACCGGCAGCAACTTATACAAGAACTTCTCCTTAGGGTACACCAAAGGCAAAGTTGGGTCAGAATGAAGCTACTGATACACAAAAGTCTCAAGGTCAGGTCCTCTGTCCTCCCCACTCCACAGCCTGAAGATCCTGTGCCACCCCACCCTCCTGTGTACCATCGCCACAGGCTGCATCCAGTCATCTGTCTCAGTCAGAGTAATTGTAATATTTCTGACCTGTGTCTGTGATACAGTTACACTCTTCACTGTCAGTGTGACATGCTGGCAAATATCTAGGGTGTTGCTACCACTACAATTGGAAGCGATGGGGTCGACATGAAATTGGTAACACTTGCTCTTGATGAGCTTATTGTACCTACAGTATCTCCAAACTTTTTAGCATATCCCAATCCCTTGCTAAATTCCCCAAGGTCTGGAAACAAGCTCTGATAACACCAGTGCATAAGAGTGGGGATAGGTCCAACATTGTTAACTATAGGCCCATTTCAATCCTCTCCCCACTATCCAAAACACTGGAAAGGATTGTCACGACCAAATAACTGATTACCTATAAGTACCAACCCAGTGCCCCCAGCAACAGGGATTTTGTAAGAACCACAGCACTGTTACTGCTCTGGTCGAATACTTGACTCTGTGCACTGTGCCCTTGATGAAGGCAAATTAATTGGGTCAGTCTTTATAGCTTTAACAAAGGCCTTCAACACAGTTAACCACTGCCTTCTCCTCCCAGCTCAACTTAAAAACTTGGGTGTGGCCTCAAATGCAGTATCTTGGTTCCAAGACTACTTGTCTCTTAGATCCCAGAAAGTCAAAATTGGTCAAGTCGTGTTAGACACAAAAGATGGCTCTGGGAGTTCCCCAGGGTCAATTCCAGGGCCCCTGCTATTTAGCCTCTTTTGAAACATCTTCCCAAGGCATGTGATAGTAAAATCATTCTGTATGCAGATGATGCTGTTCTCTCAGCAGTAACTACCTCACTGAACATCTGGGCAGGAACTACAAACCTCCTTCCATAAGCTTGAAGAGTGGTTTCGTGCACATAAGCTTCTGCTCAATTATAGAAGAACTAAGACCATGTTACTATCTAACCCACAACTCACAAGGAGATTCCCTGCCCCAGCCACCCACAACAAAGCTAAGGACTCGCTGGAACAGGTCACTCATTTAAGTATCTGGGGTCACCATTGATGACACTCTCTTATGCACAGCATATTGATATGGTGGTCAAGGCTGTAAATTCCAGTTAGGAGTCTTATATAGACACTGGAAAACTCTTGCACAGATGCCCTCCATCTCTCTATTTCAAGCTCAATTCTATCCATCATTTGTTGTGTTTACACAGCAGCAGCATTTCACTCACCAGTCTGTTGCCTCCCTGTGCTGTGACTTAATTCGATGTTCTGCTTACACTCCTGAGCTTGCTGCACTGCAGATCATGCTAAGAGGAGCATCTGGGGACTTCTGGGGAAATGGCATCCATAGTGACTGGTGTCTGGAAAATAGGATCACAGCAGATTGAGCACATCAGTTTTTAACACAGCGGGTAATGTGCTTGATCCAGTGTGTGTCCCCTCTTTTCCATCGGATTAAAAATCGGTGTTGGAGCACACTTAGGTGATGAGGTGATTCTCCACATCACTGTCTTTGCAGTGCATCAACAGGAGCTTTGAGTTGATGCACTGCAAAGATGGTGGTGTAAACAGGGCTATTGACAACGGGTCTAGTGGCCTATGGATCGGTTATGGATACCGCACCAAAGTGGGTGGTAACTGCCTTAACAAGGCCTGTAGGCTAGCCACTGATGCTGACTGTTTCACCACACCTGTTTTCTTTATACTCAGGCTAACTGGCTGTCCTGGGAGCACAGAATAAAATTCTAAACATGTCTTCTGCAAGAAGGCACCTCTGGGCACAGCCACCCCCTGCATCACCGAACTTATCTCCCTAGCTGGCTCAAACTATAGAACCAGAGGTCAAGAGTCAGGTGCACTCGCAGTCCCATTCCACAGAACTGCACTTGGTCAACGAGTCTTCTGTGGCTCAATGAATGCCTGGGAATCACATACAGAACTACAAGCCTACCAGCCTTCAAGACTAAACTTAAAGCTCCTCTCCAGGAACAACTGTGATTGCCCGTGGGGCACTTAATATCCCTTGCTCAGACCCACCACTAAGCAGACCTGCCCTCACCTTACCCCCTTATTTTTATTGTTATCTCCCCTCACCCTTGTCTCCCCACCCCCTGACTGTGACGCTTCTCTCCCTCTTTCCTACCTACCTTACTCACCCTCCTCTCACTTCTTTCTACCTTGCTCCTTACAACCCCTTTCATCTGGGCCTCCCCTGTCCCCCACCCAGGTAGCAGGCAGGTGCATGGCTCTTAAAGTCTGGTTTTAGATAACATTGATTTATGCAGGTAGAATCATCTTCGGTAACTATCTTGTAAGACCCAAGTAGTAACCTCTTTCACTTTTAGCCCTACCCCTGTCTCCACCCAACTATACCCCTGCCTTTCCATAGTTTTGCCCTCCTCTCCCTGTGATGCACCCTCCCGCTATCTGCTTCAACAAGGTCCTTTCCTAGACTGCTTTCTCCTCCTCCTCCCTCCCACCTGCTAGTAGTGCCCCTGTACTACTACATCACATTAACGCCTCTGTCAAATGCTGTCTCACAACATTGACTAAGCTGATTGTAAATGCTGTAATCTGTGTCTGATGCTTTATGTACATATTATTCTTTATTATTATTTGTGTAAACTGTGACTGTGTCTGACATGGAACCTTTGCAAAAGAGCTCCTGCTCAAAGGTTGTTTCCAACAATTAATAAATAGAATAAAATAAATAGTACATTTTTTTCCCTGGCCTGAGTCAAATACTACCCCAGGTACTCTGTGCTCAGTGTGCTGTAATGCACAGAAAGGAGCTCCAGCTGTTTGGTCACTGGTCCACATATCCATACTGGGGACCTATTATCCAGATCAGGCTCAGTGCCACCATCACCATGAAAGAAATTACTGTCCTCTAACTAAAAGAAATTACTGTCCACTATGTCCAGGAGCCATGTGCATGATGAAAAAGTACTGAAAGGTGTACATGAATAACATTGGCTAACATTGGGCATAGTCTCTCAGCCTAGGACAAGTGGTTTGAGAAGGGACATTTGGTATGTAAAAACAGATGCCACGGATTGCATCTAGTGGTGTGCAAGGCTCACAGTGTACATAAGCTGGTGTAATTAGCATCACTGGAAGTTCGGAATCCAGCCTGAGAGAGACAGGTTCCTGCCGTCCGGGCTCCCAGATAACAGGATAATATCCATGTCTTGTTTTCTGTATCTGTATGCCTCCGATAAGAATAATCATCTATCTGTATTGTATATGAGGGTCTGTTTTGTAACTGTAATATTGTAATAAAATATCTTAAGCCTCAGTGCCTGTGCCTGTGTCCATGAATACTGGTGTAGTTAGGGGGTCAACTAGATAATCTTACAACCAGCACTCAGGGACACCAGCAACCTCCTCCTTGACCATTTCTTCCTGAGCTAGAGAATTTGCTACCTCTCGTGATGATCCTCTTGTTGCTGCCTCCCCAGCACTAACCAGCATGGATACCACAGATGTTGCAGAGAATAATTTGGCAACACGAATGCCACCACCCCACTACCACCAACTACTCCATTTGTTTTTTAGGCATAGCTCGGCAGTTTTTGCCAAATTTGTCTGAAACTTGGTATGGTTGTAGTCAAAAAGGAGATGCACATTTAATACATTCTTGATGATTATAGGACTTAAATTGTTGATTTGGCACTATGGTGAAGCTGGGAGGTAATTTGGGGTTCCTGTGTGTACACCATGAATTTGTTACAGTTGTAATGTTATCCTACAGGAATTTTCACTTTTAAACTTTTATGCTTTTATATGTCTATTTCCAGCTGCTATTTCTTAGGGCCTTGGTCTTGTAGTACTCACGGAGACCTTACTTTCTTATCTAGATTGCCTCTTAACTCAAGATTGACAGAGTTATAGCTTGTTAAAGTTGAAGTGTTATCTTATGAATATTTTTAATTTTATGTTTTTCATATGTAAATGTAAACATTTTATTTTTAAACAGGATCATGTCATTAGGACATACAGTCCTGTTTACAAGACAGTCCTGTGTGCAAACCTCAAGTTTCACAGTTACGGTATAAAATATAAAATTATACACAACAGTATCATATACAAACACACACAGAACAAGCCCTAGAAAGCTTAAGCGATGAATAACAAATAATCAAGTAAAGTAGTCACATGTATACCACTGTTTTCTTAATGACTTGAGAGAAGTGAGAATATTCTGAAATCTCACAAACTGATGGATGAAGTGAATTCCAGACTACAGCAGCCATTGAAGAAAGGGTCATGTCTCCAAATCTATTTAGGCATTTGTTCGGTAAGATTTTGTTCAAATGGACTGATCTATTCAAGACCCTCCTAGTTGTTCCCCTTTAAGAAATTAAAGACGAGAGATTGGATGATCAGAAGATATTAACTTATGCAACAATAATAAACAGTTTCTATTGTAACCTATTTCAAGTGGCTGACAGTCAAGCCTTTTCAATAACAAACAGTGGTGAGTGTAAAAGCTACACTTTAACACACATCTGGCAATCCTATAGTGTCTTGTCAAGATGTACTAACAGTGATTTGTTTGTTGTTCTATAAGTCAAATGACTGTTAGGGTTGGCAGAACGATTATTTGCACTCCTTTTTCTGTCAGATCATTTCAAAACCCTGTAGTTCTTTTTAATACTCCTATTTTTTATTAACTTTGCCTATTATATTTGTTATATGTTTAATAAAAGTCATTTCCGAATCAAATGTAACCCTAGGTAACAATAACTGTCTACCAATTCCAATATAGTAGAGTTTTGGGTTTGGATCTTAAGTTTTCAGCATTTTTACCCCTTCATCCTTATTAGGTGAAAAATACATCAATCTGGTCTTTTTTACATTCGTGAGCATCTTCGACCTGGTGAACCACCCATCAATATTGGAAAAGTCTATTTTCAGTTGGTATTTCTTAGGGACTTAATCTCTTGTAGTACTCATACATACCCCAAGTCCTCTCTTGTGAGGTCTTTGCCACTTCTGTGCTCTATTTTTAGCTGTGACCCTGGTGACCACAGTGTGATCACTTGCAACTTATGCAATAAATGTGTCTGCTGGGGCAAGCCGGGGACCCACATGGGTGCTGGGGCGGAGGACCCATCTCATGGCAAATCACTGGGCTGAGTGGGAGAAGAGGCAGAGGAAAGTGTCGAGTAGGGTGATGGAGGTGGTGTCCCATCCATGCCAGTAGTAGCTTATGGATGGCATAAGGAAAGTTCCCATGTCACGGCGGGTGGTAGACATACCCTGTAGAAGCAGCAGCACTCTCTGTTGAAGTTCAAGCTCCTCCTGAACCAGCAGCATCCACACAGCCATCAGTTTTATTTTATTTTTTTGTACAAAAACAATACCCGAAGGGGATTCCAGGGTCTAAGGGGACACACGCAGGCAAAAAAAAATCAGGTAATTATCAGAATGTTACTACGCTCATGAAAACAGCTAACTTCTCTCAATAAACAAAATGAAATCAAGATATTGAAACTACAGTGGCAAAAATAATTCAGTAAACACACCTAATTGTTCTACAGAACTAAAATAACAAACCACTGAAATCAGGAAAACAAAATCACACAAAATGCTGCTACAACAGTGCTGCCTGATGAGACAGAAAAGACTGCCTTTTCTTGGTGGAAGTTGCTGTAGCTAAGCTTCCTTTCCCACAGCACTGCTTGGTTGAGAGACATCACCTACCCATGTTTAGATCTCTATAAACATATGATCAGATGCTGAATCTCATTTTCCTCCCAAAAACAAACTTACTTATACAATGTGCCATTTTGTGCAGTGTGTGCACATTATGTGATTATAATAATCGGTGAGCGATTTTTTCCAATGGGCTCAACCAGTTATTATTTGCCATAATAGCCAGATGGTTATTATGGCAGACATGCGCTGCCTTAGACACTGTAAGCGTGAGCTCTGTTCTCACAGCTGCAAAGCTGCTGTCACTTTCACTTCCTGCTGCAGCCGTGAGAATGGACGCACTGCTTCGAAACAGACTTTACTGGTTTTCTTCATCTGGAACTGTTTATTTGAAAATTTAATTACAGAATATAACTATTCTCAGCATTGTACTATAAGCAATGCATATTCTGAAGTTAAAATCCAATTTTTAAAAATCAGATTTTTTGGCAGCCCTTGTACTGTTGTTCTCCTGGTTTTGTAATTTAGCATCATTCTCAGTTTAACAAACTTGCTCAAGGTTCCTGCATTGTCACTATGTTTTTAAGATTTTCCATGATTTCTGCTTATGGCCTGATTTCACACAATGCCATGGTTAAATTGTTTTTATAGTTTCTGGTTAGAAAAATTGCTCACCAGAAATTATGAAAAACTAATGCATGGGTTGGAAAGTAACTCAAGTTTAATACACACACTCGATATGTGATGTTGAATAAACCCTTTGAGCCGCTTTCAGGGTTAATGTAGCATCACACACCGGGTGTATATTACATTCTCATAATGTACTCCAACTCATGCATTATTCTCTACTTAATGCACGCTCCAGGGCATAGGGACACTCAGCCTTCAGTCTCATGCCTCACTATTCCCTGGGGCATACATTAAAATCCAATAATGCACAACCTGTTGTAGCATATTACTTACATAACCTTTCCAGATGGAGTTAGGCAACATTTGATATAATATTAGCTGCTGCATCTGAAGATAACTAATAGTAAGTCCATCACAGATAATCAGCTTTGTGTTTCTCTAGTTTGCTATGAGGTTACAGAGGTACATAGATACTATGGTGAAAGTTAGCCCAGTGCCTACATAGTCAGTAGCCACTTAAATATCATTCAAAGTGTTGAAAGATAACTCCTTGCTTCTGATAGCCACAGAGATTAGGGGAGCCTAGCATTCCAGGTAAGGGGTTCATTTGAAAGTGATACTTTGGTACCAGGCCCATTTTAATCATCAGTAGGTTGGGGGTATGGTACAAACTGACCCTAGTTAACAGTTTTCAGATACATCTGATTTCTTTGACCTCTTGTTTCTACTGTGGTTTCAGATAGAAAATTGTAATGTTAAATGTTTTATGACCCTGCCTCTGAGTAAAGGGCCACAATCCCTCCTCGTCAGCCATCCATCTGTTCTTTAACATTTGGTTAGAATGCTTCTGTTTCTCTGGATGTACACATGAATTAGGTATTCTTTATCACTTGTACTCATGCTTACATTACATTACTTAATGAAGTTCTAATTTATTTAATTGCATACATGTTGGATACATATACTAATCTATTTTTTTCTTTATTGTTTTGAACACGTAAATTTTTTTCAGTGTGAGTGTAATTTTTCTTTTTCTGACATAAGTAGATGTAAACTAATAAGTATATGTAAAGGTATATTGATCAAGCTCTGATATGCAGTTTTTTTCTTTATACAAGTTATTATATAAAAATCTGATAAATATATTGTTTTCAGAATGGGCATTTGCAGTTTCAGACATAGTCCACATGTGCAGCTTGCCTTAGACATATATGTACATGCTAGAAACAAGTCTTTGCAGTTACCCAGTGTTGCTGCAAACTACAAATGTTTAGAGCTGTTGTTTAAGGCTTATCAGCAGCAATCCCATTTTCAAAACAGAGCCCCACTGTATGTACTTGCTATGGGTCATTGAGTTAACCTCAATTTGTGATGAATCTTTATAATCAAACACCGCAGAAAGGATCGCCTGAATTTGCTTTTCTCATTGTATGCAAATTTATGATATATTTGTTGCATTTGGACAATATAGTGTAAAGGTGAATGATCAAGCTTCCCTATTTTATGTTTGCTTGTGCACATGTGCAAGAAACATTTCGCCACTGCTTAGGAGAGAAGTTAGGTTTTGAGGTGCGGCACTGGTGGGGACCAATGGCCCAGTACCTTTTGAGGCTTGGCCGCTTTCCCAATGCAGTGGCATGCTGTTGCTGACACTAGTTCAGCGAATGTGCCACTACCTTGAAATGAATCTGCCACTGCAATGAGGCAGCGACCCGTCATTGCAGGGTGGTACCTTGCCGCCCCGACCCAGTTCATTTGCCAACGGGGAGCCCACTCCCCATCAGCATACTGTAACCCCTCTTCCATTTGTTGTGTGCCAAGGGGGTGCCCAATTCCCCTCGACATCATGAAACCCCAACAGTCTTTCTTTGCCAATGGGGCCCAATCTCCGTTGGCTTCAGTCCCTCCTTCCCAGTTCAGTTTGCCAATGGGGAGCCCACCCCCATCGGCATAATATTCCTCTCAATTTGTTGCATGCTGAGGGGTGCCCAATCCTTTGACTCTCTCCCCTCAGTATTGTGCCAACGGGGTGCCCAATCCCTGGCTACAGCCCCCAAAACACTCAGGTGGCACACTGGGAGCCCACCCCAGAATGCCAATGTCCCTATAAAAAAACAAATCCCAATTTTTTTTTAAACCTGTAAAACAGAAAATGGTCCCTCTTTGAGTTCAGTGGCCCTTCCCAAACCCGCGCCCACCCTCGGTGTACCCTGACTCCCCACATCCCTCACCCCATACTTACCTCCAAAGCCCAGCACGATGATCTTCGATGGACCAGGAATACATCTGCATTCTTCAAAGCTGACTGCGAACTGAAGAAATGCCGGTAAGCTGTATAATGGCATAAATAGGGTTTTTCAACTTTGGTGTATATCTCATGCATTTTGGGAATTTTGGCACCAAATTTCTAACATGGGGTTATTGGGACCCTCCTATGTCATGGCATTATTCAGTCCCAAAAGGTGATTTTGCGGTCACTGTCTTGGGGATCACCTTCGGGACTGAGTAATGAAACGACAGTGCCAGTGTTCATGAGGTGGGCTCTCAAAAGCCTATGTTGCAAATTTGTCGAAACAAGCGTGCATTGTGCTGATTCCACGCGATGCCCGTACCTTCTCAAATTTGTAATATTTTCACCCAGATTTTCAACACTGGCATTTTTCCACACCTCGTTATGAACAGTACAGCTGTTATTTTTCACATCCTGACGAAATGAATTTTGCACTTCTGGCACAAAATAGCATGGTCGCTGTGGGAAATCAATGTTCAGGACATATTAAGAAAATCATAGTAGCAGTGCTCATGAGCAAAGGACCTAAAATGCCTATGTTGAAAATATGGTGATAAAGAGTCCATAAAATGACTGTGTTACAAGCATGTGTTGCACAGTTTCCACGTGCTCAGAAGTGCACAAATTTGTAATATTTTCACTCCAGATTTTCCAATGTTGGCATTTTTCCACATCTCCTTATGAACAGTACAGCTGTCATTTTTCACATCCTGACCGAAACGAAGTTTTACACTTTCGCACAGAATAGCATGGTCACTGTTGGAAATCAGTGTTTGGGACACATTAAGAAAATCACAGTGACACTGTTCATGAGCAGAAGTCCTAAAATGCCTATGTAGAAAATTTGGTGATGAAAGTCCATAAATGACTATGTTACGAGCATGCATTGCCCAGTTTTCATGCATGCTCATATCTTTACAAAGTTATAATATTTTCACTCCAGATTTTCAACATTGCCATTTTTCCACACCTCCTTATGAACAGTATAGCTGTCATTTTTCACATCCTGGCCAAATGTGTTTTTACACTCGCACAAAATAGTGAGGTCGCTGTGGGAAATCAGTTTTCAAGACATATTAAGAAAATCATAGTGGCACTGTTCATGAGCAAAGGACCTAAAATGCCTATGTTGAAAATATGGTGACAAAAGTCCATAAAATGACTGTTATAAGCGTGTGTTGCACAGTTTCCACATATGCTTGGAAGTGTGCAAATTTGTAATATTTTCACTCCAGATTTTCAACATTGGCATTTTGCCACACCTCCTTATGAACAGTACAGCTGTCATTTTTCATATCCTGCCCAAAGTATGCATTTGCACATATGGTGCACAATGCAGCTGTTGCTGTGGGAAATTAATGTTTCAGACAAATTAAGAAAATCATAGTGACAGTGTTCATGAGCAGAGGTCCCAAAATGCCTATGTTGAAAATCTGTGAAATAATTCCACTAAATGACTGCAGTACAAGCATGTGTCATGCAGTTTCCATGTGTGCTCAGAACTTGAGCATTTTTAATATTTTCACTACAGATTTTCAACATTGCCATCTCTTCACACCTTCTTATGGACGGTACAGCTGTCATTCTTCACATCCTGCCTGATCTGTGTTTTTGCACATCTGGCACAGAATGGCACGCCGCTGTGGGAACTTGAAGTTCGGCCACATTAACACAATCACACTACCACTGTTCATGAGAAGAGGTCCCAAATGCTTTCATGAGGTGGGGATCACAAAAAGGCCATGTTGAAAATTTGTAGTGCAAATACCAATACACACCCAGGGCATTAGGGTTTCTAACCATAACGTCACACCCTGTACAGACTGACAGGCATCAGAGGTGTAACTTTGGATCACTAGCTATAATGCTCATGCCATCCCACCCACACCCTGAAGCCAGTGACAGGCATTGAGGTGTGCCTTGCACTCTTCAGCCCCAGACTTCACTCCATTCTCCTGTACTGCACCCATTTCAGTGTATGTCCTTATGAAATGGGGTGACTGTGAAACCAATATCCCAAGGCACACCTCAACACTTGTCGGTGTCTACAGGACAGAGTGAGGTGAAATGCCATGAGCATTATGGGCATTGACCCACAGGCACACCCCAATGCCTGTCCATCTCTGCACAATGGAGGTTGGATTGGCGGAGTTCAGTACTCACTGCCACTCCTATTCTGCAACTGTCTAACTCCTGCATGTCCAATGCTAATATCAGAAAGCAAACATTCAACATTGACAAATGCTTGTTTATAACTTGTTTTACTCAGAACAGTCCAAATGAGGAGAGCATCTTGTTTTTTCGGAGGGTCCCTTCTTTTTAGATTTATAGCTGAGAGGGACTTAAGAACTTCAATCTCCTCGCTTCACATCTGTATGCTTTAATCCGAGCCCACACGTACTCTTATTTGACCTTCCTAAGGTATCAAATCACCTGTTTTGGGCATCTAGAAACTTTAAAGAAATCTATTCTTTTGCAGTATTGCTTTTTACAGTTAAACTTTTTATTAATTTTTCATAAGATATACAGACAAACCTCTTACAGTACAGTACAATGTGAGGATTTTTTTTTAAAGAAATTGAGGCAGCATATAATAAGAACATTGCTACAATAATACAAGGAGCTTTTGGTTTAAAATATAGTAAACAATACAGGTCATGTAATTAGCATATACTTGACATTTGTAGGAACTTAAAGCGGATAGTATGATTAGATACGGTTTATATTAAAATGTTACATAATTATATATGATGCTGCAAAAGGGAAAAAGTACATTTGTAAAAGGATTGTGGAGTAATAAAGAATGATTGAGAATAGAGTATAGGAAAGAAAAGATATATAAGAAAGTTAAGAAGAGAGAGGGAAACTATAAAAAATGGGAAAAAAGCGATACTACAATGATGTAACAGTAAAGGGAAAATCCATATATATTAAGTCCATACATTGGTGTTGGAAGATTTAGTTGATTCCAAAATTAAAAAGCCCTGCCAACAATTGTTGTATAACATGAGTCGGTCAGACAAGATATATGTCATACGGTCCAGAGAGGCATATTGCAATAGTTGGTTAATGATACCAGGAAGGGTAGGAATTATGTTGGATCTCCAATGCATGATGTGATATAGCAGTTTCTCACCAGAATCCCTCCTCTTCACACCACCTCACTCGATTCCTTTGGTACATTTACCGAAGCGCAGTCTCTATCGCACTCAACAGGTTTGGAGCACTTAAATGCAGTAAATCGCTATCACTGCTGAGAAGCCTGTATCTGTCTGTGGGAGGTGAGACAATTGACACTGGAGGTATTTAATCCATGTGGGAGTTACTCTCAATGTTATTCAATGGAAAAAAATAAATAAGAGAAAGAATAAATATTACAATGTTTGTAAGATCTCTTTTAATTAATCCTGGTGTGGTGCCAGACATTAGTATATATAATTGTTATTTACACTCTAATTTTTCATAAGCTTTAGCGCCACCATGTAGTCAGGCATACATACATATATAGAGTTCTGTATTTCATATCAGTGTGCCCTTAACCCCTACTATTATAGCATTTTTCCACATAAATCCTATCATTTGGAATGTGGAGGATGATTAGACAAATACTCTAAAATCATTTACTTATTTAATATTTATTTTGCATCACTTCTGGTATGTAGTGCATCAGGTGCATTCCCATTATATCTCACAGATTTTGCACCAAAGTATACTTCCAATTGTATTTCTATACATTGAGTTTTTCTGCCTTTTCACATTATTCTTCATCCCATTTTCTTCCAAATCATTGGAACCTATAAAATGATTCCACAATACACTGATGCACTATGAACCTATAGTATATACTGCATTCCCTAACCTAGCTTATGTGGATTAATACACAGCGGGCATCCTTTTATCTGGCTCACACTGTTTCAGCATTATCTGCCATCATGTTGGTATACTTTATTTAATATTGGACTTATTGCTAGGTCCAAGCTAATTCATTATGTTTGGAATTTAACACTATTACATAATTATCCTTTTTATTTGGTAGAATGATGTTTTGTTTTTTTCCAGGGTAATGCTTTAATTACCTCAGCACAAATCTCAATTACACTTCTTTAATATACTGTTATATAAAGTTTAGTATCTTAAGATTATAGGGTAAACCTTATCTTGAGATTCACTAATTACTCTACACACCTAGTAGTGTAGAGGAGAGTCCTAGTATATTTACCGACTCTTATTGCTCTGCATTTCATAAAAGTTTCAAATTAATATTCTTGTTACTGAGTTTATACTAACGTTTGTTGGTTCTAATGTTTAATTACTTGATATTCCTATCTCTATACTGTCCCTCTGTGAGACAAAATGAATACAAATACTCAATCATCTCGAACCCATACAAGTTAAGGGCCCTGCATACATTTGTTTATTATATATATTTACCTTTTGAATCTGTGACATCCTCCAAATTAATGGTATTGAGTCCCTCATTCCTATTTGTAACTAATTACCTTATATCCTAGTACCATGAGTCATCTAATCTTACATTCATGGAATGTTAAGGACTCAACTTCGCCTTGTAAACGTAAGCAAGTACTTACCTATCTTAAAAGCATAAAACACATATTGCTTTCTTACAAGAAACTAAACTTTTATCAGAGGATGTCGACAGACTTAAAAGGGACTGGGTCGGTCAAGTATAGCCATCTTCTCCATCCAAAAATGGGGTTGCTATCTTAATACATAAGTCTCTTAATTGGCCCCTATAAAAATCATTAGAGACCGGATGGTAGGTGGATTATAACCCTATAAAACACCACAGCAGGTCTGCTTATGTTTGTGAATGTATATGCACCCAACTTTGATTCACCCATTTTCTTCCATAATCTATCCCAACAAATTATGATTAATAATAAAAATAATTCACCTATTCTTATTGGTGGTGACTTTAACTTAGCACTACAAGCATATTTAGACAGAAGTAACTCATCACATGATGCCCACCCTCGTAGTATTAATGCTCTATCAATGCTTATGAAGGATTTAGGTCTCTCTGACATTTGGAGACTACATCATCCCAGACAACGAGATTATACCTTTTATTCCTCTTTACATAAATCATATAGTAGGATTGATTATTGGTTCTCTTCTCCCCATTACTGAAAAAATTACTGATACATCGATTCTCCCTATTGTTATATCTGATCATTCCCTATCAGTTTGCATTTACTCTGGGGTCCACCTTCTTCTAAATCCCATCTTGGCTGTTTAGACCCACTTTTACTCAGAGACCCTGAATTCACTCCTTGGATTAAAACCCAGATTCAAGATTTTCTTTCTATTAACGATACTCCAGATATGTCTCAAGGTACTATCTGGGAAGCATTAAAAGCCACTATTAGAGGTAAAATTATTAGTTATGCAGCGCATAGAAAGAAATTAAGAGAACAACAATTAGCTAATTTAGAAAATCCCTTAAAGAAAAAGAAACCCAATACTATAAATTAAATAAACCCAATCATAATTCACAGCTTCATCTGGAAATTCTACAATTAAGAATTAAAATTAACGAGTTGATATCCAGGAAAGCTGAACTTGCCCTTTTCAGGATTAAACACGGTTATTGGGAACAAAGGGATAAATGCGGAAAGTTGCTCTCTTACCAGCTAAAACTCAACAGATGCAGAGACATATAGCAGGTCTAAAAGATCCATTAGGTCAGACACACACAGACAACCTTTCAATCAATCGTATTATGCAATTCTTTACCATCAACTATACTGCTAACCTAATACTACAAATCCCAACCTAATACAACATTTTCTGGAAAAATTGAATCTACCCACCTATCCCTCAGGACAAAGCTGTGCTTGATAAACCAATCACTTTACAGGAAATCCAAACTGCTTTATCATCATTAAAAACGGTAAAGCACCTGGCAGTGATGGGTTCCCTATTGATTTTTATAAAACCCTATCTGACACTCTTTGTCCTGTATTAGTCAATGTATTCCAAGAAGCAACCTTAATAAAGAAACTCCCATGCACAATGACCGAAGCCATCATAACAGTCTTACCAAAAAGACAAAGACCCTTTACTTCCTTCAAACTATAGACCGATCTCACTTCTTAATACTGATGGAAAAATCTTTGCCAAATTATTAACTCTCCTTAGAATCTTTAATGACTAAACTCATCCATACTTCTTAATCAGGATTTATCAAAATAGAAACAGTTCCAATCATCTTCGCTCATTACTCAATTTAATTCACAAAGCAAAACTCTTAAAACCCTGCAGCTGCAATAGCTATTGACTTTGAGAAAGCATTTGACTCTCTCAATTGGGAATATCTATATCAGATGCTATCTCATTTTGGCTTTACAAATAATTTTGTGCTTGGATTCAATTATTGTATACCTCCCTTCAGCTCGAGTTCTCCACGAACTCTATTTTGTCCTCCTCCTTTTACTTAGCAAGAGGCACCAGACAAGAATGCCTTTATCGCCTTCATTGTTTATACTTGCTATGGAACCTTCTTCACGTCCCTGTCAATCCGGTACAATTAAAGGTATTACTATTGGTAACTCTCACTATACTTCACTCTCATATGCAGATGATCTCCTTATTTTACTTGAAAACCTCGAAAGTTCTGGGCAACCTTTAGTAAAACTACTGAATGACTTCACCTCCACTCCAGACTAGCTCTAAACCTTAACAAATCCAACGCTACCACTGAATACCCTTTGTAGTCCCTCATGAACAACTCATTAGGCTTTTTGCCCCCAAGGTATATCTTATCTTGGCATTCGGATCACCCCGACATTGAATAAATTATGGGATGCTAATCTTTCCTCTGTTAACCAGTATCCAAACAACACTTGATAGATGGAAGCTACTTAAACTTTCTTTAATGGTAAAACTTCAGCCATTAAAATGTCAATAACTCCTAAAATATTATACCTATTTTCCAATATCCCTTTGATACTTCCTCTAGTTTTCTTACCAAAATAGACAAAATTATCGCAGCTTCATTTGGGAAGGCAAAATACCTAGATTTAGTCGTAATAAACTTAGATCTCATTGGTCAAAAGATGGCTTTGGCCTTCCTGGTTCCAAGCCTACTTATGGGCTTTCTGTACATCTCAAACAATTAAATGGTTTAACAAATCCAACATCCAGTCTTCTTTATGGGTCAATATGGAAACATCCTTATGTCCTGGTACTGTGAGCACTTCTTTCCTTTATAACACCCTTACCTCTTCTTTAAAGTCTCACCCTACCATAGCTGCTTCTATATTCTATTTGAAAATCATTCACAAGCATATTAAATCTAACCCCAAACCCTTAGCTTACACCCCCATCTGGGGTAACCACCATATATCTCTTGATAATCACCCCATTTTGTCGTACCTGGAAAAAATAAGGGTATTCTCTTTTGCAGGATATACTTGAACCCAAGTCATTAAAGTTAAAATCTTACACCGACCTACGAGGCATATGGAATCTTCCCCATCACGATTTTTGAAATATCTACAGCTCGCATCGCATGCAACTCTTACCTCACACCCTTCTCTATCAATTCTCTGTATGATAAGCACATCTCTAAATGGATAAAAACAACATCCAATTTAAATAGCACTGTTTACAAAGATATTTGTGATATCCTTCCTGACTACTCTGTCAATGCTAAAAACAGATGGAGTACTTTGCTACAATATAATATCACCAATGCACAATGGTCCAGATGTTGGCTCTCCTGTCACAAATCTTTTAATGATAAACGTAGTTCCTCTATTCAAACCAAGATCCTTCATTTGTGGTTCAGAACTCCTGTTGTATTACAAAATGGGTTTATTGAACAATAACAATTGCTGGGGCTGCAGTTCCCCAATGAGGATTTATTGCATATCTTATGGCACTGTCTCCTCATACAAAAGATTTGGCACTATACTCACAGATTTGCAATGAAAGTGGTAGGTCAACCTTTTACACTAGACCCTAAACATTGCATTCTTGGTATTTTAATCACCGTTCTTATAAAATTTCATATTCGTAGAGCAGATGGTTAAATATACTCTTCCTTCAAGTTAAATGCACAATCCTCATGCATTGGAGATCCAGTATTGCTTTTTAGATACTATTCTCTTTTCTAAACACTTAATGTTATTTTTAGGATGCCTTCAACCTAATAAAGTATGCATACTCAGACAGCTTTCTAAAACTCAGTTGAGCAGTACAAAAAACAAAACCAATATAAACATTTGTGATTTTAGATCTGAGAAATGCATGTCAAAGGGTTTACAGTACTACTAGTATTTTCTCACAAAATGCTCACGGCATTGTTTATGCAGACTGATCTTGAAGGATGCTTGGCATAGCCAGCAGACTTCTTGTGGCTGGGCACATAGGAGTGAATCTATCAGAAGGAAGCAGAAATGTACCCCATTACTTTTGAGTATCCTCTGTCCCCACCTGCCTGCCCAAGGATATCCCTGTAAGAAAGATTTATATGCATCTCTGTGGATGGGCTGGTGCAACCAGAACTATTACAGTGGTGGTGGTGGTGGATGGGGGGATGAATTGCACCCACCCACCAGTCCTGGCCACTGAAAGTGAATCCTCCAACCCCGCCCTTGTAGAACCCATACCACCCTCCAACCACTGTCCCAGCAAGTTCTATTGTGTACTAAAATAAGTTGCCATAACTTACCCTAGTGCCTATTTTACCTAGAGAAGAACTCATATCATGCTACTGCATGTAGTCTTCGCCAGGAGAAGTAGCAGAATATGTCAAGTATCACTACTCACAGTGCAAATCAGGAACTTTGCAATGGAACTCACACAGCTAAGCTAAGCAGATAGCAGGCTGAGGTCATTGAGCATTGTTTCTTAAGTGCTGCTGGAATTGGGAACCATGTGACTGTGAAATGATGTGGGGCCCAGCGGACTAAGTAGTTGATATGTGCAGCAGCAGCACTGATGGGATGCGAGCCTGAGGGATTGGCATGTAGCAGTGGTTGGTGGTGGCCCAGTGTACAGCAGGAGCAGTATCACTCAGGGCCAATATGAGAATGCAGAGAAAGATAAGAGCAAGGAGGAAGAGAGGAGAGCGAGCCCTCATGAGTCATGGATGGACAGTTCACTGCTGGGCAGGCAGGCTGAGCTTGTGAGCACCATCCACTCTAGGAGTCTTCACAGCAGTGGCAGGTAGAGAGAAGGGGTTCAAAAGTAAGCGATGGCTTGCTTGCTTGCACTTAATTTGAGAGAACTGAGGAGAAAGTCCAAACTGGCAGCAGGATCAACAGGAGCAGAGCCACTAGACAGACAGCCACAAAATCAGGACCAAGGTTACTGGAGTAAAGGGCAGGCAATCCAAGAAGCGCCCAGAGAGAGACAGAGGATCACAAACCAAGGATGCACTTTAGTGGCTGGTGTGGGATTGATTTAGTAAGTGAGGTCACAGTAAGTCATTTAGCACAGCACTATCAAAGGCAGCAAGAACAGAGACAAAGAATGAGAAATCACTGAAAGAGGGGGAGTAGCAAAGAGAGTAAATGAACACAGACATGGACAGACAAATTGGAGACCTCAAAGAGACAAATGAAGGACAGCACAGATATGTTATAAATGAAGCAGCATAGATATGTTATAAATGAAGCAGCACATGTGGGTGGGGAAGCAGAACAGAGACAATCAAAAGTTAACAGCATCACACAAAGGGAGAAAAATTAGGGGCACAGAGAGATTAAAGAAGCAAACAGGCAGATTAAAATATTGGGGCATGTTTGTTTTTATTTGCCACCATCTGCTGTGGCTTGTGTATGTCCAGTTGCTGTTAGGATTAGTGGCGGTAACAAAGATAGAGAGACTGGAGTCTGACACAAAAAATAACTCCCACCCCTTTAGAGACATACATGCACACTTCAAATCATGCACAGGCACACACATATCTCTGCCTCAAACACACACACACACACACACGGAATACCGCAGCAGTGGAATAAATGCCACTAAAACAGAAACAGCATCTTACAAGAGGAGAGAAAAGGTGCTCTAAAAAGTATAAGCTCTGATCAGAGGTTTCTGGTCCTGTTTTCTCTTGGGGCTAAGTACAGTCCCTGGTGACTGTACCTAGCCCTGGGAGAACAGTAAGACTGGCAAACAAAAGATCAGAGTGTATAAAAGCTCTAATATGCACTGCAGGGTAATGAATGCCCTCTACAGCAGCCCTGCCCTGGTGTTTGCTGCAGGGCATTCTGAGATTTGTAGTTTCAGAAAATGTCAGCCTGGAAGTAAACAAGATTAGTCTGATACACTCTGTTATACTACAGTAAGCAGTAAGTAAAATGTTTTGGACACTAAGAGCAAATTTAACCATACCTACACTTGGGTTTGGAGCTTTTGTGCCGACTGTTCCCTTTAAAGCCATAAAACTTTGTCAACTAAGTCTGCAGGCATATATGTATTTATAATTCTAATTTAGGAGTTTCGAGTCTTCTCACCACTTACGCCCATAGTTTGAGTGCTATCGAGACAGATTCCTCTGACTCAAAACTCAAGCCCTTATACAAGTGAATTGGGTATCCAGGCTACAACTCCCAAAACCATTGACGAGACTTTTGAGGTCTTGAAAGCTTGCATTTAAAGGACCCTTACGATGGTATTGTCTCTACCTAACTAAGTTTCCTGTTTTGTATATCTGGCTTACATGGCAGTCTCCAGACATTCTACCTATGTCGCTAGGTTAATGTGTTATTGTATATAGTCAGGGGTTGTCGGTATCCTTAGTCTCAGAAAATACCACTGTACCACAGTAGTGATGTAACTACTGTGTTACAGCAACTTCTCATTTCACTACAGTAGCTACATCACAGAAACAAGCATGCAGTACAGTAAACAGCCACGTGAAATCAAAACTACATCATGGACATGCATGGGAACAGCACGAGTTTAGCAGGCGCTTGTTCACCCGTGGCAGGGTGAGTAACAAAGGACAGTGTACTGTGCGGAGGACCATATACAGTACTATGTACTATCTTTGGGATTGTGATAACATCAAGGACCTCTTGAGCTTTATGGTGTTGCAGTTTTATGTGCTAGCGAAGTCAAGATCTTAGAACTTTGTGGAGCTGTGCAAAGTTCCTGATAGCTCACCACTTCACCAGACCATTTTTTAAGGTCTGTAGAATGTTTAGCAGCACCCAAATTCACTGTGCCATTTCCAATGTCCCCCATGTCACACAGACACAGGTATCCTCACCCTGCCACCCTCT
This sequence comes from Neoceratodus forsteri, assembly GCA_016271365.2. Taxonomy (NCBI): domain Eukaryota; kingdom Metazoa; phylum Chordata; order Ceratodontiformes; family Ceratodontidae; genus Neoceratodus; species Neoceratodus forsteri. Next base: position 1,792,818,163 of record CM057455.1, on the reverse strand, counting down.
GCATTAAAAACCCTCCTCCCATCCCAGTAAAACTCACCTGTTGTGATCACAACTTGATTATAAGGCGCAGCATTGTTGTTCACTGTTGCCATCCATTGTCCTTAGTGTATTGGCAACAGTGAGCAACAGATCATTTCTTGAGCTTCACTTCTGCAGCTTGTCCTCTGCTTCACTTCTCCCAGTCATTTCTCAGCCTCCTGACTCTTGAGATGAAGCTGGAAACTACGACAACACAGTGAGGTAAGGATTGCTCAAGATGCTGCTTATCAGCAATTAAGTCAGTCAGTGTTTTTCCCAAAGTGTTAAGTTCAGCCAGGGCATCTATGATGGAGGGAGGGTCTGCCATGGAAGGTGAGGAAGGCCCCAACAGAAGGTTTGGTTTAAATCTTTCATAAGGAGAAGCTGACCTCAGATGCTGCTGTTGTTCAGTATTTCTATCACTGATCGCTTGTTTTCAGAAGAAACTGTAAAAAAAAAAAAAAAGAAGCACTCGGCTTGGCTGTCATGGTAACAGGAGTGTGAGGGCATTTTGAGTTGTTGTACATTGTAGTGACATACTCAAGATGGTACAACAGCAGTTTGACATCACTATGATGGCACAACAAGCCTAGGAATTCATTGAATTCCATTCATAATCATGCTCTCACAGTAAGAATAAGACACAACAGGGTGTGCATAGAACAGATTTTAATGCATGCCCAGGGGCATAGTGAGGCATGAGACTTCGACGAGTGCTTTAGCCCTGGAAGTGTGATGAAATCTGTTCCATTCACACCCCAGAGTGTCTTATTGTGCTTATAAATGGGCTCTTTTTATTTCTTTATACAGTTAGAAACATCATGTTTATAAGTAGAAAAAAGATTTGCTTATACTAATTTATGATAAAATAGTCCTCTGCCTACTGTAAATGATGCCATTTTGAAGGTGCTGGACAAAATTTATACTTTGATAGCATCAGTAGCAATGGTTTAATGTTGCCAGCCTGATGCATCCCCATGTTCTTTAGTATGTTTGTGGTTTTCTGTTTATTTATTTTTGGGGACAGAGCTCTGGAAAGTACATGGGACAGAAGAAAGCAAAAACTGTTTTTTTTAAATGCACCGATGGCAGCAAAGTAGGAGCAGGCTGGGAATGCAGAGGGAGCAGGTGAGGACATGGATTGAGACGTGGCAGCCAGCAGGCACACACACACACACACACACACACACACACTCACACTCTCACTGTCCCATGGGATAAAAGAGAGTAAGAACTTTGTTTTATTTATTTATTTTTGTTTAAAACCCTACCGATGGCAGCAGGGTGGCTAAGCATGCCTCTCCTCCTCCCTTAACTTACAACTATTTTGAAGAATTTAGGACCTGAAATTTGTGACAGTGCCTGTTACCAACTGCTTATATGTCTCAAACTTGTTAATTGCAACTGCTTGTAATCAGCTACAAAGCTATTGTCTTGTCCAACCAGTATTCCTATGTTAGATAACTGTGTTTCCATCTATGTGAATTGTACCATTGTAACTGCTGTAACTGTTGTATTGTCTTTGACGTGGAACTCAAAGTTAATTCCAAAGTGTTAAATAAAAAGCAATGAAAATAAATAAAGCAGGAGGGATGTGACTGTCTGGAAAAGACAAGGATAACTGGGGAAAGTCTTATTTAAAATAAGATTGAGGCAACTTTTGTTTTCTTTGTTTGCTTAAACCACGGACTAACAGTAGTAGGACCACAGCAGGAGCTGACTTGCTTACTTACTTCTTCCTTCCTTCCTTCAGAAAGATCTTGAGCCGAGGCTCTTTTACAAAGATTCCATGTCATAATAGCAACAAGCAATAGCAGTGGCACATACAATATAGTAAAGAGGAAGTATGCCACTAAGCATGGCACTTAATATTATAAAAAACAGTTGACACATTTCACATTGAACAAGCAATATATGGTGGAGAAAGATAAAGAGGCAAAGCATATAAGACAGGTGCAGGGCAGTGTATAGAGAGAGACCCCCCATGATACCCCAAAACCTGAGCTGAGCAAATGGGAGGAGTAGCCCAGGAAGGGGGGCAGAAGAAGAGAGGAGTGCAGCCTTAATCAGGCTTTGTCTAGTGAGCGGGGGGCTAAGGGGCAAGAGAAGAGGAGGACAGGGGGCCGTGGGGAGAGGAAAGGAAGGGGCAGGAGGGGTTATGGAGGAGAGGGAGCAGGCTGGAGGCAGGGGGAGCTAGAAGGCAGAAAGAGACAAGGACAGGGGGCACTGTGGGAGGGAGGAGAGGAGGAGCAAGGATGGGGTGGTGGAGGGAGCAGAGGTGTGAGCAGGAACTGTTAGACGGGGAGGAGTAGGAGTGGGGAGAGATTTATATTAGTGCGAATGAAGGGCTCACTGGAGTCTAGGGGTGGCAGTGTTAGCGTTCAGGAACAGGCACATGTATGCAGGCGGTGAGGTGGTGCTTGAGCTCAGACTTGAAAAGAGAGAGTCTTTTGCATTGTGAGTGATCTCAGGTACCTCATTTAGCCAGAGGGAGCTGTATAGGAAAAGGCACATTGACCAAGTGCAGTATGCCGAATGGTACAATAAGAGACCCTGCTTCGGCTCTGGTGACGTATCCTGAGCCTGATTTGGTGAAGATGGCAGATACGCATGAGGGAGCCTTGCCAGTAGTGCTTTTTTCCAAGGAGGCAAGTCTGAAATTGATCCTGTCCCCTAGCGACAGCCAGTTCATCTTCTCATAGAGAGCAGGTGTGGGTGAGGTGATCAGCATCCAGGGTGAGTCTGCAGGCCTTGTTTAGGGCAATGTGCACCCTTTTAGCACAGTCTCAGTGGCTGCCCCATAGACTACCAGGCCATAATCTACAGTTAATAGAATGGAGTTAGTGATGGCGAGGTGGAATGCAGCAGGGTTAGATATTTCCTATGCCTGTACTGCAGCCCCAGTTTTGTGTTGACAGCCTTGACCACTGAGTCAGCATGCTCAGAGAAGGACATGGCATCGTCGAGGGTGACCCCCAAGTATTTAAAGGAGTGCACCTGCTCCAGGGGTACTCGGGCCTTGTCAGAGATGAAGAGGGTGGTGGCCCTTTTCTTGAGCTGGGTGCTAGCTAGAGCATGGTCTTCATCTTTTATAATTGAATAGAAGCCTACATTGCAGAACCAGTCCTCTAGTTTGTTGAATGAG